>JAWNNO010005642.1:0-685452 GCA_035044985.1 Lordiphosa fenestrarum
TCTCTAGTGTGGTCACTCAACTCGAACTTTTGTTTGACCTACGTCCAAACATTCGTAAAAACCTCACGTTTGGTAGTCAAAAGACCAAATAAATGTTTCATTTCACAACTTTAATTGCGACGTTAGAATATCCACCTCACTTGATACTCCCTGTAGGGACCTTTACCCCCTATCTGTTTTAACAACCTACTTATATTTTCAATTCCTCTCTTGCAGAATCTCTCGCAGCTGCCAACTTCCCAATCACTTGTCGTGTACCAACCCCTGTTGTCCATTTTGTATGCCTTTTTCCATGCCAACATTCTGGGCAAAACACTAAGTGTGGCCTGTATTAAGAATCTCATGTCTGCTCTGTTGCATCTAATGGCTGATCCAAAGATAACCAACGGCGAGGATGGCCAATACAATAAAGTGATTAATGGCATTTGCCTTAAAGTGCTGGACAAGGTCAATTTTACAAATCTAAACTGGTAAGATTGGAGTCGATTTGTTGTAATCCTAATTTGCATATTAACTTTGTGTACCTTTTCTCTGTTTAGCGCTTTGATACGCCTGCTGCGTGAGACCTGCACAGTGGCCGGATTACCCAAATTCACGGATCTGCTGATGAAGTGCATTTGGCGTAATGTTAAAATGCTACCCGAGCGCTCCAACGAGCTGAACTATGATGCCGTCATTCTGGAGGTTCATGAGTTTATGCTGGCGCTGCCCAGCACCTGGTGGCAGAATCGTCCGGCAGACACACCAATGCGCACAGTCAAGACAATTATCCATAACATGGCCAAATTGAAGGGTAATGCCATATTGCAGCATCTTAATCAGATACCCACCCACTCGGAGTTGCACACGTATTTAATTCGGATCCTTAAGGTGTGTAGAGTTATCACAAGACCTGTTGTATAATACTCAATGGTATTCTTCTTGGTAGAATTTCCAAAAGGACGGCACAGTTGCCGGCACAGGCGTCTTACCACAACGCCAGCAACTGGCGGCCAAAGATATTGCCACAAAGCGCATATCGCATCAAACCCATGACACAGTATCGCAGATATTTACGCTGATCTCGGATAGGGACACCAAACAACAAGGACTGCAGAAGCTGTATGACTTTAAGGTGCACACTCGAGGCTTTGTGTAATCAAACGTCTTTTATTAATCAATTGCTTTTGCATCCGCAGCAACAAAATCCCGACATCGATCTGAGTACTTTCCTGCAAGGCTCCACAGCCAGTTTCCATAAATACATCGAGGAGGGACTGGCCGAAATTGAGCGTAATCAGAATGCTGGCTCAACACAGGCGCCGGATAATCGCACAGGTAAGTGATTGACCTCACTCACATAGATGATATGTACACTCCTCCCGCCACCACCCTCGTTTACTAACCAAACGCACCTTGTACTATATGTCCTGGATCCAACAATTTGTTTGTCTTGGCAGCTGCTACACGTTCTTATCTCACAGATGTCAACTATCAGAATGCCGAGCATGATCCGGACTTTTGGATGGACCGTTTGCAGCATTTAACTGGTGGTGGCATGGCAGTCAAATATTCCACACGTCACACATCGGAAGATGGTTCCCATATGCTCGATAATAAGGTGGCCGATGAGAATCTCTGCTTGAATTCTATGAACTCTCAAAAGGCTTCGCTCATTAAGCGGGAGGTAAGAGAAATGTATAAAACGCCTCAAACATAAAGAAGGCTCTCGTCGAGAATAAAGTCCAGCCTGGCTTAGCTACTGGGAATAGGTAGTAGACAAACACTAGGGACAAATCTAGTGCCAAAAGTACTTCTAACTGGGAATTCAGTGGGACTTAATTCCCAATAGGGTAGATTATAGGCTGGCTTGACCGACTTTCTTAATTGGATTGTTGTATGGAAGTTCTGAGACCGTTCATTGAAGTGGTAATGTACTTCTCAGCTTTTCCCAGTGCTTGCCCACAAGTTTAATCTCCTCAGCATTGCAGTCAGGTGCCTGACCCATCTATCATTAGTTAAAAGCTCAGTTTTTGCCATTATTACAAAAGGGGGGGTGTCAAGTCCCCTAAGTCCAGCTCGAGGAAAGCTGCACACTCCACAGGGTGGGTCCATAAGTGACTGACTACACTGATTCGTGGCGGGCGACCTCCACGCTTTGGGCTTCTAGGGCTGACAGCTTGTGGGTGTTTTGTCTCAGCTGAGCCACTTCAGGCAGGAAGATTCTAACGCCTTGACTGCTTGTACGTTCAAGGAGAGGGACCTTAAGCGAGGTATAGTTGGCGTGGTCTACCACAAGGGTGCTGGTGAGGAATTGCTGGCCCAACATGTTGCAGTGTGCTCTAAGTCCGAGGATTTGGGTTTCCCCGTGAAGGTGGTCTTTGAGGGTCATGGAGTGGCATCCTGTGATCATCCTTAGGGCAGAATTCTGCACTGTAGTATTCGCTGTAGTATTCCCCATTGAGAGTCAAACAAGTTGGTGCCCACCGCTGCTTTAAACTGATACCTGGAAGCCCATTTAAAGGCTGAATGCTTTAACTGGCTTTTTACCAAATAAATAAGGGTCAACACTAACGGGCACCTTTTCAATTGTGGGCATTAAACTGCAAATGAGTAATCTTTAAGCTTCTATCGGCGTCGCAATGGATACTTTTCGGCTCGCAAGTCACTCAAGGAGCTCTGGGAGTAAGCTTAGAAATATAGAATAAGTAAGTCTGCACAGAAAAGCTCTCAGGGCGCTGCCATTGCCAACTTCTCTGTTCCCTTTGCCGACCACTGGTTTATGCGCTAACAGAAGCTATGACCCTCGCACAGTTTGGAGTTTTATGAAATTTGTTCAATTTTTTGTTTGAAATGTGATTTAATTTCCATTCTTCATTCATTGCAGAAACCTGAGCTCTCCCCAAATCGCCTGCAGCACATACAAGCCAAGTTGGCGCAGATAAAGAAGGAATACCATGCCCAATAATTGCTGCTGACGGCGTGGATGCTTACTCTTCGTAGTTGTATATCGATGATAATATTTATATATATATATATACACACACAGAATCCAATCAACCAACACAGAGACAACATACACACTCACACCATAGATGATTGCTGATTAAGGAAAGTAGTAGGCAACTACATAAATCATTTATTATTTAACATAGTTATATGCTTATTATCAACTCATCCCTTATATATGCGCCCATTAATAATGTTTAGTAACAAGGCGGAAACGCAAAAATCGAAGGCAGGTTAACAACAGTAACAATAATTAACAGCATACTACTACATAAATACCTACAATATTATTCTACTACTACTACTACGAATTGTCTATGTATTAGCACTTCAATTGGCTGAGTTGAGATTAGGTTTGGTTTTAATTAAGATATTTGAATGTTCCATTTGCCGCTCGTTCGTTTGTTAGAACTCAAGTACATTTATTTTGGTTAAATTAAAGAAAAGTTAAAGCGATAACATGTTAGATAGCAACAATATGGATTGCGTTTTGTTAACTCTGTTCCGAGCTCCAGAAAGCGAAAAGGTTTATTTAATTTCTAAAGATATTCAACAACAGTTTTTACCACATAGTAGTTATTTTTTAACAATTGTTTAGTTTAAGCCTACCACACACCAACACCCACACACCTCAACACTCACTCACACACACACACACACACACGCAAGCGTATTTTTGTAACATCCCTCATATTATTTATGCAAAAAAAAAACAATATAAACAATAAATGTTATATTTATAATTCAACTAATCGGCCACGAGCACGTCTTCCGTTATTTCAGTGAGTAGTTCCTCCTCACCATCGCCTTTACTGGGCTTGGCATACCGTGAGGATATGGTAGCCACTCTGATAGCCGCCTTGAAACCAACCCGTGCCTTCATCTTGGCCAATTTGGCCTTCCAGTTTTCATCACGGGACGGCAACTCACTCAGATACTCGATCATTTCTTCCTTTTTGGGATCCACGATGGCCAGCACTGAAATGCAGCCATCCACTGTGCCCAGCACAATGGCTCGCCCGTCTTTGCTGCTCTTGATGGCCGTCAGTTCGGCTTGCAGCCTATAGTTGGCTATCATCTCCGTGTCCATGGTGCGAAACACCCTGATGGTTTTCCTGCCGCTATGATAATAAGCCACATACTCATCATTTTCCGTAAAGATGCAAATCACCGAGAACACGCCCTCAGCCACTTTGGGTATGAAGGTCTTTACGGTGCTTCCCTTGCGCAGCTCCAGCATCTCCAAACCGCCTCGTGTCGGTGCATACAGACCGCATTTGCCATCACGCGTAATGCTGCCGCCCCACTTGGCTATGGAGCGTACATGTTTCTTGGTTTTGATATCCATCACGCTGCCCTTTTCGCTGCTAATCACTGCCACCTGGTTGGCCTTGTGCGGCATGGGCACCAGCGAGATGACCTCCTTAATGGCACAACCCTTGAGCAGTATCTTCGAGACGAATGCACCATTGGAGGCACTATAAACGCCCAGGCAATCCTTGCTAGACTTGTCCACCGTGACCACAATGATGTAGGCATTATCGGCAGTTATCACAGACTGGCGAAAGGGCATGCCCGTTAGCATGCGAATGGGGTACTCAAACCGAAAAAGGATGCTGCCCTCTGTGGAAGAGATGTGGACAATGTGTGGGTTAAATATATTCTTAAGATCACTACCTTGAGAGACTCCCTCTTTTGATTTACCTGGCACCGATCGCACTGTTGTAATGGCAGTCAATCGGTTGGTTTCATCTGATCCTGCTTGTATGATGTCCCTCTGATTAATGTTCGGCACCGAAACGGTGAGCACTTTGTAGCCATAATCCATGAGCGTTATCTGCTGTATACCCGGTTGATCATCGCGGTATACAACCTGCTCCGAAACACGATTCCACACAAGAAACTTTCCCGTTTCGGAGGAAAGTATATAGCGTCCATCTGGTGTAATTTCAGCATGGGTTACGATCGCCCCCAGTGGACTGTCCGCTAACTTGGCCAACAGCCGGCCAGATCGTGTCTCCCAAACGCCCACACAGCTTCGGGTAACCGTCACAGCCACATCCACCTCCGACAGACTTATATCATCGATTTGCAGCTCATGGCGATCGATGACGTGCACCTTCTCAAATATGTTGTTAATGTTCCACACTTTGACCGAGCGATCGATGGACGAAGTGACCAAATTGTTCCAATTGCCAATAGTCAAGGGTTCCAGTTGGATAATGCGTCCGAAGTGGGCATCCAATACCTTGGCCAGCTGGCCGGAATTAAGATACCAAACATACAGATTCTTGCGCACCCCGGCCACTGCGTAGTCAAGCTTGGAGCTGACCATTATCGAATTGGATTGCATAATCCGAGTGGTTATGTTACGCACGCCATGTGGCAAAGGCAGATACATGGCACCCTCCGTTAGTCGTGTGCCCGGATCCTCGTTGCTGCCAAAATCCCAGATCACAAATCCTTTACCCGCTGTGCCCAAGAGCATGCGATCATTCTGATCCAAGCGTAACTGCAACAGCATTTCCTTGTCGTCGTTCTCAAATCGTGGCAAAGTCTCCACCAGGCTCCAGTGTATGGCGCCGCTACTCTCGTCCACAATGAAATCGTAGACCGAAACCTCATAGTTCTCTTCACTGGCGCAACCATAGGCCCGGGTGCGTGCCTTGTTCATGGCCAAAGCGCTAAAGAATTGTTGGGAATTGGAGTAGTTGCCGGCACGACAAGAATCCAAACGTAGACGCATATCGTTAATGGAACCCGACCAGAAGACCACATTGTAGTCCGTAGGGCTGAAGAACTCCATGGCTGCAAAGGACAAAGGGTAAAGTAATGGTTTCATCCGTTGACTGAGTCTTAAGAATTCGGAAAATACGTTTTACTTTTATAAATTATGGAAAATGCATTTCTATTTCGAAGATGGAATAGAGTATTAGGCCAAGGATTTAGGCATTATTTTTTTGGTAGTTCCTCTCAAAGGTTTAACTTATAAGCCAAGACCAGAGGTCGCAACAACCGGTCCTCTCTTTTCAGTTGTCCGAAAACAACCGGTTTCGTGCGGCACATTTACAAAGAGGGACAAAACAACCCTCAACAGCGCTCTCTGGTTGTTTTCGGTCGTGAGAGGAGAGAAACACATTTGTTTTGGTTTCTTCGGTCTTGGTCTTTTGCAGACCTTTTCACAGCAACCGTTCGCTGAAAAGGTCTTTTTTGTGTGTGTGTGGCAGGCCCGGCCACAGAGAGAGAGCACAAAAAAATATGTGTGTCCCTTTCTGACACACGGTGAGCATTCGGTGTTGATCGGCAATAAAATACATATGTACATGTGCCTCGCATAAGAATGCGCTCTCTTATTCTCTCACTGTTACGCTCTGCTCCCACTTGACTAAGCTCACAGAGACCTTTTGAGATTAACATTTTGACGTAGCGGCATGATGCAACAATATAAGGTGAGGCGTTAGGAATGTGAGGCGTACTTTTGCTAAAGCTGCGAGAGAGTTTGGGTGAGTGAGTAGGAGAGCGAGTGGGAGAGCTAGAGTGAGCGGCGCACATGGACGCACTTTATGTATGCGGGTGTGCCTGTGTGTGAACAACAAAAACGATCGCTCAATCGATGGTCAGAAAAAAAATACATTTAAGGAAACAATCCAAAACTAGTGTAAATATTAATTAAAACAATTTAAACATTAGTAATGTTAATAAAAAGTAATAATTTTAATACACAGCTAAGTATGTATTCATTTTTTGCTACAGCGCAAAAAAACCCACCCCCAAATACATAAACAACACAAACAAAAATCGACATCCGCGAACAACCTTACGCTTCAAGAGTACGCACAGCACTGAACGTGGAGGTACTTTGCAGAGAACTCACACTCATGGCACCTCACCTTATATTGTTGCATCATGTGTAGCGGTCTTCAAACAACACTCACTTTGGGACCGTTTGACTGAAATGGGCCTGTTATTGGGTTGTTGTCAGACCGACCAGCGTTCGTGTCTCAACAGCATCCGAACTAACAGAGAGCGCGCTAGCAGCACACAATCGGTTGAGGGAAGACCGAAACCGTTTTTTATTTGATCGGTTGTGGTCGTAAGCAGAGCCGTCTGGCAATATGGGTTGAGAGTTATTTAAGTGCTATGGCCAAGACAGTTGAACTAAGTAGCTAAATACGGCAAATGAATTAAAGTTTTTGCTTCAAATGGGGACTGTTACCTTTGCGCAATGCCGTTAGCTAGCGAAAGGTCTGACCACCAGTGCTTAAAAATGTAATTAGAAGGTGGCGGCTATCAAATTTAACTTTGTCACTTGATACATGAGGCTAATAGGCTTGAATCATACATCCATTTGCATAAAGCTTGCAAACTGATCCAAAATCTATCAATTTAGATCCATTTCGGTTTAGGTGTTTTTGATCTTGATCAAAAATCAACCCTTATTAGGGAGGCTCTATACGGCAAGCGAGAATCACACAGCATTATTTGTTTTTGCAAGCGTCTCGAACGCGTCGAGCTGAAGCCGTGCACCGATACTCAAGGCATTGTTGTTTTAACTCGCTCACGAGGGAATTTTTAAGGCGTAAAATAGTACACGGAGCAATGTGACAGTAAGAGCTTGCCCACCGCTGGATTAAATTTTCCAAATTACAAGCTTTACGTTTGAAAACTCGACAGCAAGCTGAATCGTTGATTTCGGTTCAGCATTTTCGAAAGGACGATGGTTTCTTGAGTTGGGATTAGCGAATCGGTTATCGTTTGGTTCGGTTTGGTTCAGAACCGGTTTCTATTCTTGGCTTGGTTTGATTACCAGAAGTGCAGTGGAGCAACTTGAGCGCTTCTTTTTAAAGAAGTCTTTCAGTTTACCCCCACACAGTCAGAAAAAGGGCTTTCAATCCTTTACATTTAATATCTAGGTAACCACATTTTCTACTTACGGAAGATCTTAACTCCACATGAAAACGTGTAGTGTAATCGTACCATCAGTATGTTACCAATGTTGGATAGATCTAGACGACTCAACGATATGGAGTGCAAGCCATAGATTGCTGGAATTCATTGCATTGCTATCAGCCTTGAGCTCAATTCAACCTGCACATTAATTTTGAGATTTAAACCCGGTTTTGGAAAAGCTTTTTCGGAAGTGGAGTTCAGAACAAGGCTGTGCATGTCCAGTCCAGAAATTAAAAATCTTAACTGGCAGCAAGGAAAGTAAATCAGAATCCTAAGTGGAGAAAGCTGAGACACCTTTCGTTATTTAGTAGATGGTTCTAATTACAGAAATCTTATTTTGTTCTTTTTTTATTTCTATAAGTCCTTTAATTGTTTGCACTCAATGACGGCGACGTGTTAGCTCACTGCGCCATTGCATACATGTATGGACGCCCGTCAAAATGGCTACTTATACTTTGTGTGCGGCGGTTGAGTTGAGTTGAATTGAGTGAGTAGTTTTATTGTGTTGCTTACCAAATATTTGCTTATTTTGTTTTTGTATATCGTGGGAATCTTTGTGTGTTTATGTGTTTCCCTTTGGAGTGTTGCATAGAAAATTGTTAATTGTGGTGTTTTGATTAATTTGTTGATGGTATTGATACCGGAATTCCGAAAACAGACGACTTTTGTAGACTGACTAAATTTGGTGCAAGTTTATTGGTACTTTTTGTTGTCTGTAAACAATTGTTTCGCGGGAGCGTTGCAGAAAAACGTCCGAGTACTTCCACTTCGATACTTAATTTATTTTTAAATGCCTTTTGCTGGTCACTGACCCCCGAGAGCGGGATGGACTGATGGCAGCCAGGTGACTGAGAGTTCCATTAAAACACCAGCGAATGCTAGGAAGCAGATTGAAAAACGAAATCGAGGAGAACAGACCTGTCGCTCAACGATCTTCTGAATGCTATTAAGGACATTGGTCTCAATGTGTACACAAAAATCCAACGACTAACGGAGTCAGTGGAAACTAAAGATGATGTAGGCAAAATTAAGATCCAACTCAATGGAGTATCCCAAACCAAATGCTTAAAGCGGAAATCGATCATTTGCGGAATGAAAGAAATATTGACCGGAGGGAGGTTATTAAGCTAGTTGACCAGACCAAAGCAAAAAATGTCATCGTAAAGGGATTAAAAAAGGGAAATGCGTCTAAGGAAGAGATGGAGTCATTCTTACGTGGAAAAATGTATCTGCCCCTTTTAAAATTCCGGGTTACTAAAATCCTATTTGATAGTAATAATTCCGTGGGTATTGTAGCTGAATGTGAAACGGCAGGCATGGCTACGGATGTAGTAAAAAACAGGAGGAAACTTGCGGGAACCAAGAGAATCAAGAGCTTAAATCAGTACTGCTCCAGCTTAAAAGGGACCTAACACCAATCAATAAAAATATTATAATATTTGTGAAGAACGATTTTATCAATATCGGATGTACTATGCACATATAGTGAATGCACACTGTACTTCATACATTGATGCATATATATAAATAAACATAACTACAAAGTCCAAGTCCCAATTCATTTACATAAGTGGCCGAAATACGAGCCAGCCTTTGTTCCCTAACGGAAAATGCAAGTGTCAGCATTTCTGTCACACGCGGACCCCCAATGCTATAAACTCAAGTGCATATACATAGACCCTTGCGCTCCAGCCTAAGCGAGCATAGCCATATATAACAAGAAAGAAAGTCGGTCAAGCCCGACTATAACATACTCTGTACCAAGAAAATTTGTCTTTTGATCATAACTCGAAAACCGTTCATCCGATCTTCTTCATTTCTTTGGCGGATCGATAAGTTATCCTAATAACTAAATATGTCCAGAAGGAACAAGCCATCTATCTGTGGGAGATATGACGTTTTTTCTAAATTGCGGGGGCGGGAGGGGGCGTGGCCAAAATTTAAAATAAACTTGATCTGCCTGCAGACATAAGAAGCATATGTCCCATACACGTCAAACCTCTATCTCTTACCATCTCGGAGATCTGTGCGTTCATACGGACAGACAGACAGACGGACAGACGGACATGGCTATATCGACTCGGCTGTTGATGCTGATCAAGAATATATATACTTTATGGGGTCGGAGATGCTTCCTTCTGGATGTTACATACTTTTGCACAAACTTATAATACTCTATGTACCTACGGTACAGAGTATAAAAATATATAAACGTCTCTCCGCTGCCGCTGTTGGCAGCGCAGCTACGAGACTTAGCTGCATGAGCGCATAAGTGATAATTGTAAGAACAGATATATATGAGAGCTCTAACTGGCCACAAGGCCTCTTAAAAACTAAATACATTTATTTGAAAAGAATAAAATAAAAACCAACAAAATAAAGTAAACTCATTGGGAACATTGGACGGATGCCTGACGGCTTTGAAGGACTACAACCAGGCGGATCAGGCATAATACACGGAGGTAAATAAATGTATATAAGCGACAAAAAGGAACTCATTCATAAAGGGCAATCGGCAAACACAATCCTAACTGAGATATTCGAAAACATCAACAATGCTCCTATATTTTGCTACGAATCTTAAACTGCTTAATAAAACAAGCGAATCAAAAAACGATTAAATGTAACAAATACTCTCTTCCATTATAGTATTAAGCACCTTATTAATAAGTCTTAAACAGAAAATATCAATAATGCCATAGCATACTTTGGTAAATATAAAACTCTTGGCTTACAAAATAGAGGGTCTTATGTCTAAACTGATTAAGAAACTGTTTTTTGAGTATATAAACAAATTTGAAACTTTTGTCGAAAAAAACGAGGAGGAATTTAATTCATACTTCAGCGAATACGAGCTACGATGGGAAGCAGAGAGCAGAACCGCCCTAAGAGGACGTGCAAGTTGTGGACTCTTACTCGGAATATCAAGAGCATCTTGCTCATATTTTGAGTTGAAGGGAACTTGTTTTCGGAACTGGGTTTTGTCCTCTGTGTGCTAGAATTGTCTCTTAAAGGAACAACTGTTAACTGTTCAACGCCGATGCGGATTTATAGTAAGTCTCAGGTATTTCAATGAGATCTTCGATCGAGAGAATAGGCTCAAAAAACAAGACTGTCACACTTTAAGATCGATCGGAATTGAGCTGACTCTAACGCTTTTGTGGTGTAGTGTTGGTTGATTTCTGATCTTGGTCTTTGCATCTTTCCAGCCTTCTTTAATCTAAGGTCTCTGTCATATCAAAATCGAATTGGGTATTGCAAACGAATTTCATGGTCTTAAATCCAGAATGCTACACCGAGAAAAAAGGATATTAAAAAATATGCATTGGATGATTATCCTTATGCATTTTGACTGAATGTTTCATAAATATGCTTTTAATCAACCAACAGAGCTGAAAATTATTCAAAATATATGAAAAATGATCAACGTTTGGATGATTTTCAGCACCGTTGGATGATTCAAAGTATATTAAAGACATATCCAGTCTAAATGGATCTTTTTTGGATATTTTTCTGAGTATATAAATGCTATACTTTGATGTACTCTTAGTTTGTTTCAAGAATGAGTTCATGAATTGAATCAACAAAGCATATTTTGTACTTCTTCAAGAGTTCAACGGGATATAACAATCTTAAGGTAAGATCAAAGCAAATTAAAACGAGAGCGTAAGTTAAAGTCGGCCCTGCCCGACTTCGAAATACCCGTTACTCAGTTCAATTAGTGTTTAATAACCTCATGCTGCTCGGATAAGTATGCAACGTTTTTTTAACTCGGCCATGTGAGATTGTAGATATTGGCCACATAGACTACGCTGCAAAATCTGAGCTCGATACCTTCAAAATTGTGGGAGTTATTCAACATTTTTTATTGCGGGGGCGGGAGGGGGCGTGGCCAAAATTTGAAACAAACTTGATCTGCCTACAGACAATACTAGCTTACATCTAAAATTTGGTTGCTCTAGCTATTCTACTCTCTGAGATCTAGGTGTTCATACAGACGGACGGACGGACAGACGGACATGGCTATATCGACTCGGCTGTTGATGCTGATGAAGAATATATATACTTTATGATATCGGAGATGCTTCCTTCTGCCTGTTACATACATTTGCACGACTTTAGTATACCCTTTTTACTCTACGAGTAACGGGTATAAAAAGTTCGAAAAGTACTTAGACAGTCCTAAAGCAAGTTTTTACAGATTCAATGTAATTAAAGTAAATATTTTGTAGTTGAATCAAGCATTTTCATACGTAACGTATCATACAATTGACACCGTTTAAACTTAACTCGAACTCCCGAATTCCTAAGATGTCGACCAAGAGTTGTACTTACCCAATACCTCCCAATTGTCATTCTCGCCGGGCACATCAAAAGTGTTCACCAGATTGCCACGCATATCAAATTGCGCCCAACGAAGTTTACAGGTGATGAACAGACTAAGTGGACATGAAACCTTATCAAATGCATTCCCTCTTAACCCCTGACAGCAATATGCACACTTACCAATGATTCAGCAGATGCAAGCCACTGACAGGACCATCCACCTCCTCGAAGGGGCTGTTAATGACCACAAATTCGCTGGACAGCATATTCAGCAGAACTGTCTGATTGTTGTTGGAATAGGCGGCGGCCCATTTGTTATCCGGACTCAGAACCAGCTGCTGCATGATACCCTCAATGCCGGGATTGACATCGCGCGTCAAATCTGAGGTGGACAGATCAAAGGTGA
The DNA here is from genome assembly GCA_035044985.1 of Lordiphosa fenestrarum. Taxonomy (NCBI): domain Eukaryota; kingdom Metazoa; phylum Arthropoda; class Insecta; order Diptera; family Drosophilidae; genus Lordiphosa; species Lordiphosa fenestrarum. Next base: position 12,671 of record JAWNNO010005642.1, read on the forward strand.
TGAAATGTGTGGAAATCGAGACCATGTAACGCATATCGCTGGTCAAACAAAAGGCAAACACCGCAAACTGATGACCCTCCAGTGAGTACTTGAAAAGAGCAACAGAAATATTCACACAATAAATCTGGGAATACATGAGATGAAATAACTTACCTTGAGAGGACCACCGGGAGTGTGTAAACAATGGTTGACTGGAATCAAGGCACAGTCCTTGGGTCCACTGCGATCACAGGCACGCAACAGCATTTTAATATTGGGATTTCCGCCTATCTCGGGCAGCAGGCGTCCTATCAGCTGCGGAGCCAGCATGTCACTAGGGAGTTGGCACTCTTAGAAGTGTATGCACAAAATGGTGCGGCCAAAGCTTACCTTTCCAGAGCCAAAATGGCGCCACCCAAGCGTAGAGCATCAGCCACCAGCATCAATTCACGCCTGGCCTCCTTGTCCTCGGTGTGAGTAGAGCCATCCTCGAAATCAGCCAGCACTGCCTGGAGAGGACAGCTGGACAGCTTGGCATGCAGCCAGTCATAGTTGAAGAGCACATGCTCGAACAGATCCGCAAAGCGTCGCGAGCGCACAAAATGAAAGGGCAGCTCGCCGAACTGTTAACCAAGCGGATCTATCAATCTATCACCTGCCAGTTTATGTCTGCCTGCTCACCTTGCGTAAGTTGTAGCGTCTGGACAAGCCATCCTTGCTGGTAAACACCAACGGTTGTATGGGCACCTTACGATCTGCCGATCCCTCTTTATCCGCCAAACCGAAACGATGTCGCTGTATCTCTGTAAACTTAAATGGCTTCGGTACACCGCCACCCCAAATACCCAGATAGTAATCTGCAATCATGGAATGAAAATATATGGCCATGTTCATGTTCTTGAAATAGCGCTCCTTGGCGGTGTCCCGAAACTGCCGGTGATACCAGTTCATCACATTGACACCATCCGCCTCCCGTTCACTCAAATAGTTGGGCAGATCATTTCGTATGCGGGTCCACAGCAAGGGCGGTATACGGCGCGTTGGTGGCAAATGATACTGATAGACATCATCCAACACCTTGTCGTCCAACGAGATCAGATCCTCAAGTTCACTCTCCGACAGACCCGACTTGGAGGCCGTTATGTAGGCCAGGGCATGAAACACCAATATGCGACCATGTTGTTTCTCCACCCGCTCAAAGAGCAGCATTATCGAGTCCATAACCGTGTTCGCCAGATGAGTCTCCTGTGGACGCGTATAGCTGCGCCATCGACAAATCTCGGCAAAGACCAGCTTCACAAATATGGGCAGCGAGCACTTGCTAATCGCATTGGCCACCAAACGCCACTGGTAGTTGTTGAGATCGCGACACGCCGTCTTCATCCACATTTTGATGACATTCATGGCCAACTCCTCGCCCAAAGCGGTTACCTCAATGAAGTTCTCCTCCACATCGATCATTTTGCACAGCACATGGTATTCATGGGAGACTGTGGGATTTGCTGGCTCATTGGCGCACGAAATGATGATCTGCAATTCGGTTGGGGGTTAAGCAGATAGGGTAGAAATATATGCAACAACAAAATGCAATGGAATATGAAGTTGCCTCATGCAGAACGGCAGGCGTTTTGGGTGAGGGGTTGGTTTTTTTTTAGGTGAGAGGTGTATTTACATGCACATTCCGCCTTTGGATGGCGGCGTGAGATATTGCTTAGCACGCACAAGTCAAGCAATTGGAAAAACTTACATGGATTCGGATTCAGGTAGAAGTTAAAAATGATTAGGAAAAATTATACAAAAAAAAAATGAAGAAACATTTGACTGCCTAAATCTTTGTAAGAACTTTAGCTTGAAAATCAGAATTTAACCAGATGTTTCCAAAGCACAGCAAGAAGCATAATTTTTACCTTATAAAGCACCTAGATAGCATTATATAATCCGAAAGTTTTTTTTAGGTATAAACCTGCTTAGAACATTTAATAGAACATTTCAGTGTGTTCATTAATCTGTACGAAAAAGGTTGACATGACATAACGCCCACGAACCAAAGGCCCATTTCAAAAATAACCGTAGGAAGCATCGAAATTAAACTCAGAAATAGAAAAAAAAGAAAGAAAGAAAGTCCACTTCGCGTCGGACTTTTCGCCCAGTTTAATAAAAACCAACATATTAAAAAGAAAATTGGGAAAACGATAGCGGCAGCAGCATCAGCAGAAGCAGCATCAGATTGTAGGTAGATAACGTTTGCAGCACCCTGGAGAACCGGAGGTGCAGCTGTAGAAACTATAGCGTCAGGAGCAGCGGCAGTAGCGTGGGACACCAGATCAATAATCATCGGCTAAGCTATGGGGCCAGCAGTAGGAGTGGAAAATGATTCGGGTGTCGGGGAGGGCGCAGAAGTAACAGTCGAATGAATATCCAATTGCCTTCTCGTGTTCAGGGGATCGCATTTTTTTCTTTTAGGAGATTCGCTAAGTATTTTTAGTCCAAGAAAATTAGATTCCAAAGCATTAAACGTTGCGTTAAGTTTTTTGAATTCCGAGTGGATGTCCTTAAAGCCCACACGAGTTTGCCGCATAAACGTACGCATTTCATCTTCGATTTCTCGGCAATCCACACAAGACCAGGTTAGCCCAATTCGCTTTGCTATTAGGTCACTTACGCGACCATTTAAACCAGCACATTTAATGTGTGCACAGTTGTCACAAAGCCAGCAAACGAGAAACATTTCGCCAGATATGTTGCCTCCAAACTCACACTTGCTCATAGTGCAGGGGATACTCATATTGGCAGATGAATTAAGAGAAGCGTGAAGTACCAATAAGAGTGGCAGAAGAGACCAGCCTTCAGATTAAATCGAGCGCAAACGTCGAATCGAAGTGATGACTGGTGGGGGAAGCAATCAGCAGCAGCACTTAGAAGAGAGCGGCCACAAAGTATAATGCAGTTGATTTTAAGCAGGAACTAACTGTATATCGCTCAGAGTCCGACTCCCACGAAGAGTTCAAGCACGATGGGAGTAGTAGCAGCAACAACAACAATGGTCCAAGCGTTGAGAGAGACTGAGAGCGAAGCACAGCAACAGTTTGTAAGCGAGAAGTCGATCACAAAACAAAAACAAAACAAGCCGTTTGTTTTTTAATAATTGCAATTAAATTTCGTTTAGTTATTATGCAGAGTCAAATTGCACAATTATGATTAAATGTCTAGGATCAAATCCCCAAATCTCGTCGGTTATGATAAACACAATGATTAAAGTTTATGTGTAGGCACCAAAAAAATAAAAAGTTTCAGGAGCACAGAGTAAACACGACCGGCGACTTTGACAGCTGAAGTATATTCAAGACGTCTTACATGAAGAATAGGGCGATGCTTAAGAGATACGTGTGCTTCGAATATGGTTGCCAGGCATCTGCAATATATCGTGACATTAATGGCGGCCAATGCCCAAAAGAAACAAGAAACGTCGTAGATGCAGAGCTAGAGGACGAAGATGAATTGAACCGACCGTTTTTTGCGAGATTTGTACACAAATTATTAAGTCCTGTTGTGCTTCAACCCTGCATGCAGCCAGAAACTTGCATTATGCATTGTGCCGAAATGGTTAACAGAGAATATGCTGGCCAATGGTCTCAAAATCGTCTGCCGTACAGCTGACATTTGTTGTGCCGAAGGAGATGGGACAAGCTGATTTCTGTCTACTTTGTACTGAGTCCGTAGTTTTTCATGCATTAGTAGTGCCAAAAATTTAATGATATCACACGGGCAAAATTGTAAACACACTTAATATTCTTTTATAATAAAACCAACTAAATCTACTTGTAAAACTATTCCATCAGTATGGAAAGCATTAATTGGTTAAGTCTTTCCGAGCTTTCAATGTCATTTAAATTCGAATACGGACTTTACGCCCATGGGTCTTTTGTCCGGACATTACGGCCAGAAAAATTCTGAGTTATACTTCAAAGCAGTGTTTAAAATTTTTTAGATGGGCGTTTTGTCATGTCACCACAAAGCAAGAATACGAACCTCTCATATTTAGCCATAATTTCGGTTAGAACTCGTCTTAAATTCTTAAGTTTAAACCTAAGATTTTTGCTCTAACCTAGGCTTAAAGCTTCTTAGATCGTTAAAACACATTCGGCTGTATTTCCGATTAATTTCAGCAAAACCTATACGACTTTAGTTTTGATCTCACCAACAGTGAAATAAACTGAGTCCTTTCTTGTAATTTTTCAAAGTCCAACGGTGCCAAAAAAAAAGAACCGACTTGTGCCTTTGCAGTAGAGCTGGTAAACCATCGATATCGCTTAAAAATTTGAAAAATTATACAGAACAACAGCCTTTTTCTTTCCGCCGTTTTAATGCTAAATTCTGATTTAGTTTTGTCCCCAGATTCCAAAACTGGTCTTGGTCTGGCGCCATACGCTTTTGCGTTCAAGATATAGGTGAAAATTCATTTTGCAAGAAGGTCTGGACTTATGAGACTTATGAAATTTTGTAAATATAGAAGACAACTTGGCCTATATTTAGCATATATGGTTTTAATTTAATTTCGATTTGAAAAATTTGCCAAAAACTGAAAAAACGAGAGCGTAAGTTAAAGTCGGCCCTGCCCGACTTCGAAATACCCGTTACTCAGCTCAGCTCGGATAAGTATGCAACATTTTTTTAACTCGGCCATTTATTATCCGATCCTTTTGAAAGATTGTGCGATTGTAGATATTGGCCACATAGACTACACTGCAAAATCTGAGCTCGATATCTTAAAAATTGTGGGAGTTATTCAATATTTTTTATTGCGGGGGCGGGAGGGGGCGTGGCCAAAATTTGAAACAAACTTGATCTGCCTACAGACAATACTAGCTTACGTATAAAATTTGGTTGCTCTAGCTCTTCTAGTCTCAGACGGACGGACGGACGGACTCTACGAGTAACGGGTATAAATATCTTCTAAGACCAATTGGGCCAACTTATCTCCTTAGTAATTAGAATCAAATGAAGAAAGCCCGATATTGAGCTCGTAATTCGTATCTGATTCCTCCTTTACCCATGTATCTTTTTCGCTCTCGGGTTCTTTAGCTCTTTCGTTTTGACATAGAACATCCGCTCTCACTTCAATTTTGAGTCAGAATTAATTGACTTTCAAGTACGGACTCGAGATTGATACATCACATCAATCTTTTAGAGCTTGATTTCAGCTCGCATTTTTATACTCTGTACCAGATGATACACAGAGTATGTCAAGTTTGTGCAAAAGTATGTAACAGCCAGCAGAAAGCATCATAAGAGTCGATATAGCCAAGTCCGACTGTCCGTATGAACGCACAGATCTCAGAGATGGTAATAGATAGAGGCTTAACATGTATGAGACATTTATTTTCATTTTTTGCTACGCCCCCTCCCGCCTCTGCTGTTAGGAAAAAAGACATATCTTCCACAGTTTTATAGCTAGAAGTTTCATACCTTCTGGACATATATAGTAATCAGTATTATTAATCAATCCGCCAATGGAATGGTGAAGATTAAATTAACGAAAGTCCAGTTATAGCAAAAAGGAATATTTATGCTGGGCAGCACCGGCTGCAACAGTTATGGGCAGCACTTTACACACCTTAAAACTTTGTGTGATAAACCAAACTTTGGGAGATATGTTAAGGTCGGGATTGATCTTTTTTATAATCTGCACCGTAGGTACATAGAGTATTATAAGTTTGTGCAAAAGTATGTAACATCCAGAAGGAAGCATTTCCGACCCTATAAAGAATATATATTCTTGATCAGCATCAACAGCCGAGTCATGTCCGTCTGTCTGTCCGTATGAACGCACAGATCTCAGAGATGGTAAGAGATAGAGGTTTGACATGTATGGGACATATGCTTCTTATGTCTGCAGGCAGATCAAGTTTATTTTCAATTGTGGCCACGCCCCCTCCCTCCCCCACAATTTAGAAAAAACGTCATATCTCCCACAGTTTTGAAGATAGATGGCTTGTTCCTTCTGGACATTATTAGGACAACTTATCGATCTGCCAAAGGAATGAAGAAGATCGGATGAACGGTTTTCGAGTTATGCTTAAAAGACAAATTTTCTTGGTACAGAGTATGTTATAGTCGGGCTTGACCGACTTTCTTTCTTGTTTTTTTTTTATTTTTGTGTAGGGTATCTAGACGATCTTCTGGGACCTGCTTTAGTGAGCATTGGTGTTAGCATATCCGAAAATAATGGTTGGTCGGGCGGACGGAAGGCTGATGGCAATGTTTGAGAACATAAGCCTCTAGCATCCAGATCCCCAGAAAGTGCATCTTTAACAGCCTCATCAGTAAGAGCCTGAAATTGTCGTCCCTGGCCTAGTTCGACTTCGACATACCCTGCTAGTCAGAGTAAGAAAAGTTTAATAGTCTTGCCCTATGTTAATTAACAGAGCTTAAACATTAATGTTAACAAATTAAGATTATGTTAGAAGACGGCGCATGCTGATCCCAAATATTTGACAAAAGTTGCGTTTGTTAAGGAAAAGCGGCAAAAGACACCGCATGCTGACCCCAGATAGTATACAAGGGCGTAGCCAGGGGGGGGCAGGGGGGGGCCGTTGCCCCCCCCCTTAAATAATTTCAATTGGCTTGTAAAAATTTACGGTTACTTTTTGGAAGTTTTTGGAGTTTTAAGGGCTGGAAAAATTGTTTTGGCTACGCCCTTGATAGTATATGTTTAAGTTGTAGAAGATATTCTTATAACTCCGCTGTATATTATAGACAAAGACAACTGCACTTTATAGGCTTACAGACATGATACTTTATGGGAAAATTTAAAATTTGATACGGAACTATGGGAACTAATTCTCCGTCATGTCGTGTCTATGAAAGCTTCCTCTGCTGTTCTTCCAGCAGCAGCTTACTTTATTCGGTTCCAAGTGCTTCCTTCTGTGCGTTTAAAATATCTGGACAAAATTGTAATAAAACCTTTCATCGAAAACCTTGCTATATCCGCTTTAGTCGTTTCGTAAATTACTAGAAACCTCTTAAAAAAAAATGTGGATAATTTCGTTGTTGCAAAATAGTTAGTTGTGCCGAGAAAACCTTGGGATTATTTACAGTTTATATAAATGAGTAATTTAAGGTGAGAGTTTCATGCAGCAGTTTGTACAGTGTAAGAAGGTTTCTTCCATTAACTTGTATTTACAGAGGGATTATCATGCAGTTGGGTAGAGTAAGTATATCTTAATAAAACAAAGTTAGGAATCGTGGGTACACAAAAACAGCCCTCACCTTACAATGCGGTGGCAAACGTGTCGGTATCCAGGATACCTTATTCGAGTCTTGAGTGCCCGTCAATTGATCAACCGAATCTAAGTACAAGGTCAGCGGCTGGGCTGCGCTTGCATAAGTTAATAATTGCTTAAAATGTGCTGTTAAGGGTACAAGATCATCGGGTATATTCTCAAAGGGTAGCATATAGTTGTACGATATCTGCGCTAGTTTGATTTGATTAGAACGAAACGGGTAAGAGGATATTCAAATGGTTGGTTCGGCATGGATATCACCTGCTGGCAAATGGAAATCAGGGTGGCCGTCAAGGCACTCGAGTCCGGCGTGGTGCCCAGGAAGCGGATTACATTTATGGGCCGGGCGTGGGCGAACCATTCGCTGGCCACCAGGGAGGCGCTCTTGGCGAGCAATGAGGTCTTGCCGCAGCCTCCGTCCCCAAAAAGGACCAATGGCTTATCTGAATCCCCCAGCATATAGCGCTTGATACGTTCGCAACTGTCCTCGCGTCCGTAAAAGATTTTCACCGAGTTGTTGCAAGCGTGCAAATGCTGAAGGATCTCAGTTACTATCTGACCCTGGGCGGAGGAATCCTCTTTGCGCATGGCCCTATCGACGAGCTTGACAACGTTCTTATAGAAGTGCGAAATGAAATGATTTAAATACTCCTCATGGGTCTCAATGTCCAGACCCTCGCGGCCGATCCACTCCACGGTGTACCTGCGAATTGAAGCTAGACAGTTTCGGGGGGGCTACAGCTACCATTGCAACGTCTTACTTTTGGGCATTGCTGGACTCAATTTTGGCCGGCAGGCGTGTGTCTCTCAGATCGCCCAGCAGCTTGGCCGACTCGGTGTCCAGGCTGCGATTGATAATGTCCACAAACAGCGAGGCCTTCTTCAGATTTTGCAGATTGATGTTGTTGATGTAACGCACATAGGCCAGGCAATGGTTTTTGGTATTCTTCACGTTCAACACACCGTTGATCACCTCACGTTCAGTCACTAAAGGGCAGCGGGAAGAATAGAGAGGGTGCCACTACTTGGTACAACTACTGCTAGGTTGCTGCTACAAACTTACCCGACATAAAGTAGTTGTGCACATCATCCTTTGACATCTTGTTGCTGGCTCCCAGCGAGGCGGTTGCCTTGCGTAGTAACTTCTGCATCTTGTTGAGAGTGTCCCACCAGACCGCTTGATCTTCGGCTTGCAGTTTGGGTACGCGCTATAGGAGGGTGAACGGTAGGTACTTGTAAGAGTTCTGAATGAAATGTTTTATACTTCAAATTGCAAGTTTAGTTTAAATCAATCTTAAACACAACAATTCCAGAAATAAACGAAATATGAGGGATGCAAACCAATCGAATATAATTTCTGGTTCGGTTCATTGGTTCAGACAGTTTCTGAACCGCCGGTTCGGTTCATTACACGGTTTTTGGAGCTGACTGAACCGCGGTTCCGGTTCGGTTCACAAAGGTACATTATGATATCTATTGTCATGCGACTTTTGCACACTTTCAAATTAAATTCCTATAATATATTTGAATATCTTTAAAACCCTTAGAAGAACGTCGCCAATTTATTATGCCGGATTCAAAGGATTCGTCTATAAGTTCCTAGAGGAATGATCTTCGAAAACAGAGAATGCCGGCTAGAAAAGATTAGAATAGCATTGAATGAAGGTGAAGGTATTACAGAAAATTCCAAAAATTGTCCACTAAAGGAAAGAATGTAGATTGATGGTACGTATATTAAGAGATCGGACGGCAATTACATTTTCTTAATGTTCTTAAATTTTCGTTAGGTCATCTTTAAAAGTTTCGGCATAGGTAAGAATGTAGAGAGTCGAACGATATGTAGAAAAATTGTCTCAGGTAAACGATTCAAATTCCCAAAATAATAAGTATCAATGGCTAGAGAAAAGCGACTCCCGTCTTAAAACTGGTTCGGTTTGTGATTCGGCTCACCAGCTGGAATAAGCGGTTCGGTTCGGTTCGGCTCACAGCTGGTTTGCATCCCTGTGATATATATATATAGTATCCCAATAATTTGGTGATTTAAGAACGGATCTGAATCTGGATCTATGAAAAATATGAGTTTTTCTTAGCAAAAACCTGCTGATAGAGTAAAAGTAGATTTCTAGAAAATACTCATTTATATTTGGTTTAAGAATGTTCCTTGACGGTAAGAATGCAAATATCTGATCCAAGTATACAATTTTCCTTACAAATTTCTGGATTCGAATAGCTTCATTCTTTACATTTCAAACTTTGCTTGTTTTTACTGCTCAGTTTGTAATCCTTAAATCAAGAACGAATACAGCTCGATGTCTAGATCGAACTTCTTGAAAATTCTAGAGCAAATAGATATATCTCTTTTCTTAAGCTATGACTCTCTTCGCTTTTGGTACAGTCATGATCTGTGGATGTTTTCAGGTACCAATTAAGATCAGCAAATAACTGGGCAGAATCCTTCGGCAGAAGCCTGGCTGAACGATTTACGTCCTTTAATAAGTACCCGCATTACTGAGTAGTTGTAAGCACCAAGACATCTCGAGGTGAGACATTCCAGAAAGTCGCAAAAATTTTCAAAATCCTTTAAAAATCCAAAACTCCCGGGGAGGACTTGCTGTACAACAGAACTTTAAAGATTCAGCCCAAAATTGTGCTGAAGCAGATAATAATAATAGCTAGCAAGTTGAAAGACGCCAGAAATTGCAAGCAATAAAGTTTCTATCACAAAAACAAGAAAGAAAGTCGGTCAAGCCCGACTATAACATACTCTGTACCAAGAAAATCTGTCTTTTGATCATAACTCGAAAACCGTTCATCCGATCTTCTTCTTTCCTTTGGCGGATCGATAAGTTATCCTAATAACTAAATATGTCCAGAAGGAACAAGCCATCTATCTTCAAAACTGTGGGAGATATGACGTTTTTTCCATATTGCGGGGGCGGGAGGGGGCGTGGCCAAAATTGAAAATAAACTTGATCTGCCTGCAGACATAAGAAGCATATGTCCCATACATGTCAAACCTCTATCTCTTACCATCTCTGAGATCTGTGCGTTCATACGGACAGACAGACAGACAGACGGACGGACGGACGGACAGACGGACATGGCTATATCGACTCGGCTGTTGATGCTGATCAAGAATATATATACTTTATGGGGTCGGAGATGCTTCCTTCTGGATGTTACATATTTTTGCACAAACTTATAATACTCTATGTACCTTCGGTACAGAGCATAACTAGTTTCGACCGATCGTTCCTATGACAGCTAACTGCTATGGACATCCTATTATGACTAAGCTTTGTAATATTTTAAGAAAGATAACAAAATAAGTAAATATTGAACACGTAACCATTGAAAACAAAAATTTTCCCTGCTAAGACCATTTTTAAGACCTTTCTATATCCATTCTAAAGTCGTGTAAATTCATGTATCAGACAGAAGTAAGCATCTCTGACCCCATAGAGAATATATATTCTTGATCAGCATCGTCCGAACGTCTCGAATTTCGCTTATATCTGTTTTGAAAAGCATTTGTTCCCGGACTTTCGAAGATAAGACAAGCCGAAAAGTAGACTTATTACGATTCTGTCAGCTCTTATTTTGTGAATCATTCAATAAGCTTAAGAGTCGAGTATCTTAAATAACCGAGGCTAATGGTAGGTCGGAACATTTTGATAGATGTTTACATTAAACTTTCCTGCCGATTGTAGGACTCAGGCCCGATTTCTCTAAGGTTCCGGTTAGCCAACCACCGGTCAGATTTTTTCGTTAAGATGACGAACGGTTAGGTCATTTGCTTTTCTCAGCAGCAGTATCGCCTGATATAGATAAATGCCTATCGCTGCTTCAGGGTGACCATACTGTTTGACTAATCGAACGAGTAAACAGCTGACTCGGTTTGGTTAGTTTGTTATACTCTGTACCGTAGGTACATAGAGTATTATAAGTTTGTGCAAAAGTATGTAACATCCAGAAGGAAGCATCTCCGACCCCATAAAGTATATATATTCTTGATCAGCATCAACAGCCGAGTCGATATAGCCATGTCCGTCTGTCCGTTCGTTCGTCCGTCTGTCTGTCCGTATGAACGCACAGATCTCAGAGATGGTAAGAGATAGAGGTTTGACATGTATGGGACATATGCTTCTTATGTCTGCAGGCAGATCAAGTTTATTTTCAATTTTGGCCACGCCCCCTCCCGCCCCCGCAATTTAGAAAAAACGTCATATCTCCCACAGTTTTGAAGATAGATGGCTTGCTTCTGGACATATTTAGTTATTAGAATAACTTATCGATCCGCCAAAGGAATGAAGAAGATCGGATGAACGGTTTTCGAGTTATGATCAAAAGACAAAATTTCTTGGTACAGAGTATGTTATAGTCGGGCTTGACCGACTTTCTTTCTTGTTTCTTAATGCGATTGGTTGTTGCTGGTCATTGTTTTGCGTAAAAGTTGACTAAAATTCGATGTTCTGCCTCATCGAATTGCATTTCCATTGCGTGAAGTTGAAAAATTCGTTTATTCATAAACATTTTGTGTTGCAGCAAATATTACAATAAACAAAGCAAGTGTGCGGCCAGCTGTTTGTACATCGATAAAAATATCGATAATTTCATTGGGGCTGAGCTCGCGGTTAAAGTTGACCGGTGGATGAGCAACGCTTAAGTTTGTTCCTCCGGTTACGCCACATACATCATGAGACACTCAAATTCGGTTAAACTGTCAAGTTGACCAAACGGACTTTGAGAAATTGGGCCTCAGTCTTTTAGAACCATCAGGATAGCAGAAGAAGTCGCTGAAAAACAACTTAAATTTTTTCATGTCCATCATTTTTGTCGAACCAAACCGAAATTTTAGGTTCTTAACAGTTTCAGGTTCAGCTTCAATACCTTAAGAGTACCTTAAGAGCCGGAATTTCACGTTCGAACTGTTTCGGTTCTGCTTAAGTCGTTCCTCATTTCTCCCTATCTCAACTCTTAATTTCCTTTCTTGAGTAAATCGTCGCAACTTACCCTTAAATCTCCTCGGAAAGTCATATTTCAGTCTTTAGGAATTTTGTATGTTGCGAAATTTTGAAATAATTAAAATCTAAGAGTGCGATACTGTTTTATGAAACATAAACTTGGATACGTTGCTTTCGAACACTTTATAAGGTAGCCATAATATATTGAAAATTGTTCCCACTGAAACAACTTCTTTTGTATTCTCAATTTGGACTCAACTTGAAACATTGAAGAATGCAATGTACTTGATTTAAGAAATTTTCAAAGTAACGAATACCACAACTGTGGTGTAATGTTTTTAGATAGTCAAATCGTTCACAAAACTGCAAAAGCCTTACCTTATTGTTAAAGTTGATCAAAATTGATGAAATGGGCTGCAGCACTGAAATGGGTGGCACCGCATTACTGTCCTTTTTGTACCAGAGATCAAGCAGTGCACGATCCACACCCATCGATGTCAACTCCTCGCATATCAATTGCAGTTCCGAGGAGACTATGTACGTGGGTATGGGACGATAGCCATATTTTTGACCCAGAAATACAATAAAATTGGGACCCATCGAGAGGCGTTGACAGTTTTTGATTTCCCTCATGCACAGCTCGGTGGTCATGTGATCATCGGTGGCCTCGTCACGCACACCCCAACGCATGTCGACCACCTGAAACTCTAGGCCGTGCTTCTCGCGACAATAATCCTTGATGCGGGGATAGCATTTGGCCATTAGTGTGTTCCGCTCCATGGTGGTATCTATATATGCAAATTACATAACACACTTCACACTTTGCCACACATGTCGTGTTTTTGAAACCCACCCGTGAACGTGGAGCTCGTAAAGATGCGCACTATTTTCGAGCTAACCGGCGGCAGGGACTCCAGGGAGCCCAGGAATATGGAGTCTATGGTGCGGTCATCCATGTTGTAGTGGTTTCACTATTGGACTTTGCACTTGCACTTCTGCTCCGTGCATGTACTGCATCCGTCGAAATCCTAAATATGTCTGCGCCAAAACCTGAGACCCAGAAAGTGGCATTAAGTTCGCTGTTGTTTGATCGATAGTCCGGATACGTGGCGCATTTGACAGTCGCCTAGTTGACGGTTGTTTTGAGTTCAGCCGTTCGACTGACATGACACGCGCTCCGCATAGAGCGTCACAGTGGGATGGTAGTCCCCGGCAACCCTTGGCGCACCTGTTGCGCGCCACTCCGGTTGGTGGTTTTGTTTTGATCGAAAAGCCATTGCATTGGCTTTGTTTTCTACCAACATCTTTTGGCCATATGACAGCTGCCTGTTTGCGCCTGATTGATGGCCAACAAGTGTTTTCAAGTGCTCCAAGTCCTCCAGTCCCTGTAGACATATTTGCGTGCTTGCCTTACATTCGGTTTGCCGGGGAGACGTGGGCGTTTGGGTCGTTGGAACTTTTCAAAGTCGTTGAGAATGAAGGCGACTGGCAAACGGTAATGGTGCCACTTTATGAGGTGGGGGTGCGAGATTTCTAGCCCCTGGGCATGTCTTACACTTTTGACCTCGACCTAGGAGTGTGCGTGTTTGCTCAAATGGAGTACATCAATGCCAAAAGGTGCAAGTTCAATTAGGCCAAATTTAAATGGCTGCTTCTGTGGGCCATTTAGATGAAGATTGATTTGATTTTAGGTTGGATTGTGCAAGGAATTTCAATGAACCGCCGAAAAGTAGGCAACATTGCAAGTAGGACAACTAAATTACTTAAACGTTGGCAATTTAATCAGTTTTTAAAATGGGGAAAAACCAAACTGCCCAAAAAGTTGGTATTAATGGTTTAGTACCTTTCACCGGAAGGTACCATCTTTAAAGCAGTTGGTCTTGATTCTTGTTTGGCGAAACTTAAAACCTATCCCATCAAATATTTCATACGAACAGGATGATCCTAATATCGAAGCAAGTATATAAAATAGGAGCATGAACTCTCTCCTAATTCTATAAATTTCATAATTGATAATTATGAAATATATTCCTATCTTTGTTTTTTGTTAAATATCTCAACGCTATGAAAGATTTTCCATATTTTTGTAAAATGGGCAATTGTTTTAAGCAAGAACCGTCTTAAATAGTCAATTTAATTTTGAATTTAAGCAAAACTTTTCTACAGATCATTTTCCCTTGAACCTGGCTTACCAAATAGAAGCAAATTTGAAGCAGCTGTAGGATTTCAGTTGGTTAACTTAGCACCTGGAACTTACTAAGCTCAAGTCTGTGGGAAAGGTTGGAAATGCCAGATATAAGGTTTTAATATATATCATTCTTGATTGATTTTGTTTTGGATGGGTAGAAAAGACTTGTTTTCGTGAACCATTGAACGCATCCACTCCCAGTTGACGACAATAGGACAAGTGCTATTTATGCTTTATTACTGCATCAAAAGTTTTTGGCGGCCATTTTTTGAAATTATGGACTAGGGCTCGCTCGAAAATCGTGTTTTCGCATAAACGCGATTACGAAATATGTGAAATCTTTCGGCAATCAGCCGAAACTTTGTATAACATACCGTGAAGTCCGCTCACAGTGTGAACGCCATTAGCCATCAAAGCCCTGAATAATCGAGTCCGTCGAAATCCACTGCGCAAGTAGAAAATCATGTCTAATGAGATGAATATTAGCATGGACTGCAAGTCGCGCATTATAAAACGTGACTTGGGACTCAGTGCAAGACGCAAACGCAATAAAAAATCGAAAGCAATGCGTTGCCAGTGAGCGAACAATGCCCACAGACGAAGTTCAGTCCGTGAGTTCAGTGTAGTCACCATTCGGCTTATGTGGTGGTTTGGTGGGAAGTCGCCGATGCTGGGGTCCCCAAGCTCTATATTTGTGAAAGAGGAGTCTAAACTTAGGAAAAAGTGTATCAATGCGACGAAAAACAAGCCGTTGACCTATCAACAAGACTCCGATTGGCTTGCTGGCTCGACAGACTTTGGCGTTGCCGAAAGGTACCAAGCGGCTTTTCGCTATAGACGTGAGCACTAACATAGCGTTTTGTTGAAACCACTTGTCAGCCAAGTCCAGCTCTTCCAAGTTGGCCAAAAAAAGTTTGAAATCATCGCACGGTAGCGCTCCATTCACAGTAACGTTCCTGCCTTCGTCATCTTTAAAACAAGAAAGAAAGTCGGTCAAGCACGACTATAACATACTCTGTACCAAGAAAATTATAATCTCGCTGCAGCAGCGAACAGTCTTTTGATCA
Source organism: Lordiphosa fenestrarum (assembly GCA_035044985.1). Taxonomy (NCBI): domain Eukaryota; kingdom Metazoa; phylum Arthropoda; class Insecta; order Diptera; family Drosophilidae; genus Lordiphosa; species Lordiphosa fenestrarum. Next base: position 28,152 of record JAWNNO010005642.1, read on the forward strand.
TAACTCGCAAACCGTTTAACCGATTTTCAACATTCCTTTGACGGATCGATAAGTTATCCTGATAACTAAATATGTCCAGAAGAAACGAACCATCTATCTTTAAAACTGTGGGAGATATGACGTTTTTCTAAATTTCGGGGGGCGTTTCCAAAATTGAAAATAAACTTGATCTGCCTGCAGATATAAGAAGCATATGTCCCATACATGTCAAACCTCTATCTCTTACCATCTCTGAGATCTGTGCGTTCATACGGACAGACAGACGGACATGACTCGGCTGTTGATGCTGATCAAGAATATATATACTTTATAGGGTCGGAGATGCTTCCTTCTGGATGTTTGTGTTCTGATTGCACAAACTTATAATACTCTATGTACCTACGGTACTGAGTATTAAAAAAGTACATTCCAACGATGCCACCGGACTATAGTCCACAATGGGAGAAATGGGAGCAAAAAGAGCAAGGGCTTGCCCATCGCTGGTCCACACCAAACACTGCATTTTTCGGGATGCATTGGCAATTCTTGCAATGTTACTGGCTGTTCTATACACCAAATACGACAACTATAGTTGTTCGGGTATCACGTATCGTCGCTGAATACAATTTTCCGATAAAAAAGTGAATCTTTATCAAACTTTGCGAGCTCTAATTCACCATTCAGTTAGCCGTTGTGGTAGGTCGAGTGGCTTCAATTCTTGCACCAGCTGCATTTTTTGTTTTATACTTTCGTAAAGTTTTCCACGTAGAGGCCCGGTTGCTGCGAGCGGCGCCGAATCAATAACACTGGCGTTCATAGCTGTGATATTTTCCTGTCAGTTTTGGTGGTTCAATGTCCAATAATGTAAATTTGCGAATTTTAGTCAGAAGATTCCAATGAGCCGCCTCAGAAGGTCGCCCAGATTGACCTTAAGATGGAAGAAAGTGCTCACGAGCATGCATTTCGAATATAAAATTCTATAGTCTGCTAGAGTTGTCGATTCATGGTTAAATTATAGACCAAGCTGAACATGTTTGACAGAAATACCGGACACGAAATCAACTGAGCTGCCATAAAAAGTGTGGCCTAAAAGAAGGCAGCTGAAAAATCGAAAAATTCCTCATAATTCGCGATCTATCGATGGAAGTTTTCTTGTAATTTTCAAATTTTCCTTTTTCTTAACCTAGCTGGGGATGTTCATGGGAATGAACAATGAACTAAACCTCTTTCCGTTTAGTATTTATTCTTCGGTTAGTCAAAAGCAATCCTCCTCCACCTCTCACCCTAGTATCCTACATTTGGTTTTGGAAACCTTAACAAACTCCCCATCATAAGCAGTCGAGATTCAAACACTTTTGTCATGGGTGGTTTTATAACAATATATTTTTTATGATTTTGTTATTTTATTATTGATTGAAAAATGTAGCTACTGCTGCCGCGTGTTTAGGTATTACATATGTAGTTTTCGTATAAGAATAATGGAGCCGTATGTAAAATATGTTTTGTTGTTGTTTTGTATATTTCGTTAATATCAATTATTAAGTTTAGTAAAATTGTAATGTTTGTCTATGATTTTGAAACGCGTTTAACTAATTTCATTTAATCAAGTTGGCTATAGGATAGATAGGACGTCACTATATGCTATAGGTGTTAGTTTCCGTTTCCGTGTGTGGCGAGGGACTTGAAGAACTTGTTAATCACTTTCGTTTAGGGACTGTCGCGCAAATTAAATTAACTACGATTCCATGGGATGGAAACTGCTTTTGTCATATCATGTAGCTATATTTCGATAATAAATAGTTAAACATATTGAACTAAACAGTAATCAAATCATAAACAACTAATAAATAATTAAAGTAAAAAAAATCACTAATTACTAACTGCAAACCAAATTAACAGCCGGGGCTGGTCTGTGGTTTAACTAGCTTAGCATCCCGACGACGACGCGTTGGCTGTCCTTGATGGGGTTGGGCTTGCTGCTGCTGCTGCTGCTGCGGGTGAGGATGCTGCTGCTGTGGCTGTCGACAGGGTTGCAGGTTTTTTTGTGTCCGGTTTGGGGGCCGGCATGGCTTTGGCCGCCAGTGCCAATTTATGTATGTGTGGCGACGATGGCGACGTCACTGTTACTCTATAATAAGAAAAAGCTAATGGTTTACACGCACACACACACATATGGTGGAGGGGGCGGCGGAGCAGGACGGAGCGGAGCGGAACGAGGATGACGGTTTGGCATATTTACATGCATTTTGGTTTTATGAGTTTGTTTTTGGAGTCGGCGGAGGTGAGTTTGTTTTTGGGTCAGTTTTGGATGTGGGTTGTTGGGTGAGTTGCATGTATGAGACATTGTTGTAATTATGTAAATTAGATAAAGCCAGCAAAATAGCAACAGACCTTACAAACTAGCTAACTAGCGATAGATATTTATATATATATAAATGGATAGAGTGGGGGTAGTGTGTGAGTGACTACGGTGGTGCCTAAGGCTTGTGCAGCCTGCTGTTGGAGTTGACTTCAGCGTTATCTGCGTACCTCGGGCTGTTGTCGTCCTTTTCACAGACCAAGGTGCGTGTGGTCTGGCTAGGCCCAACCCCGCCGTTTAACGACTGCTGTGAGCTACGCTTCACATGCACGGGACGCAGTCGGTCCTCCAGATCGCTTATGGAGCCCACCGAGCTGAGGCTCTCGTCACTGCGGGGTAGAGAAAGTTGGATTAATGTCAAGTCTCTAGAGAAAACCCCACCTGCCCCGCTTCTTACCTCTCACTCAGCTCCTCCTCACCCTCCTCCTCCATGGCCTGCTGCAGATCTGCTATCCGTTGCAGTGCCAAACGCAGATCATTCTTCAGTGCTGTGCCCTCCGACTCCATTTGCTCCATTTTCTTTTCCAAGTCCTTGCGTCGCGTCAGTGATTCCTGCTCGCGGCTGGTGACCGAATGGTATTCCTCGCGCATGTCGCGCAAACTCTTTTGGGATTTCTTCAGCACTTCCTGGGCTTGCATTTCGCGCAGCTTGGACTGGCTGACCTCGTTCTGTAGCTTCTCCAGCGCCTCTTTGTGACGATTCACTTGAACTTCAAGGCGGGCGCGTGTGGCCTGCTCCAGTTCCAGGCGGGATTCCAGCTCCTTGGTGCGTAACTCCAAGCTGTAAGGTAAATTCGACTCGATTGAGATTCGGTTATCATTTTTATCAACTCGCCAAACTTACCGCTTGGACATCATGGCCATGGAGGGATCACCCAGGTTCTCCACATTGTCCAGCCGGTGCTGTAGCTCGGCCACCTGCTCTTTGAGATTATTGCGTTCCGCCTCCATTTCATTGAGCTTGAACTCGGATTCGGACACATTGATTTGCTCCGCATTGAGCTGCTTCACCGTGGCGCTGTACTTCTTCATCAGTTCGCTCAGCTCCTCCTCGTTCTCTTCGATTTGTGCCTGCAGTTCGGCACGATCACGATGCGCCGCATTGGCTCGCTCCTCGGCATCATTGCGTGCCCGGTGCGACTCCTCAAACATGGCCTGCACCTCGGTTAGCTCGGCTTCGGCCGTTTGTCGTGCCTTCATGGCCAGGCTGCGTGCGGATTCAGCATCTTCCAGCTGATTGCGCAACTGTCGTATCAATGTCTTGCCTGGGGTGTCCGCCTTAAGCCGCTCCAGCTGAGTCTGGGCGTCTTTGAGCAGTGCCTTGTATTTACGCAAATCGCGACGCAACTTTTGATTGAGTGCCTCTTCGGCATCACGATCCACACGATCACGATCCTCCATAGAGGAGAGACGTCGCTCTAGCTCGTGCTTTTCCCTCAGCAACAGCGTGCGCTCCTCATGCTCCGTCTCCAGTTGGCATTCCAAGGCCTTGATCTTTTTATAGCCATTGCCACGCACTTCCTCCAGCTCCTCGTCGCGCTGTTGTGACTCTCGACGCGCCTCCTTGCGCATAGTCTCCAGTGTCATCTCCAGACGTAGCTTGGCCTGCTCCAGCAGCTGTATTTGACCTGCCATCTCGTCTAGTTCCTCCTCCTGTTCCTTGGCGCGTCGCTCTGTTTCATTCTTAGAGCGTCGCAGTTGAGCAAATTCCTCTTCAGTGCTACCGCCGAATGTCATCTCCTCCAGTTCGCGCTGCAGTGAGGCCAGTTTCTCCTCCTTCAGATCCAGATCGAGACGTGTGTCCTGTGGAATGGATGGCAAATTGTATAGATTAGGCAATGTGGTGAGCTCCGCTGTTGCGCTGACCCACTTCGGACTCACGTACTTGAATGAGTCTCGTCGAGTAGCGGTAACTCATGGCTTTATGGCGAGTCTTAAATTTGTGTATCTAAATCGCAGTGGACTTAACTGCCCCCCATTCAGTTATCGCCCTCTTCCTCTTCTTCTAATTATGAAAAAGTCGTCGCAAATATTTTAATTTCTTTTTCCGACCTCGCCTAGAACACAATCACAAGCGTTGTCTGTACTCCAGTTATCGCGCGTCGACGTTCATCCAACCACTGTCGGGCGGAACAATGTAGAAGAAAGCACTAAAGCATGTGAAGCGGAACTCAAGTACAGGCCGATAAAAACATGAAACCCCGAAAAGAACGAAGCAAATGATGGAAAATCTTGGAATACTATAAAAAAACAAAGGCCAGAAAGTGCTCAAGAGAAGGAGAGCCGGAGAGCGATCACATGCCGCATGCGTACATATGTTGTGGGTCGGCCAGGCAGGTAGGTAGATAACCACACCAAGCATGCCGCAGCAGCGTGGGTAAACAAGCCGAACGAGTTTACAGTCCAAGATACTGCATATCTGTATCTGTATCTGTGGCAATGTTCAAACATGCCACTTGCTGGGCTGGGATACACTGTGCAGCAAAAGAGCAGATTGAAAATGGGAAATTAATATGTTTGGGTAGAAAAAAGGGAAGGAACCAAAGGTACGGAAAGCATTGAAAAGTTATTTATTTTTGATCGCAAGGCTCAGTTTGTCTTTAGCCCACACGAGAACATGCCACGTTTAGTTGTATGCGTGAAAAACATGATGTGCCTAAATTTAAGCCGCCAACGGGCATCATTTGGCCTGGCTCCTTATTGATTGTCATTGCGAATGCCCATCGTAAGGCTGATTTATAGAATGCACGAGCATAAAGTTTTATGTCGAACTTCATATAAATCAAAAACAGCTTTGAACAACTAAAGAGCCATATAAGTAGGCTATCTGAGTTCTTAAATAAGTTTTTTGACAGCTAAATCACAGTAAACTACGTTTTTTTTTCAACCATTTCAAATGAGAACTCGACCAGATTATTAATAAATAATAATTTAATAAGTTAAACCGTCATCAAAACACAAAATGTAGTGAATAAATGTCAAGTTTGTTAAAAACACGTCCGTCCTAGTCTATTACAGTTAAAATCGGTTTGAAAAATGCAAATGCAGAATGAAATGTCAAAAAAAAAGCTGCGGTTCTAGAAAATAAGATATAGCTGCAACAACATCAATAACTTCGTTCTGTTTAAAATAGGTACGATGGTTCAACTATTTTGATATGGTGTATTGCAAAAAACAATGGTAGGATGGGGGTAGAGTGGAAAGAGTTGAAATTGGTGAATGAAAACAAAAAACAAATGTTTGTCAAAAAACGGAAACATCCTTTGGGAGACGCCCTTATCAACTTGCGTTATGGAATCGACTTTATAGCCTTTTCATATCATACCTACACATTAAAAAAGAACCATTTAGAATAACATTTGCTTAGTATTCTATCTTTATTGTCCTTCTGTTCATTTCAAGCTCCTTTGGATAAAAATCTAAATCAATTAAGCATTAAGTGAATATTCTAATATCCAAAAAAAGGATATTTCAACATCAACAAAGATCCATTTTTGTCTGTGTTCCAAAGATATACACAAAATTCCGAGCTGTTTCGGAAGAATGTGACCACAAACACCGTGCTTAAGTTAATAGAGATCGTTCAGGATGCCACTGAGGTAACTTATTCTGGTCTCTAAATAGACGTCTAGTTTTAATTTTTGTTCATTGATAATGATTTTAACGGGTTTCTTCGTCTCAACTTCCGTTAGTTTCTACAGAGTGCGCAATTTCCTACGAATCATTGAATAACTTTGACATTTTTTTGGTCAATTGACTGAAGTATACATATTTTTAAATTTCACACTACTACAACGTATTCTTGCTTTGAAACGAGGCAATTGCAGTTGTCTTTCTGTCTCCTTGTGTGTGGTGGCGCCAAGATACAAGGCAGTTGCCATATAAAAATTCTCGGAGCAAAGGGAGCAAGGACATGCCGACCACTGGGCTAAACAGTCCCTCAAATGCAAAAGCAATTAAACAAAAGCAATCGCTTAATGAGCGTTCGACTAATAGTGTCCTGTTATTAGGCTACTGTCAAAAAGGATTAATATTTCAAATGGTGGTCGATAAACGGATTTATATCGAGATAATCTGAGAATGATTTGCATTTGATTCCCACATCTGTCTTCGACTTCACTTGAATGTGTGTTGTCTAGTGTTAAACAAATAAATGTTGCTTCGCTGCATACACCAAATGTTGCTGGCTAAGCTCGACAACATGCTGCTAGGGCTGTGAGCCAGCAACATGTAGCATTCATATGGTTTTGCTTGTTTCAGCGATTCACTCACCGCCAGTGTCTGTTCGAGCGTAAACTTCTCTGCCTGCAGCACATCCTTCTCCCGACCATATCGTTCTTTAGCCTGCCGTTCCTGACGCGATACATCCTGCAGCAATTGACATTCGGCATCGAATTTGCGCTGCTTCTTCTCCAGCAAATTGTTTCGTGCATTTTGCTCTTCGAGCAGCATGCGCAAGTCATTCATCTCGTTGGTCATTTTTTGTGCCTTGCGTTTCCATTGACCCACAACCTGACGTTGTTCCTCAACTTCCTCGTAGGCATCGGATAGCTGGAAATAGTCAGAAATGAGTGATTTATTTTACAATTTATACTTTTCAGCAGAGCCCACCTTCTTCTCCAATTGCTTCTTAAGCCCGACCAGCTGTTCCAGATCGTGCTCATGCTGTGTCTGCAGTCGTCGCTTGGTAAACTCCAACTCCCGCGCAACGCGCTCATATTTGAGTTTATACACTCCACCGCCTCCTTCCTCATTCTCGCCATCCTCATCTTCAGAAATGCCATTTAGATCGGACTTGGCGCATATTAGTTCCATTTCCAATTTCTCGCTGGCCTCCTGCAGATTCTTTACTTTTGTTGCTTGATCGCCCAGCTCCTTTTCCAGCTTAAGGCGCTCTGCCGTTTCAGCTTCCAAACGCTCGCTGGCTATGTGTGCTGTCGAACGCTCTTCGGCCAGATCAACAGTCAGCTCGGATAACTGCAAAGAGGTAGGTGAAAAGGGTTTAGATATGGTGAAAGGGTATAAGGCCACGGACTTGTCCATTATGGTGTGATAACTTTCACAGAATTTTTTTGGAAATTATTTGTTTATTTTATTCAATTCAATTTCGATTTCAGTCTGGCATTTGTATGAGTTTATGAGTAAACAAATGAGATTTGTTTAAGTTTACATTTGAAGATGTTTATGGCAAATTTTAGGGATAATCTTTGAAGGCTAACTGACTCACTTGAGAATATTCTTTACTTAATGTACACAATATTAAAAACAGACAATATTTCGATAGTAATTGCTTAAAATCCTTTCCTTTTCAAACAGATTTGGTCTACAAATCGCAAACTTCTTGCGAAAGTGAAAGTGGAAGCATGGCAGTATGTATTATTTACCCATTTACATAAATTTGACTGTCATTTTCTTCTATTCTTCTAACTTTCTTGGCTTTTCAGTATAAGTGCTTTTTTCCAAAAATTATAAGTATGCTACACATTTTAAAAGCAAAGTTTTGCTGAAGCCCTCGAAGCTACAGCTCTGGCGTCTTTCAATTTATTGCAACATAATTTATTCTTGTTTTTATAACCAACTTTCACATAGTTTTTCTCTGAATTCCGCATATCTTATAACAATATTGCCTACTTTTAGGCTGAATTCTTGAGAAAAATATTAAATTTGATGACATTTTAAACTGAATTTCCTGCAAATCAAAGCAAAACCAAACGAAATCGTCTACCTCAAGTTACAGTGCAATAAATAAAGAAACTAATTCTTAGCTTTTTCGTTAGCTTTTTTTACCTGTAACACGGCATCAATTATTAAAAAAGACTGACCGTATCATTTGAATCAACTTAATAAACCTTTGTTTCTACCCGTTTTCGATGGATATACAAAAATAAATCCCAAAAACACCAAAGAAACAAATGCAAGTGTTCTGTTCAGAGAGTAAGCGTTTGTATTTGATTTGTAACAGTCATTTTGGTGAGCAGACAGCACAACAAAATATTTGTTGAACTTAATCAAATAATCGTAGAAGATTTTGTTGTTTTTTTAAGCTGAGAAAGCGCTGCTGATAAAGATGGAATAAAGAGTCAGAGAGAGCATTCCAAACAGGGCCAGCCAAGCGAAGAGAGAACAGCACGAATGGCTATTTACTATCAAAATTGTTCAATCTCGGACTATGTTTTTGCCGGTATGACTCTAGATTTTACTCACCGCAGAGTTTGATTGATAGTTAAGATGTGAGTAAGAAATTTTGTCTGTGATGCAATTAAGAAAAAAGTGATTTTTGCATAAAAAGCGAATTAGGCATATATTAATATGCAGAATCACAACCAACTGCACAATATTCACAATAAAATGCTGTACACGTATTACTATTACACGTATCAGCATCTCTATTGTGTCGAGTTAGTCGAATATATCTCGAAACCGACATATTAATAATATTAAGCCTCCTAAATTGTAACTGCCGTTCAATGGTTACGAGCTGCAAAGTCTGAGGTGTTTCTTGGTTCATATTATAATTCCGACGATAAGGCTTTAAGCCGATTTTGAAGCGATCCTAAACCTGTTGCGAAACCAAGGTTTTGGATTGATTCAATAAAAATTACACATTAATTAATCTGAGCCATTTAATAGTGTTTTTATACCCGTTACTCGTAGAGTAAAAAGGCTATACTAAAGTCGTGCAAATGTATGTAACAGGCAGAAGGAAGCATCTCCGATATCATAAAGTATATATATTCTTCATCAGCATCAACATCCGAGTCGATAAAGCTATGTCCGTCTGTCCGTCCGTCCGTCTGTATGAACACCTAGATCTCAGAGACTAGAAGAGCTAGAGCAACCAAATTTTAGATGTAAGCTAGTATTGTCTGTAGGCAGATCAAGTTTGTTTCAAATTTTGGCCACGCCCCCTCCCGCCCCCGCAATAAAAAATGTTGAATAACTCCCACAATTTTTAAGATATCGAGCTCAGATTTTGCAGTGTAGTCTATGTGGCCAATATCTACAATCTCACAAATTTTCAATAGGATCGGATAAAAAATGGCCGAATTAAAAAAATGTTGCATACTTATCCGAGCCGGATAAAGTTGTTAAACACTAATTGAACTGAGTAACGGGTATTTCGAAGTCGGGCTGGGCCGACTTTAACTTACGCTCTCGTTTTCGAATTATCTAGTGCGAGTTATCTAGAGTCTCAAAATGGTCAGCCCAAAGGAGCTAAAGAGTAAGGCCCGCCGCTAAGCGGAGCATTCATAAGCTATGCTCCTCTCTTCGGTCTGTGTGTGAAGTTGCTTATCAGGCCTGTTCTCGTTTCTCAATTTGATCGATTCAAATTAGTAAGATATCCGATATTCAAGAATGGATAAGAGAGCTCATTAGAAGCCATCAGCTAACAAGACAGTAGAATGCAGATAAAAGAATATTAGAAGATAAGAACCGAATCTCGTAGACGGTTTTTGAAAAAAGAAAAGTTACCAATTCAAAATCGAAAACGTAAAGAGGCCTGCAAGTGTTTAGATCCTTGATTGCAAAGTTCATTAAATTAGTCCCAAAACCAAGAATCTAAAGCTGTATTTTCACTTGTCCGGATCTCGTATGAAATGGGTGAAAAATACCTCAGTTTATTGGCTGTCAAAAAAACTCATAAGAAAACTCAGATAGCCTACTTTTCATTCACCTTTTCATACGAACTATGAACTATCAGACAAGTCATAATACAGCTTAAGCGCAATATATGTTTTAAATTTGCTTTCATCGATCACTTTAGTGAAAATATCTGGGTTTTCGAATCTTCTAAATGATCATCTCTACTCAAGTCTAAGTTGGACAGGCTTGTGAAGAATTTTAGAATATTATTTTGTGTATTTTACAAATAAAGGGGGGGAAAATCGATCCAAACCAAAAATTTAAGCCAAAACCTTAGCTCAAAAAGCTTGAACCTCAAATTTCATAATATTAACCTTTGTTGGTTCTGGGAAAACAGTTTAATGGCAGCCCTGGTTAGAAATTTCCTCCTTCTGAAGATAAAAAGATTGGTTTACCTATACGTCAAGACCAAGATATATATCCTTTTTTTAACAACAAGAAGAACAGGTTGTCTGTATAGCTATTTGATCGAAGCAATTTCGTTTTCTGGAAAGATATCTTAATTAAAAGGGTCGATGAAATTAACCGAACCGTTTGAGTTTGATGTTTTTATATCAACAGCGGTTCAGTTTGCCTCCCTGATTTAGGCCTGCTTTACAATACTTTATAAGGGCTGATTTCTCATATTCTAAATCAGCGGTGGGCATGAATAACAGAAAAGTACTGAAATATTCAGGGCTGTTTCAGACCTGAGCAGATCATGCCTTTAATCAGCTAAGGTCAAGACGTAGAAGGACTTGGCTGTGTTAAATTCATGGCTGATGCTCATATAAAGAACGCCATGAATTCAGTACCAGCTCTTCCATTTTAGGAGCCGAGCTGAAGGGTTTAACACGCTTCCAAGCAAGACGGTTGTGTGCAGCTGGCGCCAAGATGCAAGGCAATAAATAATGTGACTAGGCAATGGAAGTAAGGGCCTACTCATCGCTGTTTTAAATATACAAATTTAACCCAAAGGATGTGTAAATAAGTATACTCAGGAGATTTCGACTCCAAATGGGGGTTATACAGCCCCGATTCTCACAGTCCATAAATCATCATTTTCAGTTCAAACAAACAAAATATTATAAATATGGAACATTCTCCTGCCGTAACAGTTTACTGCATGATTCACATAGTATTTGGGAATCTATAAATAAACCAGCCAGCACAGGCCCATGTCTGTAGTGAATCGCTAACTTTCGCAGCGGGGGTGGATGATGCCGCGCTGCTGTCAATGTCAACGCTGCAGCATGGAAGCTTCTTTGCTTAGGAATTTAATATTTATAAACCGACGGAGACATCACGGAAAACGGTGTCAGCAACCCACATACAAAACACTACAAAAACACACGGCAATCTCAAGGTTAATGGGCTCTACCTCATCCAATTCATTGTCATCCTCCTCGCATATGGTGCGATCATCGTCATCTGCATTCGTTGTGGTGGCCATTGATGACTCGCGCTCCCTGGCCAATGAGTTGCCACGCGAGGTGGGCGTATGCGGCAATTGCTTGGCCAACTGAAAGGCCTTGGTTAGTATATTTTGAGAGGATCGTGTCCGTCCCACTGAGCCGCACCGCTCCATGCTGTTGCGCTCGCGTTGACGCTCAATCAACGAGATGGTATCGTAATCATCGTACATGGATGAGCTGCCGGGCGTGGTGCAACGACTGTCGGCTGCTGTCGTCGCCGTGTTGCTATGGGTGCTGCGTCGCGTGCGCCTGCCCATGGCGGACCATTCCTCTTGCACATGATCGGTGCGCTTCAGGAAGTTCTGTATCTTCTCGCTGAGATAGGCGGACGAGGTGCGTGGATCCTCAAACGAGGGAGAGGCCCTCATTGACTGATGCACCGGCTGGCGTTGACAGCCCAATACAAAGGAAAGATTTCCGTCAAACACCACAGGTGAACTTTCCAGCTGACGCATTTCATAGGCATCCAGTCCGGCCGAGCCGCGTGTGTAGGTCTGTGGAAAGACGCGTCTTGGTGGCGTTTGCAGACGCGATGCAGAACTCAACGATACGCTGGATTGGGTGGAGCAACGCGACGAGACGGAATAGGCGGGACTGGGCGAACGCTGGACCAAACGCAAGCGATCGCGTTCCACATCCGTCTGGGCTGCTGCTGTGGATGAGTTGAGAGGCAGTTTCAGCGCGACCTCGTAATGGCTTTCAGAGTCCTGCTGGTGGCTATCATTACCATTACGGTGGCAGGACGTTGAAAGCGATGTGAGGTGCTGGTTACTGCTGCTGCTGCGTGTAGAGTAGTTGGTGTGGTTCTGTGTTTGGCGTGTGTATCCATTGCTCAGGACGGGACTCTGCTCACGCTGCTTGGGCAGCAGGCGGAGCTGCTTCCGTGCCTGGCTTGGGGGTGGTTTGGGTGGCCTGGACAGCGAGCTGCTGACATTGCTTCTCAGGGAGTTCAGCGAAGAGCCACTGCTGTTATTTGGGCTGCGTGTGCCATTCATGGCGGCCATGACACGTGCCAGGAACTTTTCCTTATTCAAACTATCTGGCTCTGCTTGACTTACTCCTGCTGAAGCTGCAATATCAGCAAGGACCTCATTAGCAGGCGACAAAGGAGGCATTGGAAAGGAATAAGAGGATGTTAATAAGCTGGGGAGTTAGTTGGGGAGAGGAAGGGCGGGCAATTTATATTTGGCCAATTTCGTTTCGTAGAATTTCGTTTGTCAAATTTCGTTAAATCGTTTGGGGACTAGGCCAGTAGGTTGCTTGGTGGCTTGGTTTGGGACTGGGACTGGGGCTGGGGCTGGGGGATTATGTGGGCTGTCAAAAACTTGAGACCACCGAGTGTTGCAATTTTAAATTTATCTCGCCAAAGAAATGCTATTTTTTTATTTTCAGCTTCAGCACGCGTCGAAATCAACGACAAAGAGATTTCTGCTATTTCTTTTGGCACCGTTTTATTTTGCACACACAATACCGAAACGGATCGGATTCAGATCGGAATCGTAATCGTATCGAATCTCGTCATGGGACCGCACGGCGCCACGGCCTCAGGCATTCGCAACGTTTGCTCAACAACTAAGCGTTTCGCTTGATGCGTGGCGGCCACAAAAAAAGCTCGCCGGGACCAGAGCAGTATCTCTGGCTGGCTGGCTGGCTGGCTGGCTGGCTGGCTTTTTGGCAAACAATATTCTCGAAAAGCGCCAGAGAGCACAAGTGAGCCAAAAGATATTGCAACATGGGCGGCAGCAATCACATAATCCCCATCTATATGCCATAAAAGTTTTGCCCAACTGTTGATCCCTACAAGTTGGGCACTTATGTAAAGTAACCACGCAGCAGCAGTAGCAGCCCAGCTGCAAGTCAATTGTAGAGCGACAAAGTATTATTAATGATCTTTTAGAGAGATTTTAAAAATACAACATGCTATTCTTGTACACCCGTGTGTGTGTGTGTGAGTGTGTACATGTTGTGCATGTGGAAATCAGCAATCCACAAGAGCACTCTGTCAGTGTTCAATGGATGAATAAGTTATTTTTAATTTACTTTAAACCAGCACAACACAGAGATATTCCAAAAGATTGCAGTTTAAAGTCAACTCTACTTAAGCTACAGCACTTCCAACGGCGTAAAGAATTCATGGATTCTTCATCAGAACACAGGCCAGTCTCAATTTGATAACTAACTTACTTACTTTGCATCCCTGCTAGAAATATTACTCGTATACCGAATGGCGAAACTATCAAATTCCATGGGTTAATCCTGGATAAGGGACTCACATGGCAAGGGCACAGCTCAACATCTAATTAAGACAAATGTACTGGCTGTTTGGACGATACTCAAAACCGGAAACAAGCTCCTGTCATACAAGTAAATGTTTAAGTCAGTATTGCTTTACTTTACGGCATTTACGACAAACATTTAGAAGATCCGGAGATTCCAGAGCAAGGCCATAATAATAGCAGCTGATGCCCTCTACATAACTACCAACTTAGAACTGCACAGGGAGCTCAAAACTCCATGGGTGGCCGAGGAAAATATCTGGAGCTGACCAGAAATCTTCTAGATAACAGTTTTATCAACAGAAGTCTGAATTGACCTTCCAATCCGAGAGCCAGGCTTACTCAGTACTAATAGCTCACTTTCTTCTTTACCCAGCAAACATTTGAAGAAATTTTAAATCAAATTCGAGTCTATTTGGACGTTTATTCATCTTCTACATGTGTTACTATGTTTCAGATAAGCTTAGATGTTACTTTGTCATTTGTTATTTTATGTGACAGATAGCTCTATCCCACCCAACATTTGGAAGATCATTTAAACAAACATCAGCTTGATGAGTCTTTTTCCAACTCTTTTGATGATCAAAAGGGGATAAGTATCATGGGCGATTAAAAGAAGACTCGAAAAAGAGTCGTACTTTTGCACAAAGTGTGATTTATTGAAATCACCTGAGAAAGACTTAAAAATTTATCCAAAACTAGATGGCCCGGCGAACTTTGTACCGCCTAACAATAATTAACTGTCGTGAGATAACAAAAAACATATATGTGTTCGAGAGGTACCCGAAAGAGTTGACCGATTCGGACCATATTTATTATCAGCCTTCCTCTATTCATGACGAATCTCTTTATAAAGTTTCATCCAAATCGGTTAAGTTTAGGTCAAGTTATGGTGCAAAAAAGCCGTGGATGGCAAATTACGCGATCCCTGTGTGACCTACCAGAATCAGCTATATATATAAACCACCTACGCTGTTACTACTACACTCACACGAAATTTCATCGAAATCGGTCCAGCCGTTTGGGAGGAGTTAGGTTACAAAGCCATGTACGGAAGAATTTTATATATTAAGATGAGTCAAAACTGCTAAGAAGAACGGGTTTAAATCGGCTCCTCAAGATGAGTCGCGTCTAGGGTACCATTTTCTCCCGACAAAAGACTCGAATGAATGATGAAAAGTTTGATAAAATGGTGGGATGATGGTTGCTGGAATGTAGAAAATGTGTAATCGGCCCTTAATCTGATTAAAATAGTCATATATGCGATCGCTTTCTGCTTAGATATACTTTTCTCGGAAGAAAATGATAAGCTAGCGGCGACTCTTCTTAAAGGATCGTTTTTAACTCGTTCCTCTGATCAGTTTCGAGTCGTTTGCGAGTCTTTTTCGAGTCCTTTTTCAAGCGTATGCATGTGTAATTTTAAAGACTTCTGTTAGTCGTGAATGACGATTGTCTATTTGAATCATCAATTGGGGTCGAATCAGACTCATAAAGGGGATTTTAAATAAAACGATTATCTAAATGTAGGGTGGGTATAGGCACACTAGCACGCATACACACTTACAGTTTACCCTAGACATTGTTTCATGCATTTTTGGATCACATTTGACACTTTTTCGAGTAAATGCGCTTGTTTTCTGATCATAGATGCTACTATTCGTGATTCGTAATCGTTGTTTTTAAACATTTTCCACTCACTTCCGATCATTTGTGAGTCTTTTTCGAGGCGCTTATAATTTTTTCGAGTCTGTTATCTGCCGAGCTAAGTTCATTTTGAATCATTAAAGTAAGCAGGCTTCAGTGCCCACTAATACAAGCATATTTTTCTGTCCTCTGTATTTGGCCCAGTCAGTTCTAGTGTGAGCAGAAAGTGCCAGTAGAATGGGAAACACTCAAGGACGCATAAAAACAAAAAACGAGAAAGCTAAGCTAACTTCGTCTGTGCCGAAGTTTTTATACCCTTGCAAGTGCTCGCTTAAATATTTTCAAAAAATACTCTTTTTCCCATTTTCCGACCGATCGTTCGTATGGGAGCTATATGATATAGTAATCCGATTTGGACAAAAACTTGTAGAATTATGTAAAAGCACGAGAAACACACACATACAAAATTGCAGGATGCTACCATTAAAAACAAAAAAGTTTTTCTAACTAAGACTGTTTTTCAGACCTATCTTTTGTATGGCAGGTATACCATATAGTTGTCCGATTTTAATAAAAATTGGTAGGATTATAAAAAAAACGTATAAAACCTACGATTACAAAGTTTGGAGACGTTTCCATTGAAAAGAAAAAACTAAAACTAGTTTTCCGACCGATTGTTCCTATGAGATATAGTCATCCGATCCGGTCGGTTCCGACATATTAGTAGTGTGCAGCAAAAAGAAGACTCTATGCAAAATTTCAGCTCGATAGCTTTAAAACTGAGAGACTAGTTCGCGTAGAAACAGACAGACAGACAGACAGACGGACGGACAAAGCTCAATCGACTCAGCTCGTCACCCTGATCAAGAATATATATAGTTTATGGGGTCGGAAATGAATATTTCTTTGCGTTGCAAACTTCTGGGCAAAATTATAATACCCTTTGCAAGGGTATAAAAACATTTTCAATGACTTTATATCATGATAAATGTTCTGGTTATCATATTTAAATACTCCGTACCAAAGGAACACAGTATTTCATACTCTTACTTCACTAGATCCATGATTTAGTAACATATTTGCTTACTTTGCTGATTCACTCAAATCTTCAGCAAAAGCTCATTAAATCTTTTGAATGAAGCAACATTAAAATATATTTTATAAGCATCACCCTCGCATAAATTAATATATGTGGATACCAAATTTCGTCGTCCCAATTATGTTACCGGCCAACGCAAACAGCAGCAGATGAAATGCCATGCCACATGTCATGTCATCTGGCTGCTGCTGCTGTCTGTGTGCTGGCGCAATTTTAATTAGAGACTAACGCAATATGTTTCAAATTGTGTTCCTCAATGCAAAAGCACTTACCTTGGCTTCTAATTTTTGGTTCTCAGCCTTAACCTCGCTACGATCACATTCAATTTTCTCCAGTTTGGCTCTCAGCATAAGTAGCTCCTCATTCGCTGTCTTCAGTTGCTCTTCGGTGCGATGCACATTAAGTAAGGGCGTGACCCTAACCAATAGACGCCACCAGGGCCAGTCACGGACAGCCATAAAAGCTTTAACATTGCGCTGAATGCAGCGTACGGCCAGTTCCTGTAATTTTCGTTATGAAATGTACTTCTGATTGGAAGAGATGCAAGGAGAAGAGTGAAAGTTACCTGCACGCGTCGTTGTGACATCTTTTTACGCGCCAAGTAGCCCCGACAGAAGGCTTGAAGCTGTATAATACGATCAGAGAGAAGGACATCGCGCTTTGCTTCCAATTCATTGAGAACACCAGAACGGAAAAGTATCTAAAATGAGATAAGTTAAAGGGGGAGAATAATTAGTAAACTGACAAATTCTATTTGTAATTTAGGTTGGGAACTGGAAATGTGTATAGTGCGGTTACCATTTCCAATTTTTCTGTGTTACAAATGTTCAAGCCCATGTCACAACATTCGCTATTCGCCTGGGCACTTTCAGCTTTTTTTCCGCTAAAAATCTAGAATTACTGCTGATTGTTTCTAAATAAAAGATGTGAAAATCCAGAAATCAAACACCTCCGAAATTCAGAAGAGGATCTGCGGTTTTGAACCCTTTGGAAAGTCCAAGGTTCGATTCTCGGAACGGTTGCTTTACTTATCAAGTCTAAACTTTTGGTTTAAAGCTTGTTTAATGGAATCTTAGATCGTTAAGCTGAAATAAAAAGTTCATAAAAAGTTGGCGCTTAGCTTTGGGAGCCATGAATTACATTAAACCATATCCGAAGAGACTTCATTCATTATACATATCTTTCATAAGACCTCTATCGCGGCACACAAATAAGCCTGGACTTTAAAACAGAAAGCTAGCCTCGTCTGTTTGTTCAGATTACATTTGTGTAGCTATTTCACAAAATCACTTGTGCTTACCTTTACTTTTGAAATGATTAATAGGCCGAGTTTGGTAACAATTTTGAATTAATAATGCTCCGATTCAGCACTTCAAAATTCGTAAATACTCATTGAACTGAACCTTTTTCCAAGTAGAAAGGGTCCGGGACGAGCCCAGGTTCAAGAGGTTAACAGTTTAGAACTTTCGGCTCCGGTTCCAACCCAGTCTGAACCGGTTTACAGGTGTTCGACTCAGGCCAGGATTGTAGTATTTCAACAAATGGATTTAATGAATGTATGTAGATAAGTTTACCAATAAACCTTAAATTGAAACAAAACCACTTTATGTCTATAAAGTAAAGTTCAAATTTTTGATAAAACTCGGAAACGTTGATGGTTTGGAGCGCCTGAATAGCCTCCATATCAAAATAAAGCTCATTATGATGATATGATATTTCTTTTATAATTCAGCATCGTTCAAGGTAGAAAAGTATTCGAAAAGCTGAAACCAAAACAAGAAAAAAAAGTCGGTCAAGCCCGACTATAACATACTCTGTACCAAGAAATTTTGTCTTTTGATCATAACTCGAAAACCGTTCATCCGATCTTCTTCATTCCTTTGGCAGATCGATAAGTTATTCTAATAACTAAATATGTCCAGAAGGAACAAGTCATCTATCTTCAAAACTGTGGGAGATATGACGTTTTTTCTAAATTGCGGGGGCGGGAGGGGGCGTGGCCAAAATTGAAAATAAACTTGATCTGCCTGCAGACATAAGAAGCATATGTCCCATACACGTCAAACCTCTATCTCTTACCATCTCTGAGATCTGTGCGTTCATACGGACAGACAGACAAGACGGACAGACGGACATGGCTATATCGACTCGGCTGTTGATGCTGATCAAGAATATATATACTTTATGGGGTCGGAGATGCTTCCTTCTGGATGTTACATACTTTTGCACAAACTTATAATACTCTATGTACCTACGGTACAGAGTATAAAAATTATAACACAATACCAACACCCCACACAAGGTCTTTCGTTTCTTGACTTATACTTGTCCTTTGTGGGACTACAATTTAGAACATTTTGGAGGAGTATTTTACCCTCTACATTTAGAAAGAAATAAAAATTTAAAACTAAATAATTTCCACAGAAAAAAACGACATAGCTTCGATAGGAATTTCCGACATTTAAAAAACTACATTATTTCGATTAAAAATGTACCGAGCGAAATTATGTGGTAGGTATGAAGTCGCCATGCCGGAAAATATCGAAATATTTTGAAAAGATCACAGAACATAGTCGTTCGAAACTTATTTGGTATAAGGAACTACTTATTCTACTTGGGATAACTCTGAGAATTTTCTTTTCACCATTTGAAATTGTCCCATATTTGGCTATTTGAATCACCATGATATTCCACTTCTTTACCGTACTTTTGATAAGGCCAGAATATTAAATACTTGCTGCTGGTTAAACCCCACCTCAAAAAGGAACGTGTATAGTTGTGGCGGTTATGTTTGACCAATATGCAAACCACTTCGATTACTGACCACTAAAAATCATGGCGCAACCAAAAGCTATATACAAAAATTGAGGAAAGTTAACTTCGGCTCGGTCGAAGTTTGTATACCCTTGCAGCACGTTTTCTAACTAATTTGAAGGACATATCCACTAAAAACAAACAAGTTTTTCTCAATAAAACTACTTTTCTGACTCTACTTTTGAAGGACAGCTATCTATACATATATATAAAATTGAAAGTATGTTTGTATGATTGTTCCTTATGGGCGTCTAAACCGCTCAACCGATCTTAACAAATTTTTCACAGTATGTTCATGTCGATCAGGAAATTGTCATAGGCTATGTCTCATGTCTGTGACTTGGTCCAAAAACCGCGAAATTTGCAAAATTCAACCGTTCATCCGATTGCAACATTGGGGATTGGTTAAACGCTTGCCGGTTAAGGTTTCTAAGTTGACATAATAGGGGGGAAATGGACCAAAAAACGCGAAATTTAAAAAAAAAAATACCGATTATCCGATTGCGATGAAATTTTACGGAATGGTTGGACGCTTGCAAGCGAAAATTTCTAAGGTCCAAAAATCCGCGAAATTTATAAAAATAATCATATGTTTATCTATGAAAGCGCTTAAAGCTTAGATTAAAATCCAGCCGTGGGTAAATGGACGATGCAGATTGAACGTCTGATTTTTGATATTTTTGATTTGAGCTTATATTATTATGAAGATTTCATAGACGGCAATTGTAGACTGGTTAATAGGAGGTGTATACCAAACTGTCAAAAAAGCCGCGAAATTAGCCATGTTACAGTTAAAACTTTAATTTTCTCACAATGCAAAGGACCCGGGCGACGCCGGGTATTCAGCTAGTACGTTATAGATGTCCGATTTCGAACAAACTTAGTGGAATCATGGAAAAGCATAGCAAACTAAGAAATACAAAGTTTGGAGGCGTTTTCTTTAAAAACAAAAAAGTTTTTCTCACTAAAATCTGCCAATTTTAAAGAGGTTTACATTGAAAACAAAAAAGTTTTTCTTACTAAGACTATTTTTCTAACCTTACTTTTCTAAGGCAGCTATACTATATAGATGTCCGATTTCGACCAAATTTGGCAGAATCATGGAGAAGCATAGAAAACTAGTAAATACGGAGTTTGGAGACGATTGCATTAAAAACAAAAAAAGTTTTTCTCACTAGAACTAGTTTTTCGACCGATCGTTCCTATGGCAGCTATATGCTATAGTCATCCGATCTGGCCTGCTTTAGACCAGAAGACTTCGTGCAAAGTCTGGTGGCGATAGCTTTAAAACTGACGGATGAGATAGCATAGAAACAGACGGACAGACTCAGCTCGTCATGCTGATCAAGAATATATATACTTTATATGGTCGGAAATGCTTCCTTCTATGCGTTACAAACATCTGAACAATTTCAATATAGCCTCTGCAAGGGTATAATTATTCTACACTCGATATGGATCGAAAATCATATGTTTTCAGTATCTGTTTGGTTATACTCGTAAAGTAGCTGACATACTTTTTTATACTCTGTACCGAAGGTACATAGAGTATTATAAGTTTGTGCAAAAGTATGTAACAGGCAGAAGGAAACATCTCCGACCCCATAAAGTATATATATTCTTGATCAGCATCAACAGCCGAGTCGATATAGCCATGTCCGTCTGTCCGTCTGTCTGTCTGTCCGTCCGTCCGTCTGTCTGTCTGTCCGTATGAACGCACAGATCTCAGAGATGGTAAGAGATAGAGGTTTCACATGTATGGGACATATGCTTCTTATGTCTGCAGGCAGATCAAGTTTATTTTCAATTTTGGCCACGCCCACTCCCGCCCCCGCAATTTAGAAAAAACGTCATATCTCCCACAGTTTTGAAGATAGATGGCTTGTTCCTTCTGGACATATTTAGCTATTAGGATAACTTATCGATCCGCCAAAGGAATGAAGAAGATCGAATGAACGGTTTTCGAGTTATGATCAAAAGACAAATTTTCTTGGTACAGAGTATGTTATAGTCGGGCTTGACCGACTTTCTTTCTTGTTTTATAACACGACATGAAAGCCGCCTGCATGTAACATAAAATTCAACTTACAGTTATAATCAATTCCCTGAATCTGTTCATCTGCAGGTGCAGTGTTCTCAAATGACTTCATCATGAATACAAATACCTTAGCCAAGCCAAATCAAATCAAATCACTTCAAGGAACCGAAGATAAAGGTAGCTGACTTGACATAACAAATGCAAAGTACAAGCCACCGCAGTTGAAACACCTGTGCCACAGCCACAGAGATGTCAGGTGTGAAAGTGAGGCAAAGTAATAAAAATATTTAAAAAAAAAAAAAGGAAATTATAAACAAAAAACATTGCCAGACAGAGAGAGGCCTCTGCCAAAAGCGGCAGCGTCTCTTTCCCATACAAATTAGTTAGTCAATGACCCACACAGTGGACAGTGGACGCACCTTCGAGGTGTGTCTAAGTCAACGCCAAATTTGCGACGTTTTACCGAGAAACTATTTTGAGATTTTAATTATGCATCGCACGTAGACAAAAAAAGGAAAGTAAACCAATGTGAAATTGCAACTACAACAGATACAGATACAACGATACAGGGTGTGGTTTTACGATAGACAGGGCAGGGCATGCGTCCAAATACCAGGGGGAAGTTAGAGTTGGAAAAAACAAAAGCGGATAGATGTTTAAGTAATAAATATTTATTCCAGTTAACAGTTAGATTAAGATAAGTAACCAAAAGTACGTATGGGGATGGATTCAATGGGCAACTCGCTGGCGCTTAGAGCAGCCGCATAGTTACCTCTTTCCTGTAGGTGGGAAAGATCTCCACCTGTGTCTTTATACATCGCACTGCCTGCACCTGTGCCACTTTGGTGGCCACCACCGATGAAGCATTTCCAATGGCTAGGGACTTCTGCTGGCTGGCCACTGCCTCGAATTTTTGCAACAGTTCAGCAATTTTACTTGACTTGGGTACTTTGCTGGCGGCCAACTCCTCTGGCTCGCCCTCCGACTCACACAAGCTGCCCGTGGAATTGGTGGTGGATGTGGAAATGGAAAGCACTGCATTGCTTATATGACCCGAATCATCGGAATCATTATGCTCCTCCTCCGTATGTGGCACTGGTTTTGTGTCTGGGTGGTGTGGCACCACCTTAACCAGCAGCTCTTGATTTTTATCCGATGTCTCGCCCAGTTTGGGTGGTATAATCTTGCATGACTCGAGCTGGGGTTTGGTCACTTTCTCCTCGTTGGCGTAATGGAGTTTCTGCAGCAGCAGTTTCTTCTTCTTGTTTTTCAACAGCTGGGAATGCTCCTTGGTGATGCCTCTGCTGCGCGGCGGCTTGGCATTTAGATTCTCCACTTTGCGTAAAATTTCATGACCCTTGGCCAGGCACTTGACCAGCAGTTCATCGCTGTTGACATTTGGATTGGTCTTGGATTTGTTGACTGGAGCCGCTTTTAGAGTGGAGTTGGAACGCCGTGGTGGTGGCTTTTCCAGCGTGGAGTTGGCACGCATGGTCTGACAGGCCTTTGCTTTGATTGCAGTGGTGGTCAGGGTAAGCATGGATCTGGTACGCTGTTTGCTGGCTCCTGGTTTCAGCTCCAGGCAGAAGCTTTCACTACGCTTACGCAGACTCGAGTGCTTGGATATGGGTATACGACTGCCGTTCAGCTCACAGAGGGAGTTGTATCTGGAGTGGTTGGAGTCGGAGCGTCTTAACAACATGGAGTTGGCCAACTCGGGCGTCTGATAGATCTGTCGTCTAGTTCGGCCCATGCTAAGTGTACTGTGGGACTTGGATAACAGCTGGCGATCACAGAACTCTGCTGGTGGCGCTGCCAAAGGTAACTCCTCCGCCCTTTCCACCGCTGTCTCTGTCGCCTCCAGTGGAGGAAATTCGTTTAGAATTTGATCAAAACTTTGTAGCACTTCGTTCAATTTACTCTCGTCATGTGCCACCTTCTCCAGCTCGGCAAAAATCTCATCCTCCAGCGACTGTTGTGTGAGACTAAGGCTCAAACTTAAATGACTCTCCTCATCGCTGTCCACATAGCTGCACACACTGCTGCTCATGTGGCTAGTGGGAGCTGGTGGTATGGGCTTCGCTATCATAACCACGCTGTTCGGTGTATATTTGCCATCCACACAGCCGCTGCTGTCCACCAGGCTTAGAGCACTCATGGAACGTGTATGCTTGCTGCCCTTATAGTACAGCTTGCCACCCAGTTTTGGTGTCAGGTTATCCTCGATCTTGTGGCGTATGTGGGAGAAGAATTTTTTACCCGCCCCCAGGCTGCCGTTTGTATGCTTGTGCCCCGACGGCGCGGCTGTGGCCACAGGCGGATTACTGCGCACCTGGGACAGCTTGGACTTGACCGTGTGCTTGTACATGGTGGCGCCACCACGATTATGCCACAGACAACAAGTAAAAGTGCATATACAATTTTGCAATAAATTGGCTGACCACCACCACTTTCACGGCTGGAGAGCTGCTGCAGCTGGAACTGTTGGGGATCTTGGGTCGCGTAATTCGTGTGTTGTTTTCTCTTTGAGCTCGGCGACGCAACTGAATTTCTTTGCCAGCCCGAAGCGGCCAACAGCCAAACAACGGACCAAACGTTGGCTGTGCATTCGAAAGTGGCTTATCAACAAAAAGACATGGTCGCAGCTTACCGTAATTGGCGGCGGTGCAGCCACTGACCACTGAGCCGACGGGGGTCGCCCGCCAGCCTGCAACGTGTTGCAGCCCCAGGTTCGATGATGCTAATTGTCAACATCAACAAACCCGAGTGTTCATATGCTCGATTTATAGTTGGCCAGGCTAATTAGCGGCAATATGGTAGACGTCATCGTCACCATCAGCAGACACAATCATCATCATCATCCACATCCACATCCATACCATCGGCACTTACAACGAAAAGTGAAACAAGTGCAATGGCAACGATTGCCCTAGGGTCTTATTTATGTTTTCGGTTTGCCTTTTCATTGTCAGCAATTGGACTTGAAAGCATGGACTTAAGATGGGAATGGGAAAGAAAGACATAGGACAGATGCAATGTGATTGTGTTCGTTGATGTTAACAAATAAATATTTATATAGGAGTTGTGAGTGAGTTAGCCATGTGCAGGTTGAGAGAGGTCATTAACTTATTGCAGATACTGTATGGACAATGCAAGAGAATGGGGAAAAGTATCTTTTAGATTCAATCAACATGCATTATTATTTAAATGAATCTTTGAGCAACATGCAAAATGTATCGAATTGAATATCCATTGCTTAAGCATCGCTAAAGACAAGGCTTGGTTGGATATGGGTTAGAAAGCAAGTGCCTCAAAAATTGGTAATACGTCGATGAGCTTTTGAAAAGGCAATTCTTAATGGTAAAGTAAAATATCACCTGGTCACACTAAGCCAAAACTATTACCACACTTAAAATTCGATCCAAGTTTAATGACCGGAAACTAGTCCAATTCCGAACCCCTAGAACCGATAAGCCTTGGGTTTTGAGGTTTTGTAGATCCTAGAATACTTTTGGAAGCAAACTGGTCCATTTCCGTTCTGGTTTCGGTTCGTTTGCAAAAATGCTCTAAATCAGACGTGAGCACGCCTTTGTTACTCTTGCTCACAAATATTAGAAGACATACTTGAAATGAATAGTCCCTACAGTATAAGTTATCTTTTAGTAGTAACATTAAGCTGTACAAATTTAGTTTTAGGATCACTAAATTACTAATAAATGAATGTTTCATATTAAATTGCTCTGAGATCAACTTTTCTTCAATTGGGGCCACACTGACGAACAAGCAAAAAAAAAAAAATGCCAAATACACTCAAAGTAAGTGTGCCCACCGCTGCTTTAAGGCCTGATTTTTCAATGTTCGGTTAGTCAAACGAACCTACGATTAGCCGAGTTTAGTTTAGTTTTGCGAGAACCGAGCCATCAAACTAATAGCTTCGGTCCAGTTTCAGTCTTTAGACTAGACCCGATTGAGCAATCGATATATTCATCGATGAACCAACAGAAAGAGCCACGAATAAATAAAAAAGAAGACAGAGACAGAGACCTTATAATTTAACTGATCTGGATAACAAAATCAATAGGTCAAATACCCTGCAGTTCTACGTTTCAGCACTGAATTTTTCAGGACTGTCTCACCCTGAGCAGTAGGAACAACTGTATTCAGGCATGTTTTAGTACCTTTCTTTAGCCCTGAATTCAGTACCAGCCTTTCCATTTCAGGGCTGACCTAGGTCTGAGCCGAACTGAAGGGTAATTATCAGGGCTGCAAGCCCAAAAAATTTCGTACATCTCCGGCTTGCGGGTTCGAACCAAAATTTAGCAATGGTTCAGGTTCAAAATTTTGAGGTTCAAGGTTTTTGGGCAATGGTTTAGAGAATCATTAGCTTCAATTGCGTTTTAATTTATCAAGACTCGGTATATTAACAGTAATCATGCATGGTCGCTGAGTTTTGAGCAAGTGACAGCTTTTTTAAACTCTTTTTTGGACCCACGCTTTCCAAGCCCTTTTAACTCTGACTTAAGTGGCAAACTAATCTTCAAGTCTCGGAAAAATCTCTGCTTGCAAGTTAAAGCATCATTCGTTTTGTCTTTCAAATATACTATATAGTTTTTTTTTGTCTCAACAAGGTCCACAAGCAAATGGTCCTTGAGACACGGAAAACATTCATTTTTGATTCATTACCACAAGTAATCTTATTCAACAGGTCATAAATGACCAGTGGCAAACTCAGCTGAATCGCTCTATTGACCTCAGGCTATAATATGGTCAACATATGCTTTATATGCTGTCTGCTCAGCAAAATTTCAGGTACATTATAAACAGACTCTCTCACTCTCTCAACAGCACACCAGTTTTTGTTTCTTAAGGGGTCTTACAATAATATGTTGGAGGGCATAATTTCTCTTAAAGTTAAGAAGAAACGTATTCTTATATTCAAGAAAGTGCGGATTTTAATCCCTCAGAAGAGTCTTTTATATAACCCCAGGAAGAAACACCTTCTTATAGGTCAAAAGCGACTTTTTCGTATCTCCCAGAAGTTATCTTATCGCTCAAAAGTGTTGCAAAAGTGGCGCACTTTTTCCAGAAAGGGGGATGAGATTGCGATATCACTGGAGTATTTGAATACCTTCTGAAAGAATCACATTCTTATCCTCCGCCAAAAAAATGTATGCTGGGATGAGTTTTTTTGGCTGTCACATAAATTAGCATGATTTTAGTAGACCCTTTTTATGCCCTTTACTCGTAGAGTAAAAAGGATATACTAAAGTCGTGCAAATGTATGTAACAGGCAGAAGGAAGCATCTCCGACCCCATAAAGTATATATATTCTTGATCAGCATCAACAGCCGAGTCGATATAGCCATGTCCGTCTGTCCGTCCGTCCGTCCGTCTGTATGAACACCTAGATCTCAGAGACTAGAAGAGCTAGAGCAACCATATTTTATACGTAAGCTAGTATTGTCTGTAGGCAGATCAAGTTTGTTTCAAATATCGGCCACGCCCCCTCCCGCCCCCGCAATAAAAAATATTGATTAACTCCCACAATTAAGATATCGAGCTCAGATTTTGCAGTGTAGTCTATGTGGCCAATATCTACAATCTCACAAATTTTCAAAAGGATCGGATAATAAATGGCCGAGTTAAAAAAATGTTGCATACTTATCCGAGCTGAGCTGAGTAACGGGTATTTCGAAGTCGGGCAGGGCCGACTTTAACTTACGCTCTCGTTTACTCTTACTACAAGTACAAACTAGCTTAACACATGAGTGAAGAAGATATAGCATTGAATAGAGATTATTGTTGTAAGTGGAAAATAAAACAGTTATATCTTTGAACTTGAGTAGCTTGCCAACAGGACATGAATGGACATGAAAAATAATTAGAAAGATTGCAAACTGCTCAAGGATCGAACCGGTTTAGCATAGGTTTCTTGGGTCTGTTGAGCTGGATCTTAAATATAAACCTTATAAATTAACAACAGGCCGAGCCGGATCGTCTCGTTTTGGAAAATGGTTCGGTACATAGAATTATTAAAGGACTAACTGATGTTTGGGTTGAGATGTGTGATAAGTATTTTATGGTTAATAGAGTTTTTTAATATTGATTATTACTCTACATGATCATCGTAAGCCATTTGCCTGTGAGTAATACAAGCCAGCTTAAATAAACGGCCAGAAGTGCCCAAAGATTCTCTACTCCGATTGCTGATCTTTACATTTAGTAAACACTTTTTACAAGGCTATTACAAAATAAAGGGGTGACTGTACACTTCTTCTGTGAATGGCATTTTAATTGACTTCAGCAACAACCAATTATCTTAAGAAATTCTCTTGGGGAATGTAAACTTGCCCTTGGAGCAGCTTCTCGAATGAGGATATCACTTGGTTTCTGTCTAGTTATTGCGTTCACATGGTGAGTTTTACGAAATATGCATATTATGCAGTTTCCTGGTTATTGTTTCATAATTAAAAACTAGTTTTCCCTATGGAGCAGCAGGGCCACTGACCAGTGGGCCCCCCATTTTTGTGGGCGAGATTAATGCAGCAGTTGATTAAATGACGCGCCCCCCCCTTTTTTTTTTGGACGGTGTTAATGAAATTTTCGTGTTATTTACTTTTAAGTTGGGCTACTTTTGAAATGATGACAGAGAACCCGCCTCAACTGTGTTATGCAATTCCCCCCACCCCACCCCACCATGACCCGCGGCATCTCCGACTCCCCTCATTTCTAATGAAAGCGAACGTTAAAAATTTCACTTTGAGTGTTTTGCACTAAGGAAAAATGTTAATGTGCATTGGTCAAATGTGGTTTTTTTTGTTGTTGCTGCCGTTGCTGTTGCTTTGTTTTTGTTTTATGCAGCGGCAGCGTGTCTGCGTCTGCAGGTTGCAGCGGGTCGCTTGTAAACGCAACGTCACTTTTTGGTGAAAGTCAATGCGACGGCGACGCATTCGATTGCTTTGCGCTCGTAATCGTAGTCGGAATTAAAATTGGTTTCGGATTTTGGACACTTTCCCGACTCACACATACATACTCACACA
This sequence comes from Lordiphosa fenestrarum, assembly GCA_035044985.1. Lineage (NCBI taxonomy): Eukaryota > Metazoa > Arthropoda > Insecta > Diptera > Drosophilidae > Lordiphosa > Lordiphosa fenestrarum. The sequence continues at coordinate 56,499 of JAWNNO010005642.1, forward strand.
TACGTGTGAGCGAACACTGCGACTGATGAGACAGACACTGGCCAGTCCATAGATTAGCAAAAAAAAACGCCAAATCTCGTGTGTCACATTCCTCTGTCCGCAGAGCTGCACCAATATGTTTACAAGGTAATCGCTGTCGCGGTACCAGCCGTTAAATCTGGCACTCTCATTCCCATTTGATGGGCACACGGCGGCACCGGTGGCGGATTCCTCGGACCACATGGCGTACACAGTATTTATTTTAGTCCCGAGCTCAGACGGTTTGCATTTGTGAATACCAACTGAGTGCCAGGCGCAGACAGAGCAAGAGGCTGGACCCCAGCTTTAGCTAGCCGGGAATTCTATACAGGGCAGCAACAACAATGGACCTCGAGAACCTCGAGATGAACTTGACCGTGAAAGTTTGCCAGCGTCACTGCGGAGAAGGGAGACGAAACAAAAAAAAAGTGGACTTGCCACAAGTGACGTCAAAGTTTGTTTCTTACGATCACTTCGATTCACAGTTGCATGAGAACAGGAAATAAAAAATAAATAAAAAAAACCCAAGCGGGCAGCAGTCAACGAAGCGACCAATTCTCAGCCACATGCCTGAGATGCTGTTGAGAGCTTGTAACTTATACCGTTTAGCGCGAACAGTGCGGTTCAGCTGTTTAGAGACGCGAGGGTGATCGTTGGGTTGGAACAATGCCAAGACAATTTAATTATGTGTAGTGGGTTGTCCGAAACGGGTATTAACTTTTCTATTATTCAAAAAGTAAGCCAGTTCTGTTTTAATGGGTGCGCATTCATATTACATAAACACACAGAATTGGTCCCACTATACAACTCATTCGAACTCAAACCCGTTTTCACATGATGCCAAACTTATTCATGAGCGTTAGGCAACAATTAGACAACGATTCCCTTATCCCTTAAGCCGGGTATCCAGCACAGCGGAAACTAAAAATTCCTGCCAAACTTCATATAAAAAAAAACTGTGCCAGGAATTTTTAGTTTGCTTTTTCGTTTGTTGTGTATCCAGCAACACGAACGAAATCAACAGTTGTATAGATAGCGGCGTATCAATAGCGGCGTTTCGGAAGCGTGAGTGGAACGAGAAACAGCTGATATTCAGGCCAGGAATATATTGCTGACAATTATTTTGGAAGTGATTAGGCAAAAGATGGAGGCAAAAACTGTGGGCAAGACTAAAAAGAGAATTGAAATTTTGTAACGTGAGGAGAAGATAAATAAAATCAAATAAAAGCAGTTGAGGCAAGACCATGTCTTTGGCGAATCACAGAGAAAAAGCATTTTGACAACATTTCTGTGAAAAGTATTTGGGAAAGTGTTGCTGCACAAATAAATAAAGAATATTATGTTCAAAATGATTAAATTCATTAATGTTATAAATGCTTGCTAGCGACTGACTGTAACAACGCATGAATATAGAGAACAGAGAGAGACACAGAACGCTCCGCTTGACAATTTGTTTCAATTGGGTTCCACACACTCAAAATAAATAGCAAATTCCTGGCAGGAATTTTCCGCAGTGCTGGATACAGGCCTTTAAGCTAGGTACGGTGAACGACAAACAGTTTGGCCGAAAAATGCCAAAACCGCCACAAATTCAACATTTGGTATTGTGTGAAGGTACTGTCACACCTTTCCCCAGCTGTTATTTGTGTACAAATAAACTTTATGTGAATTTGAAACCAAAAAAAACTGCTGATTCTTATTTTATTTATCTATATTATAATACCCAAAATTATTCTAAGTCATTTTTATCCTCGTTGGCCCGGGCAAGCAAGCAGGTCTTTCTGCACTACAGGCTGCCGCTGGAGTCATTTTATTGAGCAAACTGTCCCAAAACTGAAGGACGGGCAGGTTTGCCAATGGCAGCTCAGTGGCAATTGCTCCAAAAACTGGCCGACCGCACCTGCTAGTTTCTGCGACTCTCTTGGCTACTCCACTCTGCCGTGTTTCCCCCTTTTTGCTGCCAAAAACAATGAATTAGATTCGGTTGGTTTGGTCATTAAGTACGCGATACTTGCATATAAGCGATTTTCTCTTCCTCATGATAGCGCTTCAACCGTTTCTTACGAATACACTTCTTGTCAGACATTTTCTCTCTCTATCGACCGTCAAAATAAATAAATTTAATTAGTTTGGGCGCCCAAACAAAACTCGAACAGCTGTTCAATAAAATCCACACATTGCGAAAGAGTGGCAACGCCACGTCGTCCGTGTGGATTTTACTACCCCTTTGTTTGCTTGTCTCCGTACACAATGTAAGACGGCTACTGTCCAACTTTTTTCGACCGATTTTACAGTGCCTGTTTTGTATGGAGATTTTCGTTTCCAAGTTTTCCTTACCTAGCTTTTAAACAAAAAGAGTTGTTAGAATCTGGGTGAAAATCGGGTGAAGGCCTTTCTATCAAAGTATTCCGAATGTTGACTATGGCATATAGTAAGGATGCCAGCAAGATCGAAAAAGCACGCCAAGTTTAGTCAAAAGTGAAGGTTTTGTTTACAGTTTCCTTTGATTGCAGGGGTGAGATGCACCACGAGTCCTTGAATCAAGGAAAATCGGTCAATAAAGAATATAAACTGTATATGGAAGTTGCGCCTGAAATTGCGCAAGAACAAAAGTTGTTTTTAGCACCATGATAAAACCCCAACCAACATTTGGAAAATCATTTTAACAAAATTCACCTTGAAGAGTCTTTTACGAGTCTTCTAGTGGATCAAAAGAGATAGGTTTCACTTGCGATTAAAAGAAGACTCGAAAAACTTTCTTGCATATGTTTAACATGTGATTTATTATAAAATGACTCGAGAATGACTCGAAAACGGGTCGAAGCTGTTCAGAAGAACGGGTTAGTATCGACTCTTCAAGAAGAGTCGCGGCTAGGGTTCCATTTTCTCCCGACAGAAGTATAATTTCTGATCAGAAAAAGAGAGCATTTATGCCTATTTTAATCAGACCGAGAACTTGAAAATACTCGAATGTGATCAAAAATTTCATAAAATGTTTACCCCTGCTCACAAATTGTGGCTTGTATTCGTCACATATTACTGTCAAACATGTTCATTTTAATGTATAATTTAACCTTGCTTGCAGACTATTGCATTTTTTTATCAAAATTCATATGCTCGGTTAAGAGCATCGTGCACTTCTTCAATTTTAAGTTCAGTTTGGGCGACCTTCTAAGGCGGCTATTGGGAAACTTGTGACTAAACTTCGCACCAAATTTACATTATTGTGCATTCAACCACCAACACGCATATGGGCATTTCCACAAAAAGGTCCACCGACACGAAAAAATTAAAAGTAGTTAAAAACACTATATTTTGTCACATTTTCCCCAGGGAAAAAATTAAATTAAACTAAATTAAGCCAGTAGCAAATTTGCTCATAGCCCGTTTCGAGATTTTCGAACCCAAATTCGCGCAATCACAGTTTTTCTCATTTTTATACTTTTATGGCAAGTTTTTTCTTAAAAAATTGCCTATGGATTTCATTGACTTTTGATATCTAAAACTGTTCTAAGGGTCCGAAGGGTTAAAAAAGGTTGGATAAGAGGCTATATCAAACTATGTAATTGCAATTAACTGTAAGTTTTTGCTTTGCATTAATCAGAAGCCAAATAAATATCTTGATGGAAAAAATGTCGCGTTCGACATGTCACGTAGCGACACAGATCAATATTTAATGAAAAAAAAATACAGAAGATTTCCAAATCAAACAAAATACATTTGAAAGAGCAATTCATTGATAAGATATTAAATCAAATTGGGCTTTGTTGGGGCCTCAGGAATCGCTAAATTTTGTCTTTATATACAGGGTTGCCCATATTCGACGGACCCATGTTTTTTTTTAAAAAATCAAAGAAAAAAATAAAAATTTGGCGGTTGGCAATCTTAATCATTTAATTTGTTCCAAGTAGATTTGTTTACATCAATTTTTGAATATGATATCTCTCAAATGGCCGCCTCTGGCGTTGATGGCGTATTGTGCCCTTTTTGCAGCATTTTCCATCGTTTTCGCCAACATTTCGGCCGGAATAGCGGCTATTTCTTCACGAATGTTGTCCTTGAGCTCTTCTACGGTCCTTGGCTTGTTAACGTAAACCTTTGACTTCAAATATCCTCACAAGAAGAAGTCAGGCGGCCTCAAATCGGGCGAACGCGGTGGCCAGTCCAAATCACCACTTTTCGACATCAAACGGCCCGGAAACAATTTCTTCAGAAAATCGATTGTTATGCGACTTGTGTGCGGTGGAGCGCCGTCTTGTTGAAACCAGAACTGCCTCATACGCTTTCGACGAATAATTGGCATCACAAAATTGGTCATCATGTCGCGATAACGCTCCTGGTTGATGGTAACAGCATGGCCATTTTCATTTTGGAAGAAAAACGGCCCAATGACCGCTTTCGCACTAACGCCGCACCAAACTGTGACTTTTTCGTCATGAAGAGGCACTTCTTGAATCTCCTGAGGATTTTCAGTGGCGTAAATACGACAATTTTGCTTATTTACGGTTTTCTTATTCACATTTTTTAATTTTTTAAAAGCACGTTGAGTTTTCACAATTGACTTGTTCTGTTGAATGTAAATTTCAACTATTTCAGAGCGCTCGCGTGGCGTGTATTGTTCCATGGTAAAAATCTGCTTGGACTGACGCTTCAAACGCGGTATGTCATTAAGCGATCTGACATCTCTGTCAAAAGTTATGGCGTTGCCAGATGGGTCCGTCGAATATGGACAACCCTGTATTTAGGCACAAAAATCACTTCCGTTTTTGTCGCGTTCGAATCGCTTCTTATTTTGTCTATATTTTGGTAGCTCGACTTCACTTGCTATTCTCTTTTAGCAATAATGAAAGTGCTAGCGAAGACCTTTAAAATGAGGTAAAGAACGAATTAAAAATGCGCTTTAGTTTGCTTGTTTTTTTACTTTTAATGTGTACGACGGCCGCGTTCGACAGAATGGAAATGCCCATATGTAGACTGCGGACAGAGGAAAATATAGCAGTTGCATTCGCCAGTGTTGTTCATGGTCGTGAATTATCGAATCGGCGCCGTTCGCAGCCATTGGACTTCTGTTACTTCACTACCTTAAAAATTTTGCTGAAGGATTTGGGTATAAAACCTTGTCACACGACCTACCACAACGGCTATCTTTTGGTGAATGGGCGCTGGCAAAGTTGGTTAAAGAACCACTTTTTTATAGGAAACTTGTGTTTAGCTCATTTCTGGTTGAATGGATACGTAAACAAACAAAATTGCCGTATTTGGTAAGAAGAGTAGCCAGAAGCATTGCAAGAACTGCCAATGCATCCGGAAAAAGTCACTGTTTGGTGTGGCTAATTCGCAGGTGGCATCACTGGACCTTACTTTTTTGTGTATAGCGAAAAACCCGCAACAGTTGACGCACTGGTAGCCAATATTAAAGAATTTATTCGTAACATAACGGCCGAAATGTTGGAGAGAGAGAGAGAGAGTATGCCAAATTGGCCAAATTAGCCGATCTTTTAAAAATCTTTCCATCTCCTCAAATAAAGATTTCATAAATTTTTTCTGAATTTTATGTAAATACTTTTATAATTACTTCAATTACTGTACTGGTAAAGGGAGATTATTCAAGTATTTGTGCTTGAAATTGTAAATTATTCATATATTTGTAGTGCAAACTGAAATGTTTGCTATCCAACAGTAGCCATATTCTCAAACACATGGTTTTGATTTCCTGGGCTTGTCAAAAAGGAATAACAATTTTAGTTTCATTTTTATTACCATGGTTTGCAATCAAATTAATTTGATTTTGATGCAAAAACAATCTTAATTTTCACCTACAATTATATAAAAAGCTCAATTACTAAATAATTCCCCTTTACAGGTACAATTATTCAAGTAATTGTAAAAGTAATTACAATTTTTAAGTCGTAATTCCAAGTTTCAATTACGATTTCTAAATTTAAAAAAATTTATTCAGAATTGGTTTTTTCTATATCTGAATAATCGTAATTATTGTAATGAAAAGTAATTAAATAGGGAAAGTAATGAGTACATTACAGGAATGGTTTAGAGCCTCAGAGCCTCTCAGCAGTGATTTTGCTATGAACTGGAATAGATTTGAAAGGTTTCAAGTACTCGGATATTAATTGGATGTTTTGGATTTCAGAGGCAAATAAATTGAACAAATTTTATTGAAAATGTGGGCCTAAACAGAGAACTTTTAAGAAATGTTTGAACAAACTATGTGCTTATGGAACCAATGCTTTAGTTTTGATTCCCATAAAATTTGCTATAATTGCCATGTAAAGAAATTTTTATAATAGCTTTAGTCTGTAACACATTAACTATCGGTTTTGAACCGGTTCAAAAGTGGTTCCGATCCAATTCCTTAGAAGTTATTTGAGAGTTATTATATTAGCTGAAAACATGGTGTCTAGGCTGTTACTATGAAGTTAGATATTCTTTCGGCTCAGAACAATTCGGCTTAATCGAATTAAAAGTGGTTCAAGTCCACATCTCAGAAATAGTTCAAAATGCAAAAGACCCAGGAGTCGCTTGCTAGCTAGTATAGTATATACCTCAGACTGATTTCTCACTCTCACACTTTCGCTGTTTGTTTATAAGTGAATGCCCTCTTGGAATGTTTAAGTGTATACAAATTTATATACATAACAATTTATAACAAACATTTATGGGTCCATAAATCCTTTAAAGAATTTGATTTGATCACATACTTTGCTGATGTAATTGTTCCCAGTATCCGGATGATAAGAGTCTTCTGCACAGTAAAGCGTGGCTTCTACTCAAACCCTAACAGCAATCGATAGCTAGAGCAATTTCTCTAGAAAAACGCCAAAGTTTACCTTAGCATGGGAACTTCATAGTGAAATGAATAATTATGATAACATAATCAGCAAAGACGCAAGTATAAAATTTTGTTTCTAAAAAGGGAGGAATAAAAGTGAAACCACAACATTCTAATTTATGCAAAATTTGACAAATACCGAACACACGCTTATAAGCCTACAAGAAGAATCGGGATGTTGTTGTTGTTAACAACAACATAAACTTGTTCTGATCTTTAAATTAATTTTCTGACAAGCCCCATTAAAAATGTGCATAGGCCTGTACTTGCAGGCCCGGCACGATGGGTATCAATAATTATGGACCTCACTTAATTTAATAATTGCAGGGTAAGTCCCCCTGTAAAGAAAGGATTTCGTGTTGCTGCTGCTGCTGAGGCATGTCAAAATCAATCAATGCGAATCGTTTAAACATTTCAATGATTAACCGATATACCCAGCTAATGTTCGATTAGACTGAAAGTAACAAGTGAATTAGTCAAACAAACAAACAGCTTAAAATATTTGATTTAAGACGTAAATCCTGTCAATAAACTTTGAAACGCACGACTTGCGCAAGCAGCAGGCACGCACGAGTTTAACGATCTCTCATTTATTTCTCAGTATGTATCAGGAACTGGATTGAAGATGTCAAGTCGAGTCGTCGAGTCATAAACTCATGTCACACTTTTATGCCACGACACTAAAGACCCGCTAAGTGGTACAAACAACATGGCACAAAGTTTACCAAATTGTTGCTGAACCTAAAGTTAGAAATGTGAGAGTTGTCTACAGCTGCCGCTGCTGCTGATGGCGATGATGAATCCTAAGGTATGCATAGACACATGTGCTCTCGCAGCAGTGCTCCAAAATCAGCCCAAGCTGACAAGATACAATTTAGTCACAAAACAAATTCCTATTTCTAGCAAGAGATCAACGACTTGACGCGGCTCTGTTTGCAAGTCTAATTAGCTAGCAAATTATGGGATATTTTAGAGGAATTGGAGTATGAAGTAGATTGTGATTGGGCCAAGATAATTGTTGAATGCCTTACAAATTGTTTTGAGAATGGAATGATTAAAAATTTAATTGTAGATTAAGTAGACTCACTATTATGGCCGGTGAGTTGCATTGTTTTCATTCCCATTCAAAAGGGGGTTAAAATGATCTAATGAAGTTGAAACTGACAGAGAAGTGCAACGATTGGTTAAAAATGATCAGGGTTGCCCACCCTATATACGCTTCAGGTGCATTTGTTGTTGTTTCGTATCGGAAATGGCAGCACATGCCTACCTTTTTACTTGTGTTAGTGAATGCGCGACTATTAGGTGCTGTTGAGCAGAAATTCTTTAAGCTATGAAGTAAAAAATGAAGAAAAGAGGTTGGTAATACCTAGTAGATTATTTACTGTATTAAGAAAGGCATCAGTATGAGCTTGAGACATCAAGTCAGGTTAGGCAACGGCTTCCCACCAGAACGAACCACATTATATTTGGATAAATAGGAATAAATATGAGAAAATCATTTGCGTTTGGAATCATAGCTTTAGTTTAACCAAAGATTATACAATGAATGCTGGTGGAACCCGCCCTTTTCAATGGAACCGACTACGATTATTTGTGAACTGTTTCCTCAAATTTGGTCAATAATGCCCATTGAATAAGATTTTACGCTTTCACAAATGGAATAACGCCAAAATTGCTGTTTCAAGTATTAGGCTCAGAGGAATAATATAAATTTATATACTTGGATCTAGAATGATTAATGCCGAAAGATCGATAAGAATGAATATTCTTGTTTCAAGAGCCAAATTCTAGATCCTAGTGTGAACTCTTTAATCCCGCTATACTTGTTCCAAGGCCTTCAATAATTCAACACAAATCAAGTTGACAAATTCTTGAATCAAGTGCTAAACGTACTCAAATCCAAGATTGCTCGTTAATGAATTCAGAGCATAGATCATAGTCAAAAACAAAGAATGTACGATCTTGCATCAAGAGCTCAACAGGTTCAAAAGGCATATCACACTCCACAGATTCAAAAGTAAGGTCGCCCATACTACAATCAAACAAAAATTAAAAATCAGTTGTTTTGGTCGATTTTGCTTTTGTTTATTTCAGGGAAAATTAGTTGTCAGACTATGTAGCAAGTTTAGCCGGCTCGAGGAACACAGCACACCACAAAACAGCATCAGTCTTTGCCTAACAACTGTCATGCCATAACTACTTGAGAATTTCAAAGCAATTCGAGTGCAGAAAACAATGGCGCTCTTTGATAGATACTTTGCAGAGAAAGTGTCTGGTATAATACCAGAAGTAAACCAGTCTCTAAAAACTCGTAACTGGTTTCACTTCGTATCCAAATCAATGTATTGAAGTCGCCTATTTAACACAGGCAAGTCATAAGCAAAAGACAAATGTCCCCAGCAGCAGCCATTTGCAACCAGTTTAGTTCCAATTGTCAGCCATTTCCAACCAGTGTAATACCAGTTGGCATCATGAGCTGTATGTGCTGTACTTTACAGTTAATTATGTTTTATTTCACAAGTCTTTACTCAACCATAATTCGCAATACATTCATTGTCTTGATACAAAATTTTTCAAATTCACATTGACTTTGCATTAACTTTGACTTAATCCTTATTTTTCTACACTTTGAATTAATTTCCACTTCTAATTTCTTCCGCACTCGCGTCAGTTTAAACTTAATCGGCTGCAGCTGCGCAGGTTAATAATAAACTTAAAAATAAGCACGAAAAGCTTTGGCGTCTGCCACTGCGCAGTTACCCAACTCACCCGAATCTAGCTTTTTTGTTACCAGTTAAATTCTAGTTGATTTACAACTAGGTGTAGGACCATTTTTTTTTTGTTACTAGTTGACCGTTTCTCTGCAGGGTAGTTTTACCACACACCCCTCCTCATTAACTCAAAAATGCTTGCTCTCTTCCGGTTTCTTCACCTTACTTTTCTCGCCTAAACTGAGAACGAATTTAACTTGACTTTAAGAGCAAAATTCTCTAAAATTCAAGAACAAATAGATATTTTTGAAGAGCGTTCACCCAGCCCTTAGCACCGGAGCGCCGAAATCACTCGTTCTTCACAGAATCACAGAAGAGCAACTAAATCGACTACACCCAGAGAAATGTAGTACGAATCGGCAAGCAAGAACTCTGCTTCAATGTTTATTTTTTTATGGAATTATAGAGATGAAATCTGCTCGAATACAAGTAGACAAACTTTTTGACTTCAAGCATGAAGTGGAAGTGCAGTGAGCCACAAGCGGAGAGCGTGAGCAACCAATGAGAACAATTCTCTCTCTCGCTCTCGTTCGAGTCCCAGCTAAGGTAAGTACAAAATAAGAATGTTAAATGGAGTGAAGTGGCGTTGGGGTGTAGAGTTTGAGGGGCATGTATTGTATGGTGTCTCTCCCGTGCCTCCGCATCAAGTCTTTCAAATTTAACTATTCTTCGGATCGAAACTTTTTCCAAAAAAGATCCATCGAAGATCTTTTCTTGGATCCAAGACTTTTTATGATTGATATCGGGCAGACTATATTAAAAACCAAGCAATTCCGATATTTGCTTGATATTTTCTCTGAGTCTACTGTTTTCAGTGCACACCAACACAAGCACATAATTCATTCTTCTCCCTTTGGCCCGGGTATGCTCTAGTCTCATATATTTTATTTGCCATACTAAAATTGTGTAAAATGTAGGGATGCAAACCTCTCGAAAATAAGTACTGGTTCGGTTCAGTGGTTCGCAGAATTTCTGAACCGCCGGTTCGGTTTAGTACATGGTTTTTGGAGCTAACTGAACCGCGGTTTCGGTTCGGTTCAGTGGTTCACAAAGGCACATAAAGAAATATTATAATTTCTGTAAAAATGTGACTATTCGAACACTTTTGAAATTTAATTCTTCTAGTCCATTTGAATATCTTTAAAATCTTTAGAAGAATGTGCATATTATTATGTCGGACTTTCAGAATTCGTCTATAAATTCCTAGAGGAATGCCCTTCGAAAAGAGAGAATGTCAGCTAGAAAAGAATACGTTCCATGCATCTTACATACCCTATTAATCATATCATACGAAAAAAACTCTGCTGTCTAAGATTGAATTAAGGTAAAGAAGATTGAATTGAAAATATTGTCTACTAGAGGAAAAATACATATTGATGACAGGAATATTAAGCGATAGGCGGGCCATTGCAGAAGACTTACAGTATTACAAGTTGTAAAATTTGTGTCAAGTCATCCTATGTATAAAAACTATCTTCGATTTAAATTCCCAAATTAATCAAAAACATTGGGGAAAGCGATTCCAGTTAAAACTCGTGGGAAAGCTGAACCGAACCGAACCGTTTTCTTTTGTGGTTTTCGGTTCGGTTCAGCAATTCTGATAGGAAGCCGGTTCGTTTTGCGGTTCGGTTCACCAGCTGGAATATGCGGTTCGGTTCGGTTCAGAACCGGTTTGCATCCCTGGTCAAATGTTTAAAAATTCTTAATACTCTAAAATTATTTGGCTTCAAAAACTATCTTAACGCTAACCCAACATTCACCAAATATTCGTGTTTGTTTTAACGCCAATTATTTCATTAAAACTAATAATTTAATAATTCCTTTCGAAATGACAGATCACTTCGCCTTACTCAACTCTCGATTAATTTTCCCAATTGATGTCGATGAAGCGCAAAACGATAGTTAACCCTTCAGGCTACAGTTACATAAGAAAGCTTTTCACATTTCGGTAAGCCCCAAAAACGGTCTGGTACCCTACAAAATATATATTTAAATAACTAATTAAATATGCGTAAATATGTTAATACGCTCCCGCGGGCCGCGCTCAGTGAAAGCCTATTGACCCATTGGAAGTGACTTGCCAAAAAACAAAAAAAAGAAGAAAAACACGAATTAAAGAGCCAAGTTAACAAGACGCGTTGACGCATGCTAAAATTAGCTGTTAGTCGCTTTGGGCAGCTCTTGGGCGGCCCGAGAGCTAATTGATCATGAGAAGCGCAACAACAGTCTGACAACTTGCCAAGTGTTTGCCTGCACTTACTGCAACTGTTGTGAATTGCAGTGGCAGTGGCAGAGGCACTGCCACCACAGCCAGCAGCCAGCAAACTCAACAAGTTTGTCGTTCATCATGACAGTGACCGAGCCAAGCAACCAGCCGGCCGGCGCGTCCTCAGCCCGCTTTTGTGTTTGTGCGACGGCCAAGCTTTATTTAACCAAGCCTCCCATCTAGAATTTTGCAATGTAGCTCAGTGCTTGTAACGCGTCGGAGGTGTCCGCTCAACCGTTGAGCTCAGAACTTAGGAGGCGCGCGCGCTTTTGCGTTCAAATTTGAATCAGAATTTAAGTGCCTTTTAATTGACGCCTTGTCGCGAGTTGTCATCCAAAAACATGCATCCATGGTTAGCCGGCATTGGAATCCTATTATTACTACAAGGCCCAGCGGGAAGTGAGTTGGAATCGTTAAGTGTGATGTTTATGGGTTTTACGTTATCTCGTTGTTTCTTTTAGTTGTCTGTGGTCAGCTGTTTGCCTATGAGCGGGGCAAGTGTGAAATTTCCATATCGAGTGTATTGAAGAGTATGGTACAAACGGAATTGCGCATTCTACTATATCCCCGATCTCACATATCGCAGTCCAAGCTATTGCAATATGATCTGTATACTCCGTTGAATCCTCAAGAGCGTCAACAGCTGCGTGCAGGCGATCTTAAACTGCTAAAGAGTTCCAATTTCAATGCCAAATGGCCAGTGAGGTGAGTTGAAGAGGCGCCTTAGACTCTCATCAACTAATTCTTCGCTTTTTTTGTCAGAGTTTCCATACATGGCTGGGCAGGAGGAAGTTCCACCTGCTCGAATGCTGCCATCAAGGATGCCTATTTATCACGCGGCAATTATAACATCATCATTTTGGACTGGAGCAGACAGGCACTGGACATTAGCTATGCACGTGTGTCCAAGCAACTGCTATCTATAGCCTCTAATGTGGCCAAATTGCTGAGATTTCTGCACGAGAATACAGGAGTACCCTATGCACGCATGTATCTGGTGGGTCACAGTGCCGGCAGTCATATCTCTGGACTGACTGGTAAGCTACTGCGACCAGACCGCTTGGGTGCCATTTTTGCCTTAGACCCAGCTGGCCTTACGCAGCTGGAGTTGGGTCCTGAGGAGCGTCTGGCACCCGATGATGCCTTGTATGTGGAATCCATACACTCGGATATTACCCTGCTGGGCAATCCCAGTGATCGCCTTAGTCAGGCCTCCTTCTTTGCCAATTGGGGTCTGGGCCAACCCCATTGTCCAAATGCAACGGCCACGGAATTTGATTTCTCATGCGATCATTTCGCAGCCTTGTATTACTTTGCGGAGTCGGTGCGACGACCCAAAATGTTTGGAGCTTTGCGCTGCGGTTCGGTGCAGAACATACGGTCAGCCACATGTAGTTGCCCCGGCCATACCGTATGTGCCGCCGATGAGTTCATGGGCGGTGAGCCAGCTGTGGCCAAGAGAGGTGTATATTATTTTAATACATTGCGGCAAGCGCCATTTGGTTCGGCCGATGGCTTGGTATATATAAAACCGCCCCTACCTTCGACGATAGAGCAAACAGGTGTGAGGCGCGGACGTTGACCAGGTGGCGTGAGCCGGTGGAGGAGATGTCAATTGACAAGAATAACCAAAAAGTGATTATCAGCCGTGCACCCAATATTAAATTGGCAAAACAAACAAAAATTCTCGATTTTTAGAGAGCAAATCTGGTTTTTGGTGGAGCGAGGCTGGTTATATATACTAATTACATTTAAGTGAGTTAATAAAATTATTCAATACAAACAACCAATTTGCAAATTGCTTAGGCACTTTCTAAAATTACAGGTTTCTTAAAACTTGTTAATTTAATAGCTATTAAATTTAAACGATGGGGCAAGTAAAGAATATACTAAAAGGTGATGCAGCAAAAGTAAAGCCGGTAAAACTAGAGCTGTAACAAGCAGAGCTTAAATTAAAGCTGGCTATGTTAATTTATGGGTATACGCATGCTGCTCCGAAAAGTATGCAAGGCTAGTTATAGCCTTTAAAACTCTGCTATTTACAATCAAGTCTTTATCAAAGTTGAAGATATTTATCGAAAGTCGTGATAAAAGTTTGAAATAAACTAAAAAATACAGAGAATTGGAATAATCGTTAGTAAAAGTTTATAAATTGTTTTCGAGCCAAGAAAATTTAATTTTACTTTAATTATCAGCCTTTTGTCCATTCTTACGATTTTGGCGATTTTAATGCTGGCTAAAAAACCAGAAATTAGAAGAAAAAAAGGCTCAAACTTCAAAATGGAAGCACGAATAAGCAGCTTGTCAGTCGAAATAAGGAACAAATATATCCATTGGATGATTTCAGTATCCATTTGGAATGGATACTTTTTATACTCTGTACCGTAGGTACATAGAGTACCTATCTATCTATCTCACACAGTTTTAAAGATAGATTGTCTGTTCTCTCGAGACATTTTTATTCATAAGGATAACTTATCGATCCGCCAAAGGAATGGTGAAGATCGCAAGAATGGCTTTGTGATCAAAAGACTGATCGCTGCAGCATCAACATTTATGCGAAGCGTATAATTTCGTAGTACAGAGTATGTTATAGTCGGGCTTGACCGACTTTCTTTCTTGTTTAATATTCATTTTTCGATATCAAAATATCTATTTAATGTTAAATGGATCTTAAATTTTGCTGAAAATCATCCAAAGGATATAAAAAATCCAAAAAAGTTTGTATACCCTTGCAGAACGCTTTTGTTACTAATTTGAACGGCTTTTCCACTGAAAACAAAAAGGTTTTTTTTACTAAGACTACTTTTCTGACTCTATTTTTCAATGACAGCTGTACTATATAGTTATCCGATTTTGACCAAACTTAGTGGAATCATGGGAAATCATAGCAAACTAAGAAATACAAAGTTTGGAGGCGTTTTCTTTGAAAACAAAAAAGTTTTTGTTATGGCAGCTTTAACCTATAGTCATCCGATTTTGAGAAAACCTTAAAGAATTATGTGAAAGCTTATAAAATAAATATATGCCAATTTTAAGGACATTTTCATTGAAAACAAAAAAGTTTTTCTTACTAAGACTATTTTTCTAACCATACTTTTCTATGGCAGCTATACTATATAGATGTCCGATTTCTACCAAACTTGGCAGAATCATGGAGAAGTATAGGAAACTAGTAAGTACAGAGTTTGAAGACGTTTGCGTTGAAAACAGAAAATTTTTTCTCCCTAGAACTAGTTTTTCGACCGATCATTCCTCTGGCAGCTACATATATGTTATAGTCATCTGATCTGGCCGGTTTCGACAAATGTGCAGCGTATGTGTACTTAAAGACTACGTGCAAAGTTTGGTTGCGATAGCGACGAATTAGATAGCATAGAAACAGACGGACAAGGCTAAATCAACGCAGATCGTCATGCTGATCAAGAATATATATACTTTATGTGGTCGCTTGCTTCCTTCTATGCATTACAAACATTTGAATAATTTCAATATACCCCCTTGCAAGGATATAATACAATTTAGGTAGATTTAACTGAATATTACTTGGACTACTTGGAATTTCTCAATGTCTGGTTCGCCCAATATCAATAAATGACTGTTGCTAAAATGGTGGCCCAAGACTACCAAATGTTTGCGTAGTCACCAATACAAATATACGAAATAATACCCAGGCACCCACAATTACAGAAAATCTTGAGGGAAACTTGTTAATTGCCTAATCGCAATCATTCGGTGCACAACAACAAATGTTACATGTGCAAACTCATGACAATTTATATTTGTGTTCAATGCTGCAAGAGGCATAGAAGAGAAAGAGAGACACATACGAAGTAATTATTGCAATATCGCTGAACACTTAAATTCGACTATACTCTGGCTTGCTTGGCTAATAAAATATTTTCAAAATCCCATCCTAAGTGTTCGTGCATTTCAAAGTGTCGATGTAAAGCATTCAGAGGCATCTTTGAAGCAACAACCAAAGTCTCTTTCTATACAAAAAAACAAAATCTGAATAATTCAATCATTTCTACTAATAATTAACTAAGCATTTCTATCATAGTAGTAGACACTGTGATATGCGTAATTAAACACAGCAACTCACCTGACTAGGTCCGATACGATAGCTGGCTACATCAAGTTCATTGACTGCCAATATTTGCTCAACGCTCACATCCTTATTGTTGGCCAGCTCGCCGGCTAATAGGCCAAAGCGACGCACAAACTCTAGCAATGGCACAGATTCGGGAAAGCCCAAGCGATGCAGTCGCGCCGCCTCCAAAACTTGCGAGCCACGTAACTAAAACAAAGATAGCGTAAATAAAACCCATAAGCTCGCCAAAGCAAAGCCTTACCTGACTCCTTAAAAGTGGCACATTAACCATTTCCTCCTCGCTGGACGCTTGACCTGCCACTGAGCTTGGCGAACCATTTGCCGTATATTTGGTTAGTTTGCCCGCATTGTGTTGTAGCAGATAGCAGTGCACAAAGTGAGTGCCCGTGCGTCTTAGGGTGTCAATGATGCCATCCACCGTAAATTTCACCTGCAGCATAATCGAGTTACGTTTCACGCCAGCCGTTGTGAAAGAACGTCTTATGCTGGACACGCGACGTAGCGACTGTGTGCCCTCCAAGCCGGCAAAGGAACCGCAGAAGACCATGGCGCCAGAGCCACGGGTCAGTGAGCCAATATATAGGCGATTGATCTCCTCACGGCTGCTATCCTGCAGCAGCGAGACCGCATTGCGAATACCAGGATGCTCTCGACTATTACGTACCCAACCATCGACGGCATATAGTACGGGATTCGTGCCCTGCAGATGATGCAGCACAAACTGGCGGGGACCTGCGCATTTGCGCAACAGTGTATGATGCTCTCGATCGCCATAGTGGGAGAATAAACGTTCCAGGAATGTATCATCATTGGAATTGGGATATATGGCCTCCTCGTCCAGCAGCCTGCAAAGAGTACATCATCAAAATCAGCAAAGGATAATCAAAGCGTTAGCCTCTGCACTTACCACAACAAACCCCGACGGTCGTGTTCGCGCAAATCTCGTTGTGAAGAGCGCACCACATGATTCTGTGGCGCCTTGTCAATCAGTGAAATTAAAGGACCTGGATGACACTCTGAGGCCTGATCCATTTCAATTTCGACCAGCTCCTGGGCATAGCGATCACGTGGAGCCACCAATGTGGTGTGATGGAAAAGCATTTGCAATCGCTCTTGCAGATAATTGTGACGCAGATCGGCCAGCGTGGCTCCCAGCTGCTGTCCACAGCTAGCTGGATTCTGGAAGCCAGGCGTATCGATCAGCATTATGGAGGCTATGGTGTGGGCTGAGGTGCAGATCTGACGATTGATAAGTGCCACCACAGCAGCCAAAGCCTCCGAATAGAGACCAATGACAAGCGCTTCCAGGCATTCCCAGGCCAACTCCTGACCACCATCCGAAGTGGGTGATTTAGAGGGACTGATACTACCATTGGCATTGGGCTGTGTCAGACCAAAGGCAGCCGACGATAAATCTTCCAGATTCACGCCCAACAAACCGGCTGCCTTGCGTGCCGCTGTTGGGTTGGCAAACTGAGTGCGTGCCGTAGAACCCGTACCCAGTTTGGTAACTCCGGCAATACCCAAATGGTAAATGGCAGCCAATATACTCCAGATGCCGCGCACGGCTTTGGCATCAATATTGAGAGTCTCGAAGGCCTGTACCGTGCGCATAAAGTCATTGGCCGCCCGATGACGATCCTCCAGCTTCTGTGAGAGGGATATAAATGGATGACTATCATCCGATGAGATATTCTCCAGATGAAGCTCCTTTTGCAGCAGTCCAGCGGCTCCTGCCAGAAGACGTGTCAGAATATGAAAGCTGTGCTCATGGCCCAGTCGACGTCCGGCTCGCTGACGTTCCGGCAAAAGTACCTAACAAAGAAGGTATTAAGAAGGGATTGTATTGCTGATTTGATGCAGCTTACCTGTAGCGAAGCCGAAGCTATTTGTCCGGTTTGATCGAAATCCAAGCTTAGCAGCTGGGTCATACGTGTGGCATTCGAGTTTAAGCATGTTTTGGTATTACCAAAAGCCTCCAGAATTGTGCATAAAGCATTCACCTTTTCCGCATTGATAAAGTTGTTATATGCACCTGCAAAAGATGGGTAAATTTATATAGAAAATAGAGAAGAAAGAGACGATTGTATGGATTTTTGTTTGGATTCTTCTTTCTTATTATTCTATCCCTTCAATCCCTTTGCTTTGATTCATTATTTCCTATGTTGGTTCTATCTGCTATTCTCTTTCTTTGAATATTGTAGTGAAACATCTTATAGCTCGGTAAAGAAAGGAAAGGGTCACAGGAAGGTTCCCAAAAGGTTTTTGGCTTAAGATTCAAGCGGCAGATCACAAGCAACTGAAAATTAGCCCAAGAATCGGCTATATAAATAGGTTTGCCCAATGCTAAAATCTAATGTGGTACCACATAGAATCTATAAAACAGACACTAGGTGCATAAATTGAGACGATTGCTTGGATTCGTTTGTAAAAGAAGTTGTCAAGCCGAGCTTGCAACGAAAAGAATACGTCCTATCCTTCTTACAAACGCTTAATATGGGTATGGTGAAGAAGCACAACAGATTGTTAGGAATATCGATATGGACAGACACACACAAAACAATAAGCAACTTTCTAGAAAGGAAAACAGTCTGATGATAGGTACATATATTAAGAGCTAGCAGGACATTTGCAACAGGTAAACGGAATCACTTGTTGTTAATATATGAATAACTCATCCCTATTCCTGCATCGCTATTAAGTCGTCTCCCTTGATGACCCCTAACCTAACTCAAACTGAAGTAGGGTTTGGGCGCGTGTCGTGATTTTCTTCGTGCCACACACACGCACGACTTAACACACGACGTGTTCGTGTTGAGAGATTAGATATGGTGGCTACTTCACTTCAAAGAATACAAAAATACTATACCAAAATTTGAGCTTATCTGACACATAGGAGCTATCTAGAAGATGAGAAAACGGCCCTAAATAAATATTTTAGTTTTTCAAACGTTTTGTCTAAGTTCAGAGTATCATAATTATGGCTAAGGCCATCTGAATGCGAGTTATGGTTTGGACCCCAGGCTGTTTCCTCCCGCAAAAGAACTCACCGATTCCACTGTTAAAGGATTGTCTTTTATAAATTTTCGGTGTGTGTTACAAATTCTTGTCTGTGTCTGATTTTTACAATCATTGTTCTGGCTTTTTTCTTTTTAACTTGACGGGTCTCTCCTGGCTATTTCGTTGTTCCTTTCCCCTTCCGATTTCTCTTCGTAGGCAATTCTGTGTTGCCAGGGTAACCAAAGGTATATCGTATATCCGGTAACTTGCACAATGTTTTGTGGATATCTGCTTACCACGTTAGTAACAACCGAAGTATTAAGCTAACCCAATAATAAAGAGGAACCTATACAAATGATAAAAAGTCTGAAGCAATAAACAATGCAACACAAACAAGAAAGAAAGTCGGTCAAGCCCGACTATAACATACTCTGTACCAAGAAAATGTGTCTTTTGATCATAACTCGAAAACCGTTCATCCGATCTTCTTCATTCCTTTGGCGGATCGATAAGTTATCCTAATAACTAAATATGTCCAGAAGGAACAAGCCATCTATCTTCAAAACTGTGGGAGATATGACGTTTTTTCTAAATTGCGGGGGCGGGAGGGGGCGTGGCCAAAATTGAAAATAAACTTGATCTGCCTGCAGACATACATGTCAAACCTCTATCTCTTACCATCTCTGAGATCTGTGCTCGGTTGTTGATGCTGATCAAGAACATATATAGTTTATGGTTCTGCCTGTTACATACTTTTGCACAAACTTATAATACTCTGTGTACCTACGGTACAGAGTATAAAAACGAAAGAAAACCCCCTCCAATAGCCTTCTGCTGTGTGGCTGTCTGATGCACACGCAGTCATTCGACGCACAATAATAAATGTTACATATGCAAACGCATGATAATTTGTAGTAGCTTGCATTGTGAGAGTTTCGCTTATTTAGAGGCATCCAAATATTTTGATAATTAAACTGCAAGATCGTTGGATAGTTTTATCTTTAAAATCAATGCATATTCATTTTGTTTCTAGAAACCACAGAAGAGCAGTTCTAAATCAGCGGTGGGCAAGAAATTTGAGTTTCATGGTGTAAATGCGAGCTGAGTTTGGAAGTAGCTTTAAAACTAGATCGAAGAAAGCTTCCTGGTAAACACGGACCTAAGCAGATTGATGCTCCTATCCGGCGAGTGTTCGCATGATTATGTTTGTCAAGGAATTGCACGGTAATCATTTAACAAAAATATTCGTGGGGTGAACAAGTGCCCAAATGAGCAAAGAATTTATGTTTAAATTTATCGAAAGTCACCAAAATGACACTAGTTTTCATCGACGTCCGGGGTTTTCTTTTGCAAACGCTGTTGCTTTCTTTTTAATTGAAATGTTTTAGCAAATGATGTGGGCAAATATTGTGCAGTGTGTAGTCCTGCGTGATCGTGTCATAAAATCTTTTTGGAACGGAGAAGTATATTGTGGGTATTCTTTTAGATAAACTAGTCACATACTTCCCACTTTTAGTTCTAAGCTTCTTATATAGTCTTCAAAGGATTATTTTTATCACTAACATACTCCATGGAACCTTGAAATGGGAAATTTTGTCGAATACGAAGAGCTTTCGTGTGCCTATTTGCCTTTCCTTTTACTATTTTACGATCTTTTTGTTTAACAAATTATCTCCCTTTGATTCAATGTCATTTTTCTTTACGTCTTTTAAAAATATTGTTAATTTGCTCACTTTAATACAGGAGAATCTGAGATTCTTTTCTTCTTATTAATGTCTATTTCCTATATTTCTTTTTGTTTCTTTAAAACCATAAATGTTACTATTCAATCTGTCGACTTCATCCTAACAATTAATTTGCTTTTTAATTAAATGCACCCCATTTTTCCACCCTATTCAGGGGCTTGACTAATTGCAGCTGCAAATTTCTAACCAAAAATGGAAATGAGCCAATCGAACACAAATTGCATTTTTTTTGGTGTGGCACAGAAAACTGGGCCAGCCCACAGCCACAGCTTAAGCAATGGCAACAACCACGTCTAGACATACCAGCAGCCAACGCCAAGTAGTTGAGAGCATGCTTAAAGCTTGTGGATTTGCCAGAACCAGATCGGCCCATGAATATGAGACTTTGATCGCGTCGCGTTTCAACCAAACTCCTGTAGGCGGTCTGGGCCAGCGAATAGACATGCGGCGGCATGTCCTCCGTTTTGCAGCCTCGGAACATGGAGACAACCTACGAGCATAAAAGACGTCAGCAGATAAATAACCTGACCAGACCAGTCCAGTTACAGTCTTACCTTCTCGGAGTAGAGCGACAAAGGTGCCATGGGATTGACCACGAGCAGCGTGGGCCCCGCCTTGGTGTGGATGAGATTGCTGGCATAGCGCTGGCGCAGACAATGCAACACCGACGCCTCATTAAGATACTTCAGTTCGCATATATCCTCGGCCAGATCCAGAGAGGGGATGTTCTGCTTCTCGATGTCATCCTCGTCGACGGTCAACTGTTCGCCATTGTGCAACAGACGCACACTCAACTTATGCTCTTCGTGGGGCGTGGCTGTGGGCGGCAGTCGAAGGGCGGCCGTAAAGCCACCACGATGAACCAGCCATACACGCTCCGGTTGGGTGGCATCAGCCACATCCGCATCCAAGTTGTCGGCGGCAGTCTTGCCACCCTCTCCCGCTGCAGCTCCGCCTCCAGTTCCATTCTCGTGCCGGCTCTGCAAAAAAAAAAGATTGAAAAAAATTGGGGTCAACATTTTGTCGGTGCAACTTCAAGTGAAATGTTGTGTGTAGTTTATTTTTGGGCTCTCTTTGGGATCGGGCCACATTTTCACGCATTTATTCCATTTATTATCGCTTCACCGTCGCTTCGTTGCGCTCCACGCAGCGCCTGCAGTGAATTGGGGTTTATTTCGGGGCATTTCTAAATTTGATGATGTTTTCTAAATCCTAATTAGTTGCTCTGCCTAGACGGAGTCCGAAATGCTATTGGGCTAGACAACGACGAAGACGACGACGACGACGAGGTGGATGTGACGTTATGCAATGTACAGTTCAAATTGGGAGCTATAAATGGCATTTATCTACTCTGCATCTGCGCTTCTACATCTGCTCTCTGCCGCTCTGCTCCTCGTCCGGCTTGTCTGGGCTCATTCAGCACTTTAATTTGATCATTTAACTGTGTAGTTTGTTTGGATTTTCGATTTTCTGGTAATTTGGTGGTGTAATTATGAAAATATTGTGCAAGGTTTCAGGGCGGATGGCTTAAATGTGGAGGATGGGAAATCGTATGGCATACACCCTTAAATTATAATTGGGCAAAGACATTTGATCACTGATCAAGTGTATTTATATGACATGTGGGTTGATTCTTTTCAATCTTTTTAAGTTATTCAAGAAATGGTATTCAAGAAAGGGTTTGCGTGTTTGAAACTTTGCCTAAAAGAATCCATCCATTTGGACTGGATATGTCTTCAATATCCTTTTAATCATCGAACGGTGCTGAAAATCCTCCAAAGAATGATAATTTTTCAAATCTTTTGGATGATTTTCAGTTTCGTTGGATGACCAAACTTTGCACTAAGTCTTCTGGTACAAATACGCTGCACATTTGTTGGAACTGGCCGGATTGGATGACTATAACATATAGCTGCCATAGGCACGATCAGTCCATAAACTATTTCTAGTGAGAAAACAGTTTTATTTTCACTTGAAACGCCTTCAAACTTTGTATTTCTTAGTTTGCTATGCTTTTCCATGATTTCACCAAGTTACATCGAAATCGGACATCTATATATTATAGCTGCCATAGAAAAGTAAGGTTAGAAACATAGACTTGGTAAGAAAAACTTTTTTGTGTTCAATGAAAACGTCCTTAAAATTGGCATTTATTTATTTTAATAGCTTTCACTCAATTCTTTAAGGTTTTGTCAAAATCGGATGACTATAGGTTAAAGCTGTCATAGGAATGATCGGTCGAGAACCTAGTTTTAGTAATAAAAACGTTTTTGTTTTTAAAGAAAACGCCGACAAACTTTGTATTTCTTAGTTTGCTATGCTTTTCCATGATTCCACTAAGTTTGGTTAAAATCGGATAACTATATAGTATAGCTGTCATAGAAAAGTAGAGTCAGAAAAGTTGTCTTAGTGAGAAAAGCTTGTTTGTGTTCAGTGGAAATGTAATTCAAATTGTTTAGACGTGCTGCAAGGGTAGACACTCAGAGAAAAAATAGAGAATTTCATACTTTTTCGTGATCCAAGAGCTTTAATATACTTGAAATAAGTATGAATCATTCTCATATCAAGCAGCATAGTTCTTGAATTAAGTGCTAAACATACCCAAATTCAAGATTGCTCATTCTTAAATCAAGAGCATACAGCTCTGTCAAAAACCGAGAACGTTCTTTCTAGTATCAAGAGCTCATCAGATACAATAGTAAGAACGTTTACTCTTAAAACCAAGAGCTTCACAGATTCCAATTCAAAATCAGTTGTTTTTTCATTGTGATTAAATTTATTTGATCGAAAATCAATTGTTAACCCATGTAGCAAGTTTAAGCCGTATCGAGGAATACACAAAACTTCAAAACAGCATCAGTCTTTGTCTGTCAACTTTCAGTCAAACAGAGGTCTCTCCATGCAAGCAATGCCATAACTGGTTGGTTCTACTTTTTTCTGGGTGTACAAACATCGGCCGAGCCGAAGATAACATTCCTCTTTTTATACCCTTGCAAAGGGTATTATAATTTTGCCCAGAAGTTTGCAACGCATAGAAATATTCATTTCCGACCCCATAAACTATATATATTCTTGATCAGGGTGACGAGCTGAGTCGATTGAGCTTTGTCCGTCCGTCTGTCTGTCTGTTTCTACGCGAACTAGTCTCTCAGTTTTAAAGCTATCGAGCAGAAATTTTGCAGAGTCTTCTTTTTGCTGCACACTACTAATATGTCGGAACCGACCGGATCGGATGACTATATCTCATAGCTCCCATAGGTACAATGGGTCGGAAAACTAGTCTTAGTATGAAAAACTTTTTTCTTTCCAAACTTTGTAATCGTAGGTTTTATATGTTTTTTTATAATTCTACCAAGTTTTATTAAAATCGGACAACTATATGGTATAGCTGCCATACAAAAGATAGGTCTGAAAAACAGTCTTAGTTAAAAAAACTTTTTTGTTTTTAATGGTAGCATCCTGTAATTTTGTATTTGTTTGTTTCTCGGGCTTTTACACAATTCTACAAGTTTTTGTCCAAATCGGATGACTATATCATATAGCTCCCATACGAACGATCGGCCGGAAAATGGGAAAAAAGTATTTTTTGAATATATTTAAGCGAGCAGTTGCAAGGGTATAAAAACTTCGGCACATACGTAGTTAGCTTAGCTTTCTCGTTTTTCCTCTGTCAAGTTGTAAACTACACAGAACAGTAAGCATAGAGTTTGATGAACCTTTGATGGTTTTACGGTATCCATTTGAGACTGGATACACAGAGAAAGAAAAGAATGATTTCAGGTATCCATTTGGGAGGGATATGTCTGAAATATTCTGTTAATCATCCAACGGAGCTAAAAGTCATCCAAAGAATATGAATAATGATGATCCTTGGGATGATTTTTCAGCTCCGTTGGATGATTAAAAGGATATTTCAGACATATCCCTCCCAAATGGATACTTTTTTGGATCTTTTTATACCCTGTTCCCATTGAAAATGGGAAAAGGGGGATCATGAAGTTGTGCGAATGTATGTAACAGGGAGAAGGAAAATTTTCCGACCCCATAAAGTATATATATTCTTGATCAGCATGAACAGCCGAGTCGATATAGCCATGTCCGTCTGTCCGTCTGTCCGTCCGTCCGTCTGTCTGTCTGTATGAACGCGTCGATCTCAGAGACTATAAGAGATAGAGCCACAAATTTTTGCACGAAGGTAGATTTATGCTGTACGCAGATCAAGTTTGTTTCAGATTTGGAAAATTCCACCCCGTCCCCCTTTTATCCCCAAAAAACCTAGACCTCCTCTATAAATCCTAGACCTAAAAAGCCGTCAGATCCACAATTTTCAAGTTAGAGCCTCGTGGTTTAGTATACATCAAGCTAGGCCCAATATCTATGTATTCTGAAAAGTACAATCAGATCGGACAAAAAACACCGGAGTTATAAGCGAAACAGTTGAGCTGATAAGAGCATCCCCCCCAGTTGTTGGCCAGGACTACCAAAAGTGTTGCCTACATTTAGGATGACATTTTGTCACAAAGAAATAAATGAAAACAAATGAACAGGGTATTTTGTGGTCGGGAAACTCGACTGCAACGCCCTTACTTGTTTTTTCTGTATAGTTCTTTTTCATGTTCTTTTTTGAATCAGATATATTTCCTTTTCATTCCTATTTCATCTATTATTCATTTGATATTTTATTTTTTTTCAAATTTTCACTGAATTTCGTATCCTTTTATTCTTTATCCTTTTAATATGCATTTGATCTTATAGTATACTTTTAATATCAATTTGATCTGAATCACATATCTTTTATTAAGATCATTTCCAAATAAAAATTCACAGTGGAATGTGTCTTGATGGCTTTCTATCGGGTTATCGATTAACAATTTCAATGTTCGATACTTGAAACAACAACTTGTATAAAAAGATATTGAATTGATCTTAATTCTTCATTCAATAGGTCTGCATAATGTTAAGGGATTTCGAAAAATGCAACCTGGTATAGATATTTCAAATACACTTTCTGCCGGGTTCTTTTGCTTCTGTGCAGTGCAGATATGCCGCATTGGATTCGGCATTGAACTGTAGATTCCTTTTTCTGGTGCGAAAATTAGAAGCACAGAAGCCAAGTGATTGAGAGAAGCTCTTGACTCAGGCCCCTCCTTTGGGGGCTGTGTTTAGTCAATTGTTAATCAAGTTTCAATCGATTTTCAAGTTAACTTTCCCTCTTTAATGTAAATAATAATTACAGAGTGATCTTATTTAAATGTTTATACTTTGTACAGCTGATCACTGATCCAGCTACTCTGCTGATTAAGGCCATTAACTCAAATGGCTTCGTGTCAAGTGATTTAATTAATTAACTCCCCAAACTAGCATAATTAGTTTCAAAAATTTGATCTATTCATTTCACAGTTTTGTATACACAGCGAGAAACTTGTTTTTATAAACAAAAAAAATAGTTTTAGAGGCGCGCGCGTCCGTCCACTGTCAATCAATGCTGCACTCGGCGGAACTGAGTCAACGAACTCATCGCCACCGCCGCCGTCACCGCCACCGCCACCGCCGCATAGTTCGAGTTGATGAAACATACAAATTAGATAAAGAACACACAGACAGACCAAGCTAATTAGCATGAGTGGAAAGCAAAGAAGCAGCAGTGGACGAACAAAAGTTTAACCTAAAGCTACCGTCAAAAGATTTCATATCCAGCTATCTAGGTATTTTATGACATTATGCAACTGTCCAAAGTGGAACCAATAGAAAGACAATGCTCGATCGTAACTGCGATATGACAACAACAACAACAACAACAACCAGCCATAACCAGCAACAAGAACCACAAGAACAAAGCAGGCGACCAAGTCTCTTGTACCTAAATGAATACTTCCGCTCATCGTCGGCGCAGGCGTATTGAGCCATAAAACCATAAATGCAGCGACAAGACGACCAAATCGTAAATTATGAACAACCCAAAGCCCACGCACACGGTCCGAGCATAATAAATGGTCTAACAACTAAATCGTAGTACTTTGGGTCATGGTTCGACAATCTACCGATCGAACAGCAATCCCATCTCGCTTCACTGCTTGATCGATCCATGGGAGGGTTAGAAAGTTTTTTATTTACTACACTGGGCAACATGAGAGAAGATTTGAAATTTAAATTGTGAGGGTTTAAACAGCAAATGAAATGAAGAAGAGCACATCTAAAGTTCACCCAGTTAAGTTCAAAAATCAATCGCTTATACGAAAATCTGTAGAGATATCTGGGACAACAATTTTGTATATTTTCTCTTTGACTTTCCTATGCTTGTAGCAAAGCTGAAGCAATAGCAAATTTGTATGTGGTGGTATATTTTGTTGTTGACGTCGAATGATTTCGTTTGAGAAACATGAAGCAGTGGTTTTCCGATTTCTGATTTAAACTTATTCCCTTTCAATATTCTTAGAGCGCCGATCAGAGCTACCATTGCAAATTGTAATTTATCATGACTTTAGAAAAAAGGAACTTAAAGTTTCCACTAATCATTAATTTACCTTTAAAACAGACAAAATAAAGATATCAAGCGAACGAAAAAGAAGCAATTGATGTTTGGAAAAGAACTGAAAACCCAGTCCTATCAGAAAGAACATATGCAGAGCTTTCAAAGGGAATGACCGCCTACTACGCCACGTGTTGAACTGTAATTAAATTGAACTACTACTTTCTTTCTTTCTAAACCTTCACAAAGCAATTACGAATAAACCCACAAAAAGAGGTAACAAATTTGGTCGTATAGCATTATGGGTCAATATCCTTATGGTTTTGCCTAAGCTCTATTGACACGAAACATTTCTCAGCTAAGTTTTCGTCCGACCTAAGAGTCAAAAAAACTCAGCTAAGCAATTCAGTTGATGCTTTATTTGCTCTTGTCTCATAACTCATAAAAGTTTCTCAAATAAGATATCAGAAAAGAGTAAAAGTCAATTTGAGAAGCACAAAAATATATGAGAAGGTGCTCGAAAAGTAGGCTATCTGAGTTCTCTTATGAGCTTTTTGAGCTGAGGAATTTCTTACGCATCTCATATGAGATTTATAGCTATATATAGCTTTGGCATTTCATTTTATTTACTCTTGAGAAGTTCAGTTGATTTAGTTACAAATCCATTTCATCTAAATAAAATAAAGGACGAAATCATTATGGAATCGAGAAAGCATGTAGAAAGGACGAAAAGGCAGCATAGAAAGCTAGCAATGTAGAGTTGGGACTGGCTTACTTATTAGAATTAAGTTTATGTAAGCAAAAAATTACAACAGATAGTCAAAAATCGATAACAAATGTATATCGGTTGAACAAAAAACCAGGAAGTGGCAACGCCAGCACATTTTAATCAGGCAAACCTATAAAATGACAGCTTAGCTAAGCGATAAAGTCAAATAGAACAAAAGATTCAATAAAAGAAGATAAATTAAAAGAATCATTAAGATCCATTTGGACTAAAAATTATTCAATATCCTTTTGGGTTATAATAATATACTTTTAACTATTTTTAATTTAAAATTTAATGAATATTTTCATATCCAAATGGATGCCAAAACTATCCAAAAGTATCCTTTTTTCTCTGTGCAATATCTATATATATCGGTTAAGGTTATATTGTGGTTATCGGTTCTATAACCGTTTCTAAAACAGTATCAAAAAAACAACCAATTAAAGTACAAGAATTGCCTAAACCAAAACCGGTTTAATCCCAGATTTAAACCAAGTTCACTCATTCGATTTGAGGTGACCAGGTGAAAACCGGGATAGGCTCGAGTTTCTTAGGCTTAACTAGAAATTCTAGATTTGGTAGAATCTTGGGAGTAGAACCTGTTAGGACCCAGTGAATTAGATTGAAGTTAGTTTGGTTCACTTGAGACGAAGGATTCTACTTTACAAATGAAACCCCCTTGTTTTGTAGTTGGGTGTTAATTTGAATGCGCACCTTTAGCTTGATGCTTGCATCAAAGTTTTTATAGTTGCAGGCCAGTGAGTTAGCCCAAATGGCCGGCCATTGGAGGCCAGCATTTTGGGAGTCACGTCGACGCCGAAATGAGCTGCGTATGCTGGAAATGGGCGACTGTGGTGTAGTAGCAGCGGCAACAGCATATTTGGATGCAGCCACAGCCGAACTATTCCATGGTGGACGTATGGCCGCTGTATTGGTTGGCCCTCCAGTTTGACGAAAACTGCGTGAACGGATTACAGCACGCTCAAAGGTGGGAGTCAATGGCAAACGCTCGGACGCTTCCTTGGCCTTGGTGGCTGCCAGCCTTGGAGGTTTGGGTGGCGGGGCAGAGGCTGTTGTTGAAGATGGCCAGCTGCTGGAATTCTCAGAGCCGCTCTCCGAGATCGTTTCCGAGCTTATGCTGTTCTTACGCTGTGCCTTGGATGTGGCCTTTATTTGACTGCAGTTAGCTGACTTAGTTGATCCGGCGCCTGCTGCGGGTTTTGGTGATTTGTTAGTGCCACAGGCATGCGCCTTGCCCGTGCAACCCTTGTGAAAAGACGGATTAAGTCCGGAACCTGGTGCAGCGGGCACAGCGGGCACTATGCCACCCCGCAGCGTTTGCTCAAAGCTCTTGGGTTTGAGAAACATGGTCAGGCGGCTGCTTAACTGTTATGTGATCACTGTGCCTACACAATTGTCATGGCCAGCAGTACTTGGAGCATGACCAGAGATCGGAGCGCGCACACACCACAATATGCGAAACGGAGCGGGAAGTATTTACGACGCGTGCTGAGAAATTGGAGCGCGCTCAAAACCTTGGAAACGTTAGCTCAGCCAAAAGCACTTAGCGCTTTGACATTAGACAATTGTTGGCTCAAAAAAACGGCCAATCATCGGGCTATCGATCGATCTTTCAATTGATTGATTGGGGATTGCAAGCGACTCGAGTCACGAATGCGATTTCAAGTTATGAATTAAAAAGACTTCGTCGACTCCAACTCGAATGACAAGAATTGTGTTTTCTCTGTGGGCGACTCGTCGCGTCTTTTCGATTTCCGTACCGAACCTGGGCAAAGTTTTCAGCGTACTGACGACCGTGCTCCAACCGCAGCGACGACGAAGCGAGTAACAACAACAAAAACGCGACAAAAACAACACACACACAGCAGAGACGTCGACGTCGGCGTCTCTGCCGCTGCTATTTGTGTAGGCCCCGCGCAGTCCCAAGTGGGTGTAGAAATGCACACACAGCTGCAGTCGACGTCAACGCCAGCTTTGCATCGTGTTGAAGCCACAGGCGTAGTAGTACCAGAGGAACGGACAGCGGGACAGATGGATGGATGGATGGATCGTCTGTAAGACGCTTTGAAGTGGGCTGGCTGGCTGCTTGGCTCGCTGCATGCGGTGGTGGATGGATGAATGTTAAACTGCATACCAAATGCAGTTCGAGTTTTTCCACGCGGTGTTGGCAAATCGGTTTTTGGTCTTTCCAATAATGTGACGACTGGGCGCAAAGGAAATATGTACAACGCCCGATTTGAAACCCACCCATTCCAAATGCTTTGCGCATTTGTTGGAAGAAAAAAAAGGGCCAGGCCAGGCTGGCCAGAGCTGACAATTTCACAATATTTGTGCAAGATAAACCAGCAACAAAATGTCAAACACGTTTCTAGCATAGTCAACAAGTTAATAAGAATGCAGTTGGAAGATCAACCGTATTCGACGAGGCGATACTCTGGGCAAGTCCGCCCCAATACATAATTGAAACAAAATACAAGTTCATCAGACACGAACAAAATGTTTAATGGTTCAAGCCCATAAAATTCGAAAACTTTTACAAATTTGCTTTAGATATGTGGGCTCTGCAATGAATCAAAGAAGGCTGGAAGGATTCAAAGGCCTTGAATAAACCAATGACCAAGATATTACTGTAGATCAGAAATCTAGCATCACTCCATTAGATAAGTGGTAGAAGTAGTTGGGAATTTTAACCCTTTAAACCCCAATTTAAAAAGGGTGGACCTAAAAAATATTTCACTTCATATTTTTAGTGGTACGGCCACAAAGGTTAACTGATATGAATTTCAAAGATCCACGAATCCTAGATCGTCCTTACGAAAACGATTTCTAACAAGAAAGAAAGTCGGTCAAGCCCGACTATAACATACTCTGTACCAAGAAAATTTGTCTTTTGATCATAACTCGAAAACCGTTCATCCGATCTTCTTCATTCCTTTGGCGGATCGATAAGTTATCCTAATAACTAAATATGTCCAGAAGGAACAAGCCATCTATCTTCAAAACTGTGGGAGATATGAAATTGCGGGGGCGGGAGGGGGCGTGGCCAAAATTGAAAATAAACTTGATCTGCCTGCAGACATAAGAAGCATATGTCCCATACATGTCAAACCTCTATCTCTTACCATCTCTGAGATCTGTGCGTTCATACGGACAGACAGACAGACAGACAGACGGACATGGCTATATCGACTCGGTTGTTGATGCTGATCAAGAATATATATACTTTATGGGGTCTTTCCTTCTGGATGTTACATACTTTTGCACAAACTTATAATACTCTATGTACCTACGGTACAGAGTATAAAAAGGAATGTTGCTGAACTGCATCAAATTCATGTTTGACAATTTTATAATCCACACTGGAAAATAATTGTATTAATTCGGTACGATGCAGATCTGCATCACCACCATGTAAAGGGTTAAGAACAGTTTCGAAAAAAATCAATTCACAATTTCCGTTGCGCACTTTTTTGAGCTTGCACTTGAAGTCTATTTTGAACTAGGGATGCCGGAAAAAATATCGATATTTTTTTCCAAAAATACCATATATCTTATCAAATAGTTTCCATAAGACCAAGGTATTACTGTAGGTCAGAAATCCGCCGTTTTTTATACTCTGTACCTAAGGTACATAGAGTATTATAAGTTCGGATGAACGGTTTTCGAGTTATGATCAAAAGACAAATTTTCTTGGTACAGAGTATGTTATAGTCGGGCTTGACCGACTTTCTTTCTTGTTTTTTATAAAATTTGTGCTAAAAGTAGTTAGGAATTTTATAAACGGATTTGATTTAAAGCAATTCACAATTTCCGTTGCGCACGTTTTTGAGCTTGCACTTAAAGTCTATTTTTAACTAGGGATGCCGGAAAAAATATCGATATTTTTTTACAAAAATACCATATATCGTTATCAAATAGTTTCCCTAAAACCAAGGTATTACCGCAGGTCTGAAATCCACCGTTTCTTTATAAAATTTGTGCTAAAAGTAGTTAGAAATTTTATACACAGTTTCGATTAAAAACAATTCACAATTTCCGTTGCGGGCTTTTTGAAGCTGGCACTTTTAAGTCTATTTTGAACTAGGGATGCCGGGAAAAATATCGATATTTTTGTCCGAAATTTTGATTCAACATTTCGAATGCAGTCCGGACTTAAGAACCGTTACGACCGGCTCGGACCGGAGCCTTCTAAACTGCTGACATCCCTAAACGGATCTTCTCTGCTTGGAACCAGGTTAGGTTCAAATATTCAATATCTCAATTTAACCGTACCCAAAATAAAATGTAATGGTGCTGAATCGTAGCATTATAATTTCAAAACCACATTTCAAGCTTGACATTTTATGATTTTGAAAAGAATACAGGATAAGTCAATATGTGGCGAAACCAGGGATGCAAACCACTCGAATATAAAGACTGGTTCGGTTTAGTGGTTCAGACAGTTTCTCAACCGCCGGTTAGGTTCATTACATGGTTTTTTGAGCTGACTGAACCGCGGTTTCGGTTCGGTTCAGTGGTTCACAAAAGTACATTATGATTTCTATTGTCATGTGACTTTTGCTCACTTTCAAATTGAATTCCTATTTGAATATCTTTAAAATCCTTAGAAGATTGTCCCAAATATATTATGTCCGGATTCAAAGGATTCGTCTATATGTTCCTTGAGGAACGATCTTCGAAAACAGAGAATGTCGGCTAGAAAAGATTAGAATAGAAAAGTGTAAGAACTCCCCTGGTTAGGATTGAATTAAGGTGAAGAAATATTACAGAAAAATCCAAATATTGTCCACTAGATGAAAGAATGTAGATTGATGGTATGTATATTAAGAGATCGGAGGGCAATTACAGAAGACTTGCAAGATTACTTGTTCTTAAATTTTCGTCAAGTCATCCTTAAAAGTTCCGGCATCGGTAAGAATGTAGAGTCAAACGAAATGTTGAAAAATGATTTTAGGGAAACGATTCAAATTCCCAAATTAATAAATATCATTGGCTAGAGGAACGCGAGTCCCGTCTTAAAACTCGTCAGAGAACTGAACCTAACCGAACCGATTTTATTTGTGGTTTTCGGCTTGGTTCAGCAATTCTTAAAGGAAGCCGGTTCGGTTTGCGGTCCGGTTTGGTTCAAACCGGTTCCCTGGGCAACACAGATCCAAGTATTTAAGAGTAGGCTATTTAAAAGTCCAGGCAATGGTTGAGCAGTTTTTCATGAATGAATGGGTTCCATTCGGATATTGTTTGGATGGATGCTTCCTTTTTATTAAATATACGACCTATTTTTATCTAATATTCCGTGAATTAAACTTCGAACCAAAACCATAGGTTTGATGAGGAACCAGTCTGAGAACTGAACATTAGACTTTCCAATGGGTTGAACCCCCGGACCGCACCTTCTCCAGAACTTTAGAGGTTTGCCGTCTTGTGTATTTTTTTTTAGTGTTTAAGGATCAAAGCTCCACCTAAATGTTAGAACGTAGTTTGCAAAAGCTGTCAAAATGACATAAAAATAACCTTAATATTTCATGTATCCTACAAAATTTGATATTTTTTGAAAATATCGAAATAATTGACATTTTTACCTTAAAATATTTATATCGAAATGATACTTTTTCAACATAGTTTTAAATATATTGATATATTGATAAATATATTTTTGAAATACCCGGCAACCCTATTTTGGACTCAATCTATTACCACGTTTATACACAAAACAAATATCATGATAAATGCCCCTAAAAGTATGCAAACTTCATTTCCTTAAACAATTATCAATTCAAATAAGTAATTGAGAGTCAGTTATGCCAGCGTCATACAAATTCCACACTTTGCATTAACTAAGATTGACAAACTAGTTGAAGGTATTCAGAATGAATTATTAGTAAGCCAACTACAAGAGAATTGTTTTCCTGAATTAGAAATATTCATAAGCATAGCATACTTTAAAGAGCATTTATCGTGATAATTATGTTGTGTATAAATAGGGTATAAGACGAGGCTTACACTGTGAAGCAAACTTCATAAAGTTTTTGCAAAAGCTATTGATTGTAGGAAAGAGGTGTACTAGTGTCGCTTGACCCTCTACACCTCCTTTCTACTCTTGCTTGTAAAAATCATGAACATTTTATTTAAATATATTGAATTAATGTAAGTAAGAAAAGTTCTTGGCTCAAGAACATGTGTTCTCATTTTATATTATTTAGATTCTTTTTCTACTTTAGAACGTTTCGTACTTAAGTTTAGTAAATAAAGAATGGGTGCTGATAATCCGTTGCAAAACTTTTACGGAAACTAAAATATTCAATTAATGTTAAATTGATCTTAAATTTTCATCCAACGTAGCTGCAAATAGTCGAAAAGATATGCAACTTGAGGGTAAATTAAAGTCGATTCTGCCCTACGTACACACTACCAAGGGAAAGAAGTGTACAATACCCATCGCTTACGTTAATTAACATAAATGTAAACATATTAGCATTATGTAAGCAGACAGCGCTTGCTTATTTGTGGGGGAGATAGAGGAGAGAGTTTGATGATCACAAATATATGGCAAAATATGTGCTGCTGAAATCGCTGAAAAGAACGACGAACAACAATATTTGTAAGACCCCAAATGTATGGCAGAAGGTGATATCTTTTACTGAATTTATATGGTGACAGATTAAATTGTATGATCATCGACCCATAGCTTGAACCATAAAACTTAGGATCTTAAATTTTGACAGAAGTTTCTAATTGTCATCAAAAGGCATTTCTCAATTGAAATAGGAAAATATTAAAAAAGACTCAATCTGTCAATAAATACTATTTAAGAATACAAAAATAGGTTTGAAACTTTACTTGAGTCTTGACCGTGAGTGAACTAGAACGATGATAACCCAGTGGATTACTAAAGTATAAAGTTTTGACATGAATTGTGAAAGTATCTCACTAAACCTTACGCGGCAAGGACGGGTATTGTGAGCTGGAGATGAATATTTATTTGCGACAGACGTAACCCTGTTGTTGTAGTAAGACCATAATCTTATATAGGCACCTGCTAACTAGACTTTTGAAAATGAAATCTCTTGAAATTCTTTGGCACCCATAAACCAATCACACATAATAATAACCTAATTTTGGAAATTATTTCAAAGAAATTTTTGTATTATACAACATTTATTACAGCCATTTCTGGTCCGTCCGGTATCGTAAAGTTTTACTTAACCAATTTATTTGAACGGCACAATGCCCAAATAAGCCTCGCCTTTGTACCCCAGGAGATTCTAAAATATTTTCAATATTTGAATAATGTATCATATGGCTAAGAATTGACTGTCCAAAACTTTTAAGGAAACCCTCTCAGCAGTTCACTGTTTCAGGAACCAGGCAGTCTGACAAATGTGCTGAAAACGCTTCAGTGTTGAACCACGAACCTAGATCATAGCAGGCTAGGATTTTGCTTTTATAATTACTATAAAAATTGTCAAAGTAAACTGCTCATTTGATAGAAAATTTTCATCTCATCAACCGCTTACAAATATTTTATTAAATTTTATTAAATGTATAAACAAAAGTGTTATTTGAAAGTCAAAAATAAGTGTAAAATGTGAACTTTGTAGGTAAAAGTGCAATTAGTTTGTGAGTCTTTTAATACTTTGGTCAAATGGGTTCCAAATGTAATAAATGTGTGAATCAAAGTGCCGGTGAGTGAAACGAACACGGATTATTTTGTATGTTTTTGGGCAGAGATACTACGAGACAATTTCCGAAAATTAGAATCAGTTGGGGCCGATTTAACCAAATTTTTTAATTAACATTTAATTCTAAGCGTATCTGACACACCGCAGCTATTTATAAAATAGGTAATCGGCTCTTAAATTAACAAAAATTGAGAAATGCGTACTTTTATTTTAACTCATTTAAATAGGTTTTGGTTTTCAGGGTTTAATCTATATGAATATTTGATTTTTTTGTGTAGAATTTCTTTTCAATTCTTATAAAACTCTTGTCATTCTCCCATTCTCCAACTTTTCTCATCAAATCTCTCTAAATCGCAAAACTTTTGTGAATGCAAAAATTCTAGCATTCACAGTAGCGGATCAGAGGAGATGGAGGAGAGGGCGCTAAAGCCCTCCCCAGAGGCAAATTCCAATTATTTTACAGTGTTTTCTGAAAGATTTGATTACTGCAAGATTATTGCTCTTTGCATATATTTGGTGAATTCAGATATTTGGACTCTGGGCGGACTTTAACCTCTTTGCAAAATTTTCGAGGTTTTTGGAATACTTGCAAAAGTGGATTTCGTATCACTTCAGTTTTCTCGTACCATTTTATCAGAAAATTTTCTAGTGATGATATGGTTAATCAAAATATAAATTATATAAAATTCGTGAATACTCACGATGTTTAATTTTAATTCACGCACGGATCACGTATCTTAATGCACGAAACACGCACGGATCACTTCTCGTCTCGAGCGAAACTCTATGTTTGCTCACGTTTTCGTCGTGGTTTCCCGTGAAACGTTGAAGTTCACGCCACGGGGTATTGATTTTCTAATTCTAAGTAATGTTTTCCGAAGTTTATAAAGTTTTACGACCTCAAATCGCTATTTCAAAAAAACTGTAAATGTAGTAAATTACGAGAGTGAAATGTCTATTTACCACTTTATAGGTTTATCAAGATTTTTTAAGATTATCCGATAATTTTCCAAATTAGAAGTAGAAAATTGTGGGTAAGAAAAAAGTTTCTCCGAAAATAAGGTAGTTTTTTGTATTTAAAATCGAAATAATGGTATCTTAACAAGAAAGAAAGTCGGTCAAGCCCGACTATAACATACTCTGTATCTGATCTTCTTCATTCCTTTGGCGGATCGATAAGTTATTCTAATAACTAAATATGTCCAGAAGGAACAAGCCATCTATCTTCAAAACTGTGGGAGATATGACGTTTTTTCTGAACTGCGGGGGCGGGAGGGGGCGTGGCCAAAATTGAAAATAAACTTGATCTGCCTGCAGACATAAGAAGCATATGTCCCATACACGTCAAACCTCTATCTCTTACCATCTCTGAGATCTGTGCGTTCATACGGACAGACAGACGGACAGACGGAAATGGCTATATCGACTCGGCTGTTGATGCTGATCAAGAATATATATACTTTATGGGGTCGGAGATGCTTCCTTCTGGATGTTACATACTTTTGCACAAACTTATAATACTCTATGTACCTTCGGTACAGAGTATAAAAACCAGAAACAAGCTTAAGATTTTGATTTTCGTGATCGTAACTCAACTCAGCTTACGTAAAATCAAGTGGCCCAGCAGAATAAGCTTACAGAAACTGCTCTCGCTCCTATCTGGAGGTGAATTAAACAAGACGTTTGCAAAAACAAATATATGCAGTGTGATTCTGGCTTGCCAACTAGCTAAGCCTCGCTTATAAGGGTGGCTTTTTCTTTTCTTCTTGTTGGACTGCTCCCAAAGTCCAATTTCATGCCCACCGCTGCTTTAAATGATCAAACCAACGGCCGACTGAGAATATTAAAGCTGTGCACTGCGCTACCTTGTAGTTGATCGTTGATTGTATATTGCTCTGATGATGATTTAAAGATTTTTTAGAGTGGACTCTGTCTTTAATTTTAAATTATGCCTAGAGTCGCCTTTAAAAATTTCAAATAATACTACAAATCTGGTTTTCCAAAATACAATACTGTACGAGCCTATAGAATATAATAACCAATGATGCAATCTATATGAATATAATAAGATCAAAATCAGATCTCGCACGGTTCCCTAGAAATTTAAGTACTCTCGAAGTTGAGGGCCGTTTGCTAATCTACTACATAATCCTGTCACATAATCCTACAAATAACAGAGCAAAATCTTGGTTTATATGACACATAGCAGCTAAGTAGATGATAAGAAATCGGCCCTTATGGTCTTATGTTGGTCAACCGACTCACTTCAATTTGTTGTGCTCAACAATCCACTCAGCTCTAAGTGCGGCATTTTTTAGGTTGTCTGTAATGGTTCGTGTAGATCTCTTTAAGAATCCTGAGAATGCCTTAAACTTCTAAAGATTTCTCAACACAGAGGAAAATTTGGCTTAGATTTAAGGCAACTAAATGTCGACGTCGTATTGTCACCGCATCAGCATTTTGACCAACATTTGACAACATTTTTCCCTGAAACATCGTAGCTTTGGAAAATAAACAAGAAAGAAAGTCGGTCAAGCCCGACTATAACATACTCTGTACCAAGAAAATTTGTCTTTTGATCATAACTCGAAAACCGTTCATCCGATCTTCTTCATTCCTTTGGCGGATCGATAAGTTATCCTAATAACTAAATATGTCCAGAAGGAACAAGCCATCTATCTTCAAAACTGTGGGAGATATGACGTTTTTTCCATATTGCGGGGGCGGGAGGGGGCGTGGCCAAAATTGAAAATAATAAACTTGATCTGCCTGCAGACATAAGAAGCATATGTCCCATACACGTCAAACCTTTATCTCTTACCATCTCTGAGATCTGTGCGTTCATACGGACAGACGGACAGACGGACATGGCTATATCGACTCGGCTGTTGATGCTGATCAAGAATATATATACTTTATGGGGTCGGAGATGCTTCCTTCTGGATGTTACATACTTTTGCACAAACTTATAATACTCTATGTACCTACGGTACAGAGTATAAAAATTGGCATTAAATACAAATTCGCTTAACATTCGACAACGAAATAAGAACTGAGAGTTTAGTGAGCGATTCTGAGAATTTTGGCAAAGTATTGCTAGATTTTCTTTTGATTTTGGGTTTGGATTTTAATTTTAAAATTGGAGGAGTTTGAAGGACATTTCCACTGAAAACAAACAAGTTTTTCTCACTAAGACTACTTTTTTGACACTACTTTTCTATGGCAGCTATACTATATAGATGTCCGATTTCGACCAAATTTGGCAGAATTATGCAGAAGCATAAAATACTAGTAAATACGGAGTTTGGAGACGTTTGCATTAAAAACAAAAAAGTTTTTCTCACTAGAACTAGTTTTTCGACCGATCGTTTCTATGGCAGCTATATGTTATAGTCATCCGATCCGGCCGGTTTCGACAAATGTGCAGCGTATTGGTACCAGAAGACTTCCTGCAAAGTTTGGTCGCGATAGCTTTAAAACTGACGCAGGAGATAGCATAGAAACAGACGGACATGGCTATATCGATTCAGCTCGTCATGCTGATCAAGAATATACATACTTTATGTGGTTGGAAATGCTTCCTTCTATGCGTTACTATCATCTGGACAATTTCCCTCTGCAAGTGTATAAAAATCTAAAGAAACTGACAAGGTAGAAACAAATTGAAAGGTTCTCTCAGGACAACTTTCCCTTTGACACCCAAGATCTGTTTTAAATAATTTGCTTAAGTTCTTACACCTTCCCTCCTCTCCCATGCCTCTCTACACTTGTGCACTTGTCAAGGTGTTTAGGCTCCATTCCATTCCATTCCATTTTTCGCTAGAACTTTTAATTAATCACAGCGCATTCTCATTATTAATGGTTATTTAATGAGCGAGCCATAATCTTAGGCACAGCCATTTGATTAATCACCGTGTCGAGATCAACTGCTAATGGCTAAACGCACTCACCTGACGCTTAAAGCGTTTGCTGGCGCTGCGTCTTAGGGTATTGCAATTGCCGTTGGTAATGGAATGACCAATCTCCTCAATGGTTGCCGTGCTGGGGGCCATGCAGCGCTTGCTTAACTCCACCAGCTCAGCCACGGGTTGCACCTGTAGGTGGAGGATGGACGGCAATCAATTAATATTACAGTTGGAGTATAAACTAAGCCGAGAAGACTCACCTCAACGGTAACAGCGTCGCCACTGTTGCGTATCATCTCGATAATAATCTCCCGCGATAGCTCACCCACTGGTGTGCCATTCACCTTGATGAGACGATCCCCGGGCAGTAAACCTGTGGCTCCGCCTCCAGCACCTGGCTCAGCAAATATCACGGGCCTAAAGATGGGCGACGTCAGCGATTCACTGCGATCCAGGCAAATTGCCTTGCGCAGACTGAAACCAAAGTCCTGTCTTGGCGATTTCTGTCGCCTGATGACCAGTTGTCTGGGTACTGGCAACTGAACCAGCTGCACCGGCGGCAACGGCAGTTCCACATCATCAAAGGCATGAACACGAGCCCAACGATCAATACCCTGCGATTCCCCAACGGGACTCAGCGAGAATGGCGGCGTGGCAAATGAGGAATTGGTGGTATCTGTGAGACTGTCGGCACTGGGCGATGGCGATGTCAGCACATGCAAGTGCGAGACCTGTCCGGGAGCAGCTCCATACCGTGCATTCGCGGGCAAGGTCATGGCACGTTGCTGTGCCGGATGATCACCATCGCTACGCAAACTCTCCACGGAGGTAAAGGAAGTGCCATGTTGGCTGGAATTGGAACCTATAGAGCCAGCGGCTCCGCGTGCTGCTCCCTCATACAGCAGCTCATTTTGTATGGTGTTGCGCATCAACATTTCCGGAGTGCCGCCTGTGCCGCCCGCTGTGAAGGTAATCTCCTCATGCACATTGGTCATGTTGCTGCGGGAGCCCTTCAAAATGCCACGCTTGGGCGGCTTGGGGGGAACCGGCGGCAGGAAGCGATTCTGACAAAGAGAAAATACAATAAGTTGGCTTATTTCGATTAGGCCATTTATAGGTCAGTCTCACCTTCAGTCCGCCCGCCAGCAGGGAATGTGTGACCTCACTGTAGTTTACCGCATTGATGCCAGCGCCGTTGGACGAACGACTCTCAATGTGTGTCATCACAGATGCTACAATTTCCTCATTGCCACGATCCTGTTCCGGCCCATTGCCATTGCCAGTACTACTAACGGTGCCTGCATCTGCATTCAGGGCGGCAAAGAAATCTGCACTGTAATCAGCGGTTATACCGCTGGGCAGTTTCTCCTTCTCCTTGCGCCGTCCACGAATCTTAAGCGAACGTCGCACCTCATCCAGACGCAGCAGCTCATCGGTGCTCATGCTGCCGGTGACTCCACCAACACCCCCGCCACTGCCAGCGCCACCTTTAGCCTCTTTGCGCAGTTTCTTTTCACGCTTGCGGCGCTCCTTCTCCTCATCGCCGGCGCTTTTCTTCATAAAGTTGAACATCTTTTGTGTGTGTGTGTGTGTGTGAGTGTGTGTGGGTCCTTAGGTGCTAGCTGTGGTGTAAAGAGAGTGGGAGGTTTGGTTAGATTTTCATCGATGGTGGCCTCCGAGGTTCAAGGGCGTGCCCAACTAGATTCTGTGCACTTTTCGTTGTCTGCACTAATTCGATTTGCGTTTTCTTTTTTGCTTTCACCCACCCGCCCCCCTTTTCTCTCATGCTCTAGCTCTCACGCTCTTTTTCCATTAGTTTTCCGTTGCGCTATACAGTGGAGCAAAATTATACAAAAACTGTGGAAACTTTTATGATGGAATTTTGTAGTTTTAACATAGTGAGTTAATAAAAAACCAAAAAATGTTTAATACAGCCTGGTTCTCAATTTCACTTTTAAAAGCAATTCCGCTTCAATTCCGAAACTTTTTCATTTTCGTGTTCTGAATTCCACTTGAATCTGCTTCGAAATTACTTTTATGATCCAGTGGTTCCACTGCCGCTTATCGATTGATTGTGGTCAAATAACACATGAACAAATAAATAATAAAGTAAATAAATTGTATATGTATATGAATTTTGTTTTTACAATAATAAATACAACACAATGCCAGGAGATATAATAATTTACAGCTCAAACTCGGAGAGCGTCGAAATATTGGTCAGCTTAGAGCCAGTTTTGTGATACCACATACTTTGGTTATTTTGAATGTAAATTACTTTGCATTACAGTCGAGCAAGTTGTATATGCTAAGCTGCTATAACATATAGACAGACAATAAGTCACAACAGAAGAGAACACGATTCTGAACGAAATTGTCGCATTTCTATTGGTCTGACAACGCTTTTTCCAACCATATACGACTATCGATTGACCAAAGCCTATCGAACTGGTCGGAGCAAGGCTGATAGGTGTGAAGATCCATAAATAGCTTACAGAAGCCTATTAAACGCCTACTAAGATCTTATAAACTTGGCATTTCTTCTATACAATCAAAGATTCTTTGTTTCTTGTCAAGGGCGTAGCCAGGGGCTCCTTTTCTTCACATATTTTGCTTAGAAAAATTCACTTTTTGATTTATTTTTCATTTTTCCGACACCTTTTTGAATATTGTTCCTCATTTCATATCGAAAGCATCTTTATTTAATTATTTAATTAAGACAAACCTGTCCCTACCTTTTTGAAAAGCCGGCTACGCCCTTATTTTTTGTTCCATTTCGTTTTTCAAAGAAGTTGCCTTCTAAAGACTCGGATTCAGTTGATCCCAACAATTGTGAAGTGGGTTGAGGTTTATTTTTTAAAAAGTAGACCAAACCAACTTTCTTTTAAAAGTATCTTGGCCCATAAACACGAAAATCGTCTTGGAAAAAATACTCAAACTCAAAATTTCAGTTCAAGTGCTGGGAAAAGAAGTTTTTTAAATAGAAAACGGAATTCAACTGATAGGTTTCCATTTGGAAAATAATCTTCATTACTAATTTGAACGCATTCTCGTTTCCGAAGAAACGACCTACCAACCCAGCGACTGACTTGAAGGGACGCAGAACACAAACTACCTCCAATAGGGGATGGTTTTTGAAATAGTTTCTAGATTAAGACTTAAAAATTTTAAGTCTCTTTAAGAGAAGATCCAATAAAAACACCAACCGAGTATAAAAAAAATTTAAAAAAAAATTGATATCAACAAAATTAATTCAGTTTTCGGAGAGTACTATTCTAGGTCCAAGTACGAAATGATAGGGGCCTCATTTAATAGAAAGTTCCGCATTATTTGCCACACTTGACCCACCTCTTGCTACTTTCTATTCCTTGGTAACAGTATATTTCAAGGAGGTGGACCATTCGACTCACTATCAGTTTAGAGAACGAAAATCTCTCAACCTTACCATGACCCTTGGGTTCCAGGAATTATATATTGAACATGGGGGCGGGGCCGTATGTTATGGATTGGATGTGTAGGGTGTACGTGTAGATATGGAATAGAAATTGTTCTTTCCGCTCTCATATCTAGTTTTGAGTTGCGGTTGCTTCTGAAATTAATTGACTAACAGCCATGATCTCATTTATCTTCTTAGTAATTTTAACTAAAAAGCTTATTTATTTCGATAAACAAGGCTAACTAACTTGAAATGTCGACTAAGTTTAGAAATTCTAGCATATTTCCGTTTTTTTAAGCCTTTTCAGTTTATTTTCCTAATTAAAGTACCACAAGATTAACCACTATACCACTGTGCGCGCTCTCCCTCCCTCTCTCTCTTTCTCTCTCTCTCTTACATTCGTTCTGTAAAAAAAAACCCTGCGAGCAATGCACCCGCCCGCACAACAACAGTTATCTGGCAGCATGTTTGTTTGTGTGTGTGTCTGGCATATTTGCAAAATCACGTAAACAATATGTCTCTGGTATGCATAATTTTTGTTGCTTTCTTTATCTTACTTCTTGCTTTGGTGTGTAGATTTTGAATCATTGCTTGCCCTGTATTTGTTATGATTTATTCAATTATGCGCTTTCTTTTTCGTATCTCCCGATTTTGTTTTGTTTTCACACACACACACGCGTACACATATGCAATTGCAATGGTATTGATTGGCCCAGACTCGTATTTGAATGCATTTGGGATTTACACTTTACACATTTCAATGTGATTTGATAGGGCAAAGGCTTTAAACACTTCTTACACTGACCCGACTCTAATGTTACACGCACGGCAAAAAAAGAAAGTTGGGAGTCAATAACACCTTTACCTTTGTTTTTTTTTTTTGCAGTTTTCTACGCCTGTGATAAGACACATCGACAGTGTGACCGTACAAGTCTAAGGGAAAATACTGAGATTTGAATAGAAATGGGAACATGGAAAATACCAAAAAAAAATACTAAGAGATTAATTTTCGATTATTTTAGAGGTAAATCATGTTAGGGGTATTCCTGAAAGAGATTGAGATTTAATTCACGGCTGTCTCCTGCAATCTCCTGAGTGTGCCCAGTGTAAGCAGGGATTTAGGGTCATACGAAAAGATTTATTTGAATCAGTTTTGAGGCTGATTTAGACTTGCATAAGTAAATCCAAATTCGTAAATAATTAAATTC
Organism: Lordiphosa fenestrarum; assembly: GCA_035044985.1. Classification (NCBI taxonomy): domain Eukaryota; kingdom Metazoa; phylum Arthropoda; class Insecta; order Diptera; family Drosophilidae; genus Lordiphosa; species Lordiphosa fenestrarum. Next base: position 100,750 of record JAWNNO010005642.1, read on the forward strand.
ACCATTGTAAAATTGTGTACATAATAAAATAACATATATGTAAATAAGAAGCTTAGAAAAATGGTTGTACAACTTTAATGGACATATTTTGCTTTGGCGCATTTGTTTGATCTAGCGCCAATGGTCAATCAGCAGTTTGGTCACACTGGCAGCTGCTCACGAAATCTTAATCGAATCTATATAGATTTCAGGAATGTCACAGTTGTTTTTTTATAAAAGAAAACAAATTTAGCCACTCTGTGTCTAAAGAATTTTAACTTGGCGAAACCAACTATCGATATGTTATCAGTGTTGGCTAAAATCCTAATGGTGGAAGTCAGTCTGGCAGCTCCATAAAAGAATATAAAACTTACGCTCATTTATTGAGCATTTAAGTCATGAAATTTATACTCATCGCTTGTTGAAATTCCAAGCAAAATTAAACAAAAAATCCGCTCCACTCAAAATCGATTTATACACTTATATCGATAGCTCACGAAATTTGCGTTGGTATTTTTAAGTTTACTTCGGACGGTCGCACTGCGAGCTAGTACTGAAAAAAGTGAAGCGTAAAAACCAAAAAAATTTATTGTGCCTGTATGCGTGCGTGTGTGTCTATGAAAAATTAATTGCAACAAATGTATTATGTGCGACACAACAAGCTGAAAACAAATCGACAAACACCCACAGCTACCTAAACGGCGTGTGAATATTGAAATTCTGTGTGTGGCCCGTCCCATGTCTGGCGAGACTCACAACAACAACACATACGCACAATAATAAGGCCCGTGTGACGTTGTCGCTGCCGTCACCGACAGCAGTCTCAGTGTCTCCCTCTCTCTCTCTCTCTGAAGAAGAAAAAAAAAACAAATAAAGCAGCCGAAGCAGAGGAAAATAAAAAGCAAAAGTCTGTTCTTTTGACCAAATAGGTGGGTAAAAAGAGTTAATTTAGCTGTAGCGTATGTCGGTTGCGGGGGGAAGAAATATTTTTATGCCAAATTCCATTAAACAGCCGTGGCCTTTGTTATTGTATGCAGGCATACACTCACACACGCTTACTTGCATAAATATGTACATACAGCGATACATATGTATGTCTGGCTGTCTCGTCGCTTGCCCTGATGGTAATCTATGTACATTTGATAACTGTATTAGTGTCTAGACATGTTGCGCTGCTTGATCACTTGCTCTTTGCCAGGTCCCGCTTCTGCACACCCCTCCTTGGGGCCTTGTCTGGCCTCGCACTTTGCAATGCATTGCGTATGTGTGTGTGTGTTTGCGTGTATTTTGTCGATTTTATTTTATGTACTTTTGTTTACAGTTTTAGATAGCGAAATTTGTACAGCCGGCGGCAGCGGCCGCCGTTTGTCGTTGACATTTTCGCAAATTGTAAATGAATATGCTTTTTTTTCCTTCTACTATTGCCATCACACTCGCACTTATGCAAACATATGTATGTGCACATACATACACACGCACACACACACTCATATGTATGTATAAGTTCATGAACAGCACTTTGTCGTTGTCGACGACTTGTTTTGATTTAATTTCGCGGTAAATGCAATCGCGAGTATATACACATGTACATACATACAAACATACATTTCTATATATTTTTTACTTTTTTTTTGCTCGTATCACCGCTGCGTAACATGGCGGGGAATTTCGTTTGAAGCTAAAACAACAACAACGACAGCAATTGCGACAAGCTCGACGCCAAAATGCTGGCGCCTACATCTGCATGTGGGGCAATGACTAAGAGTTAAGTCAGCAGGGGCGGCCCTTTGGGAACGGAAATGCCGTAGATATTTTCACGATTCTATGTGCGGTTTCAACCAGCTGCTGCAGCTGCTGACGCAAGCGCCAAAAACAACAACAACAACAATTGCGAATTTGTCATAAACATGCAAAATAACAATAACAAAAATTATTCATAACGAAATACAAACATACATCCGTTTTACATGTAAATCTCTGTATGGCGAAATGCACTTCCAATCACCGTAATTGGATCATGAGTTGCTGCTCCAAATTGGAGGGAAACTAGAGATAAATTCGTCTTAAAAACATTAGAAATGAATTTCACCAGAAGTTAAACGAAAATACAGGGTGTTCTTGTTTGTGATTTACAACTCGATTTCGTTGTATTACAAATTGGACTACTTGATACATTTTCCATATTATAATTCCTTCCAAAAAATACTAGTTATCAGAGTCGCCAAATAAATGTGATTTGTCGAACTTAGCCTCATCTGAAAATTATAACTGCATAATTCGTATACCCGTTACTCGTCGAGTAAAAAGGTTATACTAAAGTCGAGCAAATGTATGTAACAGGCAGAAGTAAGCATCTCCGACCCCATAAAGTATATATATTCTTGATCAGCATCAACAGCCGAGTCGATAAAGCCATGTCCGTCTGCCTGTCTGTCCGTATGAACGCACAGATCTCAGTGATGGTAAGAGATAGAGGTTTGACATGTATGGGACATATGCTTCTTATGTCTGCAGGCAGATCAAGTTTATTTCCAATTTTGGCCACGCCCCCTCCCGCCCCCGCAATTTTGAAAACACGTCATATCTCCCACAGTTTTAAAGATAGATCGTTCGTTTCTTCTGCACATGTTTAGTAATCAGAATAACTTATCGATCCGCCAAAGGAATGGCGAAGATCGGATGAACGGTTGTCGAGTTATGATCAGAAGACTGTTCGCTGCTGCTCTCAGCTGCTACTACAGCATCAAAATTTATACTGAGCGTATAATTTCGTTGGTACAGAGTATGTTATAGTCGGGCTTGACCGACTTTCTTTCTTGTTTTTAATGGATTGCATTAACTTTTGATATCTGAAATTGTGTGGTAATGTGTTAATACAGTAGAGACTCGAAAAAGTTAAGATGCGCAAAAGTTAAGATGCGCAAAAGTTAAGAATGCGGAAAAGTTTCCGTCCACATTTCCGTCACCACATGTGTCTCTAAAAAGTTCAGTTTTTTCTTAATTTTTATGAGACTTTTTTTTTCAAGCTAATATTTCTATTTCAGCCAGCAGTTTGACATCTTGTTATTTATTTTTCAATATTTATGTGAGTAGTGCAGCTTATGTTTGGCTAAGGTAGCACATGCGACAGTTTAAGAAAAAGGGGAACCCCCATATTGATGCTCGAATTGCGTTGCATTCATAGTCTTGACAAAGTTGAGAATTCGTAAAAGTTGAGAACCCCAAAAAACAATCTACTTAATCTTTGCTAGTCTCGACTGTATCTCCAATCTCACAAATTTTCATAAAGATCGGATAATAAATGGCGGAGTTAAAAAACGTTGCATACTTTTATGAGCCACATGAGGTTATTAAACACTAATTGCCCTGATTAACGGGTATTTCGAAGTCGGGAAGGGCCGTCTTTAACTTACGCTCTCGTTCTAACTAAGACGGGTTTTCAGACCCATCTATTTTATGTCAGCTAAACCATATAGTTGTCCGATTTTCATCAAACTTTGCAGAAATATAAAGAAGCATAGAAAACCTACGACTACAAAGTTTGGAGACGTTTCCATTGAAAAGAAAAAAGTTTTTCTCACTAAAACTAGTTTTTCGACCGAATGTACCTTTGGGAGCTATGAGATATAGTCATCCGATCCGGTTGGATCCTACACATTAGTAGCGTGCAGCAAAAATAAGTCTTCAGCTAGGTACGGAGATGCTAAGAATTTTCTCGGAGCCCATCTAACGACATAGCTCAGAGAATAAGCTGCAGTAAAATTCACAGAGCACATTCTCAGAGCGGTTCCGGAGACACCACAAATGCGCTCTGAGAATGAGCATGGCCTGCCAACTCGTTTTTTGGCTAAACAGCTGATAAATTCTCATAGGGGGTCATAGAATTTATCAAACATGTTTGTTAATTGTCAGAGGTTACAAACAAAACACAAAAAAAAAACAATACCAAAGGCAATTTTATAATTCTACAGAGGACGAACAAGTGGCGCTAATCGATGAGGTCAAATCGCAACGCATTTTATGGGACTTGACTAACAAAAAGCATTTGGATGCAATTTGCACCCTCCATAAATGCTCCCCCTCCTTCAGCGACACCCAAAATGACCTCACCATGGCATTCCCCAAAGCGTCTTCATGTATCAAAGAGTCTACCAGTTTACATTTTCACAAATATTTAAATTTTCTTAAGCGCGCTTTGTTTTGTAAACAAACAACAGCTGACCAGTACAGGGTGACCGTTTCAGATTCAGTGACATTTAGCTGATTTCTGGTCACCCTACAGTCTCAGACAGTCTCAGAGGCCGCTCTGAGAATTATGAATCAATTCTCGCTGCGAGAAAATTCTCAGCGTCTCCGTACTTACTGAGAGACTTGTTTGCGTATAAACAGACGGACAACGCTCCATCGACTCAGCTCGTCACCCTGATCAAGAATATATAAGGTTGTCAAAAAAGTCTTGCGGTATTTCCGCAAGCTTGTCTTTGCAAGCGCGTAGTTCTAGTTGTATTCGTCGCATCGGTTCACGCTAGAGCTTTTTGGAAAGCTCTTTTCACGCGCTAACACGTGTTTGATTTATTGTTGTTTGTTTTTAGTCGCAAAATAAAGAGAAAATACGGCATGTTTTACAGTACTACTACGATAAAGGCAAAAATGCATCTCATGCTGCCAATAAAATTTGTGCAGTTTATGGACCCGATACAGTTTCCATTTCCACCGCACAACGATGGTTTCAACGGTTTCGTTCTGGTGCAGAGGTGATCGAAGATGCGCCACGGTCCGGAAGGCCTGTCGTCGAAAATTGCGATAAAATCGCTGAATTGATCGAAAGAGACCGGCATAGTAGCAGCGTAGCAGCCGTAGCATCGGCCAAGAGCTGGGCATGAGTCATCAAACCGTTATAAGCCATTTGAAGAAGCTTGGATTCAAAAAGAAGCTCGATGTATGGGTGCCACACGACTTGACGCAAAAAAACATTTTGGCCCGTATGGATGCATGCGAATCGCTTCTGAATCGCAACAAAATCGACCCGTTTTCGAAGCGGATGGTGACTGGCGATGAAAAATGGGTCACTTACGACAACGTGAAGCGCAAACGGTCGTGGTCGAAAAGCGGTGAATCTGCCCAGACGGTGGCCAAGCCTGGATTGACGGCCAGGAAGGTTCTTCTGTGTGTTTGGTGGGATTGGCAGGGAATCATCCACTATGAGCTGCTCCCCTATGGCCAAACGCTCAATTCGGACCTGTACTGCCAACAACTGGACCGCTTGAATGCAGCACTCATGCAGAAGAGGCCATCTTTGATCAACAGAGGCCGAATTGTCTTCCATCAGGACAACGCCAGGCCACACACATCTTTGGTGACGCGCCAGAAGCTCCGGGAGCTCGGATGGCAGGTTCTTTTGTTTGCATCCACCGTATAGTCCGGATCTCGCACCAAGTGATTACCACCTATTTCTGTCCATGGCGAACGAGCTTGGTAGTCGGAAGTTGGCCACAAGAGAGTCCTGTGAAAATTGGCTCTCCGAGTTTTTTGACAATAGGGAAGCGAGCTTCTATAAGAGGGGCATTATGAAGTTGGCATCTCGTTGGGAACTCGTCATCGAACAAAACGGCGCATATTTGACTTAAATCGCATTGTTATTACCAATTTTATGAACAATTGAAAATTCAATAAAAATACCGCATGACTTTTTTGACAACCTTATATATAGTTCATGGGTCGGAAATGAATATTTCTCTGCGTTGCAAACTTCTGGGCAAAATTATAATATCCTTTGCAAGGGTATAAATACAAGAACGAAAGTCGGTCAAGTCCGACTATAACATACTCTGTATGTTATAGAAATTATACGCTCAGCATAAATTTTGATGCTACAGTAGCAGCTGAAAGCAGCGCTATTAAGTTTTGGGGGTTCACAGAGCGGGTTCAGAAGGTTTCCTGACCTAGGTTCGTCAGGTTCGAGCCGGGATTTCAGGAGAAGTTTGATTCTGTCTCAACAGCAGCGTAAACTGTTAAAATGGGGAGGCTGTTAAGGAATAACTTAGGCCAAAAATATGCGGCGACCTCCCCGGGCCATTAGATGCTCATGCTAGTTACGAGCGTGAATGTTTGTTTGAGCGCTTGACTAGCATAATGACCAAATCGCGGTTTTTTTATAGGATGAGAGATGCTCTAGGTATTATCGGCCATGCGCTGGAGATAGGTTATGTCCTGGTCTAAGAAGGCATAATAATATTAAAGAACCAAAGTCGACCAAACCAATAATAAAATAAACGTTTCACGCTCAAAAGTCGTGTCTCAAGTCAAGGTACGATGAGCGACTGGAGGCGTGAGATCCGAAGTGTTTAGGGAGTAGAATCCTTAAGAAAGAACCGGGGCAACAATGTTTTTGGTTGGGTAAGGCATCTACGACTGCTTTAGCTGACAACATTCTTCGAAGAGTAATCTTTATAATTATACTCTGTACCGAAGGTACATAGAGTATTATAAGTTTGTGCAAAAAGTATGTAACATCCAGAAGGAAGCATCTCCGACCCCATAAAGTATATATATTCTTGATCAGCGTCAACAGCCGAGTCGATATAGCCATGTCCGTCTGTCCGTCTGTCCGTCCGTCCGTCTGTCCGTCTGTCCGTCTGTCTGTCCGTATGAACGCACAGATCTCAGAGATGGTAAGAGATAGAGGTTTGACATGTATGGGACATATGCTTCTTATGTCTGCAGGCAGATCAAGTTTATTTTCAATTTTGGCCACGCCCCCTCCCGCCCCCGCAATTTAGAAAAAACGTATCTCCCACAGTTTTGAAGATAGATGGCTTGTTCCTTCTGGACATAGTTAGTTATTAGGATAACTTATCGATCCGCCAAAGAAATGAAGAAGATCGGATGAACGGTTTTCGAGTTATGATCAAAAGACAAATTTTCTTGGTACAGAGTATGTTATAGTCGGGCTTGACCGACTTTCTTTCTTGTTTTCTTAAGAATTTGCTACCAAACTAATTGGTGCTTTCATAAAAATCGAGAAAATTATAAAATTATTCACGGAACCCCCCAAACCTCAATAGAAAAACTCATAACCGAAGCAAATTTGTAAAGTATTAACAAAAATTAAACCTTGCTGTGTTTCGTTTTATTGCAGAGTTGCCTGGAATATCTTTGCTTGCTCCTGGCGTTGGGAACAGCCTCAACACGAATTATTTACCATTTGCCCTACAAAGGCGATCAACTGTGGTTGCCGCCAACAGCGCTGCTGCACCAGGATCTGCCTCAAGGACAGCTACAGAAGCAGAAGCATCTACGTCCACTGGTGGTCAAACCTTAATCTTGAATTCCAGCAACGGAAACAGTTTTACTTTTTACAATTATCCAGAACTAGGCAAAGTTTTGCCACTGGAGGTTAAAGCAGCTACGGAAGCCATTGCCACCATGTCGATAACACCATTTACCAATCCCAGCTCCACCAGCAGCACCAATACAGCTGTCTCGGCCTTGGGCATGGATCGTTGTTTTGGTGCTTTTCCTCAGGTCATCAAGGAGGGTTGGCTGCAGAAGCGGGGAGAGCACATCAAGACTTGGCGTCAGCGTTACTTTGTTTTGCGCGCCGACGGCACACTGATGGGATATCGCAGCAAGCCGGCCGATAGCGCCGCACAGTCACAGGATCAGCTGTTGAACAATTTCACGGTTCGCGGTTGCCAAATTATGACCGTGGACCGACCCAAGCCCTTCACATTCATCATTCGTGGCCTACAGTGGACAACAGTGATTGAGCGCACCTTTGCTGTGGACACAGAGGCGGAACGCCAGCAATGGACCGAGGCCATCAGAAATGTGGCCAGTCGTTTATGCGAATTGGGTGAGACGGCCGTGTCGCCGTCAGCGCAAACAGACATGACCGATGTGGATATGGCGGGCATTGCCGAGGATGAGCTATCCGAACAGTTTTCGGTGCAGGGCACAACACGCAACAGTAGCGGAGTCAAGAAAGTGGTAAGTGCAACCAATTTTGAAAGATAACCAACAGTTTCTCATATTATCCAAATGGTTTTCTTTTGCAGACTCTGGAGAACTTTGAGTTCCTCAAGGTGCTCGGCAAGGGCACCTTCGGCAAGGTGATCCTGTGCCGTGAAAAGGCCACAGCCAAATTGTATGCAATTAAAATTCTCAAAAAAGAGGTCATCATTCAAAAGGATGAAGTGGCGCATACACTGACCGAGAGTCGTGTGCTGAAGTCAACAAATCATCCGTTCCTTATTGTAAGTGAGGTTATTATTGTTAATTGTCTTTTATTTAAGAGATTCTTAATCGGGTTAAGATCTAGTCATGTCGACAATCGAATTGTCTTCAACCAAAGATTAATGGATATAGATGAATTTAGATTTATAAATAAGGCACATAGATGAGTCTTCGCCATAGATTTGTAGGGGCCAGTATAAGCTTTGGCTGCGACTGTCAGTCTTCTGTACATAGCTCCTGAAGGGCATCAGTCGTCAGTAGATGCATTTATTGCGGGCAATGTTATTATAAGCAGTCATTCGAGCGGTAAGCTCCTGGCTTCGGGCATTTCATGAGTAAGTGACTAGGGAGTATAACGTAAAGCCTAATACACTACCCTGCGGAAACCCGACACGAGTTGTCCCCTTATCATTCGCCATCTTAAAGGTTGTGACCATTGGTTAGCTTTTGACTAACAGGCACAGTTGGAACGGGAGAGCATTCTCTATCTTTGAGAGCAGACCTTCGTGCCACACTCTATCGAAGGCCTGTTAGATGCCAAGGTATGCTGCCAACACACATACTCTTTCCCTTTGTACGATTCGAGGATGTAGTTAACAAATCGGTGTAGTTGTTCGGGAATTTCTTGGCTCAGTCGGAAGCCGAATTCAATCCGGGTATCCGAACAGATCTTACATCAAACATTCTTCGAACAACACTTTCTTACTTGATTTAATGCAGCTACCATACAAAGGGATCGACTAGTTCCATAGTAAGAACTCCTACAACTAGTCCGATTTGTATAGTGAAGCCTAACATGCTGAGCGGATTTCTTTTAGATTTGGTTACCACACAAACTGAAAAGCTCACAAAACATCGTCAACCATTATTTTCTGTGCTGTCCACTCACCAAAATGACAGGTACAAATTTAACAGACTCACTCATTTGCTTGCTTCTTTTGTGTTTTCTGTTTCTTTTTTGTTGACGAGAGAAACACACGAAGGGATTATAAACTGAAAAACTCACAAAATATCGAAAACCATTATTTTCTGTGCTGTCTGCTCACTAAACTGACAGGTACAAATTTAACAGACTCACTTATTTGCTTGCTTCTTTCGTGTTTTCTGTTTCATGGTTCTTGACGAGAGAAACACACGAAGGGATTATTTCGTTTGTCTATCGTTTATGAAATGTTTATGATAAAACAACAGGGAGCGCATTTATGGCTACATACAGAAAGGAATACGTACCGTGCTCCCAACAAACGTTTCAGGAAATAATCTCCTGGCTTTATTTGAATTAAGGTGATTAAGCACGTCAGAATGTTCAGAATATCGTTTTTAAGAAAAAATGCAGTGTGTTGCAGTTATGCGGGATTCTTTCAAAAAGACTATTTAAATCCGGCATCCCTAAGAATCGATAGGAATCTTAGCTTAATTGAAAGTCGGATAAATTCTATCATATGGAACTGACAAAAATGTCTAAAATTACCAGCACCATTGTCTCAACATCTTAGAACTCGAATCGTTTTTCGTTCGAATGTTTTTCGGTTCGGCTTAGGACGTTTTCTATCGGATTCTGGTTCGATTATCAGCTTAAATTAGCGGTTCAATTTGGGTTTGCTTTTGTTCAGAGCCGGTTTGCATCTCTAGCTCGCATACACACTTGCAGTTTACTCCCACCCAACATTTGGCAGATCATTTTCTTTTTATACCCTGTTCCCATTGAAAATGGGAAAAGGGGGATAATGCAGTTGTGCGAATGTATGTAACAGGGAGAAGGAAACATTTCCGACCCCATAAAGTATATATATTCTTGATCAGCCGAGTCAATATAGCCATGTCCGTCTGTCTGTTCGTATGAACACGTCGATCTCAGAGACTATAAGAGATAGAGCCACAAATTTTTGCACGAAGGTAGATTTATGCTGTAAGCAGATCAAGTTTGTTTCAGATTTGGAAAGTTCCCACCCGGTCCCCCTTTTATCCCCAAAAAACCTAGACCTCCTCTAGACATCCTAGACCTAAATAACTAACAGATCCACAATTTTCAAGTTAGAGCCTCGTGTTTTCTATTCTCTATTCTGAAAAGTACAATGTGATCGGACAAAGAACACCGGATTTATAAGGGAAACAGTTGAGCTGATAAGAACACCCCCAGTTGTGGGTCAGGACTAGAAAAAAGTGTTGCCTACATTTAGGATGACAATTTAATACAAAAACCGGTCACATTCATCTTCAAAAATTCAAAAACAAATAAAAGGAAACAAATGAACAGGGTATTTCGTGGTCGGGAAACTCGACTGCAGCGCCCTTACTTGTTTTAATAGCCTGAATGAGTCTTTTTCGAGTCCTTTTTAAGATTAGACAGATACTACTATCATGTGGGATTATTAGAAGACTGAAAAATGGCTCAAAATGTGATTTATTGATAACTATCGTAACCTAAACTATCGCCAAAATCTCTTTTTGACGAGAGAGATGACAAACCTAACCGATTTGAACCCCGGAACTCCTACTTTTCCAAACTGTGAACCAAACCAAGTGTGTAAAAATAACAAAACCTAAACCAGTTTCGAACTTAAAGTATCGTTGCGGTTCAACATAATTTTAGACAGTCTAAAGATTTGGCAATGTCTTATAGATATTGCGCTACAGAGATTTGGAATCTGCGGGAAATTATCATTAGAGGCTACGATGGCATTGATAGAGGATTTAATCATTTAATAATTTCTATTTCGCATGATTGCTTTTCTATCACAACTTTTGAAAAACCTAGGCGAAACCAAAATCTTTGCTCAAAAACCTTGAAACTTTGATTTTCCCCAATCTAACCGTTACTCAATATTGGTTCGAAACCCCCGACTGGAGGTCCGGCTTCCATATACCCGTTACTCGAGGGAATTATGGTTTAATAGCCGTTTTATGTTGAATAACAGAGCATTAACATTAATGTAAACATATTAACATTATGTTGACTGATGCGCCGAAAAGCGTGCAATTTTTTTTTATAACCTTTATAACTCTGTCATTTATTATCCGATCTTAATGAAAATTTAAGAGATTTTAGAGATAGTGCAAAATATATGCTCGATATTGTAAATTATTCAAAATTTTGTATTAGTGGGGCCGAATCATGTTTGTCGAAAAGGAATCGAATTGAATAACGATTGCTAAGTCAGCCTAACCTTGCTGAATCATTCTTCTAGACCGTTATTACTTAGATTATCCTTTTGTTGATAAAAAGTGATTTAGCCATTGGATAACATTCCGCAGAGACTCATCCAAAAATCGAAACTCGTTCGTCGGAATAATCTGCTAAATTGAATTGATGAATTTTCAGTGCCTTCTTCTAATCTAACAATTTTATTCTTTTTTTTTTCCAGTCACTTAAATATTCATTTCAAACCAATGATCGCCTGTGCTTTGTCATGCAATATGTGAACGGTGGCGAGCTGTTTTGGCATTTAAGCCACGAGCGTTTCTTCACCGAGGATCGCACACGCTTTTATGGAGCCGAAATCATTTCGGCTCTGGGCTATCTGCATTCGCAGGGTATCATTTATCGTGACTTAAAACTGGAAAATCTATTGCTGGACAAGGATGGTCACATAAAGGTAGCCGATTTCGGTTTGTGCAAGGAGGATATAACCTATGGTCGTACAACGAAAACATTTTGCGGTACACCGGAATATTTAGCGCCGGAAGTATTAGACGATAATGATTATGGCCAGGCGGTGGATTGGTGGGGCACTGGAGTGGTCATGTACGAGATGGTAAGTGATTTAACTGATCTTTGCGAAGCAAACGTTTAACTTTCTTATCGCTAACAGATCTGCGGTCGTCTGCCCTTCTACAATCGTGATCATGATGTGCTCTTTACATTGATATTGGTGGAGGATGTGAAATTCCCACGCAATATTACCGAAGAGGCCAAAAGTCTGCTCTCCGGTCTCCTGGCCAAGGATCCCAAAAAACGTTTGGGCGGTGGTCAGGAAGATGTCAAGGAAATACAAGCGCATCCCTTCTTTGCGAGTATTAATTGGACTGATCTGGTGCAGAAGAAGGTAGTCAAGCGCATAGAACTAAAAGTGAATTGGATTTTACTAGTCATTATCTTTTATGCTTACAGATAACACCGCCTTTTAAGCCTCAGGTCACCTCCGATACGGATACAAGGTATTTCGATAAAGAGTTTACGGGCGAGAGTGTGGAACTGACGCCGCCAGATCCCACTGGACCGCTGGGTTCTATAGCCGAAGAACCGCTTTTCCCGCAGGTAAGACTCAAAGAAGGCTGCAAACCATAAGAGCTTAGAACAGGTTTAGGTCCATGCCTTTATCACTTAGACAACGATCTAGGATTCTTAAGAACCTGTTTTATAACACTTTATACCGACTTTTTGGGGCAAAACTAATCATTTTCGAACCTTAAGAGGGTGCAACATCTTTAGAAATGTCTTTGAAGAACATACAAGAATATATGACCTAAATCTAGACATTAATCCGTCAAATATCTACCTAGGTTTGTTGGATTCTTAAAATCTCGTGCCGATTCCCTTATCAACTCAGTCTGTGTAACTAGCTGAAGCGCTTGCAGAAGAGCACATGCAGTTGTGTTCAGAACATAATATTAAAGAAAACTGAAAAACTTTCTGCTCCGGAGCTTAAGTAAACAGTGCGAATGTTTGCCCTACTCGGGAACACGCCACATATACCAGGACATATTCAGATTTATGCCGCACGCTTCCTGCGAATTCTCTTGTGACTTGTTTATGGTCATTGCAAATAGCCAGTAAGTGGTCTCTATTTCAGCTAGTGTGGAGGTTGATCTGGGAGCAAACAGGTATAATGCCGAGGTCTTTGAGTTCCGCGAATACCAGGGATCTCGAGTATTCTGCGGAAGATCTTGTTTTGCTTCGTCTCGACCCTTTTAATGGAAGTGTCACAGGCAGTAACCCAGAGGCAGATACACTCCAAGACTTGGTTATTAATACTTAAGCGTGTAGTGAGAGGCCAGATCTCGCTCTAAGGAGCCAGTCCAATTTGTTGGCCTTGCAACAGAAGACGGCTATAGTTGACATATGATTAAGTCGTTCAACTTGTGCCTCGGTGTGGTGTCTCTCTTTCTTCGGATTGTCAGCAATGTTCCAACGGGATACTTAAGCACTAAACACGTCCGAAAAGGATTGAGCTGTCACTGACGCCCTACTGGCGATAGGGCTGTAAGCCAGGAAGGCTGTGTCATCAGCATAAATGGCCGTGTTTTGGGGGTCTAGAACAGGCAATTCCACGGTGTTCAGGGTATACAAAACTGACCCAAGCACACTTCCTTGAGGTACTCCAGCTCAACAGCTTGTCCCTTAGCTGGACTGTTAAGTAGTGTCCTTCGAGAAAGGAGCGCAGCATAACAAGCAGCTCAGTTGGAAGAAGAAGAGACTACGCGATGAAATGTTTTCTGCTACATAGACTCCTCCAGGATGTGGTAGTCTCTAAAGGAAAGGAATATCTAGATTAAAATAAATCGTAGTATTGTTTGGGATAATTCATTTTAAAGCTAAGGAATGGTACTTTCCGATAGTCACAAAGATAGTCTAAACAATAAAATGGATTCCCCAAAAAACGTGCCTAAAGGTAAAAATAGGCACCTTAAACAACTTTTAACACAAATTACCAAAGATCACGTCTTGGACAAAGTCAAATTTAGTTGCCTTGTGTAATTGGCATTCGCCGAAACGCCTAAGGAGCCTAAGGTCTCTATGTAGAGTAGAGTAGAGTAGATATCATAGTATACCAATGTTACCAATGTTACCATCCGAACTCACGTCGAACGTAAGGAGAGCAATGATTGAAATTAATCGAATTGGAAAACGAAATGAGAGTCTACAGCGCCACCTTTTGAAAATTTCCAACTCCTTTTTTTCCCAACAAATCAAGATACATTATAGATGAGATGTCAGCTAAGCCACAACCTTGACTTCTATTACTTAAGTAACCGGTAACGATTCAAATTTGGGACTTAGGGTAGAACCTTCTTCATAAGTTTTGCAGCCTAGCATTCCACACTAAAGTATGGTATACTAATTCTAATTTTCTTTGTTCTTCTTGTCATCCACAGTTCAGCTATCAGGGAGATATGGCCTCCACGTTGGGCACCTCATCGCACATTAGTACTTCCACAAGTCTCACCTCGATGCAATAGAACAAGTTAACAAGTGTTTTTATATAACTATTATTATTATAATTATTATTATTTTTACCAGCACACACATCATGTTCTGCTTCATCACTCCACCTTCCCCCACTCCCCCTATACCAATTACTATAACAATATAATCTATATTTATATAGAAATGGGAAAAAAAAAACAGAAATAACTGCGAGCAGCAAAACACTTTTCTATAATTGCTAAGTTTATACACCAATAATAATAATAATAACAACAAATTCAATGATAGTAACTTATTTTTCATAACAACGTGCAGTTTGATGAGGTGGGCAAAACAAAAAGATAGCTTACTACATATGATTAAACATATATACATTATATATACATCTAAATACATATTAAAATTTTAAGGATAGTTAATTTTTAAAGCAAGTAAAACATTTATTAAGCGAATTGAGTAAAGAGCAACCAATACACACACACACACACACACACACACACACACCTAGCATATAGGCCACATGAAGTTAGAACTAACTGAGCAGCAACAAATCGAAATACACAACCACACACACCCACACACACATTATTTATACTCCAAAGAAGCAAAAACGAACTATGAGTTATAAAATGTTTCAAAATTGCCTCTTATGTGCTGTGCTCTATGCAAAACAACAACAACAACAACCAGAAAAAAACTACAACTAAAATTGGGCGCCAAAAAAACAAAACAATTTTAAATCAAACGCCATTTTTTTATTATAATTTTTTACACAAAAATATTTGTACATATTTTATAATACAAAAAACAAAATCATTTTACAAAAGAAACAACAAAAATGTGTCGTGTAAAAAACAACAACAATTTTTCCATTTTGAAGAAGGTTTAACCTTTGACATGGCAAAAAAAAAACACAACAAAAAATAAAGCATGAAAAGTTCTGTATACTTAGCAGCAAGTCAGGCAAACCAACAGACTTAACAACATAGTTCCAAATGGGAAAATATGATGAAAAAAATAAATTAAAAAAAAAACTTTTGATATTTTTATATGCGCAATACAACAAAAAAAAATATAAGTAAAAACAAAGCAAAAGGTTATTTTATATATTTCGAAAACAAAAAACAAATCAAACGAAAACAAAAATTGTAAATAAATTTATAATAAAAAATCATGTTCGGGCATTTCAACTAAATAAAAAGTCAAATCTCTCTTCTATATACAAAACAAAACAAAAACACAAGAACTTATCAATTCAAAAAGATATGCCTAAATATATAAGAAAAACTAATAAAACATAAGATTTACTATGAAAACATCAAAGCAGAAACACACACACACACACAGACACACTCACACGGCATTTGAGAGGAACCATAACCGGGTAAGACTGATTTCTGTCTTGCGCTGACATAGGCAGACTGTGGACATAAACCCGGTAAAACTGATTTCTTTCTTGTACGCTGACATAAGCTGACTAAAACCATCTCTTCAACGTTTTCTTAGGCTTGACCACAGTCATTAGGCCAGCTAAGTTTAATACATAACCATTTCAAGGGTAAGGCCAAAGCAGATAGAGCTTGTTCAGTATTAAGATGTTAGGGCAATGCATCGTTGCTGTAAAATTCCACATTTGTGCATACACTTTGCAGGTACAGAGTATATTTTTACTTGTGTTTAAACTTTAGAATCAAATTTTACTTAACGAGGGTTACCAAATATATCATAGATACACAAATCTGGGCTCATTTTCATGAGAAAAGATTCGCATCATCAAGGCTGAGTGTTTTTGTAGATCCACTATACCAGAAAACTTAGTCCAAAATCGTTAAAGCACGAAAAATTCGTAGGAAAATGCTGTTTTTAGTGAAAGAAAAGGTAAAGTTAAAACAAAATTGCTTTAATTTCGAACCCCAGTAAATCCGAATTTCGATAATTCCATTTACCCCCATAATATATAAACTATTTTTCTTTCCATTCAATATTTCTAGTAAAACTAATTCAATCGCCCCCAAAAAAACGATGTCAGAAAAATTTCAAATCTCGAACCTTAACATTTCGAACTGAAATACAAAATATAAAACATTTAAAAATTTATTTTATCAGAACGATAAAAAAATAACTTTCTTGACAGAATTTTATGTAAGTAAGAAACACTTTTGCATTGTGTTGGTTGTCGTGAGTTGTTCGGAAATGATTCTATTTATATGAAATATCGATCTGAGCACAAGTTTACAGCTATTCTTGAGATTTCAAAAGGGTAGGCTCATATGAATGTTGCTGTAACCAGTGTTTGAATTGCTTCCTACACAGCAGCAATAGCAACGAAAAAAATGCTCTGCTCCTGCTTCTGCTCCGAATATGAAAAGAGCAGAGCAGTAGCATAAGCACAAAATTTCATCTGGAGCACTATAGCTTTGCTCCGTGCTGTCAATTTTTTCAGAGCTATAGAAATAGCATAAAAAAAAACTACTATCAAAATGCTATCTGGAGTTATAGCAATATCAAAAAATATCGGAGCAATCGGAGCAAAGCAGGCATAGATTTTCTATTCTTGCTATAGAAGTAATTATTGATTTTAGAGCCGCTCAGTCTGCTCCCAATAGTGCTACGTATAGCTGCTCTCGTAGTTGCTCTCAAATTGATTCCTACAATCAACGATAAAAAGACACAAAACAGGAATGGCAAATTTTTCTTAGCTCCTAATAACCACGCCATCTCCTCATACTTGTTCTTTTGCTACCCTTATCATCAAATCAAACTAAATTGAGACCGCGAATTCTTCAGTACCAACGCAGGTCAATTTAAGACCTGTGATTCCCCATGTTGTACTACTGAGACTATAATAATGAGAATTGAGCCACTTTGTTAAAAGCTGTATAGAATTTTAAGCAAACAGTTTGGTAGAACTACTTGGAGCAGCTACAGCAGCTATGAGAAGCAGATTTGGGAGCAGCTCAAGGAGCAAATGCTATAGCTATATGACATGTTGAAAATCTATGCATGCTTTGCTCCAATTGATCCGATTGCTCCGAATTTTTTTGCTATGGCTACAACTCCAGATAGTATTTTGATAGTAGTTTTTTTATGCTATTTCTATAGCGTTCAAAAAATTGCTCAGCACGGAGCAAAGCAATAGTGCTCCAGATGAAATTTTGTGCTTATGCTATTGCTCTGCTCCTATCACATTCAGAGCAGAAGCAGGAGCAAAAATAAAAAACTACGAAATAGCATAGCAGTTTCAAACACTGGCTGTAACAATTATAAATTTCAGACAAAGGTTTTACAAAGTCCTGCAACGGCGAAAAAGAAACGCATGAGGATCAGGAAAACTGAAACAGTCCTTTGTTTACGTATCTAGAAATATAAATCTCTCTCTAAATGGGAGCATGATTCAGCAAATGGTACACAAATATCGGGAAATCTTAAATCGCAACGAGAGACAATTTTAGGATGCAGTGAAGCTGTTTAACTGGAGATACCGCGGAAGGCTGACAGAAGTGTTGCTGCTTATTAAATCGATACTACCTTAAAACCCTTGAAAGAATTCTTAAAAAAGTAAGATTGCTCCCAGTTGATTATATTTTCAATCGAAAGTCACGAATCAATTATCGATAAAATTTTCGAGAGTGTTTAACAAAAATTTCAAAATTTTCGACCTAAATTTGTTATTCCAATCCTATCTCAACTAATGGATATGAGAATAAAAAGATGTTTAAAGGTCGATTTTATGAAATGTTGGAATGCATCGGACAGGAAGAAGAACCTATTCTAATATTACTGTGTGTTTCTGGCATTTGGGACAATAAAGTTTCTTCCAAAATAATCAGGGATACAAACCAGTTCTGAACCGATCCAATAACGAACCGCTTATTCCAGCTGACAAACCGAAGTTGCTGAACCGAACCAAAAAATACCAAGCAAAACGAACCGGCTTAGTTCACTGAAGAGTTTTAAGGGGATCAGGCAATTACTTTAGAAAGATGTGGGAGTTATAAACCTAAGAAAAATTTTATTAGACTTCGAAGACCATTTTCCGATTGAATTTATAATTGGGCATGTTGGATAATTGAAGCTTTTAAGAATAAAAATAATATGGGACATGTGATCCCTTACATTTCCAGCAATTTCCAACCGAGCTCTTAATATACCTGTCATCAGACTGCATTACCTTTGTGGAAGTTGCTAGTTTATATATATGCGGTGTGGTTCGTCACTAAAAGTATGTAGTCTGCTATTATACTCTCATTTTTTGTACTTGCCCTGCAGAGAAACTGACAACTAGTATGACAAAAACTGTACACCTTGTTGTAATTCAACTAGAAATTAACTGGTAGCAAAATAGCTAGATTCGGGAGTCCAACTCTCCATCTGTGCAGCAGCAATTGGCACAGCTTTTGGTGCTTCATTACTATTGACCTGCGCAGCTGAATAATTTTGGTTGTGAAAGAATTTTTGAAATAAAACATGAATAACTGCACAGGATATGTTGTATGTTGGTCCCAGTCTTAATTCTACACAAAGGCCAAATGATATTGAACTGGTTGGAAATGGCTGCTGCAGGGTAGAACTGGTATTAAACTGGTTGCAAATGGCTGCTGCAGGGGACAATTGTCCGATGCCTACGACTTGCCAGTGTAAAATGTACGACTTTAATAATATAAAAACCTAATACCTAGAATGTTCGTACCTTCTGGACATATTCAGTAATCCAGATTATTTATCGAATTCCGTAGTAAAATTCTAATAGACGGCTTATGAATTTCTGATTTCATTTATATGGTACAGTTGTATACGGGGGTGACACAGAAATCTAGAAAGAAATTTTTTCAGTTTCTTATTCGAAAGTCAAGATAGAAGGTGTGTAAAGGATTGTTGCTTAACTACCCGAACAGGGTTGTGTCTCTCTCAAATAATTTATAGGACTTTTTATTCATAACTATTTTAATGTTTTTTTTATGACTTCGTGGAAGTTTTTACATTTGCAATGAAATATATTTTACTACATTTAAGGTTCAGATGAATTTCAAATCATTATCTCAAAATGGTAAAAATTAATAAAAAAATAAATACCTTGAGTTAGAGTTGAAAACCCTGGAAAAATATATTCTATTTGGTTGCTTGGGCAAAATAGCAAAATACGAGAGGTTTAAAACCTACTACAGAGATTTCTGTTGCTACTTTTATACTCACAAAATAAATATATCAAGTTTAATGCCCTTAAAAGTATTCTACGATATACGAAATAATGTTTTGGTTAAGTATTTATTTGATATACCCACTACTTACCCAACAATCTGGGAGAATATGCAGTGTCAATCGACATAACTGACTAGCAATGGCTTTGGCTTAAGGAAATAAAGTTTGCATACTTGCAAAGGGCATTAATCACAAATAATTTTGTGTGTGTAAACGTAGTATGTTTCACTAGAGTTGGAATTCTGTTGGAATTTGGTTGAAAGAAGTTTCAGCTACTCAAATGTTTTCTGGGAATGCAATTTGGAAAATGTGAGAAAGGTCATAGAAACTTTTATTCCTCAAAAAATGTATTATAATTTAAGAGTGATCCACTAAACAGAACGAAAACAACGGTTCAGCTAGCTACAAAAACCTTGCAATGAACCGAACCACAGGCTTAAAAGCTGTGTAAACCACTGAACCAAATCAATCCTTATTTCCAAACCGTTTGCATCCCTGAAAATAATAAAGAATTGCTAAGGTTAATCTGTTTTTATACTCTGTACCGTTGGTACATAGAGTATTATAAGTTTGTGCAAAAGTATGTAACATCCAGAAGGAAGCATCTCCGACCCCATAAAGTATATATATTCTTGATCAGCATCAACAGCCGAGTCGATATAGCCATGTCCGTCTGTCCGTCTGTCTGTCTGTCCGTATGAACGCACAGATCTCAGAGATGGTAAGAGATAGAGGTTTGACGTGTATGGGACATATGCTTCTTATGTCTGCAGGCAGATCAAGTTTATTTTCAATTTTGGCCACGCCCCCTCCCGCCCCCGCAATTTAGAAAAAACGTCATATCTCCCACAGTTTTAAAGATAGATGGCTTGTTCCTTCTGGACATATTTAGTTATTAGAATAACTTATCGATCCGCCAAAGAAATGAAGAAGATCGGATGAACGGTTTTCGAGTTATGATCAAAAGACAAATTTTCTTGGTACAGAGTATGTTATAGTCGGGCTTGACCGACTTTCTTTCTTGTTTTTGTATGATAATTTGATGGATCAGGTTGACAATATTCCGTTAAGCAATTTCGATTTGCAAGGAGCAGTGGTCGACATTCCACACGTGTTTGGGGATTATTTTGAATTGTGATGTCGAGTTATCTTGTGGTAGCAACATGACGGATAGAAAGGTTTAACAATTTTCTATTATCGATCGAATATTAAGTGGATATTGAAAAAAACAATAATAATATTAAATCAATTTCAAAAAGAACTGCTGGCGTTGCATATTTGTAGGGTCTCAAAGAAAATTTTCATTGTTTTAAATGATAAAAATATCTGTGCACCACTAGCTGAGGCCTTATTACAAATTTTGCTTGGAGAGGTGGACAATTGAAGGCCCTGCTTATTCACCAATTAACACCAGTCCAATCCCAATTATTCGGTAAATCCAATCCCGTTCATACATACATCCATACATACATACACCCCAATACATACAAGTACTGCAGACTACAATGTGTTCTTAAAATAGAAAAAAATGGTTTGAAACTTGACTATACAACAGATCAAAGATCCAAGAGAGAGAGAGATAGAGAGAGCAACTTGAGTTGTTATTTTTATTTTGTATTTGTAAAAAAAAGAAATAACCCCAAAATAAAAGCGATATACTAAAAAAAATGTAGGTGTAACTTTTTTGATAGGCGAAACTTTGCAGAGCTCGCAGCGATTTATCGAAAAACTGATTAGCAAAACATATGTCGATACTATACGATCTGCATAAGTAACTAAGTATATTAATTATAATTAATTTATACGCGCCTGGGCATACCAACATGCTGCATACATAATGAATGAACAAAAATATGTATTTTATACGTACATGGATATTGAAACAGATGAAAACCAAGTTCATTATACAATGAGAAGTATTGATAAATTAATAAAAAGTACACAGACACACATATAAAAAAAGTAATCATGAACTAAGAATGAACATTTGACCAAGAAAAGGATTATAATATACGATCTATAGATATAAAAAAGACATGTCTATATGGTATATGTATGGTGGGTTGGTTGAGTTTGTGGCATTTTGGGTATATTCTAATTATATTTAAATCTCTTAGCACGACTGTTAGACTGACAGAACAACTCACAGTCCAAATTGATCTAGGGGTTACAAACACAGAAAAAAAAATGATCGCGATATTTAGTATCAATCGGGTATTTTTCAGTATCGAATCGGAAAAATGCCCAAATGATATGTTCGAGTACATCACTCCAACATTTCGAACATACACAGAAAAAAACAAGAAAGAAAGTCGGTCAAGCCCGACTATAACATACTCTGTACCAAGAAAATTTGTCTTTTGATCATAACTCGAAAACCGTTCATCCGATCTTCTTCATTTCTTTGGCGGATCGATAAGTTATCTTAATAATTAAATATGTCCAGAAGGAACAAGCCATCTATCTTCAAAACTGTGGGAGATATGACGTTTTTTCTAAATTGCGGGGGCGGGAGGGGGCGTGGCCAAAATTGAAAATAAACTTGATCTGCCTGCAGACATATGAAGCATATGTCCCATACATGTCAAACCTCTATCTCTTACCATCTCTGAGATCTGTGCGTTCATACGGACAGACAGACAGACGGACAGACGGACATGGCTATATCGACTCGGCTGTTGATGCTGATCAAGAATATATATAATTTATGGGGTCGGAGATGCTTCCTTCTGGATGTTACATACTTTTGCACAAACTTATATTACTCTATGTACCTTCGGTACAGAGTATAAAAATATCCAAAAAAATCCATTTGGTCGGGATATGTCTTAAATATCCTTTTAATCATCCAGCGGAGCTGCAAAATCATCCAAATGATCATCAGTTTTCATATCCTTCGGATGATTTTTAGCTCCGTTGGATGATTTAAAGGATATTTAAGACATATCCCGTCCAAATGGATACCGGAAATCATTCAATGGATATTATTTAATATCCTTTTTTTCTCTGTGTATCAAAGTGAAATGTTTTAGATTAACAATCTGATATTTGTTAACATCCCTGATATATTTTTATAGTATCAATGCAGTACATCCACAATACCTGTACGACATGGCTGAAACATTAAATATATATAAAACGAGAAAGCTAAGCTAACTTCGTCTGTGCCGAGCAAGTGCTCGCTTAAATATTTAAAAAAAATACTTTTTCCCATTTTCCGACCGATCGTTCGTATGGGAGCTATATGATATAGTCATCCGATGTGGACAAAAACTTGTAGAATTATGGAAAAGCATGAGAAACAAGCAAATACAAATTACCATTAAGAACAAAAAAGTTTTTCTAACTAAGACGGTTTTTCAGACCTATCTTTTGTATGGCAGCTATACCATATAGTTGTCCGATTTTAATAAAACTTGGTAGAATTATAAAAAAAAACATAAAAAACCTACGATTACAAAGTTTGGAGACGTTTGCATTAAAAAGAAAAAAGTTTTCAATACTAAAACTAGTTTTCCGACCGATTGTTCCTATGGGAGCTATGAGATATAGTCATCCGATCCGGTCGGTTCCGACATATTAGTAGTGTGCAGCAAAAAGAAGACTCTGTGCAAAATTTCAGCTCGATAGCTTTAAAACTGAGAGACTAGTAGAAACAGACAGACAGACAGACGGACAGACGGACGGACTAAGCTCAATCGACTCAGCTCGTCACCCTGATCAAGAATATATATAGTTTATGGGGTTGGAAATGAATATTTCTATGCGTTGCAAACTTCTGGGCAAGATTATAATACCCTTATAAAATATAAATATACTATATTACCTATGGTGTACTTAATTATTTCAAAGCTATATTTTTATAGTACCTAAAGGCCATGTTTGAATAATAATTAGTGACTTTAGTTGGCTCGAGGTCCCGAAAAGTTGCGTTGCTTACACCAAAAAGAGCTGGTTGCCTCTACAGTACTCCTTTATGAATCTCCCGATTCAACCTTCAGTAGGCTTTTCGTTAATGACAGGTGCTGTTTGAATGTCTCTCCATGCGCTCACCGCTTAAAGCAGTTGGGAACTGCAATCAGCAATGAAAGCAAAGACAGTCAAATCGGAATAGCAATCGCTGTCTCGCTTGCTGCGGCAGAGACATGAACACTGTTTTTGCCTTTTTCGAGTTGCACTATAGCTGTCTCCCTTTGATTTGAGAAACTCTGCGTGTCTCCTTCTGCTCTCACATTTTCGATATCTACTTTGATCTGAAATCACTTCACTAGGCCATTTTTCAGATTACTTTGATGATTTCACTTATTAATATACTGGCATGTTCCGGTTTTCACTTTAGTGAATTCGAATTTAATACATGTGACATTTTTTGGTGAACAATCAAGGTAATCTGTATCACAACTTACAATTTGTTCTTCCTTTTAATAGGATGAACTCAGAATGAAAGGTTTTATACCGAATTAATTTATAAATTTTATACAACAACCACTTTACCAAATTCGAATTCGACAAATTTTGTCGAAAGTGAAAACCGGAACAGGCCTGATAACATTTTTAGTTTCAATGTAATACCATTGCATCATATTGATATTAAATAATATATCTTTGATATGTAAATTTTGGATATTTTTAAAATTATATTGAAAGATTAAGTCGATATTTGATCTTATTTTTGTCTGTGTACAATCGAAGATTCACGCACATTTGTTAGGACGCTTCAGGTAATATTACAGTGCCGATAAATCATTAAACGCGAATTTCTTGTTTTCTAGGAATGTATTGGGGCAGATCTTAGAATTTAGAATTTAGAATTTATATAGTTAATCGGGTTTGACTTAAGACTATTACAACCGAAAAATATGATTAAGACAGTTCGGGATTGAAACAAATCGTACTTGAAATAAGAACTAGACTTGCTCGCTCAAAATTCAACATTTATTACATATGAACTCTAAAAATATAATGAAAATCAGTTTGGTATTAGTTTCTACAAATTTTGGTTAAACCAAATAATAAGTCTTAAATTTGCATGGTATTTGGGCTATTCCAGAACTGGATCCAGCAGGCTTGGATGTAACCCTGCCAACCAAGGATGCAAACCGCTCGGTAATTAGGACTGGTTCGGTTCAGTTCAGATTTTGCTATTTCAAAAACGAAGTTCTTGAAGGGAGAACATTGTTCTACAAGTGAGAAAAACCGTTCATGGCGTGTTTTTGGCAGCGATTGAGCTCAATTTCTTAGTTTTTTTGTTCTTTGTACTTATTAAATCAATTTATTTTCAAAAAAAGGTTGATTATTTTTTGAAAGTTTCTGCAATATTTTCAAGTATTGCAAGTTCTAAACTAAAATTCTCACTTCCCCCCATTATACATGTCTTTCAGATCCCTTGCCAGGGTATAACCTTTTCGTATTTGTAATCTATGCAGATGCTTTCATCTTTTGTTGTTGTTTGCCAAGTCATTTGTTGTCATCAGTCTTTGGCTGTCGGTTGCATAAAAAGGGAAAGTACAAAATCTCGCACTTTTCCTAGCACAGATGAGCTAGATGGGTTAGGGCTTGGCCCGCCCCATAAAAGAAAAATCAATTTCAGGATGAGCCCAACCTTTTACAAGTTTAGTAAACAATTCAAGTCGATGTTACTTTCGCTTTCGTCTTGCTCACGGCGCGAATCGAAATTAGTTTAATAAAATAAAAATTAATAGCTTTATGTCACAGATAATACTTGTACATATATCCGCATGACTTTGCGACATACATTCTCGCACAAGATCTACCTCCATGCTTGGTGTGGTGTCTGCTTGGTTGGGGGAAAGCTGCATCGGATCGGCGGCCTCTAAGATTGCGTTGCAATTAATCATCAGACAAAACGCATTGTTCGCGTTGTGCTCCGCGAATGTGCTCCACGGCTGGGGCCCGTCACGCACTCGCCAATGTGCCTGCCCACCTTCGGGCTGGAGCTGCTCCCGAATATTAAAGTCGGTCATTGGCGCTTGTCCAGTGAGTTTTTTTTTTATTTGTATTTTTTTCTTTCTGGCTGCATAGCGCATAGTTTTCGTGACCTAATTTGCAAAAGAAGCGGTCACAGACGCACCTCCAACTGCCACCAAGAGATCTGGCCACGAGTTGGGCTAAATTGGAAAATGTTTGTCTTGAGTCTCCCTAGGGAGAGAGCTTTATAAATTATGGTCGTGTAAGAGATTAAAGTTTTGTAAGATTTATGTAGAGCCTAGGTGATCCCGGTGAAACGATTTGTTTCTAGTCTCTAAAGTACTAATATTCATTTAAGCTGTTTCTGTACGTTTCGAGATCCCATATGAGATGAGTGATATCCCAGTTTACTGTCAAAAAACTCATTAAAAAGCACATGCCTCCCACCCAACCGCCATCGTGGACACGGAAGCCGAAAGGAAAATTATAAAATAATGTTAACTACGGGCAAGATATGTTAAAATATAGGTTTTTAAACCAGAAAGAGAAAGTTCCAAGTTGATTAAGCAGAAGAGTTTATTGTAATTAGCAGACAGGACTCTAAACGCATCATGCAAAGCATAGTTAGCATAGTTACAACGATTCAGAGATAAGGGTCTATGTATGCAGATTACACCAAGCATAACTCTAAGGTTAAGTTAAGAGGGAAGATTAGTTAAAAGTACACTGGTAAAACAATTCGCCCTGAAAACTAGAAATTCTCCTATGAAATCCGTCTTAAGGCGATTCACCCTAATAGTAAGAAAACTTTTTCTCATTAATGAAAATTTTTCGGAAACTTTGAAAGTTTTCCATAAATGAGAAAATATTTTTCTTAATTTTAGGGCGAATCGCCTTAGGACGGATTTCATAGGAGAATTTCTAGTTTTCAGGGCGAATGTTTTATGAGTGTAGTCTACTAGTGTACAGACAGACCTCAGGATTCCAGTTCAAACCACGAAGAGCAAACAATAAGAATTGCTTTTGCACAGATTCAATTCTATCTTGATGGATCGAATATTTCGGAGACCACACACCTGATCCATACTCAAGTATAGGACGAACTAGAGAAGTGTACAAAAATTTTGGTAGTGTAGGGTACATCAAATTCCTTAGACCTCCGCTTAATAAACCAAAAAATAATTCTGGCCTTATCAACAGTAGCAGTTACATAATAAATTTAAGTTGATGTTCAAGAACTACCCCAAGATCATTAACTTCATTAAGGTGCTGTAATGCCACATCATCAAGCATGTAAGTGCCTAATTGTGGTATTCTGTAAAATGACATAACTTTGCACTTCAAACTGTTAAGGTTTAAAAGATTATCTTGACAACAAGAGTGAATAGCTTACACAAGCACCTTAGAGTGAGCCAAAACTAAAGGAAGATCATTGATGAAGAATGTAAAAAGCAGTAGATTCAAGTGACTGCCTTGGTTATCTCCAGAAGAAACCTGAATAAAAATTACGAAACATAACTTTTTGGGTTCTAGTTCTTAGGTAATCAGAAATCCAACTAAGAAGGTTATTTGGAAAGCCGATTAAGCTGAGTTTATGAATCAGTAAGGAGTGATTAACGGAATCAAAAGCCTTACTAAAATCAGTATTAATGACTGCAGTCTGCATCTTACCAAAAAACGATTTGATCACTGAAGATGTGAATTCCAAGTGGTTAATGGGAGTAGATCTACGCTTCACAAATCCATTTTAAAAGGGCAAAATAACTGAACTACATAAATGTTGCAGTTGAGATGTAATAATTCTCTGAAAAGCCTTAGGAATTGCAGACAGCTTGGAAATACCCCTATAATTTTCAACATCGGACCCTTTACCCTTTTTATGGAGAGGAATGATAAAGAATTTCTTCCATAACTAAGGGAAAACAGATGACTCCAAAAACATCTGAAACAATTTGTGAGTAGGCTTACCAAGTGCATCCGCACAGAACCTAAGTACACCACCAGGCACTCCATCGGTGTTAAGATCGCAAGGGAGCGAGCTTTCAGTGATCACGGGGCTAAAAATGCAATTAGACAAATTCAAATGATAAGGGTATGGTTGATTCTCACAGTAAATAGAGGGCGAGTAGGTTGACAGATCGGCTATTGCTTGCTCAGTGATTGCCTTCACATTACCATACCTCACCGAAGCGAGAAAAGAGGATGACCTACGTTTAGAGTTAATAAAGGTAGCTGTTTACATAATCTTTATAGCATTGATCAGTAAGCATCATCTCATATTGGCCGCGTTCAGCAGAAAAACTTGCTCTGTGATCAATCATACTTTTTCCTCATTATTCTGCTGAACCTCAGTGATCATTATAGACAATTTGACGTATTATGATAGAGGAGCTTGTATCGAGAAAAAATTACGATCCTTTTAAGTGATACTGCTACCTACAGCTGTAATTGTATATCGATAGGTTTTTTCGATACCGATAAGCGTATCTTGGTACATTTTGTGCACTGAATTCAAAAATGAGTTTTTTTAATGAGCGATAATCAGTTTGAAATAACTCTAAAATATGTGAAAACTTAAGTTCGGCAACTATTATGCAATTTACATGTTGATAATGTCGGCGCTGCTTTTAAAAGATTGTCTCTTAAAGTCATTGTCCAAAAATGTAGCACTTCGTTCAGCAGAATGAATTCGATGTATATTTTTATTCTGATACCTGTTCAGCAATCAATCCTTCTGCTGAACACGGCCATTAATTGTCTGATATCTAATTAAAAAAAATCTTTTATGAGATATCAGACAAGTGAAAGTACTGCTTTACTTAGAGACACAATCTTTATCCGGCTTGATCATCAAATGAAGATGCTCTCGTGCACTCCAAAAAGGATTTTTCCTACTTTGATCCTAAGCTCTATTCTAAAAGTGTTCAAAATTTACAATATTTTGCCATCCGATGACATAACAGAACTCTGTTAGCATAAAAGCTGTTAAAGTTCGTACTGCCAACTAATAATTGTTCAAAATTAATAGCATACTTTTCTGCTGATATTTCGTTTTGCATAAAATTAGTTAATTTCAGAAAATTTATTTAATATTTTTGATGGAATCTAAACAGTGTGGTTTGTTCTTTGAGCTATAACCTTTTGCGGGTACCTCGGAAGGCATCTCAGAAAAAAATGTTTGAAGAAAATTCGATTTAGCAAAGATCCCTGCAAACATTTTGTCGTGTTACTTATCTCCCTCGAGAGTTTGGCGAAAGCTTGAGGGGAGAGTTTGAAGATAGTTTGGCGATTTACACAAACAAAATACCTTAGATATCGCTTTTTTATTATAATAGGGATTAATTGGCGATATGTATTATCGCATTTTTTCCGTCCATTCGGTAAATTGGCGATATATCTCCTTGTTCTCGCTTTTTAATCATCCCATCTGAGAATTGGTCATACATCGCTTAACACTCCCTAAGAAGACCCGAATGCGATTCTTCTTGAAGTGAGTTGAATGACTTTTTACAATATTACCAGAGCAAAATACTTTGGCTACGATTATTTACCTTAAGTGCAAAATCGTACTGTTAAATATTTAGTAATATAGAATTCGAAACACCTTTCGTTTCGCATTTGTGCCTCTAGGATGAATCGCATTCTTATCTCCAGGAAGAGTCGTTTTCCTATCTCTCAGAAGAACTTTATCCTCTATCAGAGAAGTATCGCTTTTTTATCTCCCATAGGTGTCGCTTTCTTGTCGCCCGGACGTTATCGCATAGTGTCACATTTCTTCCCGTAGGGAGATGAGAATGCGATAATATTGCGATATCGCTAGAGTAAGGCTAGGATGTTGCCTAGTCTGCGACTTTTTGTACCCGCCATTCCACTTCCGATTCACTTTGCTTTAAGTTGCAATTTTGCGTCTTTTTTTGGGAAGTTTTTAAGTTTAATGATATAACCTTAGTTTAGACAATGTTGTGGCATAACTAGGAAACATCTGATTGTGACAATAAGCTAGACATAAAAACTGTGGTCAATTATGAAGATCTAAATCCTAAAGCCTGCTTAAAATCAGGAGGGGTTCAGTCCGGGGTTCGAATCAGCGAATCTTTTTGGGTTCGGGTTCGGAGGTTCGCTGAACCAAAGTTCAGATTGGAACCCTACTTAAAGTTGACAAAACAGACGTAAATTCTGACATCGATCTTGAGAAAATATATGGATACAAGACATTAGCAAGAGCATGGATCGAACCCTAAAATATTGGCCTAAGGCCTAGATTCGGGAGGCTTCAAAACACAATGTTTATTCTCATTTTATGAGTATCCATCGCAACATTTGTTTGATAAATTAACTTGTGCATCATTCACTTTGTAGAAATCTGATTGACCCCAACTCAATACTCTTTACTTCCATCCAACATCAACATGAAAACATCAACAACAGCGACAACCACGCGTATGTACCTAGATACATTGTACACACACATTTGTGAGGCAAACCAAATGCGGCTCGTTTGCTTTGTTCGCTACGCGCGTTTTTCGCGCTTTTCATTTGCGAAACGATTTTTCTATTTTCACCTTTCGATGAGCGTACGCCAAGGCAAGCTCTTTGCTTTATAGCAATGTGAAAATTTCTGAAACTAGAAAATAGCCCACAACAACAACAGCAATAACAACAGCAGCTTACTGGGCAGCAACTCGTGAGTATGTGCTGGCACTTAACAGCTCGACTAAAAAGTGAAATACATCAAGGCACGTCACATCCATCAGACAGTTATGAGCAGCACGAGAGTACGCCCCAAGACCAAGACCAAACCGAGTCCAATGTTAGTGTTTGACAACCAAGGCCCCAAAAGCATCCAAAGCGTTGCTAATGAATTGGAATTGTTTAAAGAGCGAGGAGAGCAAGGGAGCACAGCCTCCTCCAGTTTTGGTCTAAGTGTCGCTGACGACGACGACTGCAAGAGAAGTTGTTGGCTGCAATTGAAATTAATGAAAAAAAAAAAACTTTCGTTTATTTAATTGCACAGCGAGTGGTTGGTCAGAGGGGGAGCGGGATCGGCAGGGGGGTAGGCCAAGACATGTCTCAAGTCTTTATGGGTTATGGCTATATGAAATCTATAGGGCAAGACATCGACAGCGGCGTTTGAGTGAAAATGATTGATTGATTGATCGTCGCTGTGTTGTGTTTTGTTTGGTTTTGGATGTATTTGCTATAACCATCATCGTGTGGTCTAAGCGCTGCGGCATTGTTGTCTTTGTCTACTCCTTTTCGGTGTACAAAGATTTGTTGACTTTAGCAGGCAATTATTATTTGTCTTTAGGAGGTATTTAGCTTTTGTTTGGCTCTGCAGATTTCGCTGCAATTTTCGCTTTTTTTTCTCTATTTTGGAGTTTTTAAGGCAATTGAGTATGGAATATTGACACAAGGCTAATTGGAGCTGCTTTAGCAAGGGAAAGTGCGAATGATATAAGTGTATATACTGGCCTGGTTGCGCCTGCATGTAACCCCAACTATGGAACATCGTTTGAAATTTCCTTTGGAAAATACTAAAAAATATTTGAAAGATTTTGGAGTCCCCCCTATATCCAGTATCCCTCAGAAAAGGTCTAGACAAAGTTCAGCTCTTTTGATTAATATGCTGTGGATTGGTCGAAGCCGATCGGATCGGTTGATTATACCCTATTGGAACAATTGGTCAAAGAACTAGTTTTATTAGAAAAATATTGAATGACTTAATATACTTTTTCATAATTCTAATAGCTTTGATAAGAAAAAACAATCCTGAATTAAGTACCTTTCGATTCTACAGTATGCCGAAAAGTTTAAGAAACAATTTTTTTTAATAAAGGTATAAAGTATTGTCGATTGATCACAAAATAGAGCTCTTAAAAGACTGCAACGTAAAATGCGAACTATTTTAAAATAAATATGTTCCTGAAATTCCCAACTGGTTCTAACACTTGTCTTTCGGACTGATAGGTCAATTTCTGTCCACAGTAGTAGCTTCTCAATCTTATTGAATTGATGGCTTTTATCTCTTTTTTAAGCCTCCTTTAATTTAATACAGAAAAATCATTTCAAGATTAAACTTGGAATAGC
Source organism: Lordiphosa fenestrarum (assembly GCA_035044985.1). Lineage (NCBI taxonomy): Eukaryota > Metazoa > Arthropoda > Insecta > Diptera > Drosophilidae > Lordiphosa > Lordiphosa fenestrarum. The sequence goes on from JAWNNO010005642.1 coordinate 132,326, forward strand.
TTTAAAGCTTACTGAGCTTAAATCAAGAAGTTTTCCAATAAACTTTTATTTTGATTAAAGAATATGTTGGAGTTGAATTCAGAATTTACTAGTTTTCAACCGATCGGTCCTATGTCAGCTATATGCTAAGGTCGCCCGTCTATGACAAAATTTTGTAAAAGCATATGAAAGTATTTATAATGAATAAATGCAAAATTTGAAGACTCTACAATCAAAAAATTTAATATCTAATTTTTAGAAATTCGCCCTAAAATAGTTTTCCCTTCTTGTTTTTAGACAATTTTTTCTTAAACTTAGAAAAAACAACCCTAAAAAAGATTTTTCAGAAAATAATTTCTTAAATTTAGAAATTCGGCTTATTTTTTCTTAAATTTAGGGTAATTTTTCTAGATTTTTTCCTCAATACTTTCTAAAATTAAGGGCGAATTCGCCCTTGAATTTAAAAAAAAAATACATTGCACTGTGTCTTAAAACGCTTCTTAGTGTAGTAGTATTCTTCCTGTTCTGTCTCCAGTCCTCCTCCCCCTCCCTTTCCAGTCTATAATAGTTCAAAATTTGTATACTCTGTACCGAAGGTACATAGAGTATTATAAGTTTGTGCAAAAGTATGTAACATCCAGAAGGAAGCATCTCCGACCCCATAAAGTATATATATTCTTGATCAGCATCAACAGCCGAGTCGATATAGCCATGCCCGTCTGTCCGTCTGTCTGTCTGTCTGTCCGTATGAACGCACAGATCTCAGAGATGGTAAGAGATAGAGGTTTGACATGTATGGGACATATGCTTCTTATGTCTGCAGGCAGATCAAGTTTATTTTCAACTTTGGCCACGCCCCCTCCCGCCCCCGCAATTTAGAAAAAACGTCATATCTCCCACAGTTTTGAAGATAGATGGCTTGTTCCTTCTGGACATATTTAGTTATTAAAATAACTTATCGATCCGCCAAAGAAATGAAGAAGATCGGATGAACGGTTTTCGAGTTATGATCAAAAGACAAATTTTCTTGGTACCGAGTATGTTATAGTCGGGCTTGACCGACTTTCTTTCTTGTTTTTTCTAAAATCTAGAAAGGTTTTTCTTTACAATTATGAAAATATTTTGTAGCTTATAGCAAATATTTTCTTAATTTCAGAAAGTCTTTGTCTTATTTTTAGAAATAACTTTTCTAAAATATATGGCGAATCGCCTTTGACCCCTTTTTCAAGACGAATTTCTAAATTTTAGGGCGATTTTGGCTGTTTTTTTTTTGAGTGTACCAACGAAAACCTAAAAGTTTCCCAAACTAAGATTATTTTTCAGACCTATCTTCTCTATGGCAGCTCTACGATATAGTTGTCCAATTTTGACCAAACTTTGTGGAATCATGAAAAAGCCTATCTAACCAATAAATACAAAGTTTGGAGACGTTTCCATTCTAGACCCAACGGAATAAAGTTTAAGCCGTTTTCTACCTAAAATTTCAAGTATTATTCCTTCTTCGGTTTACGTCAATTGAGTACGAAATCTTTTACAACCGAAAAATTACTATAAATATAATTCAAATGAGAACAAAAGTTCTTGAATTACTAAGATTTTGTTCTTACAGTAAGTTTATAATATGTTAGATTGAGTAAGAAATAGACTTATAGTATAATGCTAGCTCCAATATGTGTGCAACGGAAAATACGAGCCTGTTCTTAAAATTCCCAACTGGCTCTAACACTTCTGTTATGGAGTGATGGTAAATGTCTAAACTATTTCCAGCCTGCTTTGCTTCAATACAAAGTCCTCGTTTTAGAACAAATTGGGAATAACTTTAGAATTTGATGAGCTGAAATTAAGAAGATTTTAAACCTGTTCTTGTTCTACTTCATACTCTTATTTTCATAGTAAAATGTTTTTGGTTTGATTTTAGAAATTATTGAACCTTAAGAAAAGACTTTTTATGAACATTAATTGGGCTTTACTTAAGGGGGGAAGCTGGAAAAACCGAAATTTTTTTGTCTTAAAAGGCACTTTAGGGTCTTAAAAATAACATACCAAACGATGGATGTCGGTAAAAATGTCTAAACGCCCAAACTTTCCATTCTACGGCAGCGCCTCTCAAGTACTCGGGGCGAGTACTTAAAACTTTAAAAGCGTTTTTCTCGAAATCACTTTTTTGAACTGGCCAAAGACACAACTCGAGATAAATCTTCGCCGATCTATACGAAATTTTGACAGTGCATTCGAAATACCTTTCTCCGGAGACGTACGTAGGAATTTTTTTTAATCAACAATTTTGTCGTTTTTATACTCTGTACCGTAGGTACATAGAGTATTATAAGTTTGTGCAAAAGTATGTAACATCCAGAAGGAAGCATCTCCGACCCCATAAAGCATATATATTCTTGATCAGCATCAACAGCCGAGTCGATATAGCCATGTCCGTCTGTCCGTCTGTCTGTCCGTATGAACGCACAGATCTCAGAGATGGTAAGAGATAGAGGTTTGACGTGTATGGGACATATACTTCTTATGTCTGCAGGCAGATCAAGTTTATTTTCAATTTTGGCCACGCCCCCTCCAGCCCCCGCAATTTAGAAAAAACGTCATATCTCCCACAGTTTTGAAGATAGATGGCTTGTTCCTTCTGGACATATTTAGTTATTAGAATAACTTATCGATCCGCCAAAGGAATGAAGAAGATCGGATGAACGGTTTTCGAGTTATGATCAAAAGACAAATTTTCTTGGTACAGAGTATGTTATAGTCGGGCTTGACCGACTTTCTTTCTTGTTTTATAGTGAAAATTTTAATGTTTTGTTTAAACGTGCACCATTTCGCGAAAAAACAAAATATCTAAAAAATTCTACTTATGTCTCTTGCTGTTGTTATATAGAAACTAAAAATTTTCGGGACTTTGTTCCAGGACCAAAATTAAGGAGGTTACATCTTCGGCTATGGACCCGTCTAAAAATGAGGCGCCTCCGAAGAAATGCTGGACAATTACATTGACACGAAAAAATTTGTATTTGTATATTAAAACCTAAATTATAAAACCTCTTTCACAGATTTTCGATTGATCTTTTTGTTGAGTCACAAAAAATTAATAAATTATGCCCATTTTTTCACCCTATAGACCAACGTCCCCCCTTAATACCATTACCTACTAAAAAGTCTGTTGGAAAAGGTTTTAGAATATACTCAAAATATCTTTAAGCTGTCTGAAATGAAGTATTTTGGTATCGAAGTTAGAATTTTGTACCTGAATTGAGTATTTTCGTACTTAAAATTGACACCGTTTGTACTTAATTCAAGTACAAAGCTCCTGCTTTTTTTCTGAGTGTAGGACACAAATATTGGTATAAATTCACAAATATTTTATACTTTTATCTATTCTCATCTTTAACACAGTAGCCATAAAAAAATGCTAATCATTTCTCTCAATGAAGCCACTTTGAACTTTGACCATTCTGAACATTGGGGAATGTCTGACAACTCTTAAGGATAAGCTTCGTTGCACATGTCAAGGCAGAACATTACACAAAAAAAAAAAAGAAACAGAATCGGGTCAGCATTGCATCTACTCCCATTTCGAACATGACTCTGCTGACCAAGTTGCAGCACACACACACACACACACACACAGACACAACACATAAGTTCACCAAATATAGACGTTGGACGATTTCTGGAGCTTGGAAACGGAACGCCTTTATTATAAGACGATGACAAAAAGAGAGCCCCATGTACGCGACTTGTCTTAAGCGATAACCTAAAAAAGAAAACTATTTTTCATTTTTTATTTAACTTATTTCCCCTTTTTTTCTTGTTGGCTGGTCTAGGAGAGTTGGTGGAAAGCGCCAGCCGAACAACACACCTTAAAAATGTCGGCAAGTGTGCAAAGATAAGGCTGGCCGCAGAAATTCTAATTGTAAAACTGGACATTTGGGCAGCAGTTGTGTGTCCAGTCCCAGGCCAGTGTGTAAGGTAGCCCATATCAACAATGGCGCTGGGTGGATGCTGATGAGCTAATGCTGCTCTGATGCCAGACGCGCCGTTAGGCCAAATAATCAATTTCCAAGCCGGGCTTAGCCCATGTATGTAGGTGTGGTTAAATACATTGGAACAGGCATATGCCTTTGTGTGCGTGTGTGTGTGTGTGTATGGACATATACACCACCACCTTTGACTGGGGATCGGCTAAGGCTGAGACGGCGATGGTGGCGGCGGCGCCTTGCATGTCCGGCCTGGGCCACTTGCAGCTGCCATTATGCAATGTCACGATTCGCGAGCGCGCATAATGAACTTTTGATGTTGTTGCTCTGGTAAAGCTTACATACACCAGCACATAGATCGTACACATGGATATATGTGTGCATAAATGAGCCGCACAAGTAGCCGAATTAGAGGCAAGCACGTGATTCAGTTTTCCGTGATTGGACTAACTGTAACGGACACAGGATAATACTAAGAAAAGAATGCAGCACAGCAGCATGCGTATCCGTGGGAGCTCGATATCTATCTATCGACAAATTGAACATCCTCCCACAACATGCCAAAGCTTGAAATTATTGAAAAAGGAATCGAAAAACCTCATATTCAAATCCATTCAAAAAGTTGAAGGAAAAGCTAACGCAGTCCCAAACTACTAAGACTAGATTTATACGGCGAAGCAAGCTTCATGGAGTTCTTAGTTCTTAGAAGTTAGTAGGCGGAATATTCAAGGCAAAGTGAATACAATTTCAAAAGGAAAGGTCTAGAATCTCAACTAATTCTATCGCCTACTAAGAATAACTCCATGAAGTTTGCTTCACCATGTAAGCCCAGTCTTATAGCCTATTCACACTGAGCACATCTAACATCTAACATCCCACATCCTGAGTTAAAATGCTTAATAACTATTGGCTGGGCCAACATTTCAATATTTTTGTTTTGTCAAATTATTAAGCGGATCAGTGGCTTATAGAAATGCGCTGCAAACATGTCAAATTTTGTTCGGGTAAATTTGAATGATTCATAATTTTGGATGTTGGATGTTAGATGTGCTCAGTGTGAATAGCCTATTAAACTGTTTAAAGCATTATTCAAGAAGTCGCAGCTTGATCAAATAGTTAATTTTTAATAAAAAACCGTTATTTTCTTCTCTTCGACCATATATCAACTATTTCACTTGCGAAGTATTGAAAATATTGTCCACTAAAGGACGACAAATCAATTATCAACATTCAAGAAAAAATGCAGGTTGATGACAGGTTTATTAAGAGATCGGTGGATTATTACAGGATTATAGGTTGTTAAAATTGGATCAAGATATGCTTAAAGTAACCTCGATCGATCCGGCATCGTTAAGAAGGTAGAGGGTCGAAAGAAATGTCGAATAAAAATTATCTTAGGAAAACGATTCAAATTAAAAACCAAGAACTTTGTACTTCAATTCAATACAAACGGTGTCAATAGCACGGTAAGTAAGAAAATATTTTATTTAAGTACAAAATTCTTATTTCAAGTTCGATTTTTCCAAAACCTCTTAAATTTTTTTAGAGTATTTTTTATCATACTTTTAGCGAATAATGGTCTCAAGTCAAGTTAGCTCTCAAAGTAAATACGAAACGTTTGTTCTTAGTGTCCAGTAATTTGTAATGCCAACCCATAAACATTCTAGAAGGAAAATAAGAGTATTTCAAACAAGCCCATATATCTCGAAAGCTACTTTGTTCTTAAAAGATGTCTCTTATTGCACCAAGGAGATATCTAAGGGCCATAACCAAAATGCAAGTAAGAGCTACTGTAGTTCAGAAATTACCATCACTCCATATCAAAAGTGTTAGAACCAGTTGGGAATTTCAAGAACAGACTTGATACAAATATTTCGCATTTTCCGTTGCACACTTTGTGAAGCTAGCATTATGAATCTATTTTGTGCTCAATCTAATATATTTTGTACTTGAACTTAGATCTCGCTTTTTTTGAATTTGTCAACTAAATGTGAGTGCAAAATGTTCTTAATAGTAATAGTTCATATTTTGCAGTGTATGTGTCTGAAAAATACCTAGAATCTCTGAAATTTTTATAAGGATCGGATAATAAATGGCAGAGTTTAAGGTCAGGTGTTAAACACTAATTTCTCTGAGTAACGGGTATATCGATGGCGGGCAGGGTCGACTTTAGCTAACGCTTTCGTTTGTTCACGCTCAAAACAGCTCACAATAAATTCCAGTTTTGAGCCGAATCGTTTCACAACTGGCTTGTTGTCTTGCTCCGAACCTAAACGGTTCTTTCTGTGGTTCGGACTCTTGAAATAGATCATCACACTTAATAATCATTTTTAAACTATTATCACGCGCTCAGCTCTAGCACTAATACTCTAACAGACACCGGACACACTGGCCTTGCATATGATCCGAAACACGAGCAGCATTCGTAATTGCTATATAAACGTTTTTGTTTTTGTAAATTTGGTTGTTTTGTTTGCATTTCTCGTGTCGCATTGGGTGGCATTGAACCTGCCCCTCCCCTTTGACTGTCGCCTCTGCCTAGCCGTTAATGCGCCAAAAGGCCAAAAGGGCTATTCGATGGTAATGGGGAGGGAGAGACGGGGCCCCATCATCATCATTATCATCATCATCGTATTGGCAATCACAGTCATCGGGGCTTATTTAAGGGCCTGTTCTTTACTTTCACATATCTACGTACATATTTTCCCCGCTGTGCGCTTTATTTTTTTTTTTGGGAACCGCTGATTAAGCCCAACACCGTGGAATTCGAAAACGTGCCACATTTGGCAAGTCTTCCTTTGTCCCTTTTTGATTGGCGTTTGCTGATTTCGGAGGTTTTTTTTTTGGTTACTGACAACATAATATTAAAGCCAATTAAGGCTAAATTTATGCGTGCAGCATTCGGTCAATGCTTCTTTTTGGGCCGCAATTATTGGCCAACGGCCACTTGGACCCGGTATGTTAACTGCCAAAGTAAACATTTCCTTGTTCTCGGCATATTTTGGGCGCATTTCTTAAATGTGTTGGCCGCGGCCCGTGGGCCGATCGCAGTTGCTGTTGTTGTTGTTGCGGTTGCTTGTTGGTTGTTTCAGGGCATAACTGCAGTTTTGTGGCAACATGTTAATTTCTTTATTCCCAAGCCTTGGACAGGTTGCTGGCGATAGGAGCTGCAGCAGCGGCAAGAGCTTTCTTCTGGTCAAGTAATTCCTAGCGAATTGTGTGTGAACAATGTTTTGTAATATCAAAAATGAAAAGGAATACATAAAATTGTTGTTTCAGATGTTTTAAGTGTTGGGTTGTTGAAGTTAACTTCATTCATCCTTTGCCCAATAGGATGTAATAAGCCATTCTTATACGACTAACAAATCATTAAATCTCGAAAACGTACCAAAGATAATACAATATACTTATAATACGAAACTTACTTTGCTCCCAATCAAGTGGAATATATAGCCAGGATCAATGGAACAGTCCAATTCCAAAAATAGTACACATAACTGCACAGCCATGATTAGGGGGCCGATTTCTGTGCCCGTTAAACTTAGATATCAGAAAGCTTTATGTAGAAGCTATAGAATTGGCCCTAAAAATAAGAATACAGAGCCGCGATAAAAAATGCCGTAGAAGACCAATGGTAGAGAATATATTCAAGATCATAAGCCGTTGACGTGACTGACAAGTCAGTAAATTGCGAAAATATACCAAAGGAGTACCAGGCAAACAAAAAACTAAAATTTAGAAATTCGTTTTAAAAAAGGGTCAAAGGAAATTCACCCTATAATTTAAAAAAAAGAACACTCTAAAAATAAGAATACATTTCCTATAAGTCAGAAAATAATTTCTTAATTTTAGAAACAATCTTTTTTTTAAGACTTTAGAAAGGATAAAAATATTTTTAAAGTATAAGAGAAGAAATGAAGTGTGGGCAGTAGAGGGAGAAGTGAAAGGAACAACACCAAGTCACTTACTTACCTCCTCTTAAATTAAATGGTCATTATTAATTCTTATGTTGTACATTTTCTTTCTGTTGGGTTCACCAAAGACTTCTTTCAGGAAGTCAAATAAAAATTAATAATAAATATTTTTATTAACTGGAATTAGAGCTCGGGACTCCTGGGATACTTCAACATTTAAGGCATCATGGCATTAAGTAAAGAACGCAGTCAAATGTTAAGCACCTAGTAAACCGAATTTCAGGATCACGTTTTATATTCCGATATCAAGGAATTCATACTTGGGAATTACAAGCGGTGTCTGTCTTATATTTTTATAATTTTCGAGGGAATTTTCTACATTAAAATTGCTTCATCTTAAGGCGAATATCTTAATGGTTTTTCTATCTTCCAAGACTATAACACTCTGTACCTTCCAAAGTTTTCATTTAGCACACAAAGTGCTAAGGTGTCTTAAGTGCTGCCAATCGCTGTTCCAGCCAGTGCTACCCATCATTAATGTTTGTTTTCCCTATAACTTCAATATCGCTCATACGATCTTCATCATTCCTTTTGCATATCGATAAATAATACTGATTACTAAATATATCCAGAAGATACGAACCTATTATCTATCAAATTGTAGAAGATATACCGGTTTTCTTAAATTGCAGGGGCGGGAGGGGGGCGTGGTGAAAATTAAAAATAAACTTGACCTCCCCCGCAATAAAAAAAAGTTGAATATCTCCTATATTTTTAAAGATATCGATATTTTTTGCTCAGATTTTGCAGTGCAGTGTATGTGGCCAATATCTACAATCTCACAAATTTTCATAAAGATTGGATAATAAATGGCAGAGTTAAAAAATCGTTGCATACTTATTTGAGCCGCATGAGGTTATTAAACATTAATTGCCCTTAGTAACGGGTATTTCGAAGTCGGGCAGAGCCGACATTCACTTTCAATGAATTTTGAATTGGGTTCTTTGAGTTGAGTTGATTCATGTTCTTTTAAAACAAAAACCAAAAACTTTTTCGTACTTAAACTTTACCTTTTTCGGCCGGTAAAACGAAAAGCAATTGGCAAATTTCGCACTCGTACAGTTTCTAAATATACATTATGTCAATTTTCCTTAATTCTGTGATCAATTTGGAATTTGCTAATGTAATTTGATTAATATTTAACTCCTAAGATGAATTAGAAAAACATTTTTTGACAAATATTAGTTACTAAAGGGTGATTTTTTAAGAGCTATAGGAAAGTTTTTCAAAAAAAAAACACATAAAATTCAGAAAAATGAATGAAATCTTTATTTGAATCGATAGTACGGTCCATATAATTAAATGTTTGAAGATTATTTCATGCAAATGTTGACCGTGACTGCGCCTCAAATGGTCCATCCGCTTAGTCCAATTTTGGCATACTCTTTCCAACATTTCACGAATAAATGCTTCAATGTTGTCTCCCAATGCGTCAATTGAAGCGGGCTTGTCTGTATAGACATGAGCTTTAACATAGCCCCACAAAAAATAGTCTAAAGGCGTTAAGTCGCACTATCTAGGCGGCCAATTGACCGGTCCCGAACGTGAAATAAAATGTTCACCGAACTCGCCTCTCAATAAGTCCATTGTTGCGCTTGCTGTGTGGCATGTGGCACCGTCTTGTTGAAACCACTTGTCATGCAAGTCAAGCTCTTGCTTTTTGGGCAAAAAAAAGTTTGATATCATCTCACGGTAGCGCTCACCATTCACAGTTACGTTACGATTCGCATCATTTTTGAATAAGTACGGTCCAATGATGCCACTAGCCCATTAACCGCACCAAACTGTGACTTTTCTGGATGCATTGGTAGCTCTTGCAATGCTTCTGAATGAACTTTCTTAACAGAGCACGCATTTTGATAATAAGATTCAATAATTTGCAAGCGTTGTTCGTTTGTAAGACGATTCATGGTTAAATTATAGACCAAACTGAAGATGTTTGACAGTGAAACAAAACACCAAACGTGCGTGAGCTGTTTAAACCAGGGTTGCCAAAAAGATAATAGCTAAAAAAATCACCCTTTTAATAACTGGAGTATTTGACAGAGGCAGCAAATACGCAGAGTAAATCTTAAGTCTCAGCCTCTCTCAACCCTTTTTTCGATCGTAAGCAATTTCTTTCGGAATTGAGAACTGCAAATCCGAACAGAAGCGGAATTGTGCTTGGTTTACTTACCAAAAAGTAGTGTAATTGATTGTCTTGGAATCTATAACGTGGCAACAATTAAGCAAGTTGGTTTATTTTTAAAGAATCATCATCATGGTCCAAGCCATTTCATTCCAGTCCATTAATTTCCAACTCGATTCGTTAATTATGCAACAATGAAACAACTGCGAGTGCAGCTCAATTATTCCTAATACTCGTATATGGGCCAAATTTCAAAGACAGCGCGCGCCATATTGCATTTTATTTCATATTGAACCACCCGTGAGTTTTTATGCGCCAAGGTGTGGAATACCCCCGAAGCGATGGAAGAGGCCACTGCCACCGTTATATTAACACTTAGGAGGCGAGGTGTCTGTCTTTCGACTCATGCAACATTGCAATTAATTAAGTTTTATTTTTAAATAATTGTTTTAATTAAATTTTAAGAGTTTTTGCGCAAATTCATGCAGCCAAGCAAATAAAGATGGGCAGATGGGTGAATGCACATACCCACAGACCTGCCTATGTGAGTGTGTGTGTATGGATCATGCAATCATTGAATCATTCAGGTGTGTGCCGTGCATTATGATGCATTTGTTTTCTACATCTTGGCCAAAGTCAGAGGCTAATGAAAATCGCTTTCCAAAAACCGCAGCGCCGTTTCGTGGCGAGCATTCAACTCCAACTGCCAGTCGTCCGATGATATAACAAATGACAGCCGGACGCTGAACCTGAAGACGATGCTGGGTTAATTGGAGCATGCGAATGCCAGTCAGAGATGCAGCGCAGCGTTGCACCAATTTCCAAATGCATCAGGGCCAGGCTAACTAACTGTTTTGCCCAAAATGTGACTGAACTCATACATAAACATGGCCCCGTGTCCAGCTCCAGCTCCAACTTGGGAACAGACATATTTTTGTGTTTTTTTTTCGGGGGGCTTGCGTGCAAAGTGCGATGATCTTGCGGTGAAATTTTGTGCTCAAGCGGTTAAATTGGTCAGCGAGCAAAAATGCACAAAAGGCAAGACCAAATGAAATAAAATCACTTGCTCGAAATGTGTGCTTGATTAAAAGGCCATGGCCACTTCCAGCACGTTTTTTGTTTTTGTTTAACGGCCGCCGGGTCCGCTTTTGGCGACCAGGAGAAAGGTTGATTTTGATGTGAAATATCACTGTGATACGAGAGTATGCCGTATCACCGACAGTCCCTTGGCAACTTTCTTTGCCGCTAACCACCGGCTGACCAGCACTTGGCCAATTTAAAGTGGCATCAATTATTGCGAAACCATCCATTAACTGACCAGTTATCCCTCATTTTGTGATCGCTTATCTGCCGGTGTACATATAAAATGAAAAAAAAAAAACCTACAACCACATCCTTATCCCCATTCTCATCCTCCTTCTTGACATTGCCCTTTGCTTTTGCGGCTTGTGCCATTTCTTGCAGCCTCTGAAATTGAGGTCACGCATGGAGAGGTTCGGACATGGAAAGTCTTGGAAAGAAGAGGTAGACATCTGACGAGCCGAGGTGTTGTCGCTGGAGGTACATAGGCATTTGTCCCAAAGACTTTTATTTGCTTAACTAACTGCTTTCGGGCGCAAGGTAGTTGAAAATTGAAAAATTATAAAAGGGAAATGGAAAGAATAACTTACAAAAATAGAGGAAAGTTTGTAGGAAGTTTGTATACCCTTGCAGTTCATATAATTTATCTTAATAATGGTTTTAGATGAGAATCATTCGAAATGTTAACTTCGCTTTGAAGAGTTCTAGTTGAGTGGTTTTCCAAGCTGAGCAATAAATGGCGCCTCTCCAATGATCATTTGGCTGGCCAGGTTATTGTACGGCAGATTTTGATAAATTTGATTGATATTAATAGATGAAAAGTTTAAACATGCCGAAAATTTAAGACAAAACAATTCTTTTACCCTTGTAGGAAGTATTATAAAATTGTCCGGATGATTGTAACCCTTAAAAGGATACATCTCCGACCACATAAAGTATATATTTTCTTGACCAGCAGGACGAGCTGACTTGATTTAGCCCTATCCGCCTGTCCGTCCGTTCTTCCGTCTGTTTCTCAGCTATCTACTCCGTCAGTTGGAAAGCTATCTTCTCCAAACTTTGCACAAAATCTTTTAGTACCAATACGCTCCACATTTATCGAAACCGGCCGGATCGATTGACTATAGCATAAAGCTTTCATAGGAACAATCGGTCGAAAAACTAGTTCTAGTGAGAAAAACTTTTTTGTTTTTAATGCAAACGTCTCCAAACTCAGCATTTACTAGTTTTCAATGCTTCTCCATAATTCTGCCAAATTTGGTCGAATTCGGACATCTAAATGGTATAGCTGCCATAGAAAAGTAAGGTTAGAAAAATAGTCTTAGTAAGAAAAGCTTTTTTGTTTTCAATGTTAACCTCTTTAAAATTGGCCTATATTTATTTTATAAGCTTTCACACAATTCTTCAAAGTTTTGTCAAAATCGGATGACTATACGTTATAGCTGCCATATGAATGATCGGTCGAGAAACTAGTTTTAGTGAGAAAAACTTTTTTGTTTTCAAAGAAAACGACTCCACACTTTGCATTTCTTAGTTTGCTATGCTTTCCCACAACTCCACTAAGCTTGGTCGAAATCGAACATCTATATAGTATAGCTGTCACAGAAAACTAGAGTCTGAAAAATAGTCTTAGTGAGTAAAACTTTTTTGTTTACAATGGAATTATCCTTACAACTGCCATTTACTTATTTGATATGCTTTTACACAATTCTACAAGGTTTCGTCAAAATCGGATGACTATAGCATATAGCTGCAGTACGAATGATCGGTCGAAATAGAAGTTCTATGGAGAAAAAGTTTTTTGTTTTAAATAGAATAGACTCCAAATGTCTTACATGTTCATTTGTTAGGCTTTTGCATGATTCTATTAAGTTTGGTCAAAATCGCACATCTATATAGTATTGCTCCCATAGAAAAGTAAGGTCTCAAAAGACGTCTTAGTTATAAAATCGTGCTGCGAGGGTTTTAAAACCAGGGCTGCAAACCCATACATTGTTTTGAATCTCCGGAACGCTGGTTCGAACCAAAATTTACCAATGGTAAAGATTAAAAAAATTTTAGGTTAGCGGTTTTTGGAAAAGGGTTTTGTTTCGAACCTTGGTTCAGACCATGCTGAACTCAATTTTAATATAAAACAAAGCAATTCATTTATTTAGATACAAAACATTGCTAAAATTTAGAAGTTAATTTATTCATATGTGTTCTAATAATCGCTTTCGACTTTTAGACCACTCAAATCGTATAAAAATCGGGTTGTTTTTGGATCAAAAACGATTTAAAGTCAAGGATCTTAAAAAACACAGACTACTTGAGATGGGGATATTGTAAGTAGTTCTGAATGCTATTCTAGTTGTTTTTCAGTACACTTGTCTGCCCATCTTAAGACAGAGTCGCTCAAAGTCAACCAAATAACAGATGAAATCGATAAACAGAAGGTAAAATTTTTTGATGTCCACCATTTTTGTTGAACCGAACCGATTGGTTCGGAACAGGTTCGGGTTCAGCATTTAATGTTAAAGAGGTTCGATTCACAGTAAATTAAAATTCGGAATTCCGTGTTCGGACCGGTTCGGTTCAAAGCCAGCTTGCAGCCCTGATAAAATCCAAACCAAAGGAGTAAAAATATTAATTTATTTTTCCAATTTTTCGCTATAATCTGAAAGAAAATAACTTTTTATGCCTACAATTAGTTCCTATTTGCTAGAATATTGTTAAACGAACTCATCAACCTTGAAAATCAGTGATTCCCACATATTATCATTGGTATTTAAGTCAGCTTAGCAATAAACTCACATTTTGGGCCTCATATACGGGATTTTAACACCCAATCATTGTGAACCTGGGGCGTTATAAAGCGTTATCTTGTTGAAATTGTCACCACAAGATTCCAAATAAGTTCTTAAAATGCTGGCAAATTTGAAGTACGATTTTAAAAGTGTTTGCTTTCAAAAACTGAAACTCGATAGTAAGAGATGGCTCCTTATACCATTACGGCCACTCAGCCGGCTTTGCAATCGATCCAACTGATGTTCCTATTTGTGTAGATCATGAAAATTGAGATGTGTTTTTTTCTTCAGCTCTAGTTCCTGTAGATGTGGAGCATTACTCATCACTCTTTGAATTGTGGATAAGCTCGCTTAAGCGCCCAGATTGGCTCTAAAAATTGAGGTGGAGTCAAGAGAGTGCGCGCCTATCTCTGTCAAAATTCGCACAAGGGGGGTGCTACCCTTATGAAGCGCACTGTATATACTTTTACATGGTCGGAGTTGCTTCTTTCTACAAACATCTGGACAATTTTAGAAATTAAAACGAGCGAAACAGAAATGAACTAACATCAGATAAGACCAATGTCGATAGAATCAACCGAGAAAGAAAGTTTTGCCCGGCAAAGTTCTTTACATTTCTAATTTATTGTGATGTTAACCCAATCCATTAGAGATACAATCCCAAAGTGTACCTCATCAGTCTCGACAAAATGGCTTTCACCTACGTTTAGGAGATCACCCCGAAAACGTCAACTTCATAAATCTTACTGACCTCCCACTCCTCCGCCGCCTGATTTCCCCTTCCGCGAACCGGTCTCCACCCAAAAATAGCCTGGGACAAATTTATTCTGATTACTTTTGCTACCATTTACAGCATATCTACAAGTCCAGCGTGGTTGTTAGCTGTTGTAATCTGTGGCCACCCAACTACGCAGCTCTCGAAGATTTGCCTGGTTGCCCCGCCACCAAGTTGAAAGAGAAAATTTATTGTGTTAGCTGCGGCACGAGTTTGCATTTTTGTTTTTTTTTTTTTTTTGTGGTTTTTTCGGCACTTGGCGGCAGCTCCAATGGCATTGTCCCCCTTTTTGTGGCTGGTGCAGAATTTGTGACACGACCTTTAACGAGATTTTTCCACTTGGCGCATCATCACGCGACTTTCGAGCGAGGAGTCGTTGCCTATTTGTACCAACACATGTCGACGAAGAAGAAGCCGCAACAACAAACATTTGTTGGGGAATTAGCAAACGACAGCGAGACTCCAACTCCAGACTCAGCAACTTCATTATGATGAGGATGAGGATGAGAGGAGCATCATCAGCGTCATTTGCGGCTGCCTGCTGCTGCTGGCGTTGCATGCACATTGAATTCCAATTGGGTTTGGCAGTGTGGCGCAAACTTAATTGTCAAGGTTCGTTAGTTTGTTTTTTTTTTACTTTTTTTTTTCATTTTTTCGTCGTCGCCTTTCTGCTAATGTTCGTTTCTAATGGTCGTTTTGAGTAACTGCGCCCGGTACCAAAGCCAAGAATTTCTCAATATTTCCATTACTTTGTGGTCTACGTCGTCTGGGATTTCTTCTGCGTTTTGTGGCTTTGGCCAGAGCTTTACTTGGAGTTCTTCTATGTCGCCTCTCTTTGGGATAACTATTTAATTCACATTGGTGGAAACTCGATTGTACTGTTGCTGCTCCAGCCAAGCACAAAATGAGTGGAGTAGAAGCAGCCGCCTCAGCAGCAGCTACAGCAGCAGCAGCAGAACCGAAACGTGCTGGGACGTTGACGTCGACTGCAAAAAGATTTTTTTTCTTTCCACATTTGTGGTGTACGCTACATGGATGTTATGTAAGTCGCTTGGTTCTTGGGTAATCCAATTGGTTTAGTTTTAGCTTTTTTTTCAAGTGAATGAGTGGGTGCCACCACCTCGCATAATCGACTAACTATATGCGACCATGAAAGGTAAGCGTTAGATGGATGTTGAACCATACAAGAGGGTAGTATTTCCCACTTCTTGACTTACTTGACGAAGTGACTAAGAATTCCTGCACTATATTTCAGAATTTTGTGCACAGACGAAGGGATGTAAAATCACACTGAAATCACAGACGCAATTTTTATATATTCTTAAGCTCCATTGAATGATTCTTCTTCAGCTCCAATGGAATGCTAAATAATGTCAAAACTAGGGATGCAAACCGGATCTGAACCGAACCGGTTTTGAATCGAACCTCTTATACCAACTGGCGAACCAGCTTGCTTCCTGAAATGATGAACCGAACCTAACACCACAAAGAAAAACGATTCGGTTCGGTTTAGTACTCTGACAAGTTTTAAGGCGTGAATCGCTTTCCTCTAAGCAATGATACTAATTAATTTATGAATTTGAATGGTTTCTTTAACATAGTTTTTTTTACGACAGAGCAGATATCATTCGTTTGTTTAAAAAGATTGCACGAGCTACTGGCAAAAAGTGAAGTGACAAACAAAAAGTGAGTTTAGCACCATGTAAGTAACGCACATGTACTCATATTTGTAGATTTCAAAGCATTTGGCAATTTATTAACAAATTTAAAGTGTAAAACAAAATGACTGTCCTACTTGAGTGTTCAGGCTGGCCAAGCAGACGGCTCAACGTTGCATTGTGGGCGGAGATGATGCTGGATTTGGTTCATTTCCTTGGCAGGCTCCTCCTGGTAAATTAGATTAAACTCTGTTTCTTAAAATCTAATTGCTGCATGGATTCGTCCCATGGCGATTCAGTTAATGCATCACAAGAATGGCCGTTTAAGTTTACATACTCACAATTTTTAGTACAATACATGAAATATTCTAATTTCGAAACTAAATGAATTGATCAAATCCACACTTTGCGTTCACTAATTGAAGGCATTTAAAATGAGTTAGTAGTCAGCCAACTATAAGAGAGTTGTTTTCCTGAATTAATAATATTATTAAGAAAAGCATAGCATAAAGAGCATTTAACAGATCCGCGGGACATATAATTCAGATCAAATGGATATTAATATGATCTTATTAACATATCCTTGAATTATGACAGTAAGATCAAATGGATGTTGAAATTATATTAATAAAAGATCAAATGGATGTTCCATATAGATCCAATGGATATGGAAAAGAGCATATTTTTAACTGATCAAAAAGATAGTTTCTAGTTCTAAAATTTAATCGACTTCGGAAAGATCCAATGGATCTTAAAAAAGGATATTGCATTCTAGTCAGTTCCCGCAAAGGTATTCCGGTGATCATCAGCAGCTTTGCAATAGTATGTAGACAGCTAGAGGGAAGCATCTCCGACCACATAAAGTTTATATATTCTTGATGAGCATCAATAGCCGAGTCGATATAGCCATGTCCGCCTATCTGTCTGTATGAAAGCACAGATCCAAGAGAATGTGAAAGATAGAGGTTTGGCTTGTGTGACTTCTGATACATGCTGGCAGATTAAGTTTAATTTAAATTTAAGCCACGCCCACTCCTGCCCCCACAATTTGAAAAATGTAATATCTTTCACAATTCTAAAGATAGAAAGTTCGTACCTTCTCGACATTTTTATTAGCTATTGATATTATTTATCGATCCGTCAAAGCAGGATTGTCGAGCACCGGCTAAAACAGCGATGGGCAGCACTCACATACTTTGGGAGGTACAGAGTATCTTATAGTCGGGCTTGACCGACTTTCTTTCTTGTTTTTTCTGTTCACCTAAAATTACGCTTATAGTTAGGTGTTTTATGAGTTTACTCAATATCGTTATAATAACTGCCCAATTCGGCTGTTGGAAAACCTTTCTTGCTGTATTCCCATTGTTTGTATTATCACTACAATCCATCCAAATTCATTTTATTTTGTATGTATTGCTGGAAGTGCTTTCTATTTTCTTTCACAATAGTCTTGCCCTCACCGCGAACATGCCACATCTTTATTCGGGAGTCTGTACGAACTATGCAAGACACACTTAAAGAACCTTGTTTAGGCGTGCTGAGTTGATCGGCCATATTCAAAGAAGTTGACATTAAAATATAAGTTCTTTACTAAATTTTAAGTGTTCATATATTCTGAGGTTGGGCTATAGATTTCTAAGGTTTTGCAAGAATTTTCATATATGTATATATTTTTAGCTCGATTTTAAGAGCAAAATACTCGAAATTTCAAGATCGAATGGATTGTTTTTGAAGATCGTTCTTACCTAGAATTACTCCTTCTGTTCTTTTCTGGGAGTGGCTCTCTTTTTGAGGATTTCTATTTCCATTTGTACACCTTTTTTTTTGACCGGATCTTGATCAACCATACCGTACATATCCATACATTCAATGACGTGAGATTGAGACATCCCTTAACATAAGATCCAGCTAAATCCCGGTGCTTCAGAAGACGTATATAAGACATATAATTTCATACATATACGGCCCTGTTCCGAATTCCGAATCGGTTTTCGTGTAAACGTTGCATTGTAGAGCTTAAACATAGAAATGTTATAAGGAAGGCGACAAGCGTTTCAAAGGCTACTTGATCAGGTTTGAGAAAAATCGGAATTGCTTCATCAGTTGAAACCGACAGCTCAATGCCAAGTGGATTCCATTCTACAAAAATAGACGACCTGATCTAGTAGGCACAGACATTTTCCTTACTTTTCATGCAAAACTGTGGGATTTTAAGTACAAAAACTAACGTTTACACGAAAACCGACTCGGAATTGGGAACAGGGTCGATAATGTCTATAATTTTAGGTTCAAAATATAAAATGGTGCCAGCTCTGAGTTTTAATGGGTACATTTCTGTTTTACTGCTGGTTCCGGTTTGATTCCCTGTCTAAAGCTAATTAAATTTCTCCATTTTATACAAATATACTGCCTAGGATGTATGGTCTACTTTTTACGTTTGCCTCCAACTGTGTGGGCAATACTTACACCTGATTGATCTTTGTGGCCACAGAAACCACTTAGCATTTTCCGTAAGGTGGGTAGGCAGGCGCCTTATCAACTCCAGCTGGAGTTGAAGACTTCTATTCATTAGTAGCCGAACGATCCATTTAACTGCTGTCCACCATGTAGCGCATTTTACTGGACGGCCACAACCCAAGCCATAAATTTCTGCACAGTATTTTGAGTTTGTTGCTGTTGTTGTTTTTTTTGTTTAAGTTCTTTTTTGTGATTGTGAGCGAGCTCCGGCTGCGCTGGAGCTGGAGCTGGAGCTCTGGGAGTCGTCGTCCATGGCAATGCGGATTGCAGCGAGCGTCGGCGTCGGCGTTCGCACACTTGACTTTCAGTTGAAATGCGTTCGATCAATGCTGATCGAGTTAGTTTTGTTAAGATCTCGTCTAGGTAAAGTTTAGCCGGCCAGTTTCGAACACAACAAGGACCAGCGAACAGGATGCGGATGTGGCATCCACATCGTGTACGGTAACGGTTCTAGCTCTTCTGGCCCCGCGTGGAAGTGTGTTAATGTGATAAACTTTACCGCAAATCGCGTTTGGTCGCCTCAACGTTGATGATCAGTAGTTGTGGTATGTACCGGGCTCCTCTACATACTTCTTCGCCTTGTTGTTCTCTCAGGCTTTGGGTACGCATATTTAAAGTTTTGATATCAATCTTTCGCAGGAATGAGCAATGACTCTTAATGGCATTTCGTTGCCGGGTCTCAAAGTCTCGGTGTCCCAGGCCTCGGTTTTATGGGCAGCTCAGTCCTCAGACCACGACATCGCCTTGTTAAGTGTAAACGTTAAGTGCCTTGTTACTTAATTCTCGGCTTTTATCTTTTCGTACATTTTCTCGCTCTAATTCGACTGGCTTTTTGCTGGGCATCGGATCTGGCGGCGTCGAGCGAGGGGAGTTTGGGCATTATCACACGCGACATTAAGTGCAGCCATAATGTAAGCGGGCATTTTCTTTAATTTACAGTTAATTGAGTCGTATGGCGTAATTATGCAGCCAGATCCGGCCGGGAATCCTCGTCACCCCAAGCCACTGCTGTCGCGTGTGTGTAAATCAATCAAAGTGCTTCAGTTTAAACCTTAATTAAGGCTCGCCTCGAGGTCATTAAGACATCGGCTTTAGTGCGTCGCGCGGGGCTGTATATTCTGCACTTGATGATGACGATGGCGCCCGCAGCCGTTGGCAGCCACTGCCCATGCAAATGCTCCCCAACAGCTGCTGCTACTCACTGCCGGCTAACCAACCGTTAGGCAACAGCCAAACACTGACGAGGTAAAACAAATTGCACTGATGCGATAAGCCAGAGCCACTGACAAACAAACGAATGCACAATCAATCAGACAAGCTCCGGAGGAAACCACACACAAACGTGCTGCCAATCCAAGATGATGATGCCCAGATATTTGATACCCAGATATAAGTAGACAGGTCGAGTGCGTCAAAATCTTGGCAAATCTCAAGAAGGTGTGCACCTGGCCATTACCGTGGCCAGGCGTAGCCTGGTAACCGCTGGTTTCCGCAGCCTCTGGCTCATTTAATGCTGCGAAGTGTCTGGGGAACCGTTAGCAATCATTAGCAATGAAATCAATAGGCGGCCCATATCGAAATAGTTGCATAGTGTGTGAAGTTGGTATGTGGTTTTTTCATAATAGAATAGAGCTGTTTGCTGCTGCAGGAAGTCGGAATTGTTAAATGTAGATTTGAAGTAGGCAGATTGGGTTTCCTGGTATTTTTAATTAGAATTCTATGATTGTGTTTGCATGTGTTGGGAAACGAAATAAATCTGGTAGGAATATTTCTAATTAATAGCCTATAACCCGCAGCGCTTTGCTATGTTGCCATTACTAGAGACTCTGTTTGTAGAGACGCTCGAGCTGATTTTAATAGTCGGAATAGTAGTTCTCCAGGAAGACCCACCCTTTGAAGTTCTCGTTCTCGTCGCCAGATAGCAGATCTTTCATTTCTGCACAGGAAAAGAGAAAACGGCGTGATAAATTGAGACTTGGTTTACACGGTGAAGGAGGAATACTAAAGGCAAAGTGAATTCAGTCAAAGTCCTTTTATTCTTCGAATACAAATTCATCTAGAGCATACACTTTCGTTGGTTCAGAGTATATAACAGTCGTTTTTGATCGACTTTCTAATTTGTTTTTTATTGTATAAGTTATCGATAAGGTTGGTGAGCTAAGGTGTCTGAAAATATGGTCGGAAAATGCTTCTTAGTCTGAATATATATTTTTGTTTCCAATGTTGCAAGAGCATAAAGTCTGCGGTGTTGTCCAAGTTAGCTTTGCCATCTTGTTCTTTTGAATTTGTATTCATAAAACTTCTTCCCAACTCCGATGTAAGCACAGCTACTTCAAATACCAGCATTAGTTGCACCCAATAAACTTGTAACACCTAAATAAAACAACAACACAATCATTAAAAGTCATTTTTATGTTCACTTCTGTTGGTGTTTCTATCATCATTGCTACGCCCTAGACTCCAAGTTAATGGTAGATAAGACCGCACCTATGAATAAATATAAATAAAATAGAACACAAAGCTGTTTTTAACAATTAAGTGATTATGGTACATAACAATTGCTTAATAGTCAGCCAACATTAGGTTCATTAACTTGGCTAAGTTCGGCCTTTTGTATGTTACCCAGAAAGCTATGAATTGCTTCATTAAAGCAGCTCCCTGCCTTCTGCTTGGTGTTTTGACAAAGTTTTCGTAAAGTGTTAACGGGAGGAGGTTCTAATGAAGTTCCACACTTTTTCCATTTGAATTTAGAATTAGTTTGAAATTTCAGCTTTAAGTCAATTATTGACTTAATATTGACTGATATTTATTAACCTTGCATTAAAATTTGGCTTGGGGTATTTCACAGCAGACAATTTTTAATTGGCAAATTTCCCCTCCATTAAATGTTTAATTGGAACTTTGAATAGCCATTCAATATTTAATTAAGATATTGCAATTCAATTATATTTAAAAATGGGATTTTTTTACTCCAGTTTTAATTGAGAAATTATTACAAAAAATAAACTGTATACAAATTAGAAACCTAAAGTTAATAACACTAATCATATCAATCCATAGATCAATCCATAGAAACAAGAAATTATTTAAATTAATTTTAAAATAAAAAAAATAGAGGAAAACAAGAAAGAAAGTCGGTCAAGCCCGACTATAACATACTCTGTACCAAGAAAATTTGTCTTTTGATCATAACTCGAAAACCGTTCATCCGATCTTCTTCATTCCTTTGGCGGATCGATAAGTTATCCTAATAACTATATATGTCCAGAAGGAACAAGCCATCTACCTTCAAAACTGTGGGAGATATGACGTTTTTTCTAAATTGCGGGGGCGGGAGGGGGCGTGGCCAAAATTGAAAATAAACTTGATCTGCCTGCAGACATAAGAAGCATATGTCCCTTACTTGTCAAACCTCTATCTCTTACCATCTCTGAGATCTGTGCGTTCATACGGACAGACAGACGGACAGACGGACATGGCTATATCGACTCGGCTGTTGATGCTGATCAAGAATATATATACTTTATGGGGTCGGAGATGCTTCCTTCTGCCTGTTACATACTTTTGCACAAACTTATAATACTCTATGTACCTACGGTACAGAGTATAATTAACTTTGGCTCGGCCGAAGTTTGTATACCCTTGCAGTACGCTTTGTAACTAATTTCAAGGACTTATCCACTGAAAACAAACAATTTTTTCTCAATAAGACTACTTTTCTGACTCTACTTTTGTATGACAGCTATACTATATAGATGTCCGATTTCGATCAAACTTTGTATGAAATATGGAATAATGGAAAAGCATAGCAAACTAAGAAATACAAAGTTTGGTGGCGTTTTCTTTGATAACAAACAGGTTTTTCTCACTAAAGCCAGTTTCTCAACCGATCATTCATATGGCAGCTATAACGTATAGTCATCCGATTTTGACAAAACTTTGAAGAATTGTGTGAAATCTTAAAAAATAAATACATGCCAATTTTAAAGGGGTTTACATTGAAAACAAAAAAGTTGTTCTTACTAAGACTATTTTTCTAACCTTACTTTTTTATGGCAGCTATACTATATAGATGTCCGATTTCGA
Source organism: Lordiphosa fenestrarum (assembly GCA_035044985.1). Classification (NCBI taxonomy): domain Eukaryota; kingdom Metazoa; phylum Arthropoda; class Insecta; order Diptera; family Drosophilidae; genus Lordiphosa; species Lordiphosa fenestrarum. The sequence goes on from JAWNNO010005642.1 coordinate 155,292, forward strand.
CCAAACTTGGCAGAATCATGGAGAAGCATAGAAAACTAGTAAACACGGAGTTTGTAGTCGATTGCATTAAAAACAAAAATGTTTTCTCACTAGAACTAGTTTTTCAACCGATCGTTCCTATGGCAGCTATATGCTATAGTCATCCGATCCGGCCGGTTCTAACAAATGTGCAGCGTATTTGTAGCTAGCTAGCTAGCTTTAAGGGGGTATTGCTGGTTAGAAGGCTGTTTTTGTTTGGAAAAAGGTAATAGTTATTTAAATTCTGTTTTTTTTTTTGAATTAAGAACATATTGAATTAAATAAAAAACAATTTTTTTTCATTGTACGAGGGCTGTTCAAAAAGTTGTCGGCCTTCGAAGTTGGACGTCGAAAAAAAAGGTAAGCTGCTGGCGGCATGGATAACTCCACTTCGGATCATCCGAAATGGAAAAAGTAAACGGCGTTAGATTCAGTACAGATGTAATTCTGGCCCCTACCTCAATCATAATTTTGCGACTTTTTTTTTTTACAAAATGGCGGAAATTGAAAAATGAAAAATCGATTTTTGGCCATTTTTTTTGTAGTTTAGTGTAAAAAAAAAATAGTAAACAAATTTTTAAAATTATGATTGAGGTAGGGGCCAGAATGGTGACAATTCTGCGTCGATTGCAGTTCGGTTCATCAAAATCGGTTCAGAACTACGGGCGCAATCACCGCCGCCAGCTCGAAAAACGTGGTTTCGAGATAAACGAGTTTAAAGTTTGAAGTTGCTTTTTTGCATCAAAAAAAAATTGAAATGAAAAATTAGTATGCAGTTTCGGGAATTCGACAATTCTCCGTCGATTGCGCTTGGTTTCATCAAAATCGGTTTCATAGAACTGGAGAAAAGTGACTTCGAAGTTCAAAAACGTGATTTTGAAGACACTCAAAGAAAATTTTAGGCAATAAAACATTTTGTTTTTGTGAAATACTTATAGTACATATATCAGTCTGTAATACCAGCAAACGCGAATCTGAAAAGAACGCTTTTACCGAAATTCGGTGGTTGCTTCAAACCGTTGCATTCAAAAAGTAGCCAAACTAAGCAAATCGCATTTTGGCGAAAACATTAAAACTGACGGAGTAGATTGCATAGAAACTGACGGACAGACGGACATGGCTATATCAACTCAGCTCGTCATGTTGATCAAGAATATATATACTTTATGTGGTCGGAAATGCTTCCTTCTATGCGTGACAAACATCTGGACAATTTCAATATACCCTCTGCAAGGGTATACAAATTTTTGATAATTATACTCTGTACCGAAGGTACATAGAGTATTATAAGTTTGTGCAAAAGTATGTAACATCCAGAAGTAAGCATCTCCGACCCCATAAAGTATATATATTCTTGATCAGCATCAACAGCCGAGTCGATATAGCCATGTCCGTCTGTCCGTCTGTCCGTCCGTCCGTCTGTCCGTCTGTCCGTCTGTCTGTCTGTCCGTATGAACGCACAGATCTCAGAAATGGTAAGAGATAGAGGTTTGACATGTATGGGACATATGCTTCTTATGTCTGCAGGCAGATCAAGTTTATTTTCAATTTTGGCCACGCCCCCTCCCGCCCCCGCAATTTAGAAAAAACGTCATATCTCCCACAGTTTTGAAGATAGATGGCTTGTTTCTTCTGGACATATTTAGTTATTAGGACAACTTATCGATCCGCCAAAGAAATGAAGAAGATCGGATGAACGGTTTTCGAGTTATGATCAAAAGACAAGTTTTCTTGGTACAGAGTATGTTATAGTCGGGCTTGACCGACTTTCTTTCTTGTTTTTATTATATATATATATCTTAAATAATAGAAAAGTATTTTTATTGCATAATTTATATTTGAAAATTGAAAAACATGAATTAACAGTGATTTTTTCGATAAAAATGCGAAATAAAAATTTATCCCGATTTTAAATGTGCGGGACCCGCACTGCGGGTCAAAAATTTGTATTTTAATTTTTTTTTTTCCATAAATGTTATTTTCGGTCCCTGATTTTTCCTTGAATTTTCTGCCCACTAAGACTGGACTTACACTGTGAAGCAGAACTTCTTAGAGCTCTCTTAGTAGGCGAAATATTCAAGGCAAAGTGAATATGTTTTATAAAGGAAAGGTTTAGAATCTCACCCGATTCTCTTGCCTACTAAGAGAACTCCATGAAGTTTGCTTCACCGTGTACATCCAGTCTAAGAAAACTTTCTGAAGTTTGCTTCATCACACAGAGAAAAAAAACGTCAATATCAATTTAATCTGAGCTGGTTAATTTGACATTTTGACATACAATTTTTCCCATATCATTTTGATGCTAAAAAATGTCAAATTGAAGCTCATTTCATTCTGATATTGAGCATTACTTTTTCTATTAATTTATTATATATCATTATTATATTTCATTAATATACTATTGATCAGAAAATTCATCAAATTTATATTAAGAACAGGTCATATTCATCTTTATCATATCGGCTTTTTAATCATATGAAAAAATTTAACATTGAGTACCAGATCATATCATCTTTTTTTCTGTGCATGTAAATTCCAACAACTTTTTCCTATTTTGGCGACTGAGAGACTGGGAAGTGATTGCTCGAAGATGGCTAATTGCTTTGTCATTTGAAGCCAATGCCTTCAGTTATGAATAAAATCTTGCTTAGTGTGAAGAGCCGGGCACCGAGGCACCAAGTCAGGATTTTGTAACCAATATTACGGGGATATGTTAAAAAAGCAACCTTCAAATGATTTTTGGAAAAATATCAGTTTACATTTGGAGTAGGTTGGGGAAATGCCATTGTCAAACTGTCGAAGTGTACTTAATCCTAAGGCCATCCACATGTTGCTCTTTACAGATCCCCTTAATGATATCCTTAGATTAAATACAAAGGTCGTAAAAATGTGAATCTTTAAAACTAACCACTTAAGTTTTTGAATTTTACCTTTTTTGCTCATAATTTATGAGTTTTCCTTAGGCTTCATAACTTAATAATTTTATGTGACAAGCTTGTATTTAGAGCCATTAACATATCTTTGATTACTCATGTTAATGCCTTTATGCTTTTATTATCATCATTCGTTGTGGTCCCCTTTGTAGATAGCTCTACATACCAAACACAGACATACATACATTTATGTTATCCACTCTGGTAGCTCGTTTTGGTAGCCTTAACGCCTGCTGCTGCTGCTGCTGCTGTTTCTGCTGTCCACCGATTATCTACAAGAGCGTGGCAGGCTTGCCGCCAAACATCTCATTCTTGGTCACACTCACCCCCTCCCTGACTCTAAAATGGTTGCTCTATGCGCAATGCAAAATGATTTGCAGAACGAATTGAGCTGGAAGGAAATTGCGTGCAATAAAAGATAGATATGTTGCGGCCGGCTATCAACCGTTGATCATTAGAGACGGTCAGACGGGTCGGCCAACAGACGGTCAGACAAACAACGGAGCTTGGACGTATAAATATTGGCATACGCTGGCTTATCTTGGCCAATTTATTGCCACTTTTCCCAAATGACTCAATAGCCATGGCCATAAGTATAGAATACTGGGAACTAGTTCTGCACGCACTTGCACTCGTCACGAAATTAATGCAATTCTCAATTACGAAACGAGTTATGCCACAAATTAAGCTGATGCGGCGAGAGGACAGTGAGAGAGAGAGCCGAGATGCGAGTTCCACTGCTAACAAGCTTGGCTCCAAGCGATCCCCTTCCCCCGGGATGCCAAATAAAGGGCGTTTACGCTGGGCGCCACCCCAAATTAGGCTCACCGGGATGAGGTGTTTGGTTGTTATTAATTAATAACAATTCGATTTGTTCGCGGCGAGGCGAGGTCAGGCTGCCTGGGAGGCAGGTGGCCATGTGTGTGTCTCGGTAATCATATTCGCAATCGTTTGGCGCATAAGTAGAACCGTGCTGCCCGGTTGCATGTGGTCAACCAGTCACCAATGCAAAAATTGTTGTTTCGTTTTCGGAGGCAAATACCAAACACGTTTCGCGGAACAAGTTCAGACGCTCGACTGGGACTTGGCCAGGGCTGTTAGCTAGCACATTTCGCCTGGCTTGGTATGGAGTAACATGTCTCAAGACTTGTTCCTCCCTATTTTTCCCCCGAAGACGACGACGACGACTACGACGAGGAACCATCCGTTAAACTGCTGTGGGCCATTGTCCAACCTAGCCGCTTAGCATTGGGTCAACTCGAGTTGTTTTTGGCCTGGCCCCGCGAAATGGGACCACGCATGGCATTAGCAGTAGACCAGAGGAGCTTCTAAATCTGTGGCTTATTTGAATAAAGGTGTTGCTGGATGGCCGGTGTTGAGAGGCACTCCATGACAGGTGCTCCTTCTCGATGCGATTGTGACTGAGCAGAGACCAGATTATAAATACTTATGTGGGCTTTTATTATGTTGCCCTTGGCAAGAATGGTTCCTGCTTTTCTGTGGCGAATCGAAAAAAAAAATCTTAAGAATTCAAGTGCTAGTAAATACTGAACACACGATTGACTTGGGGGCCAGTCCAGGGAAGTCTTGAAAGACTTCTGTTTTCAATGAATCTTTAACCAACTAAGGAGCAGCACAAATCGGCCCGAAGTCTCTCGTGATTAATTAAGAGATTCTGTTCAAGTCATCAAACAATTAGTTTGCTTTTCAATTGGATTTGAGTGTTCTTTAAACCAAAAACTAAGTTCAATCGCTAACGCTGATCAGAAGGTACCCAACACAGAAATCTCTTCTTTGGTTCTAAATGGACTTAAGCTTGGTTATTCCCAGGCCCAACTCCCAAACCAGGCTGTCTGGTCTATAATATCTATCTAAAAAAGTGGCCAACCCTAAGTGAGTTTATCAAAAATCGATTTACTGCACAAATTATTATAGAAATGCAAATTTTTTTTCTGCTCAAAATTGCCTAAGATCGACTTTCATCATTTCATTCATTCGTGCCCTTCAATTTGTACTTGATGGCTTCCAGAACGAAGTACTTACTTCGCACTGCCTGTGCAGCCGCCACGGAAATCATCGCAGCTTAAGTCCATTAAGGCCGCACCACCCAATGAAATCTTTTGGTCTGCACCAAGCCTGGCTTAATGGCAGGCGTTTCGGGTTGCCCACATTGATTATGTAGGCAAGAATGATTGTTAGGTTAACCTTGAAATTGATATTGTGGTCGTTGGGTTCGTAAATGGGAGCTGTGAAATCGGCCACCTCGTTGTTGCTTGCGTTTGGGTGTTTGGGAGATCATAGGCATGCAGATGCATATGGTCAAAAATTGTTGATCAGAGGGTGGGTAACACTTTGGCACAACTGAAACACACACGCATCAATGATGTAACTTCTTTCTAATGTTCAACTACGATCAATTTGCTTGAATTAACTTTGCATTCCTTATGAAAAAGCAAGCTGAGGTCCTTTACAACGACTTCGGCAAGGTTTTTTACACTGTTATTTGTGCTTTTTGCCCTCTATGGCTTAAATTGGGACCCTAACCTTCGTTTGCCATCGTATTCCATCAGACTCTTGCTTATTGATCTTCCTTCGTTAGCTAAGCGTAGAACAGTCTTAGGTGTTTCGTTTCTTTATAAGTTACATATTGCTGTTGTAATTTCTTCCGAACTCTAAAAGTTTGAACACTCAGAAAAAAAAACGGCTACCGGTGTTCTAGACCAAACGGGATAGAATTTAAGCCGTTTTGTACTTTAAATTTCAAGTATAATTTGTTCTTGGGTGTAAATTGAGTACCAAACCTTTTAAGATTAAAATATGACAGTTAATATTTTTGAAATGAGTACAAACGTTCTTGAATCAAGAACTTTTTGTATTTACTGTAGGACAAAAAATTCATGAAAAGCGAGTTTTTAGTTCAAATGCAAAATATGTTAGATTGAGTACAAAATAGACTTATAATGCCGGCTCCATAAAGTTGGCGACGCAAAATGCGATTTTTTTTCTAGCTGTTCTGTTCTTTAGATTCCCAACTGGTTCTAACACTTTTGTTATGGAGTGATAGTAAATATCTGAACGACAGTAGCTTTGGCTTTCTCTTTGGTTATGGCCCTTGCATATATCCAGCCTTCTTTGTTTCAATACAGAGACCTCGTTTTAGAACAAAGTAGGAATAGCTTTAGAATATGATGGGCTCCAGCCAAGAACATCATAATCTAAATTTCTTTCTAGATATTTTGAGCTGGCATTAGAAACTACTAGACTTTATGAAAAATCGTTTTGTACTTATTTCGAGAAGATAATCGGGCTTGATTTGAGACCTTTAAAAGCTAAAAGTATTATCAAAGAGACTCGAAAATAGTTCAAAATATACTTAATACATCTCAAAACAGTCGAAAATCATGTATTTCGGGATAGAAAAAACAGTACCTGATATAAGAATTTTGTACCAGAATCAAGTATATTCTTACTTACCGTACTATTGACTTTGTCTGTACTTAATTCAAGTACAACGTTCATGGTTTTTTTTTTCTGAGTAAAGAAGCTCAAGAAAATTGTTTCTAAAATAAAAAAATTTTTCTTGAATTTGTTTTTTAAAATTAAGAAATTTTAATTTTTTAAATTTGAAAAAAATTTCTAAAAATTAAATCAAGAAATCAAGAATATATTTTTTTAAGTTTTTAGGAAGTATTTTTATACTCTGTACCGTAGGTACATAGAGTATTATAAGTTTGTGCAAAAGTATGTAACATCCAGAAGAAAGCATCTCCGACCCCATAAAGTATATATATTATTGATCAGCATCAACAGCCGAGTCGATATAGCCATGTCCGTCTGTCCGTCTGTCTGTCTGTCCGTATGAACGCACAGATCTCAGAGATGGTAAGAGATAGAGGTTTGACGTGTATGGGACATATGCTTCTTATGTCTGCAGGCAGATCAAGTTTATTTTCAATTTTGGCCACGCCCCCTCCCGCCCCCGCAATTTAGAAAAAACGTCATATCTCCCACAGTTTTGAAGATAGATGGCTTGTTCCTTCTGGACATATTTAGTTATTATAGCTTATCGATCCGCCAAAGGAATGAAGAAGATCGGATGAACGGTTTTCGAGTTATGATCAAAAGACAAAATTTCTTGGTACAGAGTATGTTATAGTTGGGCTGGACCGACTTTCTTTCTTGTTTGGATTATGAAAATCATTTATCTAACCTTTTGAAATTGTATTCATATATTTAAGAATGGTTTCTCTTGCTTTTAGTAAAGCTTTTCTTGGCCTATAGGCCAAGCAGATACTATTTAACTTTAATATTGATCTAGATTCACAACTTACTACTCTCAGCTCAATCGATTTCGGGATTTATGCCCAAACATCAAAGATGTTTATCATCTGCGCTCAACATATCTCTGTCTTTCTTATCTCGGGGAAAATCTCTGAGCATAGCTGGCCGGACTGGCCAATTAATCTTTCCCCACCGGTTCAGAGACTCTTCGGTTATTCATTAATTTTATTTTAATTATATTTTTAAAATTTTTATTGGTTAATTATTTTTACTAGTTTTTTGGAACCTTATTTTTGCTTGGGTTATAGTTAAGATGCTTGACATATGTCTTCTAAAAGTTCTGTATTTTTTTTTAACCATGTGATATCTTTTCTGGATATGGATATGTCGATGGTTGATGGATATGTCTTAAAAATTCTATAAATCATCTAAGGGAGCTGTGAAAAGTCCAAGTGTTATGAAAAATTATCATAATTTGGATGATTTTCAGCTCCATTTAAAGAAAATTAAAGACATATCCAGTCCAAATGGATCTTTTTTGGATGTTGACTTTTCTGGGGTCCAGTCTACCTTGACTTCTGTTGGGTCGTGAGCACAGATAAGACAGATGAGGCTTGGCAAGTAGTGTGAAGCTCATGACAGAGCGTTGCAAGTCGGGCTTGGAAGCATGTCCATTGTAGTAGATCTCCCAGGTAGCATTGATTGATGATGTTCTCAGCTAGCATCACTGTTCAAAAAATCGCATATCCTGAATTGTGGTCACATCCTATGAATATCTCTAGTGGATATCCACTAGCTGGATATCAACAACTTTTCGGTTGAGTGTGAGAAAACATTCCAGGTGCGTGTGTTGTTGTCTTAGGGTTTCATTGGTGGAGTATTTTTTAAGGTGGTGGGTACCAAGCCCGACGCATCAACCTAATTTACCCTAGAGAGGGTTAGACGCTCACGTTAGCCAGCAGCTTGGGCTTTGGGTTTCATGGCGTTGTTACCAGGGACTCCCAGCGAGGAGAGGTAAGCCGACATGAGACGTTGTCGCCATGTTGAACCGATCAGCAGCTCTAGCTCACTGCGTAGCCTGCCTTCTAACGAGGCCCATAGTTTTAGATTGATTTTTTGCCCACAAAGTGCAGTTGATTCATCCTTATGCATCTCCTCAACTTCTTCACAACAATATGATCACCATTCACCAACGTTTTTTTTATCTCAAACTGTTGGCGATATATCTAAATCATTTTTACCCGTCGCTCGTTAGACTTTTACCTTTGTTAATTGGAACTATTACAACCAAAACCGTTTTGTGGATACTTAAAAACAGAAACAGAATTTCACCACCACGTCAATAACTGTAACAAAAAAAAAAAATGATTTTTCTGGTAATAAAATAATAATTTTCGCGATTTCGTTAGAAAATTTTGGTGATAAAAAAAAAACACAAAATTGGCAATGAAAGTTTTAACTACCCAAGCCACAACAAAAAACGGCATGTTGAGAGTAATTTCAATTTACGGCTGTGCTTTGTGCCACAAAATTTGTCTGATATTTGGATTGCCGAGAAATCATCTGAAATGGTGCCTCCTTCCTGCCCGCTCAATAGAGTGCTCCACTCATTTCGTCCATTTACGTGGCGCTGCCCCATTTGGACAATGGATCCACTTGCTAGTGTTGAATTTCACCCGGCTAATTGCCGACGATGATGAGACTGTCATGGGATTGTATGTTTTTATATACAGATGCATATTCCAAGCCAGCGGCGCCACATAAAACGTACATATTTCAGTGGCCAGGCATGGGATGGGGGACCGTAGACTGGAGCTGGGAGTTAGATGAGCTGGTAGCTAATGGCCAAACAGAGCTGTAAACTTGCATACAGCGTCCACATAATTTGGAGTAATGGACTGGACTCTGCGGGCCGCGGACGGCATCAAACGTGGCTCAGTTCAGTATCAGAATTAGGATTGGGCGAGCCACTCTCGAGTGCCTTTGACCATAAATTCTGTAAATTCAAAGCGCGAAGGAATGTCACTTGCCAATTATTAGAGAATGTCAGCTTGTCGCTGATATCTTGCCATGTTTGTATTGACGATCTCAGCCGATGCCGCTCTGGAGCGACAGCTCCAACTCCAACTCCAGCTCCAGCTTCAGAGTGCCTGTTGTGTTCGTTGACCAAGCCAGAACGCTCCACTTATCGTTGCCTCATATCTAATATAGACAAGCAAACAGGTTCCAAATGCACTGCGGTCGGTTGTCCGTGTCGGTCGCAAGTGCAGTTCAATCACGGCTTCAGTTCTTAGTTCTCCAGTTTCCAGTCCCCAGTCTCAAGTTCCCAGTCCCAGTTCAAGACCAAGTACTCTGGGCCACGCATCGGCTGTGGCTTTGGCTCTCATTTTAATTGCTGCACTGCGTCGGCCGGCTATGCAGGATGGCAAAACGTTTGACAAATGCAATGCCAACAATTACATGAGCAGCGATATCTCATGGATGTGCAACTGTGATTTGAACTCATTACGAAGCCATCATCATTATGGGGGTAGTGGATGAGCAGAGAGCTGGTAAAACCTTCATCATTCTCAGTGGGGAACAGCCCCTGGCCCAGATATTTAGTAAACACAGAAATCAAAGGACGAGTTTCAGTTTTGATCCTCAGAGTAGGCAAAGTAATCAGCAAGGATTAGAAAGAACGGCATGAAACAGAACTAAATCAAAGGCAAATCACTGACACTCTTGACCTTGTGCCACTTGGCATCGACCCAGACAGCAGAAGTGAAAACAAAATCCCTATTCAAATATGCCAGCCTCCACATCAAGGGGCTGGGCAGCAGGTGTCCCCACCCATCCCCACCTCCCAACCCCCTTTACATGCCACATGTCTGACTTGAACTTGAAGTGCGGAACCAGATGTAAGTAAGTAACGGTCCTGCGGCGGCGGTCTGCCTCGTGAGAAATCAAACTGTAAAGTGCGGCTGAATCTTAGGCCATGGCCATGGCCAAAGCGATGTCTTCGTCGTAGTCCGCAACGTTGTTTGTGGCTTAAACAGGTTGCAGTGGTCGTATACCATTTTAGTTTGTTGTGCTTCCTCTTTGGCACGTCTGCGCCGCCGGTGGCAGCCTGATGTGCACACTCGCACACACACACACACACACACACACACACACTCAGAGATCACACTAAACACCAAATAGAGAAAAGTTTTCAGCCATTCGCGGTATTAGCCCAAACCAATTGCACAATTTGTAGCAGCTTTTGACGTTCCTGTTGCGGTTCACCTGTCCCTGCCCTTGCCTTAGGCCTCAAAACTGCAACTGCAACTGCATTTGACTGCTGGGCAACGCCTTTTCATATACATTTGAAGGGTATCTTGACTTCTTTTGACTGTGTGGCATGTGGCCGGGGTCTCTCTGAATTGTGTTGTGTCACCTTTGGGTTTGTAGGTGTCAGCCAAATGCAAAACTGAGACAGATACGAAAGTGTAGGCGGTGAGAGATGTGGAATGCAGTTGATGAACATTCGGACAGGCATGGATATTACTTAAGGTAGCTGAATGGGAATGAAGAAGAAGAGCTTTACTAAGACTGGAAGTATTTTCAAAGGAGGCAATCATTTCGGGCGAATAAATAGATTTCAAATACGAACTGGCTCACACAGGTCTCAATCATGAGATTTGTTGAATCGTACAGCATCAAGAAATACTTTCAAACATTTCAGGTATTCTGATTCTTGAGCTTAGTTCGATAATTTCCCACTGCGGAGATATGAGTCATGATACAACAACAAAGATAGGCAGCTCGCAGTGTCCGCCCTTAGCAAAGTACTTTAAACGTTCAGTGTTTCGCGTATTCTTGAAGCTTGAGGTTCGCTGCGCAAAAGCAAAAATGAAATAATGATCGCCTTACCTTCTTGGTAAATAAATCGATTCTCGAATCGAAGTATCGATTTTTATAACAGCGTGGGAAATATCGATATAACTCTGATCACACAGGCCTACAAAATGACCATATTTGTGAGGTGCAGCCTTGTCGATGGAAAAATATGTTAAATTAATGTTCACTGATTCCAAAACTGATTTCGGTTTAGCTCTTGTTCCCAAGATAAGGCGGTAAAACGACTTTGTCGAATTTTGGCACTCTAGGAACTACGAAGGCCATACTTGGCATATATATTTGGATTTATGAGCTATATGCGACAGAGCACTTATCAAAGCGTCTTTAAAAAATGTGTAAAGCGCTATATAAGTACAGCGGAAAGTAGCCTCTAAAGTCGGACTGTTCTCGATTTATGGCATTTTTTTGATAATAAATCATCACTTTTAAGCTGCTTTTGAGTTATTAATTTAGCCATTTCAGCATATAGCACAACATTTGATCTAATCGATTAATGTCGAAAAAAGTTCCTCCACTACTTGAAGAAGCGAAACCGGCGAATTTCGTGCCAAGAGTATACTAGAGTATGAATCGGTACAGAATAGCTATGTGTTTCATCTATAAAGTTGTTATACACACGCTACATGTAGGTTTTCTAGTTTAGGATTTCGAATGCTGAATGCTACACTCAGAGAGAAAAAAATAGAGAATTTCATACTTGGTTCAAGAATTTTCTGGATCAAGAGTTCGATAAGAGTGAGAATTCTCGATCTAAGAGCGAAATTCTTGATCCAAGTATGAATTTTTGATCCCGGAGCTTGATCCAAGAGCTTCAATACTTGATCTTAGAACGAAACATTCTCAAATCTAGTGCCAAACGAACTCAAATCCAAGGTTATTCATTCTTGAATCGAGAGCATACAGCATTGACCAAATTATAGAATGTTCTTCCGATTATATCAAAAGCTCATCAGATTCAAGAGTAAGATCGTTTACTCTTAAATCAAGAGCTTCATAGATTCCAATCATACAACAATTTAAAAGCAGTTTTTTTTTTCCATTTTGTTTAAATTTATTTCATGGAAAACTAATTGTAAGGCCATGTAGCAAGTTTTAGCCGGCTCGAGGAATACATAACACCTCAAAGCAGCATCAGTCTTTGCCTGTCAACTGGCAGTCGCACAGTCGTCGCTCCATGACAGCATTGCCATAGTTGGTTGGGAATTCCAAAGCAACATGAGTGCAAAAATCGATTGCGCTCTCCGCTCGATAGCTTCCCCACACACCCCTCTTACATAAAAAATCAAACTGAGAGAGCGAGTTCAACGCTGTGTGCTCTCAAATGTGCTTGCTCTCCTCTCTGTTTTTTTACCTCAGTCCCCTCGCCTAAATACATCATACTGAGAACGAAATTAGCTCGATTTCAAGAGCGAAATTCTTGAAGATTCAAGAACGAATAAATATTTTTTTAAGACCGTTCGCTCTTAACTTATTCGTTCTACTTTTTTCTGGGTATACGTATAGAAAATCTACCCAAAACATCGGTATCGAAAAAACCTATCAATATACAATTACAGCTGTAGGTAGCAGTATCACTTAAAAGAAGTGTATTTTTTTCTCGATTCAAGCTCCACTATCATGATATGTCAAATAATCTATGATGATACAGCATCACTGGAGTTTAGCAGAAAGATCAGGAAAAAGTATGATTGATCAGGGAGCAAGTTCTTCTGCTGAACGCGGCCAATGTCTTAGGCTGTACAGAGAGAAGATTTTGCCCTACTGTGCCCCTTCCTCCCCGCCTCCTCACCATACTCCCTTGTGAAAATAGCAACAGATAACAGATGAATTTAACAAAAATTTTTTTTCTTCTTGGCATGTAGAAAAGCTGCATCCCGCATGTCGATATGAGTAAGCTAAACGTGTCATGTAGAAAAGCTACTTAAACGTAAAGGGTGCAAAATCTCTGTTAAACGTGTAGACTATATTTTCTTTTCTGTGCGTAGGAACAGCTCTCGATGTGGAGTTTAGTCTCAGTGTCAAAATATATTTAATTTATTTACCCGTTTCATAAATAGTAACAGATAGCAGCACTCCAAACTAAAAAATAATATATCATTTTTAACTGCAGAGAACTGCAGCGGTGTACCGCAACTTTTTGCCACCTCAAATTCATAAATTTATTATGAATATTGATATAATTTATATTCCCGGACAAAATATAACGCGTACGCATTTATAAAGGGCAAAAATCATATTCGGTTTATTCTAACAACTTAGGCCCGATTTCTCAAAGGTTACGGTTAGCCAACCAACGGTCAGATTTGACCGTCAAGATGACGAGCGGTTAAGTCATTTGGTTTTCTCAGCAGCAGTTTCGCCTGATATCGGCAAATGCCAATCGCTGCTTCAGTGTGACCATACTGTTTGACAAAACTAACGAGTAGACAGCTGAATCGGTTTGGTTTGTTTGTTTTTTAATGCGATTGGTTGTTGCTGCTCATTGTTTTGCGGAAAAGTTGACAAAAATTCGATGTTCCGCCTCATCGAATTGCATTTCCATTGCGTGGAGTTGAAAAATTCGTTTATTCATAAACATTTTGTGTTGCAGCAAATATTAAAATAAACAAAGCAAGTGTGCGGCCAGCTGTTTGTATATCGATACAAAATATCGATAATTTCATCGGGACTGAGCTCGCGGTTAAAGTTGACCGGTGGATGAGCAGCGGTTAAGTTTGTTCCTCCGGTTACGCCACACACATCATGAGACACTCAAATTCGGTTAAACTGCCTGTCAAGTTGACCAACCGGACATTGAGAAATCGGGCCTAAATACTTCATTTTCAAATTCAAAATTTGAATATCGTGTCACCGCCTACTACCGCATTTCAATATCGGTACTAATGCGGTGTTTACGATATTGAAATGCGGTAGTAGGCGGTGGTACGATATTGAAATGCGATCATTGTGGTAATGAAGAACATGCGGTGTTGCGGTGTTTTGCGTTGTAAGTATTTTCGATAAGTACATATACTTAAAGTCAAAAAAAACAGCACCGCATGCAGTTCTCTGGTTTGGACTTCCTAATAAACGCCGCTGGGCCGCCCTTTTTCAGCACTTTTGCATATAATGTGCAAAGCAATTTGCCGTAGTCGATTGCTCTCCTGCTCTGGCTTTTCTGCAGATCTCAACTTAACGTGCCGCTTAATTTGTTCATTAGGTGGTATGAAATGTGTTCAGGAAATTGCTGTCGTCGATTGCTTGCCTGCTCTGATGTTTTAACAGCTCTCCGATCCGCTTAACGGCTTACTTATCGAGCTCCGCTGGCATAGATGTTTGGCACTTTATTAAGGTTCGCTACAAAGAATTTCGTTTTTGTGGAATATTTTAGAAGTTCTCCAAATTGTAAATTGAAAATTTTTTGAAGGTTATGTTATTCAAAGCTAACTTTACAGTAGACAGTACAGTATTTTTAAGTGGTCGGATATGGAACTTATTTAAAGTAAAACTATTATCAAATAGAGCCTGTCCTATTTCATTCATTTACTTTTACACCATTGTCAGAAGATCTTTTTAGAGATGTATGGAAATGTCATACACTTGTCTTGGCAGACTACTCCTTTACATTTCCACCGAACCACTTTATTCAGCTCTCTCAATTGGCCCGACCGCTGAACCGATCATCATGAAAGTAAAACTAAAGCGGTTTAATCAATAGAATTGCCACCACCAACCACATAAACCGATTTTGCAGTGCAAATTAAGAAATTATACAGCAAGCCGCAAGCATCCTTGTTGGTTCTATATTTGGCAACCTTTTGTGGTCAGGGTTCAATATTTTTGAATTGGCGTGTCTTCTCATATGCTGCTCATTCTAATCAGCTCTGGTTCTTGGCCAGTTCGAAAGGGTAGCAGGACGCAGTTGAGAATGAAAAGCATCTTCTAAACGAACTTACTAGTTAATACTAGAGCTAAAATTGCTTAAATCTGACCAAACGAAACGAGTAATTCTCTATATCAAAAACATTTTTGAAATCTTTTGTTTTTATTAGAAGATTATCAAATCTGATTACCTTGTGGACTGCGGCAAATTGAACTGTGGCCGAACCGTTGACGAAACCATTTAACCAGAACACTTTGGCATGCGCCTATTTGAGTTATAAAATGGTTACCTTTCAATCAACGCTATCATTAGTCACCACACTTCAATGGTTCGCTCTGCAGAGCTCTCCAATTGAACAAATCCACAGTTCACATAATTTCCCTTCCCCCCTCCCCTGCCGCCGTCCCCTAACCACACTACTCAATCACAATTACAATCTCAATCCCGATTCCCACTTCACACCTTTCGTGCAGGCTCCAAGCGGCCACCGCAGCCGCCGCGGCCACCGCCGCATCCACATACACACACCTGTAATTTTCGCTTACCAACCTTCAAAATGAACCAAACACTCCGGCACACATAAGCATTAGGTGCCAAAAGAGCCCAAGACAATTTGTAGGTAGAGATAGATAGATACCACCTCGGGTAGCTCCATCAAGTGCAGCCCGGAGAGCTGGGCCAGCTGATGCAACAACTGATTGCAGTTTTCTAACTGCAACGCGGCAATAATTTCGTAATTTCTCACTCACTTAATTTAGCACAATTAATCTCAATTTTAGCTGTCAACCGGCTGGGAGCTCCGGTTCAGGTTCGGCATCAGGCTCTGGCCACGCATGATGTCTGGGCCTTGGGAGTGGGAATCTTCACATAAATATTGGACTGCCGTTAGATTCCATGTGTAATTTGTCACTCGAAATTAATCTATGTTGGACTCGGACCCGGCAATGGTGTTGGGCGAGCTGGCTAGCGCATGCCAAAGTGCTGAGTGATGTGACCCGGGGAGCGACCCGGCCTTTGTCTTTTCGCCATGCTGTTTATTATTGTATCATAATGCCAACTGTTAACTGGCCGTGACCATCTGCTTCTGAGTAAGCCTGGGCACGGGCAGGGGTATGGGCCTGGGAGTGTCGATGCCCCCCATTGTTGCTTCACTCGCCTCTGTTTCTGTTTCTGTTTTTCGGGCCTTGCCCATTAGGCAGTGTTTAGGGTTACATTTGGAGTGTTGTTTTAATTTAATTTGCCTGCCTCGGGGAGTTCGCTGCCATTTCCATTTTGCGGTTTTGGGTTCATGTTTGCCACATTTTTCTTCTGCGGTTTAACAAATTTTCTAGTGATCTGTGGCAAAAAGACGCTCTTGGCTCTTGGGCCCTGGTCTTGGTCTTGGTCTTGGTCTTGTCGCAGTCCATACAGGTTCTCTTCCCTGTCTTCCCATACACATGCTTAGATATAGATATGGACTTGAAACGTTAGCAAACACACACCGGGAGGGGGTCGACGGTTGGTCGGTTGGCTGCTTGGTTAGATGGTTGGACTGCTGCTCAGTTGGTTTGACTTGGGCTCGTCTTCGTCCACATTTATGGCAGTTGGCAGCCGCAGCAAGGTGTTATTTTCATTTCTGGGTTACTGACCCATGTCACATGTGTGTGGAAAATTCAATATTGCTGTGAAAAAACTATTAAATGAAGACATGGGCTCTTCTGGCGGCTGGCACTGGCCCGGCCCCGGCCCCGGCTTGGGCCACGGCCTGTGGCCCAAGCTAAGCATCTTTTGCTCGTACTTAATAATTACGCTCATTTCATGCATGCAATGCTTGGATTCCAGTGAATCGCCCACCCCGCCAGCCAGCTGGAGCTACCGTGTGTGCGGTAACCTTCAAGCCGTCAAGTTGGAACAAATGGAAAACTCTTCGACAGCTGCCGTTGCACTTTTCTGCGGCTGCTTAATTAATTACCACATTCCTTTGGCTTTGGCTGCGGCTGTCAGATTTCCGTTTTGCCCGCAAAATCGCGGATCCAAAACGAAAGACTTAAGACACAAACTTGCTTTCACACACTCTGCACACTTCCTACTCTCGCATGCTAATCGATTGAGTTCGTACATGTCACCGGCTGTGCTCTTGTGGCATTGTTGACAGCACAAAACGATCGACAAATGAAAATGACATGATGTGCATGCCAGAGAGCGGCCGCCTCACCCTCGAGACCCAGTCGGCCCATGACAAATGGCGACCTATTAATCTTGACGTGCCGATGGACTTTCACTTGGCCCAGGCTTCACTTCCACTTAGTAAGTACACACACACATACCTAAGCGTGTATTATGCAAATGTCAATCAGCCACGCGCGCTGACAGGATGGCTTAATCTCCGGCTCTCCCACAGTTGCCAATATGCTTGGTATGGAGCAAATACTTTTGCCTTGTTTGGCCATTGAAAATTTAAAACGAAAATTAAACGATTAATCAAGTTCCAAGCAGCGTCTCCGAATCCAACTTGGTCTGCGTCGCTGCCAGTTGCCTGCCGCTCCACTGGCTCTTTGGCTTGGCCTGGGGCGTTGTTGTCTCGTAGTTAAATGGGTCAGTAAGGTGGAATTTTATTTTTCGGTCTCCAGCCAGAAGTTTATCTTATTATTTGAAAGCATAAGCCAAATTAAGTGGTGCGAATAAAGGAAAAGATGTCACGTGGAGTGCTTAATGCGGCGTGGAGGGTTATTAAAGAAGTTGGCCAAATTGAAATCGACTTAATTTTTAATTTATAAAAGGTTTTTACGAGCGTGGAATGGCTGAGTTCAGCTTTTATGGATGATAAATTCTCAAGCTAATTAGAAAAAGGCTTGGAGTTAAGTAGAATTCGCGATTGAACCGCCGACAGACTGGCAGAATGAGAAGCTTTTAACATTGAGAGTTGAAGTAAACTTGCATGGGTGTTAAAAACTTTAATTATTTCCAAAAGGAGGCCATAAAAAACAAATTTCAGATTGGGTGATTTTGTAAAGCTTTTACTGATAAATGTTGTGGCCCACTCGAGCCCAACTAATGGCAGTGTGAAACGGTAAGCTAGTACATCAGCTGTATTATATTGTGCTCACCAACACAAGCACATTTTTCTGTCGCCTTCATTTGTCCAGCCCTGCCTCTAATCCGCTGAGCTGATCTTGTTGAAGCTGAAGATGCAGTGATTCCTTCAACAGAATCGCCACCACCAACCACATAATCCGATTCTGCAGTGTAAATTAAAAAATTATGCAGCAAGCCGCAAGCATCCTTGTTGATTTCATTTTTGGGAACCTTTTGTGGTCATGGTTCATTATTTTTTCATTTACTTTCTTATTGTGTGCTGCCCAGTGCAGCAGTTCGTCACAAATACATATACATATGTAAGCAAACTTGCACGTCTTGCATCGCATACATCAGGGGTGATTGGCGATTGTACTTCGACTTTCAGTTGTAGCTCTTCACCTCCGCACTATTACTGACTTTGTTATGTAGCTAAATGTGGCTTGTCAATATTATTTTGATACTCTATACCAAAGGTACACAGAGCATAGCATAGTACATATGATTCAGCCATACCGACTCAGCTGTTGATGCAGATCAAGAATATATGATCTTTATGGGTTTGCATATGTTTCCTTATGACAGTTACATACTTTTGCAGTGTTTAGTGCTGGAATCCCTCTTTAATAGTCTGACATTATAGTGGTCAGTCTTTAATAACTGCGAGCAATGTGCTCGTGCACTACAGAGAAATCCCCAGTAACACGGTCTTCTCCTCAAAACACCCAATGAGCTTCCTTCCGGTTCAGTTCACCTTCAATGAAGACTAGTTCGTTTTTTTATCCATCCCACTTTATACATAGATCGAACAGTTTCGACTTGAAAAAGAAGGTATTTTTCGAATAATCCTAAACTGCACTAAACTATTTGCTTCCACTTCAAAATGTACAGCTTATTGCACTTCGGCATGACGAGCTGAGTTGATTTAGCCTTGTCCGTCCACCCGGAAACAGCCAAAATATGAGTTTACCTAAAATCCAAAGTCTCTTTTTTTGACATTACAGCCCCAAAAGGACAAGCCGAGCTTTATTCAATCTCTTGGCTTGTGTCTATCTGTCTGTAGGTCCCTACAACTTAAGGCCGAATCCGAACAGCAAAGTTTGAGGAGCTTTTTCATGGCTGGTTACTTTAAAGCTGGAGCCAATATCTTTATAATTAGGTGTCCCTAGGCAGGATCGAGCCCACAACCACACACTATGTTTAATTGTAGTTTGGTGACCAAATTTGAAACACTTATCACTATTTTTCCATTTTACCCAACAAAAATGGTTAAACCTTTCGGCTTTGTCAGGAACTACCCAGGTTTTTAAATCAAAAAAGTTTTATTGATAAAAGAATGAACAAAAGCAACTTAAAACAAGAAAGAAAGTCGGTCAAGCCCGACTATAACATACTCTGTACCAAGAAAATTTGTCTTTTGATCATAACTCGAAATTCGTTCATCCGATCTTCTTCATTCCTTTGGCGGATCGATAAGTTATCCTAATAACTAAATATGTCCAGAAGGAACAAGCCATCTATCTTCAAAACTGTGGGAGATATGACGTTTTTTCTAAATTGCGGGGGCGGGAGGGGGCGTGGCCAAAATTGAAAATAAACTTGATCTGCCTGCAGACATAAGAAGCATATGTCCCATACATGTCAAACCTCTATCTCTTACCATCTCTGAGATCTGTGCGTTCATACGGACAGACAGACAGACAGACGGACAGACGGACGGACAGACGGACATGGCTATATCGACTTGGCTGTTGATGCTGATCAAGAATATATACAGATTATGGGGTCGGAGATGCTTCCTTCTGCCTGTTACATACTTTTGCACAAACTTATAATACTCTATGTACCTTCGGTACAGAGTATAATTAAAACAATTTTTGCCGTAACATGCATGCTGAAAGCTGATAGTCTTATATCCTTGTTCCACTGGCACATTCTAGAGTCCATTCTGAAAAAGTGAATTTTCCTTGTTCCACTGACGAATGTGTATCACGGTTACACGCGAATGGTCAAAGTTAAATTAAAGTAAACAAAGATCAGCTGTTTGTATTGTTTTGATTCGCAATCGCTAAATTTAAAGTTAAATTGGTCATAAATATTTCTCTGAAATGGATTTTACTGCGTTGCTGTTGATTTGCCAGAAAAATGTAGAGAACAAGGATCAACTTAAACGTTTTTGTAAATTGCTTGCAAGGCATAGCAAAACAGGACATGACTTTCCAAATGGCTATTCCATTAGATAAGTGAATTGCATTTGCCTTGTATACGCTTGGCTCCACAGCCGAATATCGGACAGATGCGAGTTCCTTCGATTCCTTCGGAATGCCTGACAGTTCTCAACTGTAAAAAAGCATGTTGCAATGGTATTTCCCCCAGATTATGGCCCGTTTTCGGTTTTTATTCATCTAAAAATCATATATTATTATTAGTTTTAAAAGATTTAAAGTTTTGCCGCTTACCTTGACCTCTCACAATCAGCTGTTCTATTGATGAAACTTGGACTTATCGATAGAATTTCTAGCCTTTTAGCGGGAAGAAGCTTAAAATGCCCCGGCGAACTGTGATTTGATCATCCGCAGCGAATGGACTGCCGAATGGACATTTATCTCTAATGGGGAAATACACAGAAGAAATAAGGTCATTCAGCTCATCCAGCGAATGACCTCAAGAATGTGTCAGTGGAACCAGGGTATTAGATGTTACAAGATTAACTTATAAAGTGACGCACTAAATTATTCTAAAATGCCAACAACGGTAAATAACTTAGCTTGGTTTCAAAACCAAACTCACGGAACGCCATTGAAGCGCCGCCCCAGCTTACCAATTTATTTGTATTTTAATGTACGCCAAGTTAATGCAGTTTAAGACCCACACACTTTAGGTAATTCGATTTTTATTTAACTCTGTGCATAAATTTTTAATGTTCGCTCTAATTTTAATGAGTTTCAGAACTTGTCAAGCCACGATTCTTTATGATCTTGAGTGCCTGCACCCTTGATTTATGATGTTCGCTCCAGCCACGACAGTGTTAAATGATCTTTTGCTAAATCGATGCCAGGGTAATTCAGTGGTAATCAGCGGGCAATCTGCGCATAATCAACAGGCAATATAGTGTTGAGTATATGCTGTCGATGAACTGTTTTGCATGAGTCCATTTGCGACTGCCATTAATTAGCCAACTGGCAGCTGGTCGGGCATGAAGACACCAGCTTGTGCACATCGATCATAGAGAACTTACTCACACACAAAATGAACTCCTGCACAGATTATGCAACCGTTATGCACTGTGACCACTCATCACGAAAGAAAAAAAAACCCACAAATATAAGCAGAAAAATCTTTAACACTGACCCACTTTCAAAGCTTTAGTGAGTCAATAAAGAAACCGCACAGAGTTTTGCGTTAATACGGAGATTAAATAATCGCCAGCCCCATGAATCACCCACACACGGCTTGCCAAATATCGCGCAAGTGACAAAAGACACAAAAGAAAAGTTGTTAAAATTTACGAGCAAGTATAAACGTAGGCCAGCCCAGGGGGTCGAGGTCGCCAAACCGTAAATATTTATGCACTTATCAATATATATATTTTGTATGGCTGCGAAGAGAGTGCGCGCGCAATCAGCTGTTCGGCCAAACGAAAGACTTAAGGCACAAACTTGTCTGTCATAAATCTCTCTTCGGCTCGGCGCTCTCGCGCTCTTTGGCGGCGCTCTTTTTCTTCTTTTTTGTCGGTTTCTTCTTTCTCTTTTGGGGCACTTGGCGCAGTTTTATGCGCTGGCTGCTGCCTTGCCGGCCGCAGTTTGGTTTATACAGCGAGCGAGTACGGATCAGAGTGATCGGTGAACCGATTCCGGATTACGGTTTTGGCTGTTTCATTAAAGTCGCGAACGTTGTTGCTGTTGTTGATGCTGCTGCAGCCGTCGCCCATATAGATTTTCAAATCAAGGTGCCTAATCTTTTCAAAAGCTAAGAAAAAAAAAAAATCACAGACCCAGACCCAGACAGTCGCTTCAATCAATCAAACAGATCAGTAGCCGATCGAAATTGTGCACAAAAAAAAAACACAACAAATTTCCAGACCTGTAAAAAGTGAGAGTTTTCCATGATTTTTAAGTATAGTTTTGTGTGTGTGTGTTTTTTTTTTCGCTTCTCCAGTGTGCGACTCAATCACGACTAATTGCGCATGCGCGGCCGCTTTATGCGTATTTAAAGCGCCGCCTTTATTACAAAACTGCAGGCCAGTTTCAGCCGCAGCTCTCTCGATCTGCTCGCTGCCCACTTAATATGCGTGTCACGTTGCCGGCCATCAAGTTCAAATTGCATTCGCTGTCAACGCATCTGCTCGGCTCAGCTGGCGGGCACACGCGTTGATATTTTGAAATTAACACCCCAGACTGAGAGTGGAGCAGCGACTGCAGCCGCAGCTGGGCTAATTAAGAAATAAAAAGTTATCAACTGGGTGCAAAAAGCCAAATAAAACAAAATAGCAAAAATACCTGACAGCAGGATAATGACCTGCGCCTGTCTGCCGATAACTTTGGCAGCGACATGCACACTAATTAGTCAGCATTTGTGGTGGGGCCAACTGCGGCTGCACTCCACTTGGCACTTGTTGAAATGACACACAAAAACAACACACAGCGTCTCCAATGCAAAAGTGAGTTAATGCTGCTGGAAGCAAGTTTTTCCTGCTCGCTCCTGACTGTCAAATGCAAAACTGGCGAGTTACTCCCAAGCTAATGCACTCACTCACACACACGAACACACAGACGGACACACTCGCGCGCACACAAGTGCAGTTAATTAATTTCTTTGTTGTTTCTACGGTAAATCATGCCACGTTGGTGTGGCAAGAGATTTTTCGCACAGAGAGAATCAACAGGTACCACGACCCGAGGGATCTCAAGAGTTCTACGGCTGCTGCCGCTGCTCAACTCTGCCTCAACTCTGTGAATTTGCAACCTCGACTCGGGGTCTTTTGTTGCAGCTACTTGAACTGCATTTGCATTTAAATTAGTTTTGATAGCGCTCCATGTTGTCCAAATAGCAGCCACTAACAGTTTGATGTTTGTTCTTTGAATGCGTTGCGAAAAATCAACTTGCCAGCTAACGGTACTCATTAAGTGAAGTACAGCCGGGCAAACGGCTGTGGAAATTCAAGTGGGAACAGCCACCACACACGACACTCGCGACATTGAGACGGGATAAAGCGATAAGTTGGGCAATAAAAATTGGCACCACTTTGGCACAATTAATGCAAAAGAGTGCCGGAGCGGAAAGACTTGGGCAGCCAACTGGCGGCAGCTGCACCAGTTAATTGTTAATTGTTGACAAGTACACTCGTCGTCGTGGTCGTCGTCGTCGCCGTGGAGAGAGAAGTTCAATAGAAGGGGAAAAAGAAGTGAAAATGCACATTTAATGAGCTTGAACTGGGAAAGGAAGCTGCGGTTGAGATGCTAATGCCAATGCTGTTAGTTAATGTTAAAAAGAGATTAAGTGTCAGAGGCAAAGAAGTGCGGTGCATGTGTATGGATGTTTATATCAATTTTTCGTATTGGCTAATTTCGTTTATTAGCTGGAAAGCCAATCTCGGTAAATGGAAAATCCCAGCAGGAAAGAGTGATAAAATAAATGAAATTACAGCCAAGTTGTAGTAGTCGTTTGCATAGTTTTTATGGACATATTGTAGCGCACAGAAGGAAGCACTTTCGAACATTTAAATATATATATATATATACATATTCGTGATCAGCATGACATGCTGAGTTAATTTTGCCAGTTTTCAAGCTATTTTGAAGTCTTCTGTTCTAAATACGCTGTACATTGGGATATGTTGGCTATAGCATTTAGCTGCCATAGGAACGATTGATCATAAACTAGTTTTAGTGAGAATAACTTTACTGTTTTCAGTGGAAACGCCTTCAAACTTAAGTTTTTACTAGATTGCTAAGCTTTTCCATGATTTTTCCAAGATGGTTTGCAATCGGACCACTGAATATTTAGTAAAGCTTCGTAAGGAAGACTTGTATGTTTTTAATGGTAGCGTCTATAATTTTTGCGTTACTTTCGTTAACTAATTTTTTTTTAACTTTAAAACAATTCTACAAAGATTTGTCAAAATGGTAGAACCACAATCAAAGTACGATCGGTTGAAAAACTAGTTTTACTGAGAAAACCCTTTTTGTTTTTAATTTATGGCGTCTGTAAACTTCACAGTTATTATCATTACCATTTCATCAAAATCTAATGAATATATTATATATCGTAAAGCCATAAATAGAAAGGGGCGCCATCTATTGGCCAGCTTCAGAAATAACTTAACTACCCAGAGGGAAAAAGCCAAGAATATTGGACTCAGTATGAGCACATTCGTTGTCAAAAACTTATCATAAGCTGTTTTTCTCACTTCAAGAACAATTTCTCAATTCAAAAACTTTTTTATGAAAACTCCAAATCTAGATGTGAGTTTATATCTTCCGTTTTTGAGAACATTTTAAACTAAAACGAGAAAAACCCTTGCAAGTGCTCGCTTAAATGTTTTCAAAAAATTCTCTTTTTCCCATTCCCAGCTAAATGATATAGTCATCCGACTTGGCCTAAAATTTGTAGAATTATGTGAAAGCATGTGGAACAAACACATACGAAATTGCGAGATGCTACCATTAAAAACAAAAAGGTTTTCCTAATTAAGACGGTTTTTCAGATCAATCTTTTGTATTACAGCTATACCATATAGTTGTCCGATTTTAATGAAACTTGGTAGAATTATAAAAAAACATAGATAACTTACGATTACAAAGTTTGGAGACGTTTTCATTGAAAAAAAAAAGTTTTTCTCACTAAAACTAGTTTTCCGACCGATTGTTCTATCATGGGAGCTATGAAATAACAAATAATTTTTGGTCCAGGGTCTAGAGGTCCAATTCCAGGTCCAATTCTGGGCCAAATTCCAGTTCTGCATAGACAATAAATTTAAGGGTAGATACAATTTTTTTTTACAATTTGAAAGTTTTTATTTTATTAAAATTTTAAATATTAATTTTTTAAAACTATTACCCAAAAAGTTAAAATTTAAAATTTTTAAAAAAAAATTTTCAAAATATTGATCACAATTTCTTGGAGAAGGTATATCTAAAAGACTAATCATTTCTGAACTATATTATTTTCTTACTCTTTTTAACTTACTCTTTTATCCGACTTCCATTTATCTCGTCAGAATATTGAGCGAAAAAATCAAGTTGTCAAATAATGCTGTGATTTTCATGAAAAACTGAACTAAAACGATTTGTTCAATAGACTTAACATACCTTAATAAATTTTATTTCAGCAATTTAAGAGCCGATTTTCACACCGAGTACAAATTGGCAAACCTTAAAATCGGCTTTAGTTTAGATGTTTTTCCAACTGGATTTTATAGCTCGAAGTCTGCAAATGAGAACAATTCTTGCTCTCAGCGTTGACTGCAGCTTCGAAACTGCCAGCCAGTAATTGAATATATAGAGTGTTAGACTGAAGAGTAGACGTGCGAAAAAAATAAGTTAAAAGTGAAGAAGCAAATTAGAAGACCACCAAAAAGAATTTGTCATTATTCTGAAAGCATTCGATCAAAAAAGATGCTGATTTTTGTATTGGGAGAATCATCTATGCATTGTATGCAGGTATTTGACTTTGTGCTTATTTGTTAAATAATTGTGGAATTAGTTTAAGCGCAAAAGCTAAAAAATCTAAATTAAAATCGAAAAAATTACCTTAAAAATCTTTGCTTCTGTTTAATATTTTCTGCTTGGTTTCAAGCACATTTCATCTTACCTAACTTTTAAGTTCAAATGTGCTTGATATCAAGCACTATAGGCTTGATTGTTTTCTGAGTGTAATCTTCTAGTTAAACTTAAAACTTACTCTATCAACTGCTTTATGTAGAAAACTTCACATCACTCTCTATTAATTGTTTGATTATTTGACAGATTTTATATGCAGAAAACTTCACATCACTCTCGGCCCTAAAGCTATAACAGTATACAATTCAATTCGTCTCGAAATAAACTGATCAAGTAAACTTGTTCTAAGACAATTTCTGTTTTTGTGAGTCTTATTCAGTAACTCTGTGTTATTCACTCTTTTTTAGTAACTTGTTTACTTACTGATCGCTCAGTTCAATGAATTTCTATTCAGTGACTGACCAGCTGTTACTTGTAACACTTTGCAAGCAGCAACCAAGGATTACAATTGGCTCGAATGTTACATAAATGCTGCCAGCTTTGGCAATTAGAAAACAGAACAACTTAACTTGATTTTTAAAAGCTACTTCAATTAGACAATTTACTTTTGTTGTTTACTTTATAAGGCTGCTATGTGACAATGATGCTTTCACTTCGTTCTTCGTACTTCGTTAATTGTTTAGGTACAATTTTGTGTTATTAATAACTTAGACGAACGCATATAATAATTTTGGCCGCAACCATAAACTAAATATTGAATAGTTTACTAAAAACAATTTATATGACAGAACAACGTTTGCCGGGTCAGCTAGCAGTTCATAATAAATTTCAGCTTTAAACTTACAAACAAATTTTGCCCCAAATGACAGATGGTCAGTTTCATAATCAAACTCTGTTAAAAAACAAAGGGAAAAATGATTTTAGGTAAGGAAATAAGGGATAAGGTAAGGCATACTTTTCATGTTACTGAACCACAAGAAAAATAGTCAATACTGAATAAATTTCATTTCTGTCAAGTTTGGATGGAAGTTTATTAGAGACCGTATCTTATGTAGTTTTTATCCACAAAAGTAGAAAATTATCTTAAGTGGGGTTGTGTTGTAATATTCCCAAATGCCTTAGGGAATCGATAACAGTTTGTCTCTTTTAATTTGAGCTGTTGGAAACCCAAGTACCAGTATATCCTATGCTATTCCGATGGTTTCCAACTTCTAAGATAGAATACAAAGCTCTCTCTCTCTCTCTTCACATCAACAGCTTTGAAGCCCTTGTCACTTTCATCAAATCAAACACCAAATACGTATATATAATTATGAAAAGCATCACCGTTTAGCTTTCAACTGTCACTTTTTAATCGCGAATTTTGTCGGCGAGCAGATTAATGCATATATATCCATTTTGCATAATGCTTCATAATTCAAGATAAGCATCAAATTTCTATCAGCTGGCTGCCCCTGGCTCGAGCTGCCTCAGTTGATATACATCAATTTTTCGGCCATTTCATTTGGCTACCAGACCGACCGACCGATAAAATGCAAATGTATGCCAAATAGGGTCACAAGCGTGTTTCATTAAATTATATGGCTCGGCTGTGGTTTCTGGTTTTTACTTTCTGGGTGAACTGCACCCTGGTGTTAAAATTTGGTGATTTCTATTTCGATCGTTGGCCCTGTTTTTATTATTAACTACTTTAATTCTTTTCCATTTTGCAGCTCACAACGCCCACGAAAATGCGTCAGAGAAAGGCACAGCCTCAGGAGTGAAAAGTGAAAAACTATAAAACAAACGAAGCAAATAGCTAATTAAAACAAAAGACTCAAAGATTGTGCAATAAAACTTCCAAAAAGTAAACAAATCAAAAGCCCAATAAATATTTCGTAGTTCGAGCGGTTAATTAAGAGAAAAGGCGTTGGAAAAGTTTTCGGTGCTGTTGGCGTGCAGTTATTTGCCCCAAAGCAAATACATAAACTAGCTCACAAAATATTTACAAAAATAGTTTTAAAGTGAAATGCAAATCAATTAAAGAAAATTAGAAATTGGAGTTTTTATGTGCTGGAAATTGTGTTTTACTGACCATGAAAACGACAGAAAGTGTGCAAGTCCAAGAAGATAATTAACGTAGCAAAGAAAAGTGCGAGTGCGTGTCAAATTTGCGAGTGGCCAAAATGGCAGCAACGGTTCAGTGTTCTACAAAAATATAATTAAAAACATAAATACAAACCAAAAAACAAAAAAAAAGAGAAAAAGAACAGCAGCATTTAAAAGCAATCAAAAACTTTTTACTGAGCCAGCCGTTGCCGCCTCCTGTTCGAGAAACCGATTTGCCATTGCCAAGCATTTATGGCTGGCAACTCAAAAGCGAATTGAAAGTCTAGTAAGTTGATTAACAAAAATTTGTTTTTTCAGAATAACAACGCTTTCACCTTGCCAACACTATATAAAATGATATGATATGGATTCCTACTAGGAATTTCCTAGTCACTTGCATGAGAATGTAAGGGAGTATTTAGGTTAGGCCCTACGACTAAAACAATATTCAGCATATTCGTATAGTTTCACTGGGAACACAGTAAAAATTATTCACTTCATTAGTGTAATTGGTAAAGAACAAGAGGTTCAATCCTAAATTCTTAAATATCCTTAGAATTAAAAATTATGTACAATATTTCAGACTTAAATTTGAGGAGAAAGAAGTGGCCCGAAACTAAAAATATTTCATTAATTTACAATAAGTTTTGTTCTTCCCTAAGATATATCAACTTATTGTTCGGGTTAGAACTGAATCAAACCTGGAATGAAAGCTCTTGTACAGAACTCATGGCATGCCTTATATGTGTTTCAGTCATGAGCCTAACACTGACAGTTCGTACTACGTCATGACTTTGGCTTAATACAGGCACGATTTCAATACCAAACTCATATTTGAGTTTCATGCAAAGTACCCAAAAGAGTACTGAAATCAGTCATGAATCCAGATATTCTTACTGCTCAGACCTGCATTTAGCACTACTGTTGCGTAGAGCTGCATGGACCTAAATTTGTATACCTTCAACTTACTCTAATGACTTATGCATTGTTCAATTGTCTGGAAAAGGGCCACCTTTTGTACAGTATGTCTATTGATTTTCCACAAAAGAAGTGTACCTCTATACTGTGAAAAAACAAGAAACTTTGTGCTTAAATCAAGAATTCTTAGTTTTAAGCATGTTCAGACTTAATAAAGTAATAATGATAAAGCACGAATGGTGCTTGGATAAAAAACTGAATCAACAGCACCAAGCATACTAAATTTAAGCCTGGAAAATTATGAAGCTAGTTTTCTTTCTGCACAGAAAAAGAAATAAGATCAAAATGTTTTTGATTTGGGCTAGTTAATTTGATATTTTGTCAAACATTAATAACATTTCATTTGACAATAAAGAGAAAGGGACGTATAGAAAATTTAAAGATGGAAAGAAACAAATATTGTCACATTTAGAAACTGCAAGCAACGTAGTGAACATTAAAGAATGTTCTTATCCGTATACGTTGGTGGAGTACGATAAGATGCCATTCCATTCGTATTAAGTGCAAAAGGTACCGAGTTCGATCCTAGACAAGGATATTTTAAAATATCAATTCGATCTTATAGCCTCTTTCCACTGAGCATCATTTCTGGAAAATTTTGTCGTTTCCATTGACAAAACATAATTTTGATGACATTCACAACGATACGTGGACAAAAACACCCGATGCTTTGATTTTGTTGATTATTATTTGGCTAAAGGATTTGTTATTGTGTTGGCAATATTACAATAAATGCTGCAATGCAATAATGAGAAAGCTAGTTAGATAAACCTTCAATTCAATTAAGATTTTAACTTAACTTACACTCAACTACGCCTTGTCCAAGGTAAGGAGAGTAGTGGAAACTGCTTTTAGATAATCAAAAGCCCGCCTTCGGAGAACAAGCAAGTGACTGGACAATCGTAGAGCAGAAAAATGAGGTCCACAACCTGAGGCACCAATGTCGCTAATGATTTTCATAACCCTCCAGAATTAATAAGTCGCGCCATATATCGTACCTTAAGACTGAACAACACAATTAAAATAAGGCTAAAAAAGGTTTATTTCACTTAATTTGTAATCTTGTCTTTCTGTACTAAATTCTTGACTGCAACGATTACAGTTCCTCATCCAACGAAAGTTGCTCGCTCACCCCATGCTGGATAATTAAGGGCTCGATTAAGCGTCTCGCTTAATGCTCTCATGGACGAACGTGGAATGCCTCCATAAAAAACCTCGCAGTCAACTGGATCTCCTTCCAAGTTCTTGGGGTTTTCCGCGGGCTCATCTGTAAACAAACATATTACTTACCTCTCTGATATTTTTGTTTTTCTGATGACACTAATGGCACTGAGAGAATGTCGGGAAAAATACCAAATTCACTCGGGGCGAATTTCATCATTTTCAAGAAATGACACGAAATGAAAGGAAATGAAAATGGAGAAACGTATGGCAGAAATGATACAATTTCCTTCATTTGTTGTCATTTCAAGAAATGATGTTTCATTTCTTTAGTGGAAATAGGCTATTAGAATATTAATTTTATATTTTCGAAAATATTAGCTTGATATTTTCGGACAGGTAATTTTCAGGTGTTTTATATCCCCGTTTTTATTGAGCCCCAGAATATATCATTATTTTTTTATATTTGAGAAAGTATCGCTTAATTTTTTAATGTCCCACACTCATAAAGAAATTTTGCATGAATTTTGGAAAATTTCCTTTTTTTATTGCACTGAAACCTATTAAAAATTTCTAAGTATCACACAGCTTCGACCAGATACCAATTCTACATTCCGTCCCTCCGTCTATATGTCTGTTTCAACGCAATCTTCTGTTTCAGTTTTAAAGCAATCGAACTGAAATTTTGCCAATTTTTATCGGAACCGATCGGTTCAGAAGACTATAGCATATAGCTGCAATAGCTTAAGTAGTTTAAGTGCACAAATAATTTTTGGTTTCGATGAAAACGTCTCCAAACTTTATATTTTTCGATTACCTAAACTTTTTCAGAATTCTGACAAGTTTCATGAAAATCGGTCAACTATATAGTGAAGCTTCCATACAAAAAATATGTCTAGAAAATAGTCTTAGTAAGGAAAACTTTTTGGTTTGTGATGGTACAGTCCTGAAAAATAATACTTTTGCATTTCATATGCTTTCAGCTAGCTCTTCAGAGTTTTATCAAAATCGAATGACTACATATATCTGCCACAGGAACGATCGGTCGGGAAATGGGTCTTAGGGAAATAAATTTTTTTTCTTTTTACTGCTATCGCCCCTAAGAGCGACTTTTTGAATGTTATATGATTTTTAAAGTAATTGCAGAATTTGGTCAAAGTCGGATGACTAAATCGTGTCAGTCGATCGGTCAGCTAAAAAAAAATTTAATGATGGGTGGATTTTTCTGAAATCACTTTCTTAATACTAAAGCAAAATGTATCTTTGTATATATGTACTTAAATAAACCATTAAAATTTTGTAAAAACTGTGTCGAATTTCGGAAAATAGTTCTTTAAGATCTCTAGAGTTTTCTGGGACACCATCAGATATCATCAGTTTCGTGGATTCTTTTATTGTAAAACTTATTGAATAGTTAAATAGTTAATTATAACCTATGGAATGATACTTTTATAAGATAAAAGTACAAAGAAAAAGGTTTTCAAACTGAATAAATAAATCTGAAAACTATTTTAGTAGTCTTTGATATGGTTTTTAGTTTCTTTTGATAGAAAAGTTAGGTTATGATGGTATGGGGCTTGGGAAAAAAAGAATAAAAAAGATTTGCATAAGTATCCACTTCAGTCAGATTGGTCGTCTGTTTCAAATATGTGACATGGGCATTTGGGGCGTAATTGTATTTTGACGAGGGAATTTATTAATTAAGAAAAAATCTAAAAAAAATATGGGTTTCATTTTATAAGTTCTGTTAAACTATAATAGTTAGACCCCTAAAACATGACAAACTGCAATAAATTTATATTTTGTACGCTGTTAACCAACAATCTGCTCCCAAGTGAGCGCCAGTCATTCTGTATTACAAAATGTCTGCTTAACATAAGTATTCCATAACATAATTCTTGTTACGGTATTTAACACTGTAAACCACTTAAATAGCTTCTAATTATTTCACACTTTTGTTGATTTGATCAAAAGTTACAAAAAGCCACATAATTATAGTTTTACAAATTCCCACATCCGTTAGTTATTCTACAGAAGGTTTGTCTGTTTTTATGCCCAATTAATGAACTTTAACCAATTCTGTATGCTAAATTTGACACCTTTGAAATGCGCATTTAATTGTACATAAAAAATCTTCAGTTTTATGAGTTTATGACAGACATTCCAATTTGTCATCTGCCGCAATATTTGCTCATAAAATTGGTTTATAAACTATTAAACACTCACACACATTCGTGTGTGTGTGTGTGTGTGTGTGTGTGAAGAAGATTGCATGCGATTATCTTTGAGTATTATAAAACCTGAAGTCAACTGGTGCTGCTGTGGGTTGGAGTTGCCGATTGCCAGTTGCTTCTTCTGTTACTGTCGTTTTATTAGCGAAAGTCATCGAGCAGAATAATTGTTGCAATGAAGCTCCCGTAA
Source organism: Lordiphosa fenestrarum (assembly GCA_035044985.1). Classification (NCBI taxonomy): domain Eukaryota; kingdom Metazoa; phylum Arthropoda; class Insecta; order Diptera; family Drosophilidae; genus Lordiphosa; species Lordiphosa fenestrarum. Next base: position 187,691 of record JAWNNO010005642.1, read on the forward strand.
CACCCGCTCCCCGCTCCCCGTCCCCCTGGCCCGACCTCAACCAAGCCCAAGCCACAATCAAAGTGCACGCTCATAAAACACAATTCACTTGCGCGTAAAATGAAATTTGTCCTCTTACTCAAAAGTCTGTATAACTCTTTGAGTGCGTGAGTGTGTGTGGGTTTTTGCTTTGGCGAAATCCCCATCTTGGCAACAGTCACCAAACTGTGACCATCTGAAGCAGCTTGTTATATAATTTTGGAACCGATTATTCCATTTGTACAAATTTAAGTTTGCCATACTTGAGGCGCAAAATTATTTAAATGCGTCAAAATTTTCGTCTTAAGTGTGTTGTGAAATTTACAACAGTTTTTTATTTATTTCGATGTTTTTCTTAACGCTAAGAAAAGACCTTGGATATGGATAGTTATACAATAAAAGTGCAGTGGCCTTAAGGCTAATGGGTGACAATTAGAATTAGCTTGCAACGGTTTTGATATTCTTGCTGTAATATTTGAAATGCCAAGTGAAGAAATGTCAAATGTTTCATGTTTTCACTGAAAACGATGTATCTCTTAGCTTGGGGCAGTCCTTTTTGATTCCTATAACATTAGAAACAGAATAAAGCAATTAATGTACCAGAATCAAAGGAAGACAAGGGATCTTTGCTTTGGAACGCTGATGATCTATTCGATGATTATTGTACCTAGTATGATTTGATGGTAGATGGTTCAGTCCTTTTCAGAAATGACCGTCCTACCTTAATCTTATGGACGCAAAATATAATTAAAATCAAATATTGGGGGTGACCCGGAAATCTCTAAAGATTTCCGTATAAGCGATTGGACTTTTAACCTAACTAGAAGGATTTTATATGTAAAGTGAGGCCCTCGGTTATGCTTTTCGACACAGGATTTCACACTTTACCCTCGAAAATTCTAAGGACCGATTTCTCATCTTCTCCATAGTCACTATGTTTCAGATAAGCTTGGATTTTACACTGTTATTTGTAAGTTTATGTGACAGTTAGCTCTATGTAGAAGATTAGAAATCGGGACTAAGTCCTAAAACACAGCATTTGCTGTGACCTCAAGTTGTTAGTTAGCAACCGGTCACCTTTACAAGACATCGACGCCGACTGTGAGTGGCAATGTAAGAGTTTCTTTCTACTTCACATTAAATTTGTTCAATAACTGTCTGCATTGTTATACTTCCCAGTGGCTATCAGACTATTACTTCCCTGTCGATAGACTTTTGCAAAACATCAAATATGTATATTTGGATGAGTTCGACTTGAGCAATGTTTGTAATCGCATACGGCCTCCTATCCTGTTTTTATCAAAGTTTCTGAATTCTTTCATACTTTTCCCATTCGTACCCAATCGGTTCTCAATTTTGCCGTTATTGAAAAAAGACCAAGTTCTGAAAAATATACACCGAAAAAAGAAATCAATCCGAAACGGAAAACAGGGTAATCCCGGATATTCTTGAGCCGACCCCGAAAAAGATTGATTTCACTCACACTTTTTATACTCTGTACCGTAGGTACACAGAGTATTATAAGTTTGTGCAAAAGTATGTAACATCCAGAAGGAAGCATCTCCGACCCTATAAAGTATATATATTCTTGATCAGCATCAACAGCCGAGTCGATATAGCCATGTCCGTCTGTCCGTCTGTCTGTCGATCTCAGAGATGGTAAGAGATAGAGGTTTGACATGTATGGGACATATGCTTCTTTTGTCTGCAGGCAGATCAAGTTTATTTTCAATTTTGGCCACGCCCCCTCCCGCCCCCGCAATTTAGAAAAAACGTGATATCTCCCACAGTTTTGAAGATAGATGGCTTGTTCCTTCTGGACATATTTAGTTATTAGGATAACTTATCGATCTGCCAAAGGAATGAAGAAGATCGGATGAACGGTTTTCGAGTTATGATCAAAAGACAAATTTTCTTGGTACAGAGTATGTTATAGTCGGGCTTGACCGACTTTCTTTCTTGTTTTTAATGCAAAAAACAGGATCACTTCCCTGTTTTCAATCCAGTTTCGGATCGATTTCCGATTTTTTTTCTGTGTTCGATTTTTTTCCAAATCAAAGACCAAATTGAGAAATCCTTTTCTTAATTGTGTCTTTAAAATGAACAATGAACATCATCTAATATATTTTAATGTTATTCAGAAAAAAATTGATTTTAAGACCATATTTTACATTATAAAAAGAAGACAGTGTTAGCAATATCTCAAATTAAAAAATTACTTTGGAAAATCAATGCTTCTCCGATTGTTTCAAAACACAATATTTACTTTAGCATAAAGAAGAAGTTTAATAAATAACAATTAACAACCTCAACGTTCTAATGCAGTATTCTTCCCACTATGCTACAAAGCTTCTTGCTTTGGTCCCTTACTTCCGCGCGAGCGGTTGATAGTCGTATGAGCTAAGATGCCAACATTTGTGTGGTGATTCATCGACGTCAGGAGTTCAATTCACAGACAAGGTAAAGTAACAACACCATTATTTAATGTTAATAATATCAAGCCACAGATCGGAACGAAACGGCCAATACACGTTTTCAATACACTTGAACGGATTATTCTCTGAATGAAACGTCTCTTTATGGGCATTTCCACCGAAAGGTCCACCTAGACTAATAAACTAAAAGTATTTCTAAATACTATGCTGTATTAGATTATCATGGGGAATCAATTAAATTGAACAAACATAAGCCAATCTTACACTTATTCATAGCCCATTTCGCTAGCTCAATCCGCTAGGAAAGATGGTTCATTGAATTCATTCATTTTCTGGTTCATTGTATGGGTTTTTACCGCGGTTTCGGTTCGTTTCAGTCGTTCACTCGTTATTTTTTATGAATTGTAATTTCAAAAGTGCATAATTGATGTTCGCACACTTTCGAAATGGTATTCCTAGAATTCATTAAAATAACTTTGAAGTCCTTATGTATGTAAGTGCTTAGCATCGATAAATGTAGTAGATAATTGAGAAAATTGTTGAAATACTGAAGAATATAGTCAGATGAAAGGTATACAAAGAGGTTTGTGAACAATTGCAGATGTACGGGTTCACATTTCTTAAAAGCGGAACAAGTCTTCCCTGGAAACTGTATGAACTCGGTGTCGCTAAGGATCAATTCGGTCTTTTAGAGGGTCCATCAGCGAATAGTATTGTATCCAAAATTCAAAAGAAACTTTTTAGGAAATCAATGGACATTCCCAAAATTCATATGTATCATTTTCTAAAGGTACGAGTTTTACTTCTCAAAGCTCATCAGTGAACTGAACCGAACCTTTTTGCTTAGTGGTCAATGGTTCGCCGGTCTGTTTTGTGGCTCGGCTTATCATCGAAATTAGAGGTTCGGTTACAGTTTTGTTCGGTTTGGTTTAGAAGAATTTGCTTGCATCCCTACTAAATACTAGACTAAGGGCCGTTTTCTCATCTTCTAGATAGCTGCTATGTGTCAGATAAGCTTCGATGTAGTTTATATAGAAGATGTAAAATGTAAATTGTACTCCTTGGAAATATCCTGCCTACACTACTTGCCACATGCATAACTTATCAACTGACAATTTGACCCCTGAAGCTGGCTACTACTTTTGTTGAGTTTAACTATCTTTCTTGTGTGAAAGGAGCCTTTGTTGAAACAACTTTTCTTGACTCGGGGATCATGAAGTTGTGCAAAATTATGTAACATGGAGAAGGAAGCCATTTCGACCACCTAAAGTATATATATTCTTGATCAGCTGAGACGATATAGCCATCGGTTCGGAGATACTACCTTCTTTTCTCTGGTAGAGAGTATAAAAATACAAGTGATGATTTTGGGCACAAAAAAAGTCACAATGTATGGATATTCCACGGGCGTCGAAGAGAAAAAAAAATTGTTTGTTTTATAGTAAAACTTTCCCGCAATGACCAAGCACAAAATAGGTCAAGTGCGAATCCCTTTCTTCTTTCATCAAACACTCCCCAGCAGAGATGACTAACAGTGCTCACACCTCATTAAATGCACTTGTCGAACAATACGAGAATTACAAGGAGTAATTCTGAATTGAGCACATTATCAGCGGCAGCAGCAGCAGCCGCAGCAGAAAGATGACAATATTTTCCTGTTTTGTAGTCGTTTATGGCCATTGGACTCGGAGCTGGCAATGACAGCGGCACAAACATTGAAACTATAATTAATATGACTGCGAATGCGGCTACAACTCCATTCAAAACGATTGAATGACAGCATATGAACCATTCATTCGCAGGAGACGTGTAATTATTTGCATTAATTAACTGGGTGTGTATGGTTAAACGATCAATTAACACTTGTGACATAAACCAAAGACCCACATTTATTTAGTATGGGCAACTAGTTTAGTAGTGTGAGAACAGAAACAGTTCGCCGAGATCATCCTCTGGCTTACTTTATGTGCTCGGGCCATATTCAACTGACGAGTGTCTTAAATGTGAGACAAGTGAATGCTGATTGACCCAGTCTGAGCCCAGTTGGCTGGGGGGAACGTGCATTTCATGCAAATTAACGATATCAGGCAGCGACCTGTCCCTTTGGCTCGGTTCATTACAAACATTTAAAGGCATTTATTTCTTGTCTCCATTTTAGTTTGTGAAGATTTTCACTTTCAATCTGTCAAATTGTCACACTCATGCTGGTGGCTCATTGTTTGGCTGAATGAATGAAAAGTGATTGCTTCACGATTTTGATTTTATTTTTATTGTTTTTTGTTTTTTTTTGTTGAGGTGTCGGGCACATCAGTAGCGATTACGAGTACAGAGTTGTTGTACATTCACAGTTATATTGGGTCTACGGCTTTTTTATGGTAAACTTTGAATGGCTGCACTCGCACGTGTTGGCCACTTCCGTATGATCGTGATTGATTGTGTTTTGCGTTTCCTTTATCTGGGCCACAATTTACACTCTATTCAGCTCTGGGTATGACCGTTACGAAATCGAAATGAAGCTATTTAGAATAGTTGGCCATCAATAACCAACCTGCTAGGCCAATCAACCGAACTGAACCGCTTCAAATCCTAAATCCAAATTAATTATGTTGCATTTTCTGGGGAAAATAAATTATAAGAAGCTCCACAGAACGCAGCGTCATGCAGCCGCAGACAAAGCAAATATTTGGACAATGGAAGACAATGCTTTGGGCCCTGCTGCTCCAAATGGGAGGGAAATGTTGAAAAGCACACAAATTGTACATATAAACAAAAAATAAACAACCAAAGCCAAGCCCCTCGGCCCTTTGGTCATTCAAAGGTGCAAGTGCAAAGAGATGGAGGAAACCGAAACGCAAGCAGGTTGCATAGCATTACCATTACCCCGGGGCCCATTAGTCCAAGCCAGGTTAATAAACCAGAGGCGGCCGAGCCGGGCCAGTTTGTGATTTATGTTTGTGGCCCAGGCTCTGACATTTAACAGCTTGAAAAACTTGTTGCTTTTTATTTTGGTTTTCCACTCGAACGCACAGAAAGTGCATCATGCAAAGTGACGGCCAGCCGGCGATTGCACATTGCCGATGTTGATGCTGATGGCTATGGGTTAACGTTGCGTATGCGTAATGGCAGTTTCTGTTCGCGCATAATTGATTAATGGTGAGCGCTAAAAGTTTTCAATCACCCAACAGGCGCCAGGAGCATAATGCAGGCTGGGAAAATGCACTGATGCTAATTTTCGAATGGGTGTGCAACCATGAAATTTGATTTATAGAAATTGAAGAATCGGTCTTGAACTATTTGGAAAAAAAACACAGTTTTCGAAATTATGCCACGGTTTTCTAATGCTCGCCTAGTGGTTGGACGAGGGTTAAAGTTACATTTTACAATTTTAAGGTTGTTGACATATAACAAATTGGGCAGCAAGAGATGCATCATTCAAACTATGTCCTAACAATAAAACTTGGCCTCTTTGTATGAACTTTTACTTAAGTGCCGAGTGCTATACTCTATAATGGGTTTCAATGAAATCTAATGAAGATATATAGTATGTTCCCTGGTAAAACAAGAAAGAAAGTCGGTCAAGCCCGACTATAACATACTCTGTACCAAGAAAATTTGTCTTTTGATCATAACTCGAAAACCGTTCATCCGATCTTCTTTCTTTCTTTGGCGGATCGATAAGTTATCCTAATAACTAAATATGTCCAGAAGGAACAAGCCATCTATCTTCAAAACTGTGGGAGATATGACGTTTTTTTTAAATTGCGGGGGCGGGAGGGGGCGTGGCCAAAATTGAAAATAAACTTGATCTGCCTGCAGACATAAGAAGCATATGTCCCATACATGTCAAACCTCTATCTCTTACCATCTCTGAGATCTGTGCGTTCATACGGACAGACGGACAGACGGACAGACGGACGGACGGACAGACGGACAGACGGACATGGCTATATCGACTCGGCTGTTGATGCTGATCAAGAATATATATACTTTATGGGGTCGGAGATGCTTACTTCTGGATGTTACATACTTTTGCACAAACTTATAATACTCTATGTACCTTCGGTACAGAGTATAAAAAAATTATGTTTTGTACAATTTTATTCTTGCTACAAATGTCAATTCTTCATAATTCATTGGTACAAAGATTCCCATACAACCCTCATTTACTTTGAAGTCAGCAATCAATTTGAACCGAACCGGTTCGTTCCCGTTGTTACAACATCTTTTCCACTGTAATCTAAAGCTTAAGCCAAACCAAGCTTGAACAAATTTTTGAACCTGAACCTGTTTCGAACCCAAGAACTGCACATAAAAAAATTTGAGTAATTTCTTTTGTAATAATGCTAATATAGCGCAAAAGAGAGTCTCAAAATTGCCAGCATAAGACAACTCTTAAAAATTCTAGATAGAAACACACAAGTTACAAAAGTGAGCATATTTCCACGTTGGACTGGCTTTTTCAAATATGAAGAAATTCGGAATGTTATTGAATTCATTTTACAAATTAAATGAAACGGAACCAGGGCTAAAACCAAATCCTAAACTCAAACAAGAAAGAAAGTGGGCTAAGCCCGTCTGTAATATACTCTGTACCAACGAAGGTGTATGCTCAGTATTCAATTTTGAAGCTGCAGACACCGTTCATGGAAACTTTATCATTCCTTTGACAAATTGATAAGTAATTTTGATTAGGATATCTGTCCGGAAAGTACAAATCTTCTATGTATAAAACTGTGGAAGATTTGATGTATTTTCCGAATTGCAGGGATGAGAGGGAGAGTGACAAAAATTAAAGAATAATATTGTTCATTTATTTCATATACATGTTATAATATCCCTTCAGTTCGGCTCAGACCTGAATCATTGCTGAATCAGCCCTGAAATGGAAGGGCTGGTCATAAATTCAGGGCTGCACTTATATGAGTTTCAGCCATGAATTTAACACAGGCATGTCCTACTACGTCATGACTTCTGCTGATTTTAGGCTTGATTTCAGGGCTGAACTCATGGGTGAGTTTCATAGGAAGTACTGAAACAGGCCTGAATTCATGCATGAAATTCAGCTATTCCTACGGTTCAGGTCTGAATCAGCCCTGACAAACTCAGTACTGAAACGTAGAACTGCAGGGATAACATCTGAAATATCTTTGAAAAAAGTATGAACTAACAAGTAAGGGCGCTGCAGTCGAGTTTCCCGACCACAAAATACCCTGTTCATTTATTTTCATTTATTTGTTTTTGAATTTTTGAAGATGTCATCCTAAATGTAGGCAATACTTTTCTAGTCCTGAGGGCTATTATCAGCCCAACTGTTTCGCTTATAACTCCGGTGTTTTTGGTCCGATCTGATTGTACTTTTCAGAATAGATAGATATTGAGCCTAGCTTGATGTATACTAAACCACGAGGCTCTAACTTGAAAATTGTGGATCTGACGGCTTTTTAGGTCTTGGGGATTTATAGAGGAGGTCTAGGTTTTTTGGGGATAAAAGGGGGACGGGGTGGAATTTTTCAAATCTGAAACAAACTTGATCTGCGTACAGCATAAATCTACCTTCGTGCAAAAATTTGTGGCTCTATCTCTTATAGTCTCTGAGATCGACGCGTTCATACAGACAGACAGACGGACAGACGGACAGACGGACAGACGGACGGACGGACGGACGGACGGACGGACAGACGGACAGACGGACAGACGGACAGACAGACAGACGGACAGACGGACAGACGGACATGGCTATATCGACTCGGCTGTTCATGCTGATCAAGAATATATATACTTTATGGGGTCGGAAAATTTTCCTTCTCCCTGTTACATACATTCGCACAACTTCATGATCCCCCTTTTCCCATTTTCAATGGGAACAGGGTATAAAAATATCAATATATAAGTCCGTGACAACCATTCTCCAGACTCCGGACGCCATTGTTCTGCGTTGAACATCATTACGCGTCAGCAGATCATCCGAAACAAAATTTAGGATAAAAGGTAGTATGTTTTCCTAGGTAGTCATCCTAGGAGCTTTTTCTTTTTTTTGGCACATAGGACAAAAAAAGTGAGAAGCTCAAAAAAATGTATTTTATTTCAAGTCAGATTCGTACAAGATCCGAGATATCCGAGTTCAAGTGAGTCCCATTCGAGCTTGGAAAAAAATAATCCGGGATGGAGCGACTTTTGACAACGGTTGGGATTGATTTAATCCCGGATATCTCGGACAGCATTTTGAAGTTATTACTTCGAATTTCGCTCAAAAATTTCGTTCATTGTGATTTTATTATATGGTTAAACAAAGCAAGAACAAAATAAAACTCTTTGTGATTACCTCTTGATTTATGCATAATAAGATTCTAGTAGTCTGAGAGGTCAGCTATAATGTTGCTGAACTACTCATAATTTGCACACTCCGCGCAACACAATAATTTGCTGTGAGTCCCACAAACTTTTTCATACAAACTCAAATGACTTTGATAGCTGCTTTTTGTACTAGCGCTAATTTTTTGCTCCTAAAAATGTATTCAAAAGCTGAAAAAATATGTTTGGTTAAATTAAGAACCAAAAATATAATATCCAGGGCTGCAAACCAAAAAAAATTTTTTGATCTCCGGTACACTGGTTCGAACCCAAATTAGCGAAATTTAAGGTTCGAGGTTTTTGGTTGAAGGTTTTGGTTCGAACGTTGGTTCAGTCCATATTTTATACAACATTAATAATTGTTGTGATCTACATATGTGTTTTAAAAACGGCATTCGACCTAAAAACTCACCAAATTATACGGGAACCGAGTGGTTTATGGTTCCGAATTGGTTAGTAGAACACATGGAAATATTCAATATATAATTTAAAGTTAAATGAAATTCCATTTCGTAGTTTACGTAGAAAAATATTACCAAAATAATGTTAGATTCTTGCTTTTGAAAATTATTCAACAAGCTAGATATAACAAGAAATATTTAGGTGGGGATTTCATATGGAAATCTAAACGTTTTGCCAGATTTTTTTGTTCCACTTTCCTGCCCATTTTAGGAGTCAGTCTCACCAAATAACAGATGAAGTCGGTAGACAGAAGGTACAATTTTTGTGTCTATCAGTTTTGTTGAACCGAACCGAAATTTTAGGTTCGGAACAGGTTCAGGTTCAGCTTTAATTTCTAAAGAGGTTCGGTTCATAGTAAAATAAAATTTTGAACCGGTTCGGTTCAAAACCGGTTTGCAGCCCTGATATAATCAATTTTTGATCAATTTTCCATACAGATTTTTTGAAATTATCTGACAAAAATGGTAAGAACTTTCTCTCTTTGGAAATTATAGACATGTTCAGCCACGGAAAATATTGAAAAATGAAACAAGCCGTTCATGATTTTTTTAAACTAAATTTTAGAAATTTTTTGAAGTTATCAAATTTTTTTCAAAAAATTTTAAAAAAAAACTTTTTAAGCCTGAAAATTTCAAAAACTATTTTAAAGCTCAATCTTAAAAAGTTTTTGAGTATTTAACAATTTTAAAAATTTACCCTCGCCCTAGTACTCACTGAAGCGTATAACTTACGAAAAAAAGCTAAAATTTTGGGGTTAAGCTTTTCTCATAATAAGCTGCCTTTGGGCCAATTATCATACAATTCAAAGATATCATGCTAGAAAATATATTTCTTCCAATGTCTCTGTCAAAACTTTGATAAAAAGACCGGCTTATCTCAAAAACTTCTCAAATTAAACACTTTTCGCTTTTTGTCACCTGTTTCGTTATCATTTTGTAATCATTCAGTCTTATTTTCTCACTTTCTTAAGTTTTCCTTTTCATCGACATTCCACATTTCATCCAAAGCTGGATTAAGCATTAAACACAGAGCTGAACCAAAAGCAATGGTACAAGTCTGAACCTTAACTGAACCAAAGTATCTTAAGATGGGTTAGAAGGGTCATTGCCCTGAAACACAATCTCTCGTATTGAAATGAATACTTCTCATTCTGCCTCTAAAGAAATGCTGTTCCACATAAGCCTGGCTTGCTCCTCTAAACCTCTTCTCTCATGCGATTGTGTGATTATATAGCTGGAAATAAACTCTTCTAATCTTTAATCAAGTACTTAAATCTGCAAGTAGATTTTCTATTCTGCTACTGCTGCTTCCCTAAGTACATATCATTCATTCTCTTCAATTAGATTTTCACATTGATAACTTTTGATGGTGCAACGACTTTTCCCACTTACTGTTCGCCCAAGATTTCTATCGGCCGTGTGTTGTGTGTGTGTGTGTGTGTGTGTGTGTCCTCTTGTCGTAGTCATAGGCATAGTAAGTAGTTAGAGTCATCGCATCCAAATGCCGCCTCAAGCGATATGTTTCACATGGACAGGCCACTCAAAAATTGTGTTTGCGTTACGCGCCGTGATTATAACCAGAGAGCGGGACTCAAACGAAGCCGCCGTCTCCGTAGATGGACCACATGCCAGTGATACCTCTGCGTGTCTTGATGCTGTGTTCCAGTTGTTTATCTTTTTCATTAGCCTGGGCGGCCTGTCATCTGTGCCGTCGCCAGTCGATCGGCTGTCGATTGACAAAACGCCTACCGGGTAAGTCGCCGCTGCCCCCGAAGAAGAAGTCTGCCACTCAAACTAAACGGGCTGCGATTTTTCCGCACTTTACCACACGCCAACCGGAGGGCTGGCGGGGGGAAGTTAAGTGACTGACGCAAATTGCGCAATTGTTATTACAATTACTCTCTTCAACTAGCTGGGCAGGCGGCAGGCTGGGTCGGAGCCCCGGCGACTGGAGCTGTGCACGTACCTCAGTCAGCTGGCCGGGGCGAATTTTTCTAATAGTTTAAACATTTTTGCTAGAAAACTATTTGGCCTTTTGGGCATTTCTTGGGATCTGTCTGACTGACTGTTTGTCAGAGCGGTTGCTACCCGTCTTTTTTGCGTTCGGATCTCTCTAAAGATAGTCATTAGCACAAACGATTGCCGGTGCCCCGTCTCTCTCGTGTTTTCGGTTGCTTCTGTTTTCGAGGCGTTTAAACGGGGTAATTACCTTTTGGGCATTTTTCTGCACACAGAAAAAAAAGAGACGAAAAAAGTGTACGTTGTTTTTTTTTTGTTGAGGAAATGAAAACGTAACGAAATCGATTTCCAACGGTTTAGGCGCTCAATGGATCGTTGGTGGCGTGTGGCAGCTCAAACCCCTTCCACCCAAATCGCCATCACCAGCAGCACCAAATTTGAAATGAAGTTATTAGGAGAGTGAACGTTGATGTTACGTTGGCATTTCCATTGAGGAGGCCCACATCGGCTGTAGGCCAACAGAAGCTCACGCTAACCAATTGATGAATCGATACCCACTCTCGTAGGTATTCTATGTGAAATCTGAAATTAATGTCTTTAGGAGTACTTACGCCACATGCACAATTTCAATCAACATTAGTTTTCTTTTTGCTAATGATGTGCATAAAGTTTACGGCGAACTTAATTGGATCTAATGATCCTCCAATTAGAGGACGACTAACGGGATTAATATGTTAGGTGAAATAGTCACTCGTTATCTATAAAACCGGAAATTGAAGTGGAATGTGGATAAGATGATACATCCTTATCGCTTCAATAATTAGGAACTTCTTTCGCAGGTTTTGGCCACGTTGTTTATTAAAGTTATGTTTCGACTTATACAGCATCGAGGAGGCTTTATTACTTATTACTTTACCATTAAGTCTTTAAATTGGCTAGATTAGGCATTTATATAAAAATTGTGAAGTTTCTAAATTTTTTGGAAATTTTACGAGTTTCTACGGAGTTTTTCGACCACCTAACAAGAATTAAACTATTTTACTTTGACACTTAACATCTCCTTATTTATTGTTAATAATTGACAATTGTCTTGAAAACTGTATTTATATGTACTTTTCTGATATCTCATAATAGTTACTCGAATGAGAAATCAGAAAAGTGTATTAGTCAATCTGAGAGAGCATGAGAAGTAGGCTATCGAAACTTGAGTTATTTGACAGCCAGCTCATAATAAACTGAGGTACTCGCCAAGTAAACATGCAGCTTAAGAAACTGTTCATAAAAACTGATTTTTTAACTCGGTGTGAACTATCTTAAGTTATGACATTTCATTTGGGATTTAAAGTTGCTCGCAAGAGTTTTTTTTCGGGGAAAGGGAAAAGGGATCTGTGAAGATGGAAGTGGGTATAGTCGAAAAGTATGATTATGTTGGGTCGTTGCAGAAGCTTCACTTTGGGATCATGGGACTTAACCTGGTATTTGATATGTATCGAAATTGTAATGAAAAATAAGAGGAATTATGAAGTACTAACCATTAATTAATTGTGTTAAGGAGATAGTTTTGAAGCTAAAGGAGTTACTTAAGCTAGACAGAGGTAAGAGTGAAGAGTGAAGTACTAAAGAAGCACAGTTACTAATATGAGTATGTTCCTTAGACAAATGTAGGAAAAGATGCTCTTTAATTATGACAAAAATATCAATTGCAGCCTAAAAAAAATCAAACCATCAGCATCAGAAAATCCGAAATTGTTTAAATTGTCATTTTAAAAAAAAAAGACTTATAAATGCAGAAATTTGTGATCCTTGTGTATTGAATTTTTGAATCAGTGCATAAAGCTAGATCAGAATATTGCTTAAGGAATGGCTGTTCACCGTTTAACATTGAACAGTTAAAGTAAACTAGAAATGAGCGGCATTCGGCAGATAAGGCCCGATTTCTCAAAGGTTCCGGTTAGCCAACCACCGGTCAGATTTGTTCGTTAAGATGACGAGCGGTTAAGTCATTTGCTTTTCTCAGCAGCAGTTTCGCCTGATATCGGCAAATGCCTATCGCTGCTTCAGTGTGACCATTCTGTTTGACTAAACTAACGAGTGAACAGCTGACTCGGTTTGGTTTGTTTGTTTTTTAATGCAATTGGTTGTTGCTGGTCATTGTTTTGCGTAAAAGTTGACAAAAATACAATGTTCTGCATCATCGAAATGCATTTCCATTGCGTGGAGTTGAAACATTCGTTTATTCATAAACATTTTGTGTTGCAGCAAATATTACAATAAACAAAGCAAGTGTGCGGCCAGCTGTTTGTATATCGATAAGAATATTGATAATTTCATCGAAGCTGAGCTCGCGGTTAAAGTTGACCGGTGGATGAGCAGCGTTTAAGTTTGTTCCTCCGGTTACGCCACATACATCATGAGACACTCAAATTCGGTTAAACTGCCTGTCAAGTTGACCAACCGGACTTTGAGAAATTGGGCCTAAATCGGACTTACGCTAACTGATTTACGATTTGCAATTTGCTGATGAATCTCTAATGAATGGGGTTCGGTTGTTGCATTTCTGCATTCTTGTTTCTAAGCAGCAGACAGCTTTCACGCCATAGACAAATCATAGGTGCTAGTAGTAGCAAACAAGTTGCATCCAATTTGAATGCACCTGCATCCGTGACTTTTCAAGTAGAGACTAGACAAGGTATTGATAATTTTTCCTAGCGTTACGGGTTTCTTTACAAATGTTGTTACATAAAAATAAACAAAAAAGGGTTTTGAAAGTTGAAGTGGGAACAAATTGCAAATCGCCTGTCCAAAGTAACAAGTAAATCGCCGCATCTAGGGACACGAAGGCTTACATAAACACCAGAGGCCACGTACACATTATTGAAGCATTGGTCTGAGAATAGAGATATATATTGGGGAATATGGAAAAGCTCGCCTTTCTATAAGGAAATCGCATAAAATATGAAAATATTCAGGCAGGCTTGAGCGCATCCGCCTGGAAGCTGTGTGACAAATTGTCCCCTAACTAGCTCCAATACTGTACATAATAGGAACACTTTTGCCCTGGTTTAATGATAGTCTGCTGTTGGAAAAAGCTCGTCATTAAATAAATTAAAATATGCAAATGCACTTTACCATTCTTTAAGCTACAATAAATCCAGAAAAAATTTGTGAGAAAACAAACAAATTAAAGAATCATCACCTAAACCTAACCCAAAACCACGATCGGCTATTCAATGGATGAAAGAATGGAATAATGCATATTTTACATCAATTGTGATGTCGATGACAAAATCAGGACGGTGAAAACTTAGCATGAGACTGCTAAATTCAGGTTATATTCTGGTTTTAAGGTGTGCGGAATGAAATACGAACAAATGCTATTAGATTAGTAGAAAATGTATTTGATGTCCGAGAAACTTGAATTTTAAATATAGTATTATTTACACTTTAAGTTATTTTTACAAAAAAAATTGCATGACCATAGCGATTAGCTTTCCTTATATTTTCTGAAACCTTGCGCATCGCCTCCTTAATTCCGCTTGAATCGATTTTCGCCAGCTTCCTTTTGATTTTTAAGATCAAGCAATTGATGTTGTAGGGTTTTGGGACTTGGGTACATATTGTATATTTAATACATCAAGTGCCTCTAGTGTTGTTTTGGCATAGTGAGCAGATGCTAAATCGGGCCAAAAGGCCGTATAAATTGTCTCTCTTTGCTTTTCAGAAACTGTAGGCACGATTTTTTATTTACATTTCATTACTCCCATGTCTGTAATATATTTTTTTACAGTTTTGTCGTTCACATTATAGCTCTTTCCACAATTTCAGCCTTTAATTTGGCTTTTACTTCAGAACGCTGTGAGCTGCATTTTTTTCCGGAGCCAGGTTTTCTCTCCATTTTTTTTTTCCACTCTTTACATCCGATATTACTTTATGAATAAAAGTTTTTTTGAATCCCAAAGCCGATAAATAATGAAATATTTCATTCTTTGTCTACTTTGGGTTTTTGTTGTAATATCTGCAAATTAAATTTCGCCGCTCTGCTGCATTCAACGTCATGGTCACTACTGAGCGTTATCCAGATAGCTCATCTTTGGTGTAATACATGCTGGAATAGTACCGTTACTTCTTCAATAAATTGTTTTGTGCTCGTCTTTCTGGAAAGCTTGTCAGAACCTTTAGAAAAATGTTCGTATTTTATTCCGCACACCTTAGTACATATTTGGTCAAAAATACATTCAAACTATAAAAAATATTCGGCCCTGTTTCCAATTCCGACTCGGTTCTCCTGTAAACGTTGGTTTTCTTATTTAAAGCCCACAGAATTCAATGAAATATCTGCTGCTACTAGATCAGTGAGTCTCTTTTTGACGAATCGAGTCCATTTGGTATCGAGCTATCGGTTTCAACTGCTTAAGCAATTTCTAATTTCCTTAAATCTGATCCAGTAACTATTGAAATGCTTGTCTTCTTCCGGAAACCGATTCGGAATTTGGAACAGGGCCGGTTGTCACAATTTTAAAGGTCTTTTTGCCAGATTATTTTCAGTTCTCTGGCTAATAGTTCTACATTTCTTACCATATAATTGATTTAGCATGTATCATTAAGCAAATCTCATTTTTGATAAAGGTTTGTTTGAATCACTTAATAATTATACTCCGTACCGAAGGTACATAGAGTATTATAAGTTTGTGCAAAAGTATGTAACATCCAGAAGGAAGCATCTCCGACCCCATAAAGTATATATATTCTTGATCAGCATCAACAGCCGAGTCGATATAGCCATGTCCGTCTGTCCGTCTGTCCGTCCGTCCGTCTGTCCGTCTGTCCGTCTGTCTGTCTGTCCGTATGAACGCACAGATCTCAGAGATGGTAAGAGATAGAGGTTTGACATGTATGGGACATATGCTTCTTATGTCTGCAGGCTGATCAAGTTTATTTTCAATTTTGGCCACGCCCCCTCCCGCCCCCGCAATTTATAAAAAACGTCATATCTCCCACAGTTTTGAAGATAGATGGCTTGTTCCTTCTGGACATATTTAGTTATTAGGATAACTTATCGATCCGCCAAAGAAATGAAGAAGATCGGATGAACGGTTTTCGAGTTATGATCAAAAGACAAATTTTCTTGGTACAGAGTATGTTATAGTCGGGCTTGACCGACTTTCTTTCTTGTTTTCAAACGCAAATGTGTGTCTTTTCAATCGAAATAATTCGTCGACAACATTCAAATCGACCACCACATACATTTGTTTTTACTTCAGCTAAGCCGCAAGCTTTGGAGAGAGAGAAATGAGAGAAAATTCGCGAAGTTCTTTTTGTGATTTGGGCAGTCTGTGAGTTGCGGCTCTGGCTTAAAGAAAAACTACTTCAAGTGTGGGCAGTGCGCATAGGCCGTGAGCACCCCTGATAGAAATTTGACACATTTATCTTAGTAGTTGGAACCGCTACTTAGAAATCTTCACATTAGTCATATTCTGACCTGAAGTATGGAATAAAGGATTTGTTTTGTTTGCCTTTTTCCACAACAAACATCCGAACAAAATCGTTATACCCTCTGCAAGGGTTAAAAGCCACAAAATTACTGGGCTTAGTTCTGGTTTAGGCACATGATTTGGAACGGTTTGTTTCGTCAAAAGGTACCGGTTCCAGTTTCAGTATTAATCCCAAATTATTAACTCCATATAAAATTAAGTAAGAAAATCGGTCAAGGCTTTCAGTTAGCTAAAGCTGAAAATCTTTATTTTATAGGATAAACCTAACTTTTTTCAAATTTCGTATAAACAAATGCATTTCGGTCTAAGCTTGGACAAATTTTTCAGTTAAGTAACAAGAAAAGGTTCGTTCAGTCAGTTTCTATTCATTTAACACGAAACATCTGGTCTTATAACTGAACATATAAGATCGATTGGAAGTTAAGGAAGGACAAATTGACCAAAACTGGTGCTACAACCAATTGGAAATGACTGGAAAGCGAAGTATTTCCATTCCCCAAGTTTGAGTTCCAACTAAGTCTAAGTTTCTTTAACATGACATCGGAGTAAAAGGTCGCACTTGATACTCCAGAACAGCGCTGGGAGACGTTCACAGCAGCCTTCCCTCGAATTGTCTCCAGCTACTTACTAAAAAGCTCTGCCCCATTACAATGATTATGCGGATAATGATGATCTCATCCCATCTAATACTTACCGCAATCTTTATTGGACTAAGACAGGCAACTGAGTGGGTTGTTTGGTGGGTGGGCCCACTTCAGCACCAGTAGCAGCAGCAGCGGCGGCGGCTGGCGGCACATGCATGACCACTCATATATGGCATAGAGGACCTATAGTTATCCCACTAATTATAGCCATGCACATTCCACTCAACATTCTCGGGCAGCAGCACAAAAAAACTAACAACCCATTCGCCTCTTCGTATTCTTCCTACTGATTATTATAATGCCTTCCACTCTTGCAATCCATTGCAGACATGCGCCCGGCACGTTACCGATGAAGCAAGCAACTTTAATCAGACACAGACCCAGGTAAGTTGTCATCAGGGGTGCTGGGGGGAGGAGTGACCAGCGATGTGTGCTACCAGTTTAGGTTACAATTTTATTTTGTTAAGCCCAAACATCTAATTTGGCGTGCGGGAATTGAGTAAACTTTAATTAAATTTCTGAAACTGATTCCGCTTTGATGAGCGCGGACCGGCGGCTGGTGGCCGGGACGGGGACCTACCTAATAATTGTAGCATGTGTCGTCGTGGTCGTCCGCGGTCGGTTGTCGTGAAGCATTTTCGTGCGATCACAATACATTTTTTTGTCTTGTGCAAACAAAATACAAAAAAAAAAAACTTATTATGAAGCAAAAGTGAAAAGTTGTAATTAAACCAGTCACTGGCTGCCACCGCTGCCGCTGCAGTGCAGCAAAAACTGCAACAGCACCGGCAATCATAACGAATAGAAATCGCTGGGGCGACGTGCCCGTTTTTCGTTTTTCGTTTTTCGTTTTTCGTTTTTCTCTCCACTTCAGTTTTTCGCCATGCGACAAGTGCGCTTAATTAGTAGGGTGCCAAGGGGGGACGGTGATGGGTTCCGGCAGGCAACAAGACTAATGTCCCAAAACTGTCCTGCTCTCTTTTTGCAGAACTGCTGCAGCAACGATGTGGCCCAAACGGCATTGGCTAGTCAACAAAAAAGCGGCCCGAAGCAGGCGCTGTCCAGACCAAATAGTAGAAGTATTAGTAGCCTTAATCTTAGTCAATTGCCTTGCCGCCGCGGCAACAGCGCTGATAGCACCCCCCTCGGCGGCAGACACCAGCAGCAGCTATGAGACGATGTCATCGTCGACGGATGACGATGAGCAGCCGAGCTTTTATCGGAGTCCCCATCGACTGGATGGCTACTATACACCGTCCAGTGCCAATTTGGCTGACCTGCAGCGGCAGCAGCTGCTGCAGCGCAGCCAGAACTTCAAGATCAGCCCCAAGCCGTGCTCCTTTGGCCGTGTGGAGGGCACCTGCATGTTTGTGTGGGAGTGCATCAAGTCGGAGGGTCGTCATGTGGGCATGTGCGTGGATTCGTTCATGTTCGGCTCGTGCTGTGCACACAACTACACGGACAACATTGTGTTGCCTCACCCTGCCTTTTCCTATACGCGTCCCACTAAGCCGCTGACACTGAGGCCACGGCCACCGCATCAGCCGCACAAGCCGATGATCAGGTAAGACAAAATTTGGTATTTTTATACTCTGTACCGTAGATACATAGAGTATTATAAGTTTGTGCAAAAGTATGTAACATCCAGAAGGAAGCATCTCCGACCCCATAAAGTATATATATTCTTGATCAGCATCAACAGCCGAGTCGATATAGCCATGTCCGTCTGTCCGTCTGTCTGTCTGTCCGTATGAACGCACAGATCTCAGAGATGGTAAGAGATAGAGGTTTGACGTGTATGGGACATATGCTTCTTATGTCTGCAGGCAGATCAAGTTTAGTTTCAATTTTGGCCACGCCCCCTCCCGCCCCCGCAATTAGGACAAAACGTCATATCTCCCACAGTTTTGAAGATAGATGGCTTGTTCCTTCTGGACATATTTAGTTATTAGAATAACTTATCGATCCGCCAAAGGAATGAAGAAGATCGGATAAACGGTTTTCGAGTTATGATCAAAAGACAAAATTTCTTGGTACAGAGTATGTTATAGTCGGGCTTGACCGACTTTCTTTCTTGTTTGCTATAGTAAATGACTGCGTACTTTAGGGTATTTTTGTAAGATATCTAAGAGAAGTAGAAGAATATTTAGATAAAGGATAAAAGAGGAAGATTTCTTTTCAAAGTCTAAGCCTATTTTTCTGTAGGAAGGAGCTGCAGGGAGCCAGTAGAAGCTGCCAAACTTTCATTTCCCATAAGTTACATGATATTTTAAGCAAGCCTACGAACCAGTACTGAACCTATCCACAAATTAACGGTTTTTTGGGTGCTACGAACTTTCCAAAGCTTTTGGTATCACAAATCGATGCCCCAACAGGACCTCCATATAAGAATAAGCTGGAAAAAGTGCCGAAACGAATTTGGGATCTGGTTAGTTCTGAAAACAATGTTTGGGGTAAATTGTTAGAGTTTTCGGTACGGTATTTTTAGTTTGGTATACCGGTATACCATAGCTTTGGTTGATGCGCAGTGTCTATGAGTGTATGAGATCAAATCAGCTACAAAAAAAAAAATTAATATAAATCAATATAAAATATGACTAGCAACTCGAAATACTTGCATTGTTCGCTTTTATTCGTTACTATCGAGGGTGGGTTTTAAGCGACCTGTTAGGATTGTAGTCAAAGTGGCTATTGGAAGGCTTAGAGTTAGGGATAAACAACAGAAATCAACAAAAATTCGGTACATATGGACAATGGCAATGATTGTTTAGTTGTTTCTACTGTTTTGACGAACTTTCAGAGCATCTCGTCAGTTAAACCTACTACTGAGATGATCAGAATTTTATCGTAGCGAGAATTGTTTCCATAATTCTTGGAGCGTCCACTGAGAATGTAGTGTGAAAAAATGTTATAAATAAAAGAGCTTACAAATTTGAAAATGAAGTCACTAAGTGGTACTCAGAGGTCAGAGGAGAGCTAAAGGAGGAAGTAGCAGTGCCCTATTTTTTGGCCTGATGCAACAGAACTTCAATACGAAGACGTACTGTTTGGGTTTAGGTTACTACAACAGTTTTCATAGTTTTCATTCCGTTAGGCAAAAAAAGGGTTGGCACGACCATGCCAATTCTACGCGCTCTGAAAATGTGTTCCCAAAAACTTTCTCTGAGCAATTTAATTAGACGAGATTCGATCTAGCTTAAACTTCAACGCTGTCAAGCTATCAAGCAATTTGCAGATTCCGATTTAAATAACATGAAGAACTGAGACTGGAGAATTGCAAAAACGCAGAATTCTTTAAATTCCGTTCTTTATTCTTGATAAAGCCAACGTAACTAAATCTTTGTTGTTCAATGGCCACTTTGATTAAAGCATTATTTTGATTAAATTAAATCAATTACCTTGTATAGGTCGGTCGAAAATATCCCTGATTCTCGAATTTTTGTTGAATATAATAGCACGAGGCAACAAAATTTTACTTTTTACAGTACATTGACAAGTTTTTTGAGATTCCAAATGAGCTGAATACTTCTAGAATTGGGTTAATTTTAGCTTAAAGATGCTTAAAATGACTTTTTGGACCATTTTTAAGACATGTTTGATGGGAAACGTATACTGTTGCTTTATTTCATAGAAAAGTATTGCTCCTTAGCCTTCAAATAAACAATTCCATTCAAATCTTCGATTTTTTATTCATTTAATTAAATTTATTCAAACTTTTTCACACAAGAAAAAGCAAAATAAAATAAAAAATCGGTAGAATTCTTCAGAATAGATTCATTAGACCTCAAAAAAAAATGTATTTCTGTTAAGAACTTATTAAAGCTATAATGATGGGTTAAAAATTTATTCACAAAATTAGTTGTGGGCAAAGAGAATCACTTGCTTTCAGGTTTCGAGACAAACGCAATCGAAGTTTAAGGTAAGTGTTCTTCCATTTAGGCTTTTGTTCGGATTGTCTTGAATCTTTGGATAAAGTTTCTAAATTGTCTAAAACATAAATGAGTTTTGGACATTCCCATTCCCAGGTAAATGATACTTGACATTTTACTGAATTTTTATTTTGTTTTATTGGATGTATGGTAGTCAAGTTATGAGCAAAAGAATGTTCGCAATTCAAGCTAGGCACACACTTTTGTTGGTACAGAGTGTATTCGGGCTTGCACAGATTTCTTTCTTGTTTTATTGTGAAATCGTGTTGTAAATTCTTTTTTCTTGTAAAAGAAAATATTATCCGGTTATGTTTTTTGAGTATTTCAGCTTTTATAGAAAGGATCACGAAAGATTTAGAATGGGTGAACAAGAAAAAAGCAGATTTTCTCCTGGTTTTACAAACTTTTTAAGAAATCATTAAAAAAGAAGTGTTAACTATGCTTTTGAAACAGAAATTAAAAGCAATGGTTTCATAATTTACCAAATCCTTTCTCTGTTCCCCCTTCTCTGCAGTGGCATGACCACAATTGAGCGTCCCCATGGCGCCGGTACACTGGTCATCCGTCCATCGGGTCCGCATCATCAGGGCACCTTGGCCCGGCCGCATCCACCACCGGCACCAAGTTCGCCGCACACCAAGCCCACGCTGGCGCCTGATCTGCAGAACTCCGGCTCCATGTCCAGTGAGTATTTGGCCCATGCATTGTTATTACTATTATGTCTTATTACAACAACCACCAACAACTACAGATAGCATTTGGCATACATCAACGCAGCAGCAGCAGCACCAGCACCAGCACCAGAATCACTGGCACATGACCACCGAGCCAAGCTTTATTACCAAACCGCGACCCACCGCCTGGACCAAACCCGGCATCGTCAATTTGCCCATGCCGGCTCGACCCTCAAAACCGGCAAAGCCTACAAAGAAGCCGATTGTCTACGAGCGTCCTACGCCGCCGCCGCCGCAGCTGACGACGATGACGACGTCAGGGCAGACAAACCCCACTAGGCCCCAGGTATGTAAATACGCGTCTCTGGGTGATGCATTGATGTCGAAAGCGAAACAAACGAGCGACGAGGTCATTTACTTCACGGACACTGGGACTGGGGCCCATAATGGTCGACCACAGCCTTGGGGGACATTTTATTGTTTGCACAAAGCCACAGCCAAAGCTGATGTAAGATTTGCCTTGATGCGAGGCCCAAGCAACGACCTCAGCAACAATGAGGGCCGTTCTCTGGGGTGTGTACCTGCCAGGGAAGGGTATTACAGATAGTATATGAGACATGTGAAGGAAAGGTTTATCCTAAGGACCTAAGAAATGATTTATAAACCAGCGACGTGAACATCAATTGCCATTACTTATAACACTTTTCAGATAATGAAAAACAATTCCCGATGACAAGTTTTAAGTAATCGTAATAGTAAGTTTCAGTGATTATTACAACATGTAATTACTTCTACAATTACTTTGATAATTGTACCAGTAAAGAGGAATTTTTGGGTAATAGTGCTTGAAGTGTTGATTTAATTAGTATATGTAGGGCTTAAATAGTCCCCCTTTACAGGTAAGATTATTCAAGTAATTGTGAAAGTAATTACATTTTTTTAATACTCCTTTTAAGAATCGTTATTCCAAGTTACAGGTACGATGACTAAGAAAAGCATAATCCGAAATTGTTTTTAATTATCTGAATAATCGTCATTGTTGCAATGAAAAGTAATTAAATACGGGAAGTAATGATTACATATAATATACAAACCAAACCAAGCGCAAGAACCAAATAAAAGGTTCTGCAAAATTTGGTCTGATCTCCGATTGTTAAGGGAGCTTTTACTCTGGGTCAACAGGACGGGATGAGTTTCACTTTATTTCTGAATGAAACTGCTTACAAGACTGTCAAGGCAGAGACTGTTTTTTCTTTTAAGATATTGGATTTCAAATCGGAACCCTGATATTTTTTGGTTTACGCTTTACGCGTTGTTTAGATTACAATAATCATTTATAGCTTTCATAAGACTGACAAATCGGAAAAATATACTATTCACATAGATTCGCTTAAAAGAGTACAAGCTACCACCAATTTCATATCTGCCTAGGGATTCGAAAGCGGCCCAAAATGTTCGCTAATAAGCTTCAACAATCTTCCAGCTGGGAAAGAAAATTCAGCTTACTACATCAGAAAATAGAGTGTTTGAACGCGATTTCAGTGCTTTCAATATCGTTCCAAACTATCGTAAAAGAAGCTACAAACTAAGCAAAAGATTAACAGTTTTGGGATCTGACTTTAACAGGTCTATCCATTTGAAAATCTTGGAATATTATTTCGTTTACAAATGCTTTGCTAGCTGGATTAATGTATTAGTGAATAAGTTAACATCACAAACAATACAAAATACTGTTTACATGAAGTGACAAGTAAGACGTATAACATTTAAACAGAGGTGGTCAATATCGGATAGTTTTAGTTTGATGAAAAGAAATATAATATTTCTATCTAATAAGATGCAGAATATATCCTATATATTCGGAATGTTAAAAAATACATTAAATCAGAAAATTTTTTACTAAGGCCACAATTCTAAATATTCAACGAATCGAACCACTTGCTTTAGGAACGATCAATCCCAATCATTTTTAGAAAGCTAAGTCTTTTTCCCATTTAAAGATGGTTTTGAAGTTTAGTAAAAGAATTTGGGTAGGGATTCAGGAAAGAAATAACGACGACATTTCTGAACATTGATTTTTCGCTTAAGACACGATTTATTGTTACACGGATTTGTAGCGCGTTGATATATCAAAGATCCAATATGTTTTGTAGATATATAAGGGCAATTATTTTGTTGTGGTGCTTGCTTTCAGTGTTGAGATTAAATGTTTCAGAAGCTTGAGGCTGATTTTGATCGTGTTGCATGGAAATGTGGAAAAATTTATTTTTATAAGGACTCAAAAAGGACTCATTCACATACTCACAATGTGATTTATTGAAAATTCGGAAAAGATTCGAAACTCATTAGAAGAACGGGCTAAAAATGACTCTTCAATTCTTCCATTTTCTCCCGACAAAAGTATCATTTAAAATCAGAAAAGGATCGCATTTTTGACTGTTGTAATCAGGCCGATTATTGGAAATTGTGTTAAAAAATTTAATAAAATTTTAAAGTTTAAGGTTCAAGATTTGAGAGTAAAGGTTTTGCTTCGAACCTTGCTTTCGGCATACGATTTATACAGTTTAAACCAGGGCTGCAAACCTAAAAATATTTTGGGAACTCCGGCTCGCGGGTTCGAACCAAAATTTAACAATGGTTCAGGTTCAGAATTTTGAGGTTCAAGGTTTTTGGGCCACGGTTTTGGTTCGAACCTTGATTCAGCCCATGCTTAATACAAGTTTATATTGTAATCGACCTAAATACGAAATAAACTGTAAGGAAATTGCGTCGATTTACGTACCAAAAGTGTTTCCACAGTAATGTTAAGCTCTTATTTTGTGAATAATTCAATAAGCTTTGGAGAAAAGGATCTTAAAAAACAGAGGCTTATTTGTGTAGGGATTCTAACGGTAGTTCTGAACATTTTTATAGATGCTTGCATTAATCTTTCCTGCCGATTGTAAGACTTAGTCTTTCAGAACCATCAGGATAAGAGAAGAAGTTGCTAGGAAATATGTCAAATCTTTTCATGTCTTTAGTTTTTGTTGAACCGAACCGAAATTGTACAGGTTCGGAACAGGTTCAGGTTCAGCTTTAGTACTTTAAGAGGTTCGGTTCGAGGTTCGGTTCATAGTAATCTGAAAGTCGGAATTCCGGGTTCGAACCGGTTCGGTTCAAAACCGGTTTGCAGCCCTGGTATAAACAGAAGGTTAAGTTGTAACATACACAAAAAAAGGAATTTTTTCGAGCTTCGCTAATAAGGGTTGTTTTTTATCTGCTGTTATTGTTGGACTGCTCTCAAGCCCATAAATGCTTGCCCACCGCTGATTTAGAAGATTGGAAGTCTAGCAAAGTTTTACTTTAAAAAGCTTTGAAAGCCTAATTAAGATATCTGTTAGTAACGAGTCGCTTCTTGTTATGGGCATCATTCAATAAACATTGGAGTCTGGACTTGGAGACTCGCTTTCACTAAATCGAGTAGATAACAATAAAATAATAGTATCACATATCAAGAGTTACTGTTTTTACTATACGCTCCAAGAATACCGGTTCTCAGATAAAGGTATACAAAAATCTTTAAAAAATTCCAAGTTTTAGTCAATTTGTTTGTTTCGGAAAGCAGTTCCGATTCGAGCTATGGTGGCATACCTTAATAATGGGAAAGGGTATTCCAACTTCAATGCCAACATCAACATCATTCCGACTTACACAAGATTTAGCGGCAAAATGAAAAATTGATTCTTTGCATGTTAAATATTTTGAGGCTGCTTGGGGTATATTAGCATAATGTTTACCACTTTGGCTACCTTGCAGCTGTCGCCGGCCACATCATTAGCCACATCGTCCTCGTATTCCTCATCAACAACAAAGGCCAGCACGACGACAACAACAACAAGAACAACGACCAGTAAGCCCACAAAGCCCTACCAGCGGCCCACCGCAGTCAGCTCTACAACAACAACAACAACCAAGACACCCACCACGTCCAGGCCACGTCCAAGTGCGAGCAGTAGCCCCAGCCTGACCAGCCAACCCACGCGGCGTCCAATTCCCATCCTGGCCACATCGGGCATTGAAACCAATGAGATAACGGACTCATCCGCACACGACGATGGAACTTTGGGCCATGTGAAGACCATTTCGGCGGCACGGAGCGGTAAGTTGAGCCACGCCCCCGTCGCATGCGTTTGACACTCCAATTTGTTATTGTTAGAATGCGGTGTGCCCATGCTGGCGCGTCCCGAGACGCGTATTGTGGGCGGCAAGAGTGCAGCTTTCGGTCGTTGGCCCTGGCAGGTGTCGGTGAGACGCACCTCGTTCTTTGGCTTCTCCAGCACCCATCGATGCGGTGGCGCTTTGATCAACGAGAACTGGATAGCCACAGCCGGGCATTGTGTGGACGAGTGAGTAGATCGCATCCCATTGCTACGGCCTAAAACTGACCCACCACATTCTTTTTCCACCAGTCTGCTTGTCACACAGATACGCATCCGAGTGGGTGAATACGATTTCTCGCATGTGCAGGAGCAGTTGCCTTATATAGAACGCGGCGTGGCCAAGAAGGTGGTGCATCCGAAATATAATTTCTTTACGTACGAATATGATTTGGCATTGGTGAAATTGGAGCAACCGTTGGAATTTGCTCCGCATGTTAGTCCCATTTGTTTGCCGGAGACGGAGAGTCTGTTGATTGGAATGAATGCGACGGTGACGGGTTGGGGACGGCTCAGTGAGGGCGGCACATTGCCCTCAGTATTGCAGGAGGTAAGTTGAAGAAAAAATGTTGTCAGACTTTAAGCTCAAAGTTCTTCTTTGGTTCTCTTTTAAACCGATTCAAACGGGTTCGAGACCAGCCAAATATTTATCTCCAAAGAGCGAATAGATTTTCCTAGTACCCAGCAGTTTGAAAGCCGTTTTCAGCCGGAGAAATCTTAGTTTCCAAAAACTGAATCATTTTTGAACTGATTCAAACTCGTTTGGAACCATTTTTGAGCCAGAGAAAGCTCACATAATATTTTTTTACCCTTTTGAAATCATACCGGATATTCTGAGATTTGGTTTTCAACCACTTAAGAGTCGGTACAAGCACCTTCTGACAAATGGTTCTTAAACAATTCAAAGTGGTTCATAGGTCAAACTCTTTCGCAACCCGTTTTGAGCCTTAGAAACTTAACATAATATTTTTATTTAACTTTTGAAATTATCGCTGAAATTCTGAGATTTTGTTTCAAACCAATTTTGAACTGGTACAAGCACCATATGACAAATGGTTCAAAGCCCGGAACCTGAACCGATATGAAATTTCTAGCTCGAATTCTTTGGATTACTGCAAAAAATCAGTTGTGGGATGTACTAAATCACTTTTGAACCGGTTCCAAGCAGGTTTGGAACCATTTTGAGCCGAAAAATACGGCAAATAAATCACTATTGAACCGGTTCAAAGCCGGCTTGGAACCATTTTGAGGTGGAAAATATATAAAACCCCTTCATAGCATAGACAATTAGTTTAAGCCACTTTAGAAACCGGCCGCTTAATCACTTTTGAACCGCTTTAAAGCTGAATTGGAATCATTTCGAACCGGAAAATACATAAAATCACTTCATAACCTAAAAATTTAGTTTAAACCACTTTAGAAACCGGCCACTAAAGCAATTTTGAACCGGTTCAAAGCAGGTTTGGAAACAGTTTTAGCCGAAAAATACTTAAAATCGGTTTATAGCCTTAAAATCTCAATGAACTGCTTCAGAAACCGGCCTTTAACCCCAACTAACACTCTGTATTACTTGTATTAAAGGGCACAATACCTCAGATCCGTATAACCACGATGGTAAAGATAATTTTATATATAATTTCCCCCCCTCAGGTCTCTGTGCCAATTGTGAGCAATGACAATTGCAAATCCATGTTTCTGCGCGCCGGTCGCCAGGAATTCATTCCAGACATCTTTCTATGTGCTGGCTATGAGACGGGCGGTCAGGATTCCTGCCAGGGTGACTCGGGTGGACCGCTTCAGGTATATAAAATCAATTTGGTTTCTATTTCTTTATGATAAATCCCCACAACCCCATCCAATTACCCATTAACAGGCCAAATCTGAGGATGGTCGCTTTTTCCTAGCCGGCATCATTTCCTGGGGCATTGGCTGTGCCGAGGCGAATCTACCAGGTGTTTGTACGCGCATCTCCAAGTTTGTACCCTGGATATTGGAGCATGTCAGATGATGATAATGATGCTCATTCAACTTTTTGTTATTGTTTTAATTTATCGAGTTGTATCTTTAAGTTTGTGTGATTTATCTTAAACGAATGTTAAGCTTAGTTAGCAGCAATTTAACAATTTACAATTTAGCCGCCTTGACACGCCCACACACACACACACACACAGTCAAAGCCCAGTTAGTTAGTCTAGCGAAAATGTTTCCCTTAAGTTGCCGATTGAAAATTTCGTAATATTTGTACATAGCCGAAGGAGAAGAAGTCATTTTCATATGTCCACATGTTGTTGGTATTTTAGTTTAGTAATATTTAAACAATTAACTAAATCTATATTATATTTATAAACAAATTGCATACAAACATCATGATGTTGTATCTTGCCCAAAGAACAAGTTTATTTATAGAGACGACAAAAGCTCGAAAATAAAATTATTGAAATTATTGTGTAATTAAATGAAACTACAAAGTATGAAAATACAGTGCAAGAAAATCGATTGGATGGCTGTTTCTTTAGTTGGGCAAGCGAAAAACAGTGAGTATTTCTGCTATGAAAATGTTCAAGCTTGAGCAATGTTATAAAAGTAGGTTGAATAAAGTAAGTAATTAAAATTTACAGATATCTTTCAAATCTTTCATTGAAATTTTGTCTTTTAATATTAACCAGATTTACTTGAACAATCTTATCTGGGTCTCTGAATGATTTGTAATTGATATTTAGTTACCTAATTTCATTCTTAAAGAGTTGATTTCTTATTATTTGACAAGTTGTTAAGTTGTGGTTTAAAAAATCCAAATGAAAATAGTTTAGAAGTCCATTGAAAAGTCAACTGATGGTAGTGTCATACCACCTTTTGGGGAGTTTAATGCTGCAATGTTCACCCAT
Organism: Lordiphosa fenestrarum; assembly: GCA_035044985.1. Taxonomy (NCBI): domain Eukaryota; kingdom Metazoa; phylum Arthropoda; class Insecta; order Diptera; family Drosophilidae; genus Lordiphosa; species Lordiphosa fenestrarum. Next base: position 216,735 of record JAWNNO010005642.1, read on the forward strand.
AGCCCCCAGGGGCCGAGCGCAATCGGCTATTTACAAGCACATGAGCCGAGCGCATGCCGAAGACGGACATAGGAGCGTAAGCAGCGCTCTCTTTGCTTGAATTCGCTGCCCAGCCGTCGATGAGGGCAGTGCACAGTGCACAGCACACAATACACGCACACTTTTGGGCCACTCTCTTCTTGAACATCGCTGGTTTAATGCCAAGTGGTTCGTTGGAAATTAAAACTGTACTTTGCTACTTTTTAAATCAGAATCTAAGGTCTTTAAAACTAACAAGGGAACAGCTGGATCAAAGGACTCCATAAATCAACAAAATAACAGTTTTTGGTGATTCTAGTTGCTTTCCGTGTGGTGAACTTCAAGTTCACGTCTTGATTTAAAGTAGTTAAAGCAGAAAAATACAAAAAATGTCAATTTTAGCCCTTTTGTCTCGCTTTATGGGAAACCAAAGCTATTGTTTCAACTCTTTTTGATATTATTGTATTACTTATTAGCAAATTACCTCAAACAACTTAGCCATTTCTTTAATAACTCATTGCTCAAATTTGGTAATTTGTCTACAGCCGAAAAATATGGAATAAAGAATCATTATAGCTGGTTTGCTGGGTGGTACATAAAATGTTCATTTTTAAACACATTTACTCATATCTTCAGTTAAAACGAGAGCATAATTTAAAGTCGGCCGTGCCCGCTTCGACATACCCGTTACTAAGGGGAATTAGTGTTTAATAATCTATCCCTATGTTAATTAACAGAGCATTAACATTAATTTTAATAGTTTAGAATTATGTAAGCAGACAGCGCATGTGACTCAGATTAGTAGGCAACATTTTTTGGAACCTTAAGGGGAGGTTCTAGTCAAAATCGACCAAAAAAAATTTTTATTTTCATCCTTACGGTCTTAAAAATGTGTAGGCAAAAGGATATTTCCGTATCTAATTGATTTTACGAGTTATAGCCTATAGACGAGAGAGCACGTCGGCCGAAAAACAGATAGAAGCGCGCGCTCGTCAAACTTTAAACGCGTTTTTCTCGAAACACCTTTTTTTTGCGCGCGGGGCGTGATTCCGCTTCAACGACTACACCGATTTCGACGTTTGGCGGCTCTAATTAAAGCTTATTCAATTTAGGAGGCCTTCAGGAAGCGTTTTACTGTTTTTTTTAACGTGAAATCAAATAAAACAAGGCAAAAAAGGTGTTTTTCCTAAAAAGGGTCTCCATTTTTTTTTAAAAGGGTTTTTAAAAAATCGGAAAATCATAAGGCCCCCCAAATTTCATCTACTTTAAAATTTTTTTTGGTTTTTTCGATTCAGATCACTTGGCAGGGCTGTAGAGTGCCCCGCGCACACTGTCCACCGCCGCGCACGACCGCCGTCAGTGAGGGCTGGAGCTGCCATTTTGTATTATTTTTACTGCAAAAAATTTTGTAAACTTTTTAAAATATAGACAAATAAATGCCACAAAAGTTTTTTAAAAAAAATACGTATGTACTCTCTAAGAAAAATCATGAAATTACGCATATTTTCGGGCCTCTGGACTAGAACCTCCCCTTAATAACTATCAGGGCTGCGAACCCATACATTTTTTCGGATTTCAGTATTGCTGGCTCAAACCAAAATTTACAAATGGTTAGGGTTCGAAAATTTCAGGTTCGCGGTTTTTGGGAGATGGTTTTGGTTCGAACCTTGGGTTCAGTCCATGCTGGACATAATATTAATATAAAACAAATTAATACATTTATTCTAGGTTTTTTTTTAATTCACTTTGGCGCCCGCTCAAATCCAACTAGATAACAGATGGAATCACTATACAGAAGATCAAATTTTCTGATGTCTACTATTTTTGTTCAACCGAACCGATAGATTAGGTTCGAAACAGGTTCGGGTTCAGTATTTAATTTTAAAGAGGTTCGGTTCAAGGTTTAATTCGCAGTAAACTAAAATTAGGAATTCCGGGTTCGAACCGGTTCAGTTCAAAACCGGTTTGCAGCCACGATCTTATCCGATCTTTATGAAAATTTCAGAGATTGTAGATATTGGGCACATGCACTAGGAACTTCATAACTTCAAAAATGTTGGCTCAAATTTTAAACAAACTTGATCTGCGTGCAGACCATAGAAGCCTATATTAAAAATTTGGATGCTCTAGGTATTTTAGTCTCTGAGATCAGTCGGACATGGCTATATCGACCAGGCTATTGGTTCTTATCAAGAATATATATAGTTTGTGGGGTCTGAAATGCTACCTTCTGGCTGTTATATACATTTGCACGACTTTGGTATACCCATTTTACTCTACGAGTAACGGGAATACATATAACCAAGAGCTTTGTACTTGAATTAAGTACAAACGGTGTCAATAGTACGGTTAGTACGAAAATTCTTGGTGCAAGTATAGAATTCTTATTTCAAGTAGGATTTATTCAATCCCGAATCACTTGATTTTAGTTTGATTCGAGATATTTGAAGTACATTTTCAATTATTTTGTCGTGTTGATCATACTTTTCGGTTGTAATGGTTAAAAGTCAAGCCGGATTAAAACTCTGTTAAGGTATGTAAAGTGCTGCCCATCGCTGTTCCGCCCAGCAAAACTGTTTATCTTCCCCATAACTCGACTATCATCTATTCATCCGAACTTCACCATTTTTTTTAGCTTATCCATAAATAATTCAGATGACTTAATAAGTACAGAAGGTACGAACCTTCCATCTATAAAATTGTGAAATATAGAACATTTTTTCAAATAGCTTGTTTTGCTGGTGCTAAACTGAACCCCTAAGAAAAGAATCGGTTCAGGTATTTTGGGTCTCTCGAAACTTTTGTTTAAAATTCTTACTTTTGATAAGGGTTCGGTATTTAATGTATTTATGTCGCATATAAAGGTACAGAAAGTAGAGGCTGTCCTCCATTTTCATAGACATGGAAGGCATTGAAGTCTTTTGAGAGAGATAGCACCAATAAACAGGATTGAGCGACTTTAGAAATATGCTTAAAATTTTAGAGTTATAATTTAAACTAAAATGTTTTGAGCCTAGGTTCGAATGAAAAACTTGCGTTAAACAAGTTTAGAAACCGGTTTGCAAACAGAACCTCTAAGGTTCATGAACCCCGCCGCAGATTTTTTAAGGTTCGCAGCCTTGGTGAAAGGAAAGATCAGAATTCTTGAAGAGGCATTATATTGCCGACGCTATTCCACATATACAGTGCCGCTCAACTGAATAGGTTTGACTTTTTTTTTAGGTTTGAAACGTTGTATCGCTCTGAAAAGCACTCCGAGTTAAGCGAAATAAATTTTATTATATAAAGAAATCAATCATTTGTGAATTTGCAAAGTTTCTGTTCTGTTAGCTTTGTTTTTATATTATTTTTATTATTTTTTCAAAAATATAACAAATAATCTGAATTTTTTTTGGCTCAACTGAATAGGTTAGACCACTAAAACTATTAATCAAAAGTATATAAAGCAACATTTCATGGCAATGGGTAACTTTAATAAGAAAAGACACTGTTGTAGCATTATTTAGTATTTGGTATGCCCACCCTTTTTCTTAATAATTTCAAACATACGGTTTGGTAAGGAATCATAATATTTTTCAATTTCATTTAGTGCATTTGTTGACCAGGTTTTTTTAATTGCTTCAACGAGGGTCCCAGAGTCACTAAATTGTCTTCCTCCTTCGTATACTCTCCTGGACAAAAGACCCCAAATGTTCTCGGCAATGTTAATGTCAGGGGAGTAAGGCGGCCACTCGAGCAATTTGACGTTTTGGTCTTTAATCCACTGTTTTACAACCCGAGCGGTATGGATGGGAGCGTTGTCATGTTGGTACGTCCATGGAATATGACCATAAATCTCCGAAAACTGGGGAAAAGCCTTTTGGAGCGCAGTCTTGTACACATTTGCGTTCAGCTTCGAGGTGACAAACTGGAGCTCGCATGTTCCATAAAACGATATGGCTCCCCAAACGATTACTGCACCTGCACAAGTGTGATGACGACTTAAAAAACATTCTTCCTTTTGCATATCGTGGATATAGTAATTTTAGCCATCCGGTGCAGCGAGGTTGAACTTCTTTTCGTCGGAGAGGACCACCGTCTTCCACTCCTTGTTCCACGTCATGTGTTCTCGGGCAAATCGAAGTCGTGCTTCCTTACGAGCATTATTGAGAGGTGTTTTTTTTTGTATATTCAATCTCTTCAAGTGTTTGGCGCTTCGAATAATTCGTTCTACCGTGGCCACACTAGCATTTACGCCGCATTCTCCCCTAATTCTACCAGCAGAAAGGTGGGAATTTGAGGCAGTTCTTAGGATAAGCTGCCTATCCGATGCTGTTGTTGCATATTTTTTTCCTCCGTTCATTTTTTTCTATATTCTGCTTCATTCCGGAGAAAATTACTCACTACGTTTTGACATCGACCGTTTTTTTTTTGGCTATATCATAGTGGTTTAAGCCAGATTCAATATAGCCTTCTATTTGACCTTTTTCAAAAGCGGTTAAAGGTTTTCCGCGGCTAATTTTACAGAAAACTGATAGCAGTTGCTTTAAATTTTGGAATACAAAAGAATTCCACTCTTTTCAATCACGCAGTCAATCAAAAAGTGAAGTCAAAAGTGCCAAACCTATTCAGATGAGCCAAAAATAGAACACACATCTAGCGAATTTCACGATAAAAGCTATATTCTGAATTAGCGTTGCATTTGTCCCGTTACTTTTTTCTTGCATATAATGAGTAAACAAATGAAGGCTCAAAATAAAAAGAAAAGATTGAAAAAAAATTAAATTGGAATAAAGAACGAGGGAAAAATGTAAGAACGATTTTTCAAACCTATTCAGTTGAGCGGCACTGTACATGTCGAATTCCATACCGACTCAACTGAATCTTACCACCTCGCCAACTCAGCTTTGAAGCAGGTTTGAAGCCAATTGGTTGAGAAAAGCTATTCCGCTGCAAAAAAAGTGTTTTCCCCTACGAACCTTATAGAGTATTTGCACAGATAACTCGGGATTCAGAGTAAGCAAATGACTATGTCTATTTTTATATCTTTTAATTAATCTTGCAAAAGCTGCCTTAAGCTGATCTTACCGATTGGGCATACTTAGTTAGTTTTTGGAAAATGCAGAACTGGTGGAACAAGCCTTCTTTTCTGCTTACTATTTTGAAGATATTGCGAAAAATGTACATTTTGCACATCTGTTGACCAGCTTTTTCTTTTCCAACGAGAAATTTACTTTCGCAAATAGTTCAAGACTCCCATAAACCCACCATTTTCCATATCGTTTATTAATGGTGCTCCAAAAGTGCTCGAACGGTTGCCACCTCAGTGTTTGCGAAGCCAACGGCCATATCGATCTCATCCCCATTCATTTTATTTTTCAGTCATTGCCATGTTTTGCCCTTAGGGCCCATTTGAATGATTGGCACAATCGATGTGCCCGCAGAGAGACGCGTCGTCAATGTTGCCACTTTCGGTCGGTTCCCAAGCAACAAAAGCGAATTTCACTTTTCAACATCTTCGGCCGGCATCAATGACATTTGACACTGGTCAAGTAGTTGAACAATTAATCACTCCGGAGATAGATTCTGACCACGGCGCCCACACACAGACCAATAACTTCTGCTGCGATTTTCACTTTTGCCACGCGTTACAGGTTTATTGCTGGCAGCAGAAAAGCGAGATTGATCACACAATTGGAAAAGATCTAAGCACAAGTACAATGTTACTTGCAATGGGAGCACACACTTCACGGCCGGGTACGGCTTCAATTCTACTACTTCTTCTTGGGGAACAGCACCTCCTTTGCCTCGTCGACTAGATCCAGGGCCAAATACTTCAAGTCCACCAGCGTGGTGGGGAACTTCTTGATGGGCTCAATGGGCACCTCCTCGCCGGGTTTAACTCCCTTGATGAAGTTGTAGGCCACGGCGAATATTTTGCGTCCCTCGTGTAGCACCACGCGGGCATTCTCCTCCGCCTGCCGTGGATAGCACATGGAGGCCACTGCCCCAGCGCCAATGCCGGTGTACACCACCTTCTTGATGAAACCACCGCGAGCAGCAAATATGAAACCGGCCAGACCGCCCACCACGATGGCCCCACTGCGGTGCAGCGAGTTTTGAGGCTCGTTCAGGAAGTCAATCGTTCGCTGGGTATGCGCCTTGGCCGTATCGTAGTAGTCGCCCACGACGCCGGCCTGATCCGCCACCGCATTGTAGCCGGTTTGCAACTCTTCGCGCACATAACGCACTCCGGTCTCCAGGTTTTCGTGCAGAGCCGAATCCTTGGCCATGTGACGCTCTGGCTTGGGGCTAACGAGGAGGCGCATCATTAGCTACAGTTCCAGTTCAAAGGCGAATTTGTGGACTTACGTTTTCTTGCGCAGCGATCCATAGATGGGCAACTCCGTGGGTCGGCACACCATTCCATCAGCCTCCTGGCCGATTCCCAGTGTGTTTTGTGGTTCGTTTGCGGCTCTCTTCACGGCAACCGCTGCAAAGAGGCCCGTCGATATCGATGATGCTGTGCGCAGCATTTTATTGCAGTGTAGTAGCCTCGTCGGTGTGTATGTGTGTGTAGATGTGTCTGCAATACCGGCCCACCGTATTATAGTGTAAAACCAAAATTTAGTTAAAGTTTGTTTTTCTATACAAATTGTAATTTTTTTACCTCAGTTGTTAAACATTGCGTAATGTGTCAAAGCACGTAACGACTGCTTGATGTCATATGTGAACCAGTTTAGCTATTTTCAAGCCATTTCTGGAGATCTTTGTATGCGCATGCCACAGGTACTGGTTCAGATATCGATTCACCAATTTATCGATTACACAGTGCAAGCGGGAACTAGTAATTGTGTGTGTCTGTCGAATTGGAACGGAGGGGTATGGAACAGAAATAGTTTTTAGAATGTTAAGAAAAACATAAAGTATTGTTATAAGTTTAGTTTGGGTGGATCGCACATTCACAAAAGGCTGAATAACTAACCTCTCAGAGGTCAGGCACGATATACTGACGTAAGGAAAACACATTCAAGATTATTTTAAAATAAAAAAATTTGAAAATTATCCCCACAGTTTTTGAGAAAACCAGCTTACAGTGGACCAACCAAGGAATTTTCAAATACAAAATTTGCATAAAAAATTTCTTCAAATATCTCCACTTTCAGAGGTCGTGCAGCTACATATGCAGGGTATACTGACGTAAAGAATACATATTAAAGATTATATAAAAAAAAAATTTTAAATTGTAAAACCTGGGACTCTGAAATCCACCCGAACTTTAGTTAAAACAATAGTTTAGGTAATTATCAACATTTTGCAATTTAATTTATATTAAAAAGTTAAGTAGTTCCTGAGAAAATTAAAAAAAAACAAAGTGTTTTTTTCTCCACTCTTCACCGTTCCAGTTCGACGCTAAATTGCCGACGCTATTTTGACCCACATCAAAAAAATACCTATCAATATATCGATTATTAATTGACAAGACGCGAATTTTGTTCGCTATAAAAACATAAATAAACGTAATTTAAACCGACTGATAACACAACTAGGCCACCAATTATCAATGAACACACAACGGTCCAACCAAAGCACATGAAATACTTAAGAGAGCGAGAGTAAGACGCCGGACGTGATTTTCGCCACACCTGTTCCACCGCCACCCACTTGTACTTGTAAGTGTTATCTTATTTAATCAATCAATTGAATCAATCATATTTTAAATGCTACAACTAGACGGATTTATGTTCAAATATTCAAAGTTCCCAACATTTTTTATTAATTTAGCCGAGCCTGCAATAAAATATAAATTAAATTTAATTTAATATAATTGAAAGGTTAATTTCAATTTCGAATTCACATTTTCAGAAATAAATGCTTAGAAAATAAACTCTGGAAAATCAAAAAACACTTCCAACTCAGGCGTGGTCAGAATTCTTCGGATTATGATTTTGATTGGATTGGATTTTGAAAAGGGACGACAAAGGGACAACAACAGCGGACAGAGAGCGGAGAAAGTGGCGCTAACAAGGTAAATTTTATAAATAAAAGAACGAGGCAACGCAACGCAGTAACAAGGTAATGTTTATCGACATTTAATTCTAATTTAATGCACTTGCAGACAGCGCCGCGGCAGAGCAGCAGCAGAGGCAAGCGACGCAACGACAAAACGTGCGCACAATACAAAAAAAGCAATTTTGGGGCCATGAACTCTTTAGCAACAGCAGCAAAAACAACAATTACAACTGACTGACTGACGGCGAGGGAAAAACTTACTAAAAACTACACAAAAGAACGCAGAAACCACGAAGCCAAGTGAGCAATAACACAACTCTAGTCATAAATTCATATGGAAGCGAACGCAGGCTCAAAGTTTAGGTGAGTCTAAGATTAAAGTGTATTCAACTCGTGATCAAAATAATATATCAGCGGAATACCTTTATATAACTGCAATCAGTTTATGTAGAATTAGCTCATATATGGTTCTCATTCTCGGTCTTTTGATGAAAGAGTGTGTTAGCCATTCAGGATAAACTTGCTAGTACAAACATAAAAGCCAGTATAAGTGCAATTGAGAGATTACCAAAACCTTCCATGGCCAAGAGACTGCTGTAGCCAAACTGATAACATATTTGGTATTAGAAGGTCTTAATTTCTACGGAAAATGAAAGAAATTAATGGATTGATTCCCAGGTGTTTGTTACCTTGCCTTATTTACCGATGTATCTTCTATTTCCAGTGCGATTATCCAAGACTAAAGATTAGTTTGAAGATTAAGTTTAGTACTTCATTTTGGTAGCTGAACCAAGGGTTCGTTTAGCACTGAGCTCAATCGTTCTGTCGTGTATAAAGTGAAGGTGTTATAAAGGAACATCGGATAATTGTTCTTAGCTTTATAAATTAAACGCTTGAAAGTAATGACCGTTTCTAAACCGTCGGTTCGGTTCATTAAATGGTTTTTGGAACGAACTGAACCGCAGTTTTAATTCGGATTAAAGCTTCGCTCTTTATTTTTGACAGTTTCATTTCAAGGTATTAAAATACAGACTCACAAAAGAGACAGTAACAGCTATGGATTCAGAATCTTTGCTTTTTATATTTTTGGAAGTCCGAGCCGATCGCCAATCACAGTAGAAAAACACCTGAGGAAGGATCGGTATGCTGTTGAAATTTAGTGAAATATCGTCCTAAACTATAACGAGAAAGCCAAGCTAACTTCGTCTGTGCCGAAGTTTTTATACCCTTGCAAGTGCTCGCTTAAATATTTTCAAAAAATACCAGGGCTGCAAACCCAAAAAATTTCTTGCATCTCCGGCTCGCGGGTTCGAACCAAAATTTACCAATGGTTCAGGTTCAGAACTTGGAGGTTCAAGGTTTTTGGGCCAAGGTTTTGGTTCGAGCCCAGGTTCAGCCAAGCTTTATACATGTTTATATAGTAATCGACCTAAAACCGACATAAACTGTAAGGGAATTGTCTCGATTTTGGGTTGGGATGGGATTTCAGAATTCTTTATATAAATAGAAACACTTTCCTACAGCTCATGACTATCAAAGCAATGACAAAGTGTTTCTACTTATATAAAGTATTGTGACGAAATAAATACTCTGAAGTTCTGGATACAGCTCTTAAAGTAAAATGCAATTTCGTAGTCCACATACGAAAAGTGTTTCCACAGAATGTGGATAATTCCATCAGGATAACAGAAGAAGTCACTGGGAAATAGTTCAAATCTATAATTTTTGTTGAACCGAACCGAAATTTTAGGTTCGGAACGGGTTCAGATTCAGCTTTAATACCTTAAGAGGTTCACAGTAATCTGAAAGTCGGAGCTCCGGGTTCGAACCGGTTCGGTTCCAAACCGGTTTGCAGCTCTGAAAAATACGCTTTTTCCCATTTTTTGACCGATCGTTCGTATGGGAGCTATATGATATAGTCATTCGATTTGGACAAAAACTTGTAGAATTATGTAAAAGCACGAGAAACAAACAAATACAAAATTGCAGGATGCTATCATTAAAAACAAAAAAGTTTTTCTAACTAAGACTGTTTTTCAGACCTATCTTTTGTATGGCAGCTATACCATATAGTTGTCCGATTTTAATAAAAATTGGTAGGATTATAAAAAAACATATAAAACCTACGATTACAAAGTTTGGAGACGTTTCCATCGAAAAGAAAAAAGTTTTTCATACTAAAACTAGTTCTCCGACCGATTGTACCTATGGGAGCTATGAGATATAGTCATCCGATCCGGTCGGTTCCGACATATTAGTAGTGTGCAGCAAAAAGAAGACTCTGTGCAAAATTTCAGCTCAATAGCTTCAAAACTGAGAGACTAGTTCGCTAGAAACAGACAGACGGATGGACGGATGGACAAAGCTCAATCGACTCAGCTCGTCACCCTGATCAAGAATATGTAGTTTATGGGGTCGGAAATGAATATTTCTATGCGTTTCAAACTTCTGGGCAAAATTATAATACCCATTGCAAGGGTATAAAAATGAATTTAAAATTTTGTAGCGACAAGTCATAGAAGTCCATTTCTTCTTATAACTCAACATGTGAACTTAGTACTAGGAATACAAACCGCTGGAAAATACAGGCTGGTTCGGATCAGTTCTTTATTCGCCGTGGTTTTCTATTTACAAGCTTACAATTTAGTCACATTTCGTGAAAAGTACTCCAAAATAAAGTGTCCGCTTTGTGCGACTAAAAACAGAAAATGTTCTGCTGCAATGTTTAGTTGCTTTTTGGTCCTTTCGGTCCCAAAAATGTCGGTTCATTTTGGTATACGGTTACTGTTTTGGTTCCACCTTGATTCTCTGCTCATTTCAAATATTAATTTTCTATCTTCTCTTGTCTATCTATCTCATAAAGTGTCCCCTATGACTTTATCATTTATGACTCTATGAGGTCTGGTAAACTGCCCTCTCTATTCATTTCACATTTATTAAACAACAAATTCTTTCCCATCCACTTTTAGTGATGTCGACGAGTATGGCTTCAAGCGTGGCAATAACTTCGACTACAATAACTATTCGAAATTTATGGATGGTTATCTAAGAACTTTAACACGTCGGCGCATCAAATGGGAGGCCATACTGCAACAGGACTTTGATCTCAGCAATATTGATGCTAAGTTGAAGCGTTACATACGCAAGGGCATACCTGGGCCCTACCGTCCCGATGTCTGGATGAAAATATCTGGTGCTGCTGCCGCACAGAAGCTTAATCCCAGACTCTATAAGAGTTTATTGGAATTGGAGCATTTCAATAAGGAAATCAGCGATTCCATTTCAATCGATCTACCTCGTACATTTCCCGACAATATCTATTTCGATACGAAAAAGGACAGCCTCTATAATATACTTATCGCCTATGCACATCACAATCGGGATGTGGGCTATTGCCAGGGCCTGAACTACATAGCCGGGTTGTTGTTGATTGTGACCAACGATGAGGAGAAATCGTTTTGGCTGCTCAAGCATATTGTAGAGAATATTGTGCCGCAATATCATTCGCATAATATGGCAAATCTGTTGAGGGACCTGGCCGTATTTAGGGAGCTGGTGATTCGAAGAGTTCCAGCGGTTAATCGGCATGTGGACAATTTGGGTGAGTGGCACATAATTAAGTCGGAAAGCAACTTGATTACTTACCCTTTCTTATTGCAGGTCTGCCCTACCCAGTGATAGCCAGCAAATGGTTCATTTGCATTTTTGCTGAGGTTCTGCCCGTGGAGACGGTCTTGAGGATATGGGATTGCGTCTTTGCCGAGGGCTATAAAATTGTCTTTCGCGCCGCCTTGGCCATGTTTGTCACCCATAAAAATGTTATCTTGGAGTGCGATGATATTGCTGCGCTGGCCAATCTATTCCGCGACATTATGATACAGGATAGCATTGTCACGGACTGTCACAGCTTTGTGGAGGCCATGTTTGCGCTGCGTTTGAAACGTAGCGAGCTGGAGAGCTTGCGCAAAGTGGCCGTATTGAATAACTAACTATAACTAAGTTGGAACCCAGGATCAAACCAAATATGGAAAACCAATTGGAGAAGCAATCGAAAAATTCAATTATTAGAAACGTAGCTTAAATGTGTGTGTGTCTACCATACTTATGTACTGTTTTATGTATTGTGTATATGTATTTTTATTCAAGAAAATATTGCCTCATTGTAGCCAATGCATTTCGAGTATTAGTAAAAGAAAACAAAATCAAAATATGATACCAAAAATTTAACCACATTACCAATGTACACGAGTATATGTATGTGCGTAGCAGTAGCCAAAATTTATAGATGATATCTTCTTCCGCATATAGACAAATATTATATAGCGCATTTAGTCTACGTTTCACCCAAATGTCCAAAAGCCCCAAACAAACAAACAAACAAACATTTTGTGTTCTTAATTGATTTCTTGTTGATCAAAGATGTATTTATTTTATAGTATGTAACTGCTAAGATGCTATATCCTTGTATATGTGTGTAGATAATTTCTAGTTTATATACACAACAAACACGCAAATGCTTTTAAAACTGCTATCAAATAGTTGGCGCCTGTAAACTGTAAGCCGAAAGTCTACTTTAATGTGGTTCTGTCTACCATTGGCGTACAATACTCACTATTTACAAACTGATATATCCTGAAATATGATTTGAGGAATTGATTTGTTACCAGCGAACAGCAAACACGAAAACAAACTGTCAACTAGAAAAATGTGTTAAACAAAAATCCTTTTTGAAATAAATACGAAAACTATGGCTATTTGTTAGTAACTGTAGAAATTTCAGTGATTTGTTTTCTATGCCTTAGTTGGAGAAGGATGGGGGTGGATTAGTAAGTATAATTTACAGTAATGATGATGCCCTGTTAGTTAACACAAGAAAAGGCTGTTAAACATTAACTCCACTGAGTAGCGGGTATATTGAAGTCAGGCAGGGTCGTCATTAACTTTTTCTTAAATTTAAGGGTAATTTTTCTAAATGTTTCTCTGACATCTTTGAGATTTGCCTTGAATAAAAGACAAAATGTTATAATGTTACTAAATCGACCATATTTTTAGGAAGCACGTTATTCGAATGTAAAAAAATTAATCTAGAAATTCGCTCAACAATTTATAAAAAAAGAGAGAAGATACAATTACAGCACCGCTTGTAATGTTCAGGTTTGAGTTGCATGCAGTGGAAATATAACAGGGACAACTGATATTCGGCTTACTGTGACTCACGCGAGTCACAGCACTAAGATGCCTATCATGTTGAAGTTTCCCCGACGTCCCCAGCTCAAATTTCTGAGTAGGTAAAGAAAAATACAAATTATTATTTCAATTCAAGGCGTCAGGAAGACACTCGCTCTCTCTAAAACTTAGAAAATATAGTTTTCTGTCTTAAATTAACATTTATAAAATCTTTGTTTTATTATACCCTTGCAATGGGTATTATAATTTTGCCCAGAAGTTAGCAACGCATAGAAATATTCATTTCCGACCCCATATACTATATATATTCTTAATCAGGGTGACGAGCTGAGTCGATTGAGCTTTGTCCGTCTGTCTGTCTGTTTCTACGCGAACTAGTCTCTCAGTTTTAAAGCTATCGAGCTGAAATTTTGCACAGAGTCTTCTTTTTGCTGCACACTACTAATATGTCGGAACCGATCGGATCGGATGACTATATTTCATAGCTCCCATAGGAACAATCGGTCGGATTACTAGTTTTGGTATGAAAAACTTTTTTCATTTCAATGGAAACGTCTCCAAACTTTGTAATCGTAGGTTTTTTATGTATTTTTATAATCCTACCAATTTTTATTAAAATCGGACAACTATATGGTATAGCTGCCATACAAAAGATATGTCTGAAAGACAGTCTTAGTTAGAAAAACTTTTTTGTTTTTAACGGTAGCATCCTGCAATTTTGTATTGGTTTGTTTCACATGCATTCTAACAATTCTAAAAATTTTTGGCCAAATCGGATGACTTTATCATATAGCTCCCATACGAACGATCAATCGAAAAATGGGAAAAAGTATTTTTTGAAAATATTTAAGCGAGCACTTGCAAGTAGAGCTGGCAAAAAATCGATGTTCATGGCATCGATTTTTTGCCAACATTTTAGGAAAACATCGATTTTTTAAATTTGTCTCAGATAAATATCTAGGGCATATATTTCATCTTCTAGATGGCACTATCTGCCACATAAACTAGCAAATAACAATGTAGGAGCTATATAGATGAAAAATCGGCCCTTATAAGAATAAAAATATATATACGTATTTGAAACCATATAACCCAAATTTATTTTCCATTTAACATTTATAACTTAAATTATATCACTTCATGTAATACTCTTTATGATGAGATTCTTTTCACATTTGACTTGTGTAACTAATAATAACAGAATGAAATTACTCCTCCAGCAACTGGTTCCTATTAGTAAATAGGAGCATATCGACGTTATTTGGTTTTAAAGAGGCACGCCTGTCCGAGATTATGTTTCCAGAATATTTTTCCATCTTCCTCCCTCGCACACTCCACCAACACCAATATTAGCTATCCTAAAACAGAATAGTTAATGAATTAGATTCATTGTAGTTTTTTACAATTTTGGTCTTACCCTTGGACGCTGTGTTTCGCCGCTAAAAATAGTGATGGAACTTTTTCGATCTTAATCGATTCTCAAAAAAATATCGATGTTTCTCACGCAGGCAAAAAATCGATACATCGATTCGAGAATCGATTTTTTTGCCAGCTCTACTTGCAAGGGTATAAAAACTTCGGCACAGACGAAGTTAGCTTTGCTTTCTCGTTTTTCTTAATTTAAGAAAGCATTTTCTGATATTTGGAAAAGTTGTTTAATTTTAGAATTTTTGGTGACTGCGCATTATTTTTTTAATTGAGTTTAGAACTACGAAAGAGAAAGATAATTCTTTTCAGCTCTTTGCGGCTTAAACAAGATGGCGCAACTCCCATTAAGCTGATTTCATGAAAGTCCACCTTCAAATGGACCCTCAGATCGCTTGACCATACTTCAACTGAGTTTTTTTTGTGGTCCATAGCTAACAGGAAGCCTACAGGGTTGTCCATATTCGACGGACTCATCTGGCAACGCCATAACTTTTGACAGAGATGTCAGATCGCTTAATGACATACCGCGTTTGAAGCGTCAGTCCAAGCAGATTTTTACCATGGAACAATACACGCCACGCGAGCGCTCTGAAATAGTTGAAATTTACATTCAACAGAACAAGTCAATTGTGAAAACTCAACGTGCTTTTAAAAAATTAAAAAATCACATTGAATGGGACCGTAAATAAGCAAAATTGCCGTATTTACGCCACTGAAAATCCTCAGGAGATTCAAGAAGTGCCTCTTCATGACGAAAAAGTCACAGTTTGGTGCGGCGTTAGTGCGAAAACGAAAAATTGTTTCCGGGCCGTTTGATGTCGAAAAGTGGTGATTTGGATTTGACGCCGCCTGACTTCTTCTTGTGGGGATATTTGAAGTCAAAGGTTTACGTTAACAAGCCAAGGACCGTAGAAGAGCTCAAGGACAACATTCGTGAAGAAATAGCCGCTATTCCGGCCGAAATGTTGGCGAAAACGATGGAAAATGCTGCAAAAAGGGCACAATACGCCATCAACGCCAGAGGCGGCCATTTGAGAGATATCATATTCAAAAATTGATGTAAACAAATCTACTTGGAACAAATTAAATGATTAGGATTGCCAACCGCCAAATTTTTATTTTTTTCTTTGATTTTTTTAAAAAAAAACATGGGTCCGTCGAATATGGGCAACCCTGTACAAATCAATACCGACCAGTTTGGATTAATTAAATCCATTAATTAGACTCCAGGCATTAATGAATAAATTGTTGATAAGGCTGCCTTTACACAGCTCGACACACGAGACATGATAGTCTAGTTGGCTTACGTGTAAGTTGTTTTAAATGTAAAAATCTCTTTAAATTCATAGGCGAAACATGATGAAACGCGGGCCTACTAGATGATCATGTCTCATGTGTCAAACAGTGTAAAGACAGCCTACCACATGAGGACGGCATTCAGATGCAATTATGTTTAAAGCGCCGGCATTTTGATGATTCCGAACTTCCTATAGGTTCCAAAAATATGTTGCTGGTCCCAATGTTATTCCGGATTTTTATATGTTTATTATTTTGTGGTATATAAAAGTATTCATTTACTACTGTTCTTTCATTATTAAGCACTGTTTTAGAATCCTCCTTATAAAACGATAAGATTTTTAGACGCAGAAACATGAAATGTTCCCAATCGGACTTTGCAGAATGTGCAAAAAATAGAGAATTTCGTAGCTGGATCAAGAATGTTCAATGTCAGAAGTTCGATAAGAATGAAAATCCTTGATCCAATAGCGAAATTCTTAATCCAAGTATGAATATATGATCTCTCAAGAGCCTTAATACTTGATCCATGATGATTCAGAATAGTTCTTGAATAAAGTGCTAAACATACTCAAATTCAAGATTGCTCATTCAGGAGCATACAGCATTGTCAAAAACCGAGAATGTTCTTTCTATTATCAAGAGCTCATCAGATTCGAGAGTAAGCTTTACAAAATCCAAGCATACAACAATTTAAAATCAGTTATTTTTTTCCATTTTGTCTAAATTTATTTCATAAAAAAAGAATTGTTAAACCTTGTAGCAAGTTTAAGCCGGCTCGAGGAATACACAACACCTCAAAGCAGCATTAGTCTTTGCCTGTCAACTGTGAGTAAAACAGTCGTCTCTCCATGCCAGCAATGCCATAACTGCTTAGGAATTCCAAAGCAAGTTTAGAGCAAAAATCGATTGTGTTCTTCGCTCGATAGCTTCTCTACACACTACTCACCCATAAAAATCAAAACTGAGAGAGCGAGTTCAACGCTATGTTCTCTCAAATTTGCTTGCTCTCCTCTCTGTTTCTTTACCCCACTGCCCTTGCCTAAATACACTATACTGAGAATGCATTTAGCTCGCTTTCAAGATCGAAATTCTTGCAAATTCAAGAACGAATAACTTTTCTTTTTAGAGCGTTCGTTCTGAAGTTATTCGTTCTGCATTTTGTGGGTGTGGTTCCCAAAAGAATGCCATTTTGCACACATCTTTTTACTAGGAAAATATCACTACATATTTTATTTAGTTTGATAGAAGTTACTCTAGTGGTAAAACACATTGGAAAAATCTTTGGGTTAGCTATTAATTTGGATTTTAAACATCCTTGAGAACTTTTGTAACGAAAAACTTGTTTTTGTTTTTTTAAATTTCACGATAAAAAACACGCGATTTGAATGGCAACTAACTTACTATTAGCACACAGATTTATCTAATCTTAAAGCTGGGAAAAAGTAGACTGGAAAAAGAGCTATATTGCTCTTGGAATTCTGTAACGAACAAATGAAATCATCCATTATTTTGACCGAACGGAGTTTATTTAGAACCAATCTACATATATTTCTACGATATCCTCTATATAAATAATCATAATTCGATTTCAGGAAGCTTTATAAAATCTTAATGTTAAAATATGTACGGAATGATTTATTAAGCAGGTTTTCAACCATTGGAGTATTGTAGCAAATCGGTTCCCCATATTTAGGGGGATCCTTCCAATAATACTATATTGCATTTGTGTCTTTGGGTTACCCCCTGACGAGCTTAGCTCAGTGACTAGTTAAAAGTGACTTTCCGCTCCGAATTCCACTCCAACCTATGGCATGCCACAGTGTGCCCCACACATGGGTTCCGATGACAAAGCCAGAGATGTAAGCAAAGTTCTGCGTCCGGGATGTACACCCAAGTTTTCCCAATTGATCCAGGAGAGGCGTGCAGTTAAATCTTAAAAACAAATCCAACATGAATTCTTCTTCTAAAGAGTCAACGTTTTTCCCTGCTCTTACCGCTTGTATTCCAATTGGCACGATCCGCCTTGATCTCACCGCGCAGACACTTCTCCACATAAGTCAGGGGATCATAGTCAGTTTGTAGCACCTCACGCAGCAAGGAGATGTAGGCAATGGCCAGTCGTAGAGTGTCGATTTTGCTCAATCGCTTCTCATAGGGAAATGTGGGTACATGCACGCGTAGCTCATCGAAGGCGGAATTTATGCTACTGCAGAGCGCAAGAAAGAAGGGAGAGATGCCGGTTAGTGGACTGCACTGGAAGTGGTTGCAAGTACTAGCTAAGATGTGTAAAATGGAAAGACCATTTAGTGTACCCAGTAGGTGCGGACCTCTGGATGCGTTTCCTTTCCCGCACATTGGCCTGTTGACGCTGGATCTTGTAACTGGAAGCAGCGGCCGTGGACACAGAACCATAGCCTGTATTAGAGGTGCCTGCTGTTCCGGGGCCAACACCGCCTCCTCCACCAGCTCCGGCGCCACCACCACTGCTGCTGGCACTGGGACTATTGCACATCATGGGCGTGGCACTGTTGGAATTATGCACCGCCAAATGGTTGGTTGAGGAGTCAAGTAGATTTTCTGCAAAATCTTTGTTAGCATGGACTGGGTAGGGGGTATAGTCTATGTTTGGGACTCACCTCCACTATGCTGCAAATAATGCTGTTGAATGTGCCGCAAATTGTTTGAACTTAGACGCAGACCGGAATTGCCAACGGCACCACCGCCGCCGCCGCCGGTGCTCTGATGCTGACCCGCATAAATGCACGAGGGCAGCTCATTGATCAGATCATCGTCAAAGTTGTGAAAGGGCAAATGACTGCAAAGACAAAAGCAGTAAAATTATTTGTGATATTTGTGCAGGAGAAGAAGTCAAGCGGATTTACCGACGGCATCACCAAAGAGGACTTGGACACTAATCCAGACATGGCTACATTTACTCGATTCCAAAGCTTATTTAATAATGCGCAATGATTGCCAATAGGAGAAGCTAAAAGACACTTTGATAATATTTTATAAGGACTACAAAGCTAAAATTTAGTTGGTAGACCAAATTTGCCTTCAATAGCGACTTTTAGGAAATAGAAAATGTAGAAAGTTGTCTTCGCAATGCTCCAAAATGGGGCAAATCTTCAATCGAACTAAAGATTTTGCTCAAGAACCACCAGATTGCCAGATCGCTGGAGCTACTCATGTTGTTTTGTTTTTGCAAGCCTGTTTTGATCTACAGCTTTTAGCTTTGATCATGAACGCAAATAAATTTGTCGAAACTAATAAAAATTTTATAAATTTGACGTGCCATTTTTCCCAAACTATTATCGAATTTGTCGAGGTAGATCCTGCAAGGCAAATTCGAAAACAAACTATGCCAAATTTGCGGTACTGAGGCTGAGGTGGTGCTCTCAGCGGTCTCATACCAGCATTCGCTTAAGGCAGATCCATTTGCCTAGGCCATAAAGCCTACGGACATAAAGCCAATATCAAAATTAATCGGAGTGTACTCCGAAAAGTCATTCAAATTTGGAATGGGTGATAAGCCCGATTCGAACTCGGACATAATGCCCAGATTTTTTCGGACCCAAGGCCCAGATGGAAATTTGAATTCATAGTCAAAACACAGCTATAAATTGTAATAAAAATATCTAAATACACAGGGTTGCCCATATTCGACGGACCCATGTTTTTTTTTTAAAAAAATCAAAGAAAAAAATAAAAATTTTGGCGGTTGGCAATCTTATTCATTTAATTTGTTCCAAGTAGATTTGTTTACATCAATTTTTGAATATGATATCTCTCAAATGGCCGCCTCTGGCGTTGATGGCGTATTGTGCCCTTTTTGCAGCATTTTCCATCGTTTTCGCCAACATTTCGGCCGGAATAGCGGCTATTTCTTCACGAATGTTGTCCTTGAGCTCTTCTACGGTCCTTGGCTTGTTAACGTAAACCTTTGACTTCAAATATCCCCACAAGAAGAAGTCAGGCGGCGTCAAATCGGGCGAACGCGGTGGCCAGTCCAAATCACCACTTTTCGACATCAAACGGCCCGGAAACAATTTCTTCAGAAAATCGATTGTTATGCGACTTGTGTGCGGTGGAGCGCCGTCTTGTTGAAACCAGAACTGCCTCATACGCTTTCGACGAATAATTGGCATCACAAAATTGGTCATCATGTCGCGATAACGCTCCTGGTTGATGGTAACAGCATGGCCATTTTCATTTTGGAAGAAAAACGGCCCAATGACCGTTTTCGCACTAACGCCGCACCAAACTGTGACTTTTTCGTCATGAAGAGGCACTTCTTGAATCTCCTGAGGATTTTCAGTGGCGAAAATTTTTCGTATAAACGCTTAATGGTGTTCTTAGAAGGCGCACTTTTTACATTTTTTAATTTTTTAAAAGCACGTTGAGTTTTCACAATTGACTTGTTCTGTTGAATGTAAATTTCAACTATTTCAGAGCGCTCGCGTGGCGTGTATTGTTCCATGGTAAAAATCTGCTTGGACTGACGCTTCAAACGCGGTATGTCATTAAGCGATCTGACATCTCTGTCGAAAGTTATGGCGTTGCCAGATGGGTCCGTCGAATATGGACAACCCTGTACTTAAAAATAAGAATTTGCAACCCTAAAAGATGGGAAATGGTGATTTCTGGAAGATGAGGGACGTCGAAGTTCAAATTCGACAATAAAGTTCTTATTGAAATTAAAATAGCTATGTTAGCCCGGGGTTTATTAAGGTGACAAAAAGTTTCATTATTTTTCTTAAAGTCGACACCTAAAGGAACTCTCTCTTCTTTTGTAAGAAGCTAATTTCTTTGACTGATAGCTCCAAGCTATCAAAAATAATTTTTTTCCCACAACGACCCATTTTCCGACTTATCCTTCGTATGGGAGCTATATGATATAGTCATCAGATTTGGACAAAATTTTTGTAGAGTTGAGTGAAAGCATGTGAAACAAACAAATACAAAATTGCAGCATGCAACCATTAAAAACAAAAAAGTTTTTCTAACTAAGACTGTTTTTCAGACCTATCTTTTGTATGGCAGCTATACCATATAGCTGTCCGACTTTAATAAAAATTGGTAGAACTATAAAAATACATAAAAAACCTACGATTACAAAGTTTGGAGACGTTTCCATTGAAAAGAAAAAAGTTTTTCATACTAAAACTAGTTATCCGACCGATTGTTCCTATGGGAGCTATGAGATATAGTCATCCGATCCGGTCGGTTCCGACATATTAGTAGTGTGCAGCAAAAAGAAGACTCTGTGCAAAATTCAGCTGGATAGCTTCAAACCTGAGAGACTAGATCGCGTATCAGACAGACGGACAGACAAACGGACGGACAAAGCACAATCGACTCAGCTCGTCACCCTGATCAAGAATATATAGTTTATGGGGTCGGAAATGAATATTTCTATGCGTTGCAAACTTCTGGGCAAAATTGTAATACCCTTTGTTTAGTTTAGTTTATTATTGATCTTAACTAAACTTTGCAAGGGTTTAAAAAAGAGTCAAAAAGTCGATCAAGCCTGACTATAACATACTCTGTACTATTGTTGGGCGCGTGTCGTGTTTTTCTTCGCCCGACTAAACACGACGTGATCAGACTTCGTGCGTGCTTGTGCGAGTCAGTTTCTTGCGAGAAAACACGACAAGCCGATACGATAGGTACTTCACTTCGCAGTATACAAAAATACTAAGTCAATATGACAACTGAACCTAACAGAACAAAATATATATAGGGCAGATTTCAAAACTTCTACATAGACCTAAACTAAAAAGTAACAGAGTAAAAATCCAGTTTATCAGACACATTGCAGCTATCTAGAAGATGAGACATCGGCGCTAATTAAATATATAAATTTTTTAACATTTCATCTAAGTCCAGAAAATCAAAATTAAGTTTTGTCAATAGTACAACCCATGATAGCAGATTATTTTAGCCTAACACCCCAGCAAACATTTTATCAAACTTTCCATCACATTCGAGTCTCTTTCGAGTCCTCGGTCTGATTAAAATAGTCATAAATGCGCTCTTTTTCTGATCAGATATTATACTTTTGTCGGGAGAAAATGGTACCCTAGCCGCTTTTCTTCTTGAAGAGTCGCTTTTGACCCGTTCTTCTGATATAAGTTTCCAATCAGTTTCGAGTCATTTGAGAGTCTTTTTTAGTCGTACTTCATTAAATAACATCTTAAGCATATTTATAAGTCATTTTCGAGTCTCAATTTATCGCATATAATAGGCATCTCTTTTGGATCACCAAAAGGAGTCGGAAAAGACTCATCAAGGTGATTTTTGTGAAAATGATCTTCCAAATGTTGGATGGGACTGAGCCAGCGACGCTTTATTAATTTCATTTCTTAACTCAATAGGGTGGATTTATGCCGTTATTCCCCTAATCTACGCCACTGAAATAAATATAGCTAATTGATTATTTTCCAAATAGTTATAGTCGTGCGTGTCGTGTGTGCTTCGAAAATTGAACATGGTATTCGTGGTAGAGGCGTTTCGTGTTGAAAATATTCGACACGCGCCCATCTCTACTCTGTACCTCCTAAAGTATGTAGATGCTGCCCCACACTGCTTCAGCCGGTGCTGCCTAACAAAAATGTTTGATTTCCCTATAACTCGTCCTAATCGTTCATCCGATCTTCACCATTTCTTCGGCGAATCGATAAATAATACTAATAACTAAATATGTCTATATGTTATAAGATGTATTTGTCTCATAAATGGCGAACCTCTATCTCTTACCATCTCAGAGATCTGTGCGTTCATGCCGATCAAGAATATATCATTTCGGTCGGAGATGCTTCATTCTGGCTACTTCATACTTTTGCACAATCTTTATATACACACAGAAAAAAAAAGGTTCAAAAAAGATTCATTTGGACTGGATATATCTTAAATATCCTTTTAAGTATCCTACGAAACTGAACATCATTTAAACGATGATAGTTTTTCGTATCCTTTGGATGATTTTCAGCTCCATTGGCTGGTTAAAAGGATATTTGAGAAATTTAAGAATGAAAGATTGATCTATTTATGCTGTATACCACTTACACTGTGCACATTCTGAATTTTTCATAATTTTTTACCCAAATTACTTTTAATTTTAAAGAAAAACTTTTTAAGGTTGTCACATCTGTCTAAGCTCAACTTGTTTTTTAATATATTATATATTTCCCTTCCCTTCCATTAGCAAATATGGTTTATTTATAGTCGGTAGACTATGCAGTAATATGGAAATGTATTATGTCACTGTTCCATCAAAGTTTTCTACCTCACCTAATGGGCGGCGATGAGGATGAATCTGGTAATTGATTACGCGACATTTTTCTCTCTTTTTTTGCTACTCAATTCACTTCACTACAACGATTTGCGCACTTCCGTTGTCCAATAGGTTTAAATGTTTAATGAGTTCATCTCCTGGGAATTCGGTGCCTTTTATAGTTGCACACAGAAATCCAGTTGCAAATGCCACAACTCCGGCCACCAGCCAGTGTGTAATTCTTGTTTGGCCTTAACCACCCCTAAGCATCCTGTGAGACCATTCGCCGAATGACTGAATTCTATGGGCGGAGCTTGTCAAGTATAGGGTGTTTCTCCCCAAAATAAGTGAGGCTGTGAGAAACGAAGTGAGGCATATTTGTTCGCAAAAGGCGCTATCCAATTATGGATAAGTGTAGGGTGAAGTTTATTTTTGAAAATGCAGTTCATTATTCTGTTGGATTTTCAAAGAAAGCGAGAGAGGTTGAAAGCTTAAAGAAGTTGTAGTTATTAGTACACTTATGTGAGAATGATCAGAATCAAGATTTTGCATACAAATAAGTAAATAATATTCTAAAAATTGTTCAATCAGTTTTTAACTTTATATAAAACGAGTCCTAGATTGAATTATGTTGTGCTTGAAAATTTAAGTCTTAAATCTTTGTATATATACTAAGTAGAGTGTGTATCCTTGATGCTAATTTAAACTTGTCAAGGTCTGTCACGATGTGAACATGGATAAGGGCCAAACATCGTGAACTTGAGTTATGCATTATCTGCGAATTATTAAAAAGTACATTTTTAAACTCTGTACCGTAGGTACATAGAGTATTATAAGTTTGTGCAAAAGTATGTAACATCCAGAAGGAAGCATCTCCGACCCCATAAAGTATATATATTCTTGATCAGCATCAACAGCCGAGTCGATATAGCCATGTCCGTCTGTCCGTCTGTCCGTATGAACGCACAGATCTCAGAGATGGTAAGAGATAGAGGTTTGACATGTATGGGACATATGCTTCTTATGTCTGCAGGCAGATCAAGTTTATTTTCAATTTTGGCCACGCCCCCTCCCGCCCCCGCAATTTAGAAAAAACGTCATATCTCCCACAGTTTTGAAGATAGATGGCTTGTTCCTTCTGGACATATTTAGTTATTAGAATAACTTATCGACCCGCCAAAGGAATGAAGAAGATCGGATGAACGGTTTTCGAGTTATGATCAAAAGACAAAATTTCTTGGTACAGAGTATGTTATAGTCGGGCTTGACCGACTTTCTTTCTTGTTTTTTGATCAATAAGTAACACCCAGAAACTTGATCACTTCTGGTTCTTTTCCTCTCGCTGTGGCACATATGGGTCATTGTGACTCCGGTGCATTCAATAAAAACCAAGAGATTTAGGAATAAGTCATACAAATTATGAAAAGATGACAACAAATGGTTGGTAGGATATTGCCTGAACTTCAAATTGTGGCCAAAGATATGTGGCCGTTGTGTGTATGTATATAACTGCCTCTTATTTTGTTAGCTCCATTTTAATGGGGATGATTTATTATCCCCCAAGAGTAATCGTGGCGTTTTCTTACATTGTGCATGACTCATAAGTGAAGCAATTCGTTGCTCTTATACAAAGCCCCCAAGTAGATTGACAACAACTAAAGTTTAGAGGTTTTCCATAAGTATAGTTCAGATCTAGTCAGCCCTTAGCACCGGGTTGCCGAAATCTCTCGGGCTTTTCACACAGACACTCGCCAAACTAACGACCTTTTGGGAGATATCCACAGAAAACCAAGTAAGTCGACTGCTGTCTTTAGTGCTCACCAACACAAGCACATGTTTTTGTTCTCACCATTTCCTAGGGTAGGAAAAACGCTGCGCTTTGGCTTGGCATAACAAGCTAAACTCGAACTTAATCTAAGATATTTTGTATTTCAAATGCGATTTCTAGTGATTTTCGAGTTGAGTATTTTTCTACCATTTTCAGTTGGGTTTGAGTATAAGAATGATTGAAACTTAATTTAGGTGTAACCATAAACGAGTTCTAATTTAAATTTCCGTAATAAAACTTCTAACTTTCAAAAGATAAGTTTTTATATGACTTGCATTCTTTTACTTTGAACTTTTTCCCTAATGTAGCGCATCACTCTGCCCACCTAACCTACCATTTCTGTTCCCATTCTCAGTGTTGGGCTTTGTTCCTCCTTCACCTGTTTTTGACATTTTGCCATTATATTTCGCACAGCAGGCAGCCGCCATGTTTGTGCCAACTTCTTGACATAAAAGGGAGGCCAACCCAAGAGACAGACTAACCCTACGCCAAGTCCAGCATATTTTGTACAGCCATATGGGAAGCAACTATTTGAGGAGTCGTCTGCCGGTAATCTGAGCTTGTCATAGTGGTACATCCAACCTGTTGACATTTCCCACGACGCCACAAACTGCAGCAATTAGATCAAAAGATAGATAGTCATGCAGTTGCATTTCACGGAACATTTAACAAATCATTCCAGGTCCAGGATCATCCAGACCCACTCGAAACCGCAGGCATTGTCAACAACCGTCACGGGGCAATTGTGAAAATTGAATTATGTTTATTTGATGTTTTGGTTTGCTCGCGCAAATTAGCTACGTCAGTCCAGTCCAAGTACCAGCTTTCCAGCTCCGCCCCGCCCCGCCAGCCGACCTGGTCGCGTGCGCTGCTAACCCGAGGCGCGAAAATCCCGTGCAGTTGAAACGGGGCAAACAATATGTCAGGGCGGATGCGCAAACCTTTTCATTACCAGACAAATTTGTCGGCACACGCGTCGGCGCACACTCCCGTGTGCAAGATCTAGCCGCACCCCGCGAACTGATGACAGTAATCAGTTTTGATGCAGGGTAAGTGCCTGGTGCCGGCAACTCTCGGCCCAAAGCTGACATCCTTAAGTGAAATCTTGTTACAAACCAATGTAAACACGATTGTTAATTTAACTTTTGCAATCGCCAACCCCTGCACTGCATGTTGTTTGGCATGCGGTGGATATGTCATCGGGGCCACAATTAAATTATCGCATTTCAAACGGGAGAGTGCGCCGGCCGAAATCGCTGATAATCGCCCGGACTGAGTGTGGGAAAAACAAAAATGGAAAATAAGCACCCAAGTCGTATTTGATTTGCATATTTTCCAAGAACTTCCTATGCCATTCAGACATGTTAATTGGGCATATATTTGGTGGGCAAAGGTTTAGGAGGGGATTTGGCCAGATTTGAAGTTTACAAAAAAAAATTTAGTTTCTGCAGATTTATGGTGCACCCCTTCTTCCTTCTGTAAAGTCTACAACTTAAATATATTTCGTTGACTCAGCTTTTCTGGGTTTTTGAACTCTTAACTCACTTACCTTATCTCTGCAATTTAAACACATTAACCGGCATCCCAGCCCATACGGCTACCAAGCACTCGCGCGACATTGCCGCAAACCATCGTATTAAAGAGAAGCGACCAGAGGCGATGCTTTTCTGCCATCTACATTTCTCGTGTTACATTTAACAGGGCGAACTACGATTCCTTTGGGATTGCCGCTGGCCCTCAATCTTTGTTAGTTTCAGTTAAAAGTTGTTTTAATTTGAACCAAACTTGAACATTTTTAGGGACGTTTTGCGAAGAACCTTTTGTATTGCCTGAACTCTGTTTGATATTTTCGTAAAAGCTCTATATCTTAACTTTCATATAAACTATCCCAAACATTTCTACGATTTTTTTCACCAGGAGATATACCATTTACATTTAAAATTTACATATTTTGCACCGCCCATAGGTAGGCAATGGATGACAATGGATATAAATGACAAGCCCAACTATAATTTTGCATTGCATATGTTTGGGCACTTGACGTTTCATTAATACTGAACTCATGTATTCAAAATGGTACATCTTCGCTGGAAAAAATCACAAAATTGTTTGAAAGAGTTTATTTAAGCTTATAAAGGCAAGCATACGCGATGGCACAACTGGTTGAGACGGCATTCCAATCGAGTTCGAGTAAGGTTAAAATTTTTATAAAATTTATGTAATTCGCAGTTTTTCGGAACCAAATGTAAAAGAATTCTACTCCTGGAATTCCATTACAAAGAAATTTCAGTAAAGGTTGGCTGGTTTTAAACTATTTCCATGTTAAACTTAACCATTTCCAATATTCAATTTAAAGTGTACACACTTTATATATACGAATCCCTTTAATACCATTAATAAATATCAAAGAGAGTTAAAACGAGAGCGTATGCCTGTGCGATATGCCCGTTGTTCAAGGGCTTTTTAATGTTTAATAAGTAGTCTTCCCTTGTGTTAAGTAACAGAGCATTAACATTATTGGAAACAGCGGACATGGCTATATCAACTTGGCTGTTTACTTTATAATAGCGGAGAGGTTCCATCTTTTTTTCCTTTCTTCTGAGAGAGAATCCTGCATATATAATGATACGGATATCATTAAGCAATATGATTGACCACCAAATGGCCAAAGAGGGAAATGCAACAGCGGAGGATGCAGCAGCAACAAGAACAACAAAATACTTGGGCACAGAATCGTTCGATTCAAACTTCGCTTCACAACTAACTTTATTGCCCTTCATGGGAGCATATTTAAAGCATACAATGTTTGTCTAACACGAGGCTGAATTAGATTACAGAGGTAAAGAGACCAAGAGTAAGGAAGAAACGTATCTATACCTGACATTACAAAGAGAAAAATGCATATGAAAGTGCGAATTAATAAAATATTAGATCTAACATAAGCTGCACCAAATGATGCCTGAAATGGCTTAAAACAATATTTATTTCGTTTTAGCAGATGGGCTAAGCGATGGAACATTACTTTGAATCTGGACAATTGAATACATGTAACTTATACTCTACATCGACGAATTGCTCCCGTACGAGCAGGTTAATTGGATAAGAGGTTGACTTTTAGCACACACAAAGTACAAGACCATAATTGCTACTGCCTGGAGATAGCAAAATCAAATCTAATCAAGATGCGAGTCCTGCAGGCGAAAATACTCCGAAGAATATGTGGAGCGCCTTGGTCTATGGGCACTCGGAAAATAGAAGAAGAATTGATACCGTAAATACACAGGCTGCAAACTATTTAGATCGACTAAGGAGTCATCCAAACAGACTTGCCAGACGATTGTTGATAACAGGAAGGACCTGAAGGAGGAGGAGGCTACATTTGTATAACAACCCAGCAAGACGAGTCTAATGATTATTGGATAGTTTGTGACCATACAGATGATCATATTTTAAGGACTGCTTACCCAACTTTCACATAACTTACAATTTTATCCCAGTTTTTTCATTTCCATAATTAAGATAGTGTGTGGTTTTAAATACGATTGTGTTTTAAGTCTTTGAATCAGTCAATTTTGTATTCGCGTTAACTTTTAACCTAAATTATAGCATTTATTATTATTATTATTTATTTTAGGTTGGTAAAGTTGGTGAATGGTTATTAACGTGTCTAGCCAGTAAGTTGTTGTAAGTCATAATCGGGTTGTGTGTTGCCAGTTCGTTGCTTTTGGGTGTGCTAAATCCTTCGATTAGCCAGGTCAGTTGGGTGGTATCCTTTGGAGCCTTCCTCTTGCCCTGATCGGAGTAAGTGCCTGGCAAGGTTGTTTCTTTGTACTTCTCTGCCTGATTATTGATTGTGTCGCCAACTAAGGGGAACGACACTCTCTCGCTCTATATCACGGGTTGGGATGAACCACTCGGCTCCATTGATTCGCCTTAAGATTTTGTCCTGGAAGACCCTAATCTTGTTCAGGTAGGTCTACGCGGCGGTGCCATACACCTGAACGCCGTACCTCGAAATCAGTGCCAGGATGACTTTATATATAAGGACCTTGATCCTCAACGAGCGTTTGTTGTTGGCGTTGAGTAGCCAACTCATCCTCTTCGCCTTGCTGTAGAACTTGCTTGCAACTTCGGCGGCATGCTGTTTAAAAGTTAGCCGCTTGTCTAGTGTCTCCTCTAGTAGGACCTCTCCATGCAGGAAGATGCCAGGCCTAAGGGTGCGCGTGACAGAAACACACTTTTCAGGGTTGATAGAAATGTTCCATCGACATGGCCCAGTTCTCAAACCTTTTGAGGTACAAGTTGCTCTTAAGTAACAATAAAATTGAAATTACTGAAACTCAAATTACTAAAACAAAGACGCGATGTAACATTTTCGAAATCAGATTCCTTTATCACAACTATTTAGCATCACCAACAACCCTTCGATATACTGAAAAATGTATAGTTATTTTTTACTTGTGTAATTATTTAATGAAAGCTAGAAAGTCTATACGAAGTCTACTGATGATAGTACCAATAGGTCCAGTAATACCAGTATGTCTGTTAATTTGTACCAAAAGTTGACCACAATCGCAATAGTGACAAATCCTTTTTACTTGCATTGACCCATTTTTTTAAACGGTTTCCCACTTGAAGTTAATTTTTGTTTTTTTTGTTAAGTAGCCGTCGGCTATCTCCCATCTAAACGAAACCAAGTCATGTTCATGTACAAATAATTGCATTTAAGGGTTCACACACAATGTCAGAACAATGCCAGAAGAACGAAAACACATTGATAGTGTCAAGAAGTTTGCTTGATGCCTACAAAAATCACATACAACCCCTCGACAGCACAGAGCCCAAGTACTTGCGTCTGGAACATATCGATTAGCGTTTTGCATCCAAACCAGACCAAAATAACACCCAAAGCAAATTCGTCTGTGAAATCTGGGCGCCGGCACACGACCAACGAGCGGACGAGTACTTTCCAGCAGGATAATCCCACCCCTTCCACCCCCCAAAAAAAAAACCTCAAATTCAGACCTCAATTCGTTGCGGCTGTTTGAACTGCTTGAAGCAATTGTCTGCGAAATTGTTTGTTTATTTTGATGTTGTTTAATGCGTGTTAAGTCCCTGCCATTTCATGCGGTTGTCGTGTTGAAATATCCTGGGAAAAGTAAACAGCCCGAGTGCTTTCAGGCGAGGTGAATAGTGTGAATGGAAAAGCTTTCCCTGGTGGGGTCATCAGATGTGAAGCTTACATTTTAGAAGGCTTTCTTATGGGGAAATTGGTTGCGAAACTTGAACTTGCTAAACTTAACTATAGATAACTTAAGCTTTGTTAAACCGAAGTATACTACAACAAGTCTACATACGTGCTAGCTGTGTTTTATTTGAACTTATGAACTCTAACTGGTATTATATTAATAAACATCAAAGTATTCGTGATTAATGCCCTTCAAAGTATGCAAACTTTTTTTCCCTAGGTTATTATGTATTAAAATAAAGCCATTACAAGTCATAGCCCTGCAAACATTTTGTCGTGTTACTTATCTCCCTCGTCAATGCGACAGTTTGGCGATTGCTTGAGGGGAGAGTTCGGAGACAGTTTGGCGATTTACACTAACAAAAAATACATTAGGTATCGCATTTTTATCATAAAAGGGATAAATTGGCGATATGTGCTATCACATTTTTTCCGTCCATTCGGTAAATTGGCGATATATCCCTCAAAAATCGACTTGGGGGCAAGAATGCGATACTTTTTGGTTGGTCTCGCTTTTTCATCATCCCATCTGAGAATTGGCGATACATCGCTTAACACTCCCTAAGAAGACCCGAATGCGATTCTTCTAGCAGTTAATTCAACGACTTTTTACAATGTTACCAAAGTAAAATACTTTGGCAACGCTTTCAAAAGATGAAAAAACCGGCCCAATATAAAAATTGACACATGTACTTAATGTGGTAGGAAATTCTTCCTTCTGGAAAATGTGTGTTTACTTGTCCGCTGTAGTAACTTGTTTGATCTGTGGCTTTTAAGAAAGCCATTATTAAGCAAACGGTCAGACAATAATAATATTCAAAATATTTCAGAGTTGCAATATGCTACCACTTCTATTAAATAATATTAAAAAGAGATGTCTCTCTGATGTAAAGACAATTACATTTTTTTCTGACATTCCATTGCCAGTAAAGTTGACAATAGTGCACAGGCTCCGATTCAGTACAAACTACAGTAGGCCTCGTTTTTTGGTTCAGCTTCCCCTGGGAAAACCTTTCCGTTTCAATAGTCAACGGAGTGAGAGGCATAATAGATTGTGCATTTATTAAAAGCAGACCTTCTCTTTCGTTAAAAATTTGTGTTGAAATTCCTCGCGCTTTGCGTTAAGTAAGTCGAATTGTCCTCCATCAAAGCCAAAAGAGCAAAGACAAGACGACAAGCAGCCAGAATTGTCTTAAACTGTTATGGAAATACAGGGCAACGTTTTCAAGGGCGATCCTCCAGCAGTGGTGGCGAGAGGTCAGCATTCAGATTTTAGTTTTGGTTGCATATATGTCACTAATTATGGCTTTTGTTTTCAGAAATTGCTCATAATATGTTTGCCAAGACGACGGATGCAGACGTTAACAAAGTCTGTTCACAACATTTTTTGCATGCTGAAGACCGTATAAATAAGAAACTATTCAAAATCAATAACAAAACTTAAATTTATTATATTACAAATAAAGAAACCACCATACATAAATACACTCTCAAATTACACATACTATATATATTTAAAGAATTTGACACACTTAGCTTTAAAAAATAAACTATTTCCCCTACTGTTAAATAACAGAAATCGAACACACATTTTATTTGTATGGCTTATGTTGGGGGGAAGAATCGCATTATTATTTCTAAGAAGAATCGCATTCTTATTTCCAAGAAGAAACGATTTCTTAACTCTAGGAAGAATCGCATTCTTATCTCTGGAAAAAGTCGCATTCTTATCTCCAGGAAGAATCACTTTCAGAACTCTAGGAAGAGTCTCAATCTTATCTCCAGGAAGAATCGCATTCTTAACTCAATGAAGAATCGCATTCTTATCTCTAAGAAGAATCGCATTCTTATCCCTCAGAAGAGACGTTTTTCTTATCCCCAGGCTGAATCACTTTCCTATAGCTCAAAAGAGACTTTTCCCTATCTCCCAAAAGTGTCGCTTTCTCATCGCCCGGAAGTTATCGCATAGTGTCACATTTCTTCCCGTGGGGAGATGAGAAAATGCGATAATAATGCGATATCGCTAGAGTAAAGCGATACCTACTAGGCGAATCGCATTCTTATCTTCCGCGATAAAAAATGTTTGCTGGGAGATAATTGATACCGAATATTAACTCAGATTGTTGGGTATTCAAAAAAATGTTGAGTTAAGACAAATCTAAAATTTTTACTTGACCAAAATTATGATTTTAAAATTACATGGCATACTTTAAAGGGCATTAAGCATGATATATTTTGTGTGCAGTCCCAGCAAACATTTTTAATCGCGGAAGATAAGAATGCGATTCTCCAGTAGTAATCGCCTTACTCTAGCGATATCGCATTATTATCTCATTCTCATCTCCCTGAGGGAAGAAATGTGACACTTCTGGGAGATGAGAGAGCGATACTTCAGGAATATAGGAAAATTATCTTCTGAGCGATAGGAAAGAAATTCATCCTGGAGATAAGAATGCGATTCATCCTAGAGGCAGGAATGCGGTTCTTCGCCCGAAGATAAGCCATATGAATAAAAGGTGTTTCGAATTCTGTTATTTTTTGCCACTTGAGGTAAATAAGCGTTGCCAAAGTATTTTCCTTTGGTAATATTGTAAAAAGTCGTCCAACTCACCTCTAGAAGAATCGCATTCGGGTCTTCTAAGGGAGTGTTAGGCGATGTATCGCTCAGATGGGATGATGAAAAAACGAGAATATTGATAAAGTATCGCATTCTTGCCCCAAACTGTTTTTTGAGGAATATATTGCCAATTTAGCGAATGGACGGAAAAATGCGATAGCACATATCGCCAATTAATCCCTTTTATAATAAAAAAGCGATACCTAAGGTATTTTGTTTGTGTATATCGCCAAACTATGTTCAAACTTTACCCTCAAGCTATCGCCAAACTCTCACATTGTCGAGGGAGATAAGTAAGTGTAGTATATGTTATTGTACAATTGTCTGATATTTTCTTTAATTTTATTGTAAAACTTAATTCAATTCTTCGAAATATTTTTTCTGAACACTCTTCGACTATTTGCCTTTAGTTTGGATATTCAAGGCCTCCAGTTGAAACACAGAATGGTTGGATTGATGAATTTGATCCAAAGTTTAATTGTTAGCAATCTTTAGTTTAACAACGTTGATTTAACGGAAAACTATTAAGCTTACCTATCTTATAATCGCATTTATGACATCAATTTTCAATGTTGCGATAATGAATATGGATTATTTGATACTGTAACTGCAGTTGTTCAAGTGTTCTTTTTTGCAGAATGTAGTTTACGTTTTAGTAGCTTTTACTTGGAAAGTCTGAATAAAAGGAGGCATAGCATTAAGATTCAAAAAGAATGGAACTTAGAATTTCTTACCTACTAAACCACTCCTACTCCTACTTGCGGAACTACCACTTAGTATAGGTCTTATTTCACAAGATGTGGTGGTAGGAAGGCCTTTCCTAGATTCGAATTGCGCAGTCGTCGCTGTTTCCCATCGCTAACAGGTCAAGCGGCACCATCATTTTAGAGGCTACACATTATGATCAAACATGATGAATTATGCAGAATATGTTTGAATTGTAGTCCATAAAATTCTATCGGTGCTGGCAGGCTGACAGATTTTTATACTCTGTACCGAAGGTACATAGAGTATTATAAGTTTGTGCAAAAGTATGTAACATCCAGAAGTAAGCATCTCCGACCCCATAAAGTATATATATTCTTGATCAGCATCAACAGCCGAGTCGATATAGCCATGTCCGTCTGTCCGTCCGTCCGTCTGTCCGTCTGTCTGTCTGTCCGTATGAACGCACAGATCTCAGAGATGGTAAGAGATAGAGGTTTGACATGTATGGGACATATGCTTCTTATGTCTGCAGGCAGATGACGTTTATTTTCAATTTTGGCCACGCCCCCTCCCGCCCCCGCAATTTAGAAAAAACGTCATATCTCCCACAGTTTTAAAGATAGATGGCTTGTTCCTTCTGGACATATTTAGTTATTAGGATAACTTATCGATCCGCCAAAGAAATGAAGAAGATCGGATGAACGGTTTTCGAGTTATGCTCAAAAGACAAATTTTCTTGGTACAGAGTATGTTATAGTCGGGCTTGACCGACTTTCTTTCTTGTCTTATGCCAGTTATCTGGCAGCCTGATCAAACACGTAGGTTAGGTAGTTCCAGACACGTAGCAAGCATAAGAATATTGACAGACTTATCTGACCATATATGGCATCAGTCAGTCAAGTGGCACTACGCTGTCAGGTGTACACACGTGTATGACAGCAACTGGTACATAAAAATGTGGCAACCAAAATGTGCCACAAACAAATTTGCATTAGTGATAACATAAAGAGTCAAAAATCTCTTAGTACCAAACTCAAAGATTTTCCCAAAGTAGAACTCATTCCTATAATCAAATTCAATTTTAAAAGATTTCAAAAAATGTTACATGGAAAGAAATGGGAGAGACAGCCCCACCCACCCTCATTTTATTCTATCTTAGCTGTTATAATTTTAATACCATTTAAACTGATTTTTTGGTTTTCTGGTACGTCTGCATCTTAGCGCACACGGCCATCAACGGCTCTCCATAGTTAGCTATTAAGCCACGGCTTAGGATCACATCAAAGCCTTGGATTTTGAAGCAATCCGATCTCCGATTACTGATTTATGTTTGCCGATTTTACCTACTGATTACAGTGATTGCTGATTGCGATTGATAAACTTGACAATCCTGATTGCTGGGATGGAATCTCAGTTAATGATTTTAGGGCCAATTGTTAACCTCAAACTGAAAATAAGCAGGAAAACTAACTGCATTTAAAGCCCTCAAAAAACTATGCCAACATAGTGTATAGTGTGAATGTATTTTTGACCAAATGCACTAAAGCCAGAAAACATCCTTTAGAGAGAGAATAAGAATCATCGGCAGCCGCAAATCCGTAATTAGTAATCGAAAATCAGATATATATTAAGTTTCTGCGAAAGTATTTAACAGCCAGCATCAACAGCAGAGTCGATGTTGCTATAACCGTCTGTCTGCCTGTCCGATGAACAAACAGAGCTTGGCGAGGGTAAACGATTGAGGTTTCACATGCATGGAACAAAACTTCTATTACTTGCTGGCAGATCAAGTTTATTTTCAATTTTTTCTACGCCCCCCTCCCACCCTCAAAGTTCGGGAAAAACGACATATCTCCGACAGTTTTATAGAAAGATGGTTCGAAGGATCATAATTTTGGTCAGTTATATATTTTAGATTTTTCTTAACTCAACATTTTTTTGAAAACACCATAATCTGAGTGAATATGCAGTGTCGAATATCTATAACAGACTTGCAATGGGTTTATTTTAATAAATAATAACTTAAGGGGTTACATGGGTTTCGCGGCTTCAAAAAATTGTTGTTTTTTTTATTGTCTTATTAAATTCTACAACATCTCTAGAATATTGTCCACAAATTTCAAATCGATCCGAGTAATAGTTTTGGAGATACACTCTGAATAAGTTGAGCGCTCCAGGGTATGAAGGAGCAGCTGCTCGTCTAGTTAGCTAATAAGTTGAAATCAGGGACTGTAATCCTTGAGTTCTGTTATAAAAATCGAAATTTTATGATTATTTGTGATTTTTATTCCATTATTTAAAAAAAAAATGATTAAATTTATTTTAAAAAAAAGATAACGTGTTGCGCATAAGAAATTGTGGCAAGTTTGATGCATATCCTTAGTAAGTGACTTAATTCGAGCCAATGAAAAATATTTCCATGTTCGGAAACATACGAATATGCCCGAGAAGTTGACGAAAACAGTATCTGCGCCGCCGATATAAAATCTTCGAGAGACTCGTGGAGCACGGATTCGTCATAGATAGGAACAAAAAGATGCCCTGGACATTGCAGCTGCAGCAGGTTCTTTATATTATGGCCCAGGAATCGATGACTCCATGTAAGTTAGAAAAACCAATTCTAACCCGGTTTTATTGTTACTCAAAACTTTAAACGCGTTTTTCTCAAAACTGTGTTTTGAAAGTCCGTTGACAAGATTTCTCGAGAACTACTCAACCGATCTTGATGAAATTTTACACAGGTCTTCGAGATACAATTTGCCATGACTTGGACCAAGGATTTTTTTTTGTTCAAATTCAACTATTTCGCCAAAAAAAAAATACACCGAAATTTTAGTCAATTTTTCGTTTTTTTCGATAAAACCTCTGCCAAAAATCCAATTTTCACTTTATTGTTTTTTCCTTCGTCCAAGTTCTAGTTTAAAGTCTTAAGTAAAGACGTATATATTGCATTTGCACTTCAGATGATCCTCCTAGAAGTTATGCTGTCAACGCGGATGCACCTTTTTCCCGAAGGCTCTCCGGAAATGACGTCACAAAGGCAGAGCTTTTGATAATTTGCTTCAAAAATTTCAGTGATTCCTCATTAAATGTGTATCCTTAATAAATAAACAATAAAACAATAAGAAGTTTGAACCAAATAAATCAGTTTTTATACTAAAAAACAAGAAAGAAAGTCGGTCAAGCCCGACTATAACATACTCTGTACCAAGAAAATTTGTCTTTTGATCATAACTCGAAAACCGTTCATCCGATCTTCTTCATTTCTTCGGCGGATCGATAAGTTATCCTAATAACTAAATATGTCCAGAAGGAACAAGCCATCTATCTTCAAAACTGTGGGAGATATGACGTTTTTTCTAAATTGCGGGGGCGGGAGGGGGCGTGGCCAAAATTGAAAATAAACTTGATCTGCCTGCAGACATAAGAAGCATATGTCCCATACATGTCAAACCTCTATCTCTTACCATCTCTGAGATCTGTGCGTTCATACGGACAGACAGACAGATGGTCAGACGGACAGACGGACAGACGGACATGGCTATATCGACTCGGCTGTTGATGCTGATCAAGAATATATATACTTTATGGGGTCGGAGATGCTTACTTCTGGATGTTACATACTTTTGCACAAACTTATAATACTCTATGTACCTTCGGTACAGAGTATAAAAATTATTGAAAATATGCCGTTTTTTCCCCTACGAAACCCATGTAACCCCTTAAGGAAATCAATTTTGCATACTTTGAAGGGCATACTTTAGTATGTATAAACATAGTTACAGTAAGTAATGGGTTTATATAGCACATAGCTGCTGCCCAGAAGATGTGAAATCTGCCCTTAATGTGTAATTTAGGTTTTTAGAACCGTCATTTTTTATTTGGATCAGATTCAGGTTGAACTATTTTGCCTCTCTTAGTTTAGTTCACTATGAACAATATGAAATCGTTAAAAATAGCAGCAACAGTTTTGTTGGATTCGAATGATGGATCATATTAATCGTAGTTATTGTACATACCAAACTCTAACACGACGTTATGTAGCTTTCCAAACACGATAAGTACATAAATCCTTCCTAATTACAATGGCGTACGTAGGCTTATTCCCGGGGGGTTTTATACAAATTTCTCTAAAGTCGCTTCTTCGTTTGTCCTACATATTCAGTGGGGGGTGGGGGTATTCAACCCCATGAACCCCCCTGATCACTGCACTTTCTAAAGAATACACCTGAAACTATGAAAGATTTTACGTAACTTGACATAAGCTATTTTTTGAACCCAATCTAAACTGTTAAGGTTCGGTTCTTGGTTAAGTTCGCAAGGTCGTAACCGGTTCTGCGGGATACCTTCTTAAAAATGCAAGCGAAACGACATCAGGTTTACCATTATAGTATCTTTAGTATCCTCCATAAACAAGTTGGCTCCAACATAAATTGGCAAACTTTATTGGACAATGTTAAGCGAGTTCCTTGGCCGATGACCTCAAGTAAACCGAATTAACTTTTTGAATTATACAACTAATAGCCAATTTCAATCATACTCTGATTTTTGTCAATGAATTTTAAGCATTGTCATCATCTCCATCATCGTCTACTCAACGCACATCGCGGGGTTATGCCAGTTCAAGATATTCGCCCATCCGAAGTCCATCAGCTGTCAATTATACTACTCATACCACAAATTGGCATTGTTGTTTTTTTTTATATTTTATAATAAACAAATAGCAGAGCTTTTAATATTATTCAACGGACGTGTAAATACATTTTAATGGCCCGCAAGCAATGCCAATCCCTCTTGCTCCTTCCCCTTCCATGTTCTTGTCACAGCTACTGGCAATTGTACATACCAAAAAAAAAAAAACCAAACCAAAACAAACAGCTGCCAGGCGGACAGGCGATGGGGCCGGGCCAGGCGGCATAGTAAGTGATATTTTTTGTGTTTTTTGTGCTTTTTTTTTTGGTATTTTCGGCTACTCGTTGCTGGGAGTCCAGTAGTGTTCAGTCGCCGTCAACGCCTTGTCGCGCTGCCCAGTGACTTTAAGGCTGACCAGAGCAGCGTTTAGTGAGTCAGTTGGCCACAGTCCGTTGCACAGTTCGCACACACGTTCGGAAGTCTCCACATCGATTGAAGCGCGAAATGGAAACCTTTAACTGATTTCAATACCAAAATGCCAGCACGTTTTATTAATACGGCAAATGCAGGCGAGAGCAATTGAAACGTGATTTATGTGGGGCAAGTGAACAGTCATAAACTTCGGTTAGAGAAGTACTTCCGACCCGTCGTCGGTTGATTTCAGTATAAAAATAGCGACTCAAGCAACCGCATGCCGGTGATAAGGGCAGCGCTCCGTAGATAAGACGCCGGCGCCAATGCGCCATCCAGTGAACCGCCGCGCCACAATAATAAAAATTAGCATTTATGCTCATTAATTGAATTCAAATTGAAAATATGTCAAAACGCCAACGCATTGGCTCCGCCCATGACCTCCAGGCTGGCGGGGATTTGGAGTTGCCGCTGCTATCGTCGCAGGAGCAGGCCAAACGTAAGTTCTAAGCCATTAAACCAGTTAAGTTGGTCAAAACAAACCGCAAAACTGGCACACCAGCCCAAAGCCAGTCTTGGCCATAAATCAGTGACACTTGCACATTGCAGTGGCAGGAGACGACGGTGGGGGGAGGGGGGCCAAACAATATTCACTCTGTTCGCTAATCAGATGCGAGTGCGAGGTATTTTTGCCATTTAATTAATGGAAATCGTGTGGAATACAAATAAATAGAAATGGAAATACAAATGCAACATGTATCAGCGCCCAAGCCCCTAAATGTCTGGAAGTTGATAGCTTGGGTGCCTGCCCGATTGCTGCTTACGTACAATATTTCTGCTTCATTGATAAAAACTTGTATCGCCTTTTTGTTCAAGAGTTGACTATTTCTGTAAAGTGTGGATAGAAAATAAACAAAACACAATTTACATCTTATTAGCTTGAATGTAAACAACAACAACAACAACAAAGTGTTTTTTACCATGCGCAATTGCTTGTCACACCAAGCATTTATCGCATGCGATAAAACGTGTTGGACCAATTTCAGCTGTAAATGAAACGAGGCGCGATAAGTGAATTAAAAAACTGTTAATTATTAAAAACAACAAAAGTTTTAATAATATAATCATTTGTGGAGGAAATTACTTAATTTTTTGGCCGTTCCCTTGTGAATGAAAGCATTTAAATTGATGTGTGATTTGGTTTTTATACCCTATCATTACCAATTGGTAATGAAAACAGGGTAGGGCCGTATGTTCTTGAGCCGAAGAATGATTGACTTATCTGTACCAAAGGTGCACAGAGTATATTAGGTGATACTCCCACAATTATTTAAGAGAAATGTTTCGTACCCCTTGAACATATTTAGTAATCAGTACTATTTATCAATCTGCCTAAGGAATGGTGAAGTTCGGATGAACGATAGTCAAGTTATGGGGAAAACAAACACTTATGCTGGGCAGCACAGACTAAAATAAATACAAAACAGATATTTTTGCATTTAGGTAAACTCAGAGAAAAAATCAAGCAGATTTGATGCCAAAAGTACGGCAAGACAGAAAATGAAAGATAAGATAGAAAATTTTTGGATCCAAGCAGAAAATTCTGAAATCAAACACGGACTTTCGAGTTAAAATATGCTTGGTTTTAAATTTAGTTTGCTTGATATTAAGCATACTACTGTGAGCAAAAAGTAAGGTGTAAGGGTCAATTTAAACTTCGCGGGCCTAACAATTCGGGCAGGTTTTTTTTTTCTTGAGTTGGCAGGACTGTTGATGACATCTGTGCCAAATTTCATGTGAATGTCATTATCAGTAATATATTTACGCTTGTGTTTTCCAAACGACCAAGAGTGCATTTTTCGATTTTTACAATGTCTGAGCAGAGAAGTGCCATCAAATTTTGTTTGCGGAATGAAATTTCGGCTGCGGAAACGTTGAGGATGTTGCGGAAGGCCTTTGGTGATTCTACCATGTCACAAAAAATTGTTTATAAGTGGTACAAAGACTTCAAAGAGGGTCGAGAACGTGTGGATGACTTGGAGCGCTCCGGACGACCATCGACGTCAACAGATGACCAACACGTCAATGAAGTGGAGGAATTAGTGCGCAAAAATCGTCGATTGACTGTTAGAGACCTTACTGATATGATCGGAATATCAGAAGGATCTGTGAAAACCATTTTGAAAGACCATTTGGGCCAACGAAAAGTCAAATCTCGTTTTGTTACCGAAAGTTCTCAATTTTTTGCAAAAAAGTCATTCGAAATTCAAGAGACCACTTCGGGGAACGCGTTTCGAGTCGATTGAGGAGATAAAAGCAAAATCGAAGAAAGCGCTGATGGCTATACCGGAAAGGGACTATTTGGCATGTTTCGAGGATTGGAAAAAACGTTGGCATAAGTGTATTTTATCGGGAGGGGATTACTTTGAAGGGGATGAAATTGATTTAGAAGAATAAATAAAGATTTTTCATTTTTACAAACAAATTTTTTTGCCCACAGTAGTAAATAGTCTTGGCTCCAAGAAAAGAACTTCTTGAATGCATGCATTAATAGTATCAGTTCCAAGAATAGTTCTCTTTGAAAGAATTGGAGCGGTGGCACGGGAGAGATAGCACAACACACACAACTCAAAAACCCCACACCCTAACGCCATTGCTTTTTGCTAAGCTGTGATTATTTCTTAAACAAATTTTGTATGTACTTAACCTCAACTGCGACTCGAACTCAGGGCCTCGAATACTGCCGCCCTCACCGAAACAACGCGTTTAGCCAAAGCAGATTTGAATTCTCAGTATAAATTGTAGGCAACAGAGAGTGAATTGTTCTCATTTGTTGTTCGCGCTTCCGCTTGTGGCTCCCAGAACTTCCGTTGCCCGCAAGCTCGAAGTCAAGCAGGACAGAAAATCAGAAAAATTATAAATTGCAGCAGGAATCATGCTTGCCGATTCGTGCTACATTTGTCTGAGTGTAGGTTTATGCCATACCCAGATCATGTATGTTTCAGATTTGACAGGATGCATGACGGGATCTTTTTATATTTCTGGTTGCCTTCCATTGGTTATAAGCACATTTAAAATGTCACAGGCTCGAAAGCCTTTAAAGCTTGAATTTGAAGAATTTGCTGTAAGTCGGGATTGTGTTTTTAAGTTTACTCTAAGAACTTTTAAACAGTAAGGTCCAAAAACCGCACCAAAAAATAGTGCATTTCTCAGGGTGCATTGATAGCTCTGGAATAGCCTCATCCGTTCTTGAAACCAAATTCAGTTTGTTTAGTAGAACTTCATTCAACTTTCCTAAGCCCCATTCAGACGGGCTTTAGTTCTTGCACCAGCTTCTGTTCTATGCGTTCATACCGAAGTGTTTACCAGAAGCCCAATTGTTAAGAACGGCGACATCGCGATCTTCATTAAGCATACATACACACGGGACGGTGGACTAATGGATAATCGTCCACTAAACTGCATTTCATTCAAACTCTTCCCTTTTAATCTATAACCCACAAAACTATCGTGGAATTTCCATCATCAAGTCTTCAACGAAGCTTTTTAGGAGCGTTCTGACCACTCGACTAACAACATGGGTTGAGAATGGCGGAAAGCTTAGTGAATATCAAGCGGGACTCAGATGTTATCCACGTCCATGTCTCGATAATAGACGGGATATTTAATCTATTTGGAAAGTCCAAATAAAACTTTAAGGAAAACTGAAAGTGTATGCCTATTTCGTGGACTTTAAGACAGCCTTCGATTGTGTGCCTAGAGGACTCCTCCTATACGAGCCGCAACCATTCGGAGGATCAAATTAAATGAAATCGTATACTCAACAACTTGGTGCGCTGTGTGGACAGGTGACGATTTATCGGAGGTATTTGAAACAAACAATTGAGTCAAACAGTTAAAGGAGATTTTTGCGGCTCTGGATGGGTTTGGCTAACTATGCTATAATATGTAGGAAGAGAGTATTAATGATTATTTGTAATAAAGGAAATCGTAACTCTACTAAAAATAGTTTTATTTCAAGTAGGGTTTTAAATTTATTTTACAAATTGAATGTTCAACAGCAGAAAAGCTGACGGCTCCAAGCCAAGCTATAAATATAATTTTCGAGAACTTCCAGCTAATTTTACAACAAAAATAAAAACGTCTATCTATCTACATATCTATCTATCTAACATCCAATTAAATTAAACTGGTGCGAAATTTTGGGCACATTAGCTTGGGTCGATTATGACGACCAAAAAATGGAAGATGTGTGGGCATACTTCACTGAGCACGAATTTTGATAGTCAAATTCTAAGCCTTACAAGCGCATTTCGTTTGAAAACTTATCATAAGGAAATGGCAAACCATACTGAGCACTTTTGGCATAACAAATCAACCTTATATTCTAATATATTATGACATGTTTTGGTTTCCACTCAAGTAAAATGAAATCCTTTCGAGGAAGTAAAATTAATGAGCAATCTTTAGAAAATAAATATAGTCTACAAAAACAAATCATTAATCATAAATTGAGTCATTTGAATGGTTTATGTTATTTTTAATAAATCAAATCATTTTGATCAGAAGCCAAGTGGAACAACAGTTCGTATGAGTAATATTTATTTTGATTAGTATTCAATCTATTTTTTCTCATATATTTATATGACTGCTTGGGAAATTATGTTTACATTCAAATTTAGTCTCAACTAGCTGAGTTGAAAATCATTTCTTTTGCACCCCTGATTGCCTCATGGCATCAACATCTTTATCGAAACATTTTTGATGTCTTATTCAATTAGCAACAATTCAGTAAACGAACAAATACTTCGTCTTGCTTGTTCAGTTCCACAGACAGAAATATTTTAATAACCAAAACGCGACTCTCTCTCTTTTTATTTTGTGCGACAATGAAGGCTTCGTTTTATTTGCAATAAA
Source organism: Lordiphosa fenestrarum (assembly GCA_035044985.1). Lineage (NCBI taxonomy): Eukaryota > Metazoa > Arthropoda > Insecta > Diptera > Drosophilidae > Lordiphosa > Lordiphosa fenestrarum. The sequence continues at coordinate 260,296 of JAWNNO010005642.1, forward strand.
CGCTAATAAATTGTCTCCACATAACTCGTAATGAACTAGAGATCCGTCAGTCGGAGAAGATGCCTAAAATAATACGAAAATTTGTTCAAATATCTCCCGCAATAAACTTAGAAGCTACAATGGTAAATTGCCATTAAACAATCATCATTACCAAAGTCACCCATCAACCAGTTCAACCACACCGAAACGAAAAACAAAAACAACAAGAAAATGTGTCAACAAATTGTCAGAAATTTTGTTTTTGTTGTTTGGATGTGATCTATCAGGCAAATTGCCCACTGACAGACGTCTCCGGCAAGCGATACCCATCAGAGCACGGCACGTTCCGTTCATAGACTGTCTATGGATGCGCCTTTAACCAATGCCCGGTGCAACTGGGCGAGCAGCAAACTGCAAACGTTGTGACAGAGATTTAGGTGTATTGCACAAATACTTGTAATATTTTTTGCATATTCAGCGTAATAAGACAAGCGGGAAAGAAAGAAATAGGCAGACAGAGAGAGAGAGAGAGATGCATAATTGAATAAATATATTCCCATGCCGACCTGTAAACACACTGAAGTTGATTATTTAACTGGAATATGGAAAATTTAATAAGAAATAGTTGTAGTAGTTGCCATTAAAGGCCGTCAGTCAGTTATAAAAATGTTTCTTTCTTAATCCTAATGCTTGTATTGAAGTGCTTCCTTAAGATAGTTTGATAATAGATTCGTATATGCAACATTCTGAATTTCCATGAATTTATCAACTTTTATCAATTGGATTTCACAGTGTGCTTGTCTCATTTCTTTAAGCACCGGACATACAGCTATAAATTGGAAAGTTGTTTTCCTTTTTTGTATATTGCACATGCTACAATGGGTATTTTCTGCTGTTCTGTATAGCTATTTTCAGTTTTTGCGAGACTTTTGAGCCGTAGTGCGAAATTTGAGCACTTTATGATATTGGAAGTTCCTTCAGTATACCAACTCATTACCGCTTCTAAGTGTTTTAGAAGTGGTTCATGCCCTTTGACGTTTTTTGGTTGGAGGTTTTGGTTCTGTACTTGTTTTTCAAAGAATTAATAGAAATGCAATTAATGTTAGTTATACAAAGTATGTAAAGTTATACAATTGTTTGAACTCCCTTTGATATTATCGGAAGAGGTTACTTTTAAGCTTTAAAAGCGAACATATGCCATGCTGCAGACATATAGTATACTGAAAAAATATGCATCTTAAATAATTTTAAGCTCAAAGAACCTAGTACCCAGACGTGATGGGCCATTGCCGAAAACAGATTCGTGTTCAGCACATAAAAATCATATATCATTTCCACCAATCCTTCCTTTTGCTGGATCTTGCCTAATGTAATTAATCATTTTGACTCAAAACTCGTGAGGATTGTTACTAGAAGTTTGGTTTTTCGTGTATATTTTGTAATCTGTACCAAAGATAAACAGAGTATATTAAGTTTACACAAAGTATGTAACAGCCCGAAGGCATTATTTCCGGCCCTTTAAAGTATATCATCTATTCTTGATGCCTTGTCCGTCTGCCCGTTTGTACAAACTGATCTTAGAGATGGAGGAAGTACACTTCTTAAACTTGCAGGCATTTTCTTTTTTTTGCTTCGTACCCACCCCAATATCCATTGGATGATTTGCAGTATCCATTTGACTGGATATGTCTTTAATATCATTTAAATCATCAAACGGAGCTGAAAAAGGAAGGTCATTTGGACGATATTCAATCGAAATGGTTTTTTTCTTAATCTCTTTTGGTTTTCTGTGTAGAATCGGACACAGAAACCTTTTCAAACCAAATTCCAACTATTAGATAAGACAGAAATCTTATTCGGTTGGTTTCAACCACTCGTATTTTGGTAGAATATTATGGCAAAACCAACCAAACCGAAATCTCAAGCAACGCCATACTATATAGCTCTCCGACTTCGACAAAACTAAGCGGAATCATGCAAAATTATAGCAAATTAATAAATACGAAGCTTGTAGACGTTTCCATTGAAAATAAAACGAGAAAGCTAAGCTAACTTTGTCTGTGCCAAATTTTTTACACTTTTGCAAGTGCTCGCTTAAATAATTTCAAAAATAAATTTTTTCCCACTACGACCCATTTTCCGACCTATCGTTCGTATGGGAGCTATATGATATAGTCAACCGATTTGAACAAAAATTTGTAGAGTTATGGAAAAGCATGTGAAACAGTCAAATACCAAATTGCAGGATGCTACCATTAAAAACAAACAAGTTCTTCTAACTAAGACTGTATTTCAGACCTATCTTTTGTATAGCAGCTGTACCATATAGTTGTCCGACTTGCATCAAACTTGGCAGAATTATAAAAACACATAGAAAACCTATGAATACAAAGTTTGGAGACGTTTCAATTGAAAAGAAAAAAGTTTTTCTCACTAAAACTAATTTTCCGACCGATTGTTTTTATGGCAGCTATGATATATAGTCATCCGATACGGTCGGCTCCGACATATTAGTAGCGTGCAGCAAAAAGAAGACTCTGTGCTTGATAGCTTCAAAACTGAGAGACTAGTTTGCGTAGAAACAGACAGACATATGGACAGACAAAGCTCAATCGACTCAGCTCGTCACCCTGATCAAGAATATATATAGCTTATTGGCTCGGAAATGAATATTTCTATGCGTTGCAAACTTCTGGGCAAAATTATAATACCCTTTGCAAGGGTATAAAAAAGGTTTTTCTCACTAAGCCAAGTTTTTCGACCGATCGTTTTTAAGGCTCATATATGCCATTGTCATCCGATCCTTCCGGTTTCTACAAATACAAGACTTCATGCAAAGTTTTGGTGAACATATTTTTCAAGCTGACGGAGGAGATAGTACAGACGGATGGACAATCTGACATAGCTAAATCAACTCAGCTTAAGAGGGCAGAACTGCTTTCTTCTATGCGTTACAAACGACTGGACAATTTTAACATACCCTCTGCAAGGGTGTAAAAATCAAAACATACAAACTTAAATCAATCCCAAATGGTAATGAAAACAGAGTGGTCCCAGAATATTTCAAAACCGACCTGAAAACAGATTGATATATTTCCACATTTAATAAGCTGTACCTCTCGAAAATATATAAAAGGGAAAGTATAAAAAGAGATAGAGGTTTGACAAGTAAGGGACATATGCTTCTTATGTCTGCAGGCAGATCAAGTTTATTTTCAATTTTGGCCACGCCCCCTCCCGCCCCCGCAATTTAGAAAAAACGTCATATCTCCCACAGTTTTGAAGATAGATGGCTTGTTCCTTCTGGACATATTTAGTTATTAGGATAACTTATCGATCCGCCAAAGAAATGAAGAAGATCGGATGAACGGTTTTCGAGTTATGATCAAAAGACAAATTTTCTTGGTACAGAGTATGTTATAGTCGGGCTTAACCGACTTTCTTTCTTGTTTATATAACTATAATCATAGCTAACGCAACAATCTGGGTGAATTTGCAGTGCGATTATCTATAACGCGGCCATAACTAACTAGAAAGAGCTTCGATCTAAAAGAAAATTACTTAGGGAAATAAAGTTTGCATACTTTGAAGGGTGTGTGTAAACATGGCAACAGTTTACAAAACTTACTCTTATTTCAAGGCATACTTTTAGGGGTTACTGAAAAAGTATTTAAAAAAATTCCTTCAAATTACAAACTTCTCAACTAAGTTGCCACACTCATCCCAAAAGAAAGCGTATGTAAATAATATTGAGTAAAGCGATGCCGGCGATTAAATAACAACAGCAACAGTTTTGCGCGCCAACCGAGGCGAAATCAACAAAGAGAAACGACACCGCCCGCTCTTTCGTCTACCGAAAGAGAGCGCGCATCAGGTGCAGCGACGACGATGACTACGACGCCGTCGGCTGGCAAAGAATGGTCCAATATCCCAAACAAGCAGCACTTTAGCATCCCCACAGCAGCAGTGCTCTGGGCAACATAGACGCTGGCGCCGAGGCTGGCGTCGCCGTCGACGTTGGCAGGAGAAGGAAAAGTTATAAAAGTTCTTCGCAATTTAGACGAGCGCTCAGTTGCTCTTGGTCATTCGTTGTGCGAACTTGCTACATAACAACAACAACAACAACAACAGCCACACAACAGCAGCAGCAGCGCCGCCACAGTCAGTTCAGGCAGTGTGTTCTGCGTTCCGTGGTGTCTCAATCTCAAATCGTTGTCGTTTGTCGCGCCATCCAACATCATCATAGGAAATAAATTCGAGCAGAGCAGGAAGAGTTTTTCAGTTCGTGTGAAGAAGACCCAAAAGACAAGCGCGGGTGCGTGAGTGCGCATAGTATAAAATTAAATGAAACAAATGCGAGTGGCAACAACAGCAACAGCAACAGCAGCAGCAGCAGCAGCAACAGCAACAACATATCAGTGTATATGGTGTATGGTGGGAAAGATGTGCCAATATACTGCTCGTATATAGCAGCTTATACTTATGATTTGGACCAGCGTCCCATAAATAACAGGGCTGACTGATAAATAGAGCAGAAAGCACATAGCCCCACGGCCCACACAGAGATTTCATCATTTTCGCTGTTTTGCGGCAACATCATCATTATTTTAACTTTCATTTTATTTATGCCAAACTACTTGTTGTCGTTGTTGCTGCTGCTGCTGCTGCTGCACTTGCCTTCAAATTGCAAATTGCTGCCAGTTGAGCGAAGTGCGCGCGAAAATTACTGTTGTTTCACTGCACATAGCAGCGTTGCACGCTGCGTATGAGTAATAAACGTTGTAAATCAAATAAATGCAAATTTGCATAAGTCATAAATCTGTTCCATCTTCTGCTCCATGTCCAGAGACACAGACAGCGTGTCGTATGCGTAACGCCTGCAAATTAGCAGCCTGACTGACTTTTCTGTGTCAGTTTCCGCTGAGTGCGCTTTTGAGCGAACCAAACAAAAATTGATCACCAAACAAACGCAGCAGAAGACGCGGCGACGGATTTCCGCGCCAAACTCACATCGGCAGACGGAAGCGGGTAAAGGAAATCAACAGCAGCAACAGCAGCCTTGCACCACGCGCTGCAGGATTGGAACAACAACAGCAACAACAACTTGTTTTGTATATCCATAAGGTAAGCTCATTACGAGCATGGCTCGATGGTGGCGTTGACAACGCCATGCAGCGTCTCCAGTCTCCCATCCTAGTCCTAGTCATCCTTGCCCCGTGGACGTGCCGCCAGCGATGTTTACTTTGCTTTTGCTTTTGTTTGTTTATTTGTGCGCCTTTTTATTCGAATTTTCTCAGTCTGTTTGTTCATCGCAATGTGTGTGTGCGCTTGTGTGTGAGCATAACAATGACTTTATCCTGACAGATTGTAGAAGCCAGACTCTACTATCTGGGTCCTCTGGTCTGTGTTTTTGCATAGTTAAATTGGTTTGAAATGGCAGCAGCACAGCATTCTAGATACGTGTACAATGTGAGTGTGTGTTGGTGTGTTTACCTTAAAAAGTATACACCATAAATGTGACAAATTTCCTTGGAAATGTTTCATATCAATACACAAATAATGTCTTTTACAATTATTTCTTTGATGGCCATTTGGGAATTTGATTCTACACAGAATAATGTTTATTTTAGTTGATTAGATAAAAATTGCATTTATACAGAAATTAATTTTTATTAAAAATCGAAAAAAAAGTGGGTCAAGCCCGACTCTAATATACTCTCTACTGACAAAAGTGTATGCTCTGTATAAATTTTGATGCTGCAGCTGCAGCTGCAGGCTCTGCTGCAGCGAACATTCTTTTGCTCATAACTCGTATTTCGTTTATCCGATCTTTACCATTGTTTTGACAAATCGATAAATAATTTTAATTAGTAAATGTGTCCAAAAGGTATGAACCTCCTATCTGTAAAATTGTAGGACACATTACGTTTTTTCCAAATTGAAAATTAGCATGATCTGCCTACAGGTATAAGAAATCTTTTATTCCCACTCATGTCAAGCTCTCTTACCATCTCTGAGATCTGTGCATTCCTATGGGCTGGCAAACAGACATGAATAGATCGACTTGGTTGATGGTGATCAAGAATTTGTGTACTTTGTGGGGTCGAAGATGCTTCCTTCTGGCATAATGCTTAAAGTTCTTAACACGGACGAATATGGACTGACATCTTTGCAATTCTCAATGCTCGAGAGAAGTCTGTGTTCAGTTATTTCATTAAAACTAAATTTTTTTGAAAATTTTAAAACCTAATGAGGGAGTTTGAGTTGATCTGGGCATGTCGCATTTAGCAAGAGTTCTTTTACATTTTGAGCTTCAAATGAGTTGCTATTACACTAGCATTCATTTCTTATGTAAAACCGTCGGTTGAGTCCAAACATCAAGTCCAAACGTATTTCAGTGGGTCCGAAAATCTAGTATCTTGATTGGGAAGAAACTTGAGAAAAATGTGTATTTCTTTTAGCTGTATTTGAGATCTCATATGAGATGGACGAGTTTCTCGTCATAAGCCATCTCATAGTACACATTGCTGCCTCCTTGAGTTGCGATGGGTACGCCACAGACGCTTTCACACTTAGCCTGCTTAGCAAGGCGATATCGTCAGCTGTCCCATTAAGAAACCCCAAGCAGCTTCGCTATGTAAGTAACATAATTAAACTTAATAATTACTATTTTAAGTTTTCTTTCTATGCCGCTATCAGAGTGCCGTTTGTTAGGGCCACCTTCTCCTCCGAAAAGTTGTTTGCCCTTTTTAATGCTTTTGAATTGTTTTAGCACTTATTTCATAACAATTCTTATTCCTCCTGTGCCGCATACGTCTGTGAGTACACACACAGCTGAACACGAAAAATATGGCTTACAAATATTTTGCTCCCTCGAAACAAGCACACATCGATAGACGGATTGTGTATAAGGTGGCCACTCTGAGATATCCATATGCTACTTGCAGGCAGTAAATATTTATAAGATGTTTGTGACCCATCCAGGTCGAACCTATATCATTTACCATCTCTGAGATCTGCACGGAGTTCGGAGATGCTTCCTGCTGGCTGTTACATACTGTTCCACAAACTTTATATGTATCCTCCTTGTACTATGTATGAAATATATTATATATATATTTAACTGACTCCAAGAAAGTTAAACTGGCATGTTCCGGTTTTTACTTTAGTGAATTCGATTTTTATACATGTTTGGTGAACAATCAAGGTAATCTGTATCAAACCTCAAAATGTGTACCTATTTTTAGTAGGATGAACTCAAAATGAAAGGTTTTATGCCGATTTAATTTATAAATTTTATACAACAACCACTTCAACAAACTCGAATTCGACAAATTTTGTCGAAAGTTAAAACCGGAACAGGCCTAATAATGCAGTTCGATTCCCATTCAATGGGGACTCTTGTAAAATGAAAACCTTGTACACATCCTTAGTACGTCCTATACTACACAGTAGCAGGAAGAGCAATCACTTATCGAATCTGCTCAGAGACAGTTTTTAATTTTCGACCTTTCCAATCTGTAATCTTACCAGTAAAGGTTAAAACTAATCGATCTGCGATTTCTTCAATCAATAGTAGTTGTAGTTGTCTACAAGCATTTTCTCGGATTGGTTGATTCTCAGTTACTTCGCACTTTTATAAATTTTACAGTTCCCTCTGCAGGGCCAATTGTGCACTAATTGTGATTGCTTTTACTTATATTTTCATTTGAATGGTCATTTATGGTTATTTTAAGTGAAATTTATCAGCTCGTTGATTCATCAAAACTGTAAGTCGAATGCTTTTTCATTTCGATTATGATAAATTTAGTCTAAGTTAACAGATCATGGGGCGCATTCAGCAATAAGATCCACCTTACGATTGCTGATGATTCTCTGCTGAATGCCACTGATTGCCAAGCTCAGGTTTTTTTTTGCATTGAAATATTGGCACAAGCTTTAAGGGCTTTTAGCGCTGTGAAGGTAAGGTTCGTGGGAGCCAAAAATTAAAAATCGAACTTGTTCTAAAGGTATTAGATTCTTCTTTTTTTGACCGAAATTTCAGTCACTACTGCTTGACGGTCTTGGCCGCTGGAATTAATGCCCGACACTCGCCTCTGTCTTGAGGGAGCTGGCACCAGTTGGTCACATCAGGCACCCCAATATCTTCCAGCATCTGGTCTTCCCATCTCAGTTTCGGTCGCCCCTTTTTGGCTCTTTTCCCAAAGTCCTTCGCATTCTGTTTGTACACTTTTTTGCTGGAGCTTCTTCATCATTACGAGTAATATGTAACTGTTGATTTATTTTGACTAGATCAATGACCCCTTTTAGAGCTCAATCAGTTCGTATTTTTTTCTGGTACGAAATTCACCTCTAACTTTTGGGTGTCCCAAATCCACCGAATATTTTCATTATTGATTTAGCGTTAAATATGGAATTCGTATATATAAAGAGGGCACCACTTCAAATTTAATATTGGCAATAGTTAAATTTAACATGGAAATAGTTAAAAACTTTTTTTTTATTTAAAAATTTTGCCAGCCAACCTATATTCAATTTTCTTTGTAATGGAATCCAGGAGTAGAATTCTTTTAGATTTTGTTCTGAAAAACTGCGAATTGTATAAATTTTAGAAAAGTTTTAGCTTACTCTGCTCTGGGGGGTCTCGAACTCGGGACCTCTGGACTTGAACTCGATTGGAATGCCGTGTGCTGGCTGGTCGACGGCTAAAATACTACATATATTGAAAAGCCTACAGTTATTTATTAATATCTTTCTGGCATTTTGCAAAAATACGACTGCTTGAAATTCTCAAGTTGGAATTCCCTGCATAGGGAATATAAAAAGGGAAACTGAAATTCGCCGAATTAATATGTTTTTAGTCAATTCAATGTGGTTTTTAGTTCATTTAAATACAAAAGGGGCATAGTAAGATCAAATATGATTGTGTTAGGTTTTACCATGCTATTTTTCCCTGAGTGTACTCTTTGTACCTCTGGTACAGAACCTTTGGCGTACAGAAAAATCGTACCTAAAGTTTTCAACTCTGAAACTATTGAAATGTACCTACGGGCTCTTAACAATCGCGAATATTTAATGAATTCTATATTAACACATTCGTATCCACATATGTTAACAGCAAGAGGACCTTAAGAAATCATTCACTGGATGTTAATTTAACCAAAAAATGCACAATGAATCGTTGCTTTTTTCTATGGTCCAAAAATTCCCTTTCATTTGTCAACGTATGTTATTGTAATTTAAATAACCTCTTAACCCCCAGCTATAAATACAGACAAATATGTTTGCCCCCCCACCAACCCACAAAAGTGAAATTGAGTAGCTCAAATTGAAATAAGCCCCCAATGCTGATGAGAAGGGCTTAGATCAAAGTATCTTTTATGCATATGGCCCCTTGGATATCCGAACAATGCATCCAAATAAAAAAAAAATGGGTAAACAAACATTGCCATTGCTTTGACAATCACCTGACGCCGGTTGACGCCCCCAGCCTCTTTCACTGTAAGGTTATGCTAATGGCGGAAGCTCTGCCATGTTGAGATGATTGGAAGCGCATAAAAGTAGCAAATCAGCGAGCACTTTGAAATTGAAATTCTAATCAAAAGGAGCGCACAGTCAATGCGAATCTTTGGGATTGTAGCCTGCTTAGTTGGCTAAATTTGAAATTGCCAAACGATTTGCTATTCGATTAACACGACAGACGTTGTTTGGCCGCGAAGGGCACACAGAAATGAACATTAACAGCAGCAGCAGCAACAGTAATAACATTGCACACAAACAGAGAATTTGAAATGGAAATAGATTTGCGATTTCATGTTCACAAGAACAACAATTGAACAGCCGAACACACACTCACACACAGACACAGATACAAATGTATATGAAAAGTACAACTAAATCAAAAAAAGTACATTCCGAATTTGAAATACCCTTGTTTAGTTGCTACTGATGTGGCAAAGACTAGAGATTTTCCTAACCACTGGTGCTGGAATTCTTATGTCAAGTATACGACTGATTGGCCATTGAATTTAAGGTTAAAATCCATTCAAACATTACACATTGCCGGACACTTTTTGCTCTGACAATTAAAGTGAATAAACCCTTTTTACTTGCAAATGTTGTGTTGCCCCTGGCTGATGACCTATATTACTTTGGTTGTTGTTACTTTTATTTCGTTTTACTTCTTTTCCATAGTCAACTACAAACAGAGTCCGAGTCCACTTGAAAAGTCCGTCTGTATCTCTGTCGCTCTGTTAGTTTGTTTACAACAAAATGGTGAAATCATGAGAAGCGACGAGGCAAAACGGAAGGAAGTCTGTAAAGACCCTTCAATGTGAACGAACGAAATACGGAACTGGCATATTGCAATGCGCTTGTTGTAGGAAATTCAATTTTTGCCCCGCTTTTCTTTTTTAAAGGTATCTTTAAGCTGAAATTTGTGTGGATATGGCAGGTAAAATTTGCATAATATATCAACACATTGTACAGTTTACAAACCCACACACACACACACGCGCACATGTGGCATACGCCCATCTCATAAAAACTTCAAAATGCTTTGTGGTTGGCTTTTCAATTGATTTGATTTGATTCCTGTTCTCGTGTACGCAGGGGGACAAGGAGGAAATGGGTTGGCTTATTGTAATGATTTTGGCTTTCCAAATTGGGGGACATTTTGCATTTTATGAGACCTTATCACAAAATTTGTGGCCATCAAATGCGTGCCAATTGTTTGGAATTTGCAAAATGATGGCATACTCAGGGAAAATCATTTGACATTTTGTTTGAAGCACTTTCGAGTGGGAGTGCCGCCAAAAAGGGCAAACGTAATTCACTTGATAAATGCTGACAAATGTGTAAAGTTCAAATTAATTAAGTTTATATACGAGAAATTTGATGTACCCAGGTAATGCACTTTGGTATTCTGTACTCGTAAAACAATGGTGGACACTTCACTAGCTTCCAATGTTCAGCATACAAAAGCTACCGAAACAAAGCGATCTGCTTTTTTCACATTGGGGACCTGATTTGCGATCCAGTGTGGTGTGCTTACTTAGTTCTTAAACCTTATATAACCTACACTTAGAAAGGGACCATAAGGAGTTGTTCAAGGTTAGTTATTTCACAGCTGGTGACTTTGATCGGGTGTGTCAATTTTTAAAGAAACAAGTAAGAAAGTCGGCCGAAGGTAAACATTTAGTATGTATATTGATGTAAAAAGTGAAAAGTGAATGCCTGAAAGTAAGAGAAGCCAAGCTGTAATACTTGTCGAACCTCTATCTCTCACCATCTCTTAGATCTGTCTATATAAACTCGGCTGTTCATGCTGATCAAGGAAATATATACTTTATGGGATCGAAGATGCTCCCTTCAACTCTGTGTTCTCTGATACAGAGTAAAAAGATACTAAAAAAGGGTTTGCAATCTTGAATGCTCAGAAACGTTCATAATGCAATTATCAGCAAGAAGTCGGACAACGAAAAGCCATCAACTTGACTATATAGATTACCCACCAAACATATGGAAGATCATTTTAACAAAAATCACTTTGATAAGTCTCTTTTATGAGCCATTTTGATGATCAAAAGAGAACACTATCCAGCCAGCTTTTCAAAAAGGTAGGGCTAGCTTTGTCTTAATGTTTCTGAAATGATACATTTTAGCATTAAATAATAAGTGAAGAAGATAAAAATATAAACGAAAAAGTGAATTTTTCTAAGAAAAATCTGTGAACAAAGGGGCCTGTCTACGCCCTTGAAAGAATCGCACATATTTCAATTAATTTCGATCCTTTGGTACTGTTCATAGATGTTAACCAATGATTACTAATCGTTATTATTTAATAATCGATTATTCTTTTTAATTCTTTATTTAACAGATTGCCCAGAGTTTTTCTAAATGAAAGAAAATATTTTTCCAAATTTTAGTAAAAAACTCTTAATCAAGTGGCGTGGCTACAACTTAACCATTTACGTTGTTCGATAAATAACCCAAAAACCGAAATAAGAAAACGCAATGGGCTACAGATTTGAGCAAAATAAAAAATGGCTTTAGTTGGTGATTCATTTTTGATAATTTATTTAAGTTAAAAATTTAAATTGGAGATTCCAGTTTTGAGCGCATTTTTGAACAAAGCCTTGATGTATGGAGTCCACTTAAGGAAATTCAAAATGTGTAATAACCAAATTCATATTTTTTGCTATATCTCGAAAAAAAGGTAAACTAATGTAAAACAAGAAAGAAAGTCGGTCAAGCCCGACTATAACATACTCTGTACCAAGAAAATTTGTCTTTTGATCATAATCGAAAACCGTTCATCCGATCTTCTTCATTCCTTTGGCGGATCGATAAGTTATCCTAATAACTAAATATGTCCAGAAGGAACAAGCCATCTATCTTCAAAACTGTGGGAGATATGACGTTTTTTCTAAATTACGGGGGCGGAAGGGGGCGTGGCCAAAATTGAAAATAAACTTGATCTGCCTGCAGACATAAGAAGCATATGTCCCATACATGTCAAACCTCTATCTCTTACCATCTCTGAGATCTGTGCGTTCATACGGACAGACAGACAGCCAGCGGACGGACGTTCAGACGGACAGACGGACATGGCTATATCGACTCGGCTGTTGATGCTGATCAAGAATATATATACTTTATGGGGTCGGAGATGCTTCCTTCTGCATGTTACATACTTTTGCACAAACTTATAATACTCTATGTACCTTCGGTACAGAGTATAAAAACTGATAACAGATTTGGCAACCGGACATTCCAAATATTATGGAATAATGAGAAACATGCATGGAGGTCGAAAAAGGTTGGATTTGATTGCCCTGTGTAATTAATACATTACGACTATTTTAAGTTTATTAATGTATAAAGAAATGTATAAAAGTAATCAGGATTATTGGCAATTACCAAAATATAAATCTAAAAAAAAATCAATGGTAAGCTAAGCTAACTTCGTCTGTGCCGAAGTTTTTATACCCTTGCAAGTGCTCGTTTAAATATTTTCAAAAAATACTCTTTTTCCCATTTTCCAACCGTTCGTTCGTATGGGAGCTATATGAAATAGTCATCCGATCTGGCCAAAAATTTGTAACGAAGAAGAATATATATAGTTTATGGGGTCGGAAATGAATTTTACTATGCGTTGCAAACTTCTGGGCAAAATTATAATACCCTTTGCAAGGGTATAAAAATTGATAACAGATTTGGCAACCGGACATTCCAAATATTATGGAATAATGAGAAACATTCATGGAGGTCGAAAAAAGTTGGAAAATCTAAAATAATCAAAAAATAATCCGATTACTTATAATTATCACTAAATATTTTCGAAAAATTTATAAGAAAAACTCGACAAAAAGACTGTCAACAAAATTACAGATACGGTACAAAAAGGTTTATTATGTAGGTAACCAACAAAGAAAATTTTACAATATATAATATTCAAATGATATTTCCCTTCTTATTCGATGACATATCGGAACTGAGTGCATCAGACAGATACTGTGTCTGCGTCTTATGCCAAATTTTCCTCACAGTCACAGTCAAGTTTTGCTGCTGTTCCATTTATAGCTCCTCTACACAGGAAAAAAGATGTCCAATTCCTTTTTTATATATTAAAATATCTATTTTGCATATCCTTTGGATGATTTTCAGCTCATTTTGAAGAAAATTTAATAACCATTTAACATTTAACATTTAATAGATATTTTAAAATCCAAAAATTTTAATTTCCAAAAATGTTCCAAGTTTTTTCAGCTCTTGACAAGGAATAATTTAAATTTTAGCACAAAAACACCAAAGCCCACTCTGCAGTGGCTTAAACTAACTCTTTGTTATAATGGAAAACCAACATCAAAGTGATTTTAGCGTTAGCCATTAACAAACTAGGAGAATTTCGGAAATGTATATCATATTTCCGACAGAAGTAGTATAATTTTTGAAAATAATCAAAAATAATCAAAAATAAATCAAAAGTAATAAAAGTATACGGATTATTTTTGTTTGTTTTTTGCTGATCTCAGAAATTCCAACTATCTTTGATAACCTTTTAAGCTTAGTACTATATTATTATAGTACTATTTCAATTATTTTTAATTATAATCTAATTGATTTCTAATCTTAATCGCAATTTAACAGATAAGGTACGTTTGACATCGATTGTTCTTAATTCAAGTAAAACAAAAGCTGATTTATTGTAACTTAAGCATAAATAAGAAATTACCAAACTTTCTTACAGAAACTTCACTGAATAGAGTTCAGTAAACAAGAACAAAAACAAGCCACTTTTAAGGCAGCTCATTGCGTTGGTAGTTCAACCCATAAGTAAGATAAATTCCGACAAATTTCAACAGGTTTTTTTTTGCAACGTTATGTTATGCAAAGCGCTTAATGACAAATCTGCGGGCTTTCCCACAAATTAGCTGTCAGTTATTAGACTCTTTCGCACTAAACCAACCACAACTGCAACAACAACGATGCGCGTATGAGTATAATAAAAACCTATAGGCGCCACAATACAAGTGGAACAGAAACAGAACACAAATCCACAGTACTAAATATTTTCCCTATTTTTTTTGTTCATTTTTTTTTTACTACAAAAAGCAAAGCGTTTTGCTCGGGGGACACCATTCAGCTAGCTGGGACGGCGGGGGAGTGAAGACAAATTGTCGCTGTTGTAATTAGCGGCCATGCATACTATAAAAGTGCATTCACTTTCATGATATGACTATGAAGATGAGGAGATTGGTGACAATGATGACGACTGGCTGCCTGCAGCTTTGCGAATTTGCATTTCTCAATGACGTTGCCAGCTAATTTGCACATTTATAGGATTTGTTTATTATGCATCGCCTTTGCCGGCTCGCAGCCGGCTGGGACAGCGAGGGGGCGGCATGCTGCCAAGTGGGTAATAGTAATCTTCAGCTGCGGCAGAGCAGCCGCTTCCGTTGCAGTCGCAACATTGCGATGAGTGTTGAGTGAGTGAGTGACGAGCGACGAGCGACAACATCCCGTCGGATGACAGTCTATCATCAGCATCATTGGCCGAAGCACACTCGCACTCTCGTACACTCATCACTTGTCAGTCTAATTGCAGCTGTGTGTAGATTTCCATCGCCGCCGGGCGACAGTTCAGTTGATGATAAGAAATACCGACAGCAGATGCGGCGTATGCTTAATATTTTGAATGGTGGCCCACAAAACATCTCCCCTGTAGTATGTATAAATCAGGCAAATGAAAATTCAATTTTCGCCCGTTTTGCCGAAACATTCGAAACAATTTAACTTGGGCCGTACGTGCTCGCCGGCTGCCATGCAATTTTCACGCCAGGCAATTAACACAATTGATTTTGGCTTTTGGCCGGCGCGTAAATGTGCGAGTACACGGCTCCGAAATCTAAACAACAACAGAAAAACCATGTTTGCTATAAATTACAGACAAATTATAGGATACCATCGTGACTAATTGTTCAGTAAATCAGGCAATGAGTGAGGGTGGGATTTCTGGAAAATTTGCAATTTATTTGGTTTAATGACTGAACTGCACAGTGCCAAGTCTCAACACACACAAAACGCCGGCACTAACAAACTTTATGAGCCTCCAGAGATCTGAAAAAAAAATGTGCTCTACATAAAGTGAAATCAAAATTTTGTTTACAAAAATTTCAACAAATTTTTCCAAATGTGATTTTTTGTATAAAACTGAATGTTTTTCCAACGACTTTTGAAGTCTTTTCGAGGGACCACAGACAAATTTTCAGTATAATGATGGAAGGGATCCAGCGGAGCTACAAAATCATAATTTGTAATATCCTCTGGATGATTTGTAGCTCCGATAGATGATTTAAATGATATTTAAGACATTCGAATGGATACCGAAAATCATCCAATGGATATTTCTTCATATCCTTCTTTGTCTCTGTGTAATAGGGATGCCGGATATTTCAAAAATATCTATATCGATAATATCGATATTTTCGATATTTTCACAAAATGAGTCTAAATGGCTAAGTGTCTTTACTATAAGCTGGTCTATTGAGGTAATTAAGATGTCATTTGACGCATAATAGGAACTACATTTTTACAAAATAGATTATTTGTATTTTTATAAGTTTAACAAAAGATATGTATTTTATTTCATTTACAACAAATGAAGTTTTGGAATCTTATTCATGATACATTCTGATGGGATTGAGGGAAGACGCTTAACTTAAAAAGTAAACATAAAAAACAACAAGAAACAGTTGAATGCAGCAGTGTGACCGAACGCTGGAAGCAAAAGATCGCCGAAAAAAATCGCCATAAAATATTCGATATGCGATATATCGCCTCATAAAAATATTCGATAATGATATTTCGTTTTTTTGGACAAAAATATCGATATTAGATATTTCGATATTATTTCCGGCATCCCTACTGTGTAACAAAGAAAAAAACTACTAAAAAAACGTTATTTTTTCAAATGTAAAGCTTATTTACATTTGGTGCAGCTCTTTAGAAGTAAACGACTTAATTTATTATACATACAAATTCTTGAAAAACTTGTTGAGCCAAGTTGATATAGCCGTTTCTAAATAGGTTCAGCATTTTTGAATTTTTTGTTTGTATCTCTCTTTACTTATCTAACGGGTTAAAAACTAATGCCAACAAGTAATGGGAACTGTCTTGCATTTTCCAAGTTACTTGAATAGGTTCAAGCGAAACAGGTTTTTAGTTGCTTTCACATTTTCAGTCGGAGTCGTTCGCATCGTTTAGTTCACTAATAAATTAAGTGGATAATTTGCGAAATGGAAAGGGACAAATGTTTGTAAGAGATGGAAATGATTCAGATAGTTGCTTTCATTTGCATTCATTGCATTGAAAGGGAAAGGATTTGCTGCCAGAAATCGGAGAAGTCTAAGTGTGGTAGAAATTTTCTTTATAACTTAGCCTACTTTGGTCAAAAAATGAAACGACGTACTGCGTTAAAGCAACTAAAACAGTCGTCAAAAGCGCTATTCTTAGAGCTGCGTCTTATTCTCAGTAGATAGATAGATCTGTCCATCAATTCTCAGAACTCAAGTGCACAAATCAAAGAAAAATGCTTCGATTACGGCAGTTTTTATCGACTGCTCAAAGAGTCGTTCAAAATGATGATAAAGAAATGAGGAAAGTTAACTTGCCAAAGTTTGTAGACCCTTTGAATGACATATCTACTGAAAACCAAAAAGTTTTTCTCACTAATAGGCTATTCACACAGAGCACATCTAACAGCCAACATCCAAAATTATGAATCATTCAAATTTACCCGGACAAAATTTGACATGTTTGCAGCGCATTTCTATAAGCCACTGATCCGCTTAATAAGTTGACAAAACAAAAATATTTAAATGTTGGCCTAGCCAAAAGTTATTAAGCATTTTAACTCAGGATGAGGGATGTTAGATGTTAGATGTGCTCAGTGTGAATAGGCTATAAGACTACTTCTCTGACTCTAATTTTCTGTGACAGCTATACTATATAGATGTCCGAATTCGACCAAACTTGGTGAAATCATGGAAAAGCATAGCAGACTAAGAAATACAAAGCTTGGATTCGTTTTCTTTGAAAACAAACAAGTTTTTGTCACTAAAACTAGTTTCTCGACTGATCATTCATAAGGCAGCTATTACCTTTAGTCTTCCGATTTTGACAAAACCTTGTAGAACTGTGTGAAAGTATATACGATAAATATTTAAGAAATTAACATTGAAAACAAAAAATAACTAAGACTACTTTTCTGATTCAACTTTTTAATGGCGGCTATACTATTTAGATGTCCGATTTCGACCAAACATAGTGGAATCATGGGAAAGCATAGCAAGCAAAGAAATTCAAAGTATGGAGACGTTTTCTTTGAAACCAAATAGTTTTCTCACTATAACAGCTATAACCTAAGTCATCCGATTTTGAAATAATTAAATTAAAATAAATTAATGACAATTTTAAAGACGTTCACATTAAAAACAAAAATGTTTTTCTTACTAAGACTATTTTTCTAACCCTACTTTTCTACCATATAGAAGTACGATTTCGACCAAATTTGGCAGAATCATGGAGAAGCATAGAAAAGTGAAAAAAATACTGAGTTTGGAGACGTTTGCGTTGAAAACAAAAAAGTTGTTCTTACTAGAACCAGATTTTCGACCGATCGTTCCTATGGCAGCTATATGTTATAGTCATCCGATCCGACCGGTTGCGACAAATGTGCAGCGTGTTTGTACCAGAAGACTTTGTGCATGGTTTGGTCACGATAGCTTTCAAACTGACGGACAAAATAGCATAGAAACAGACAGACGGACGGATGGATCCGTATATCGACTTAGCTCGTCATGCTGATTAAGAATATATACAGTCATGCTCCCATTTTCGCTTTCGCAAAAATTTTGAGATTTTATCACCAAATCGTAAAAGTTTGTGCTCCGATGCGCACTAAGGCAATATTTTAATCAATTATTTAATAGAGACACACAAAATTGAGCGAGATGGAAAACTGCTCACAATAACAACAATTTGCGATTTGGCCATGGTATGTATCGAAATATAACTATCGATAGCATGAGTTGTGGCGCTCAACAGCTGTTTTTGTTATGTAAAATGACACAAAACAAGTTGGGAATGGAACATTATCGATGACAAAAACTGGCGAATTTCGGAGCGCTCTAAACTGAAATCGTACGAATTTGCTGAAATCGCAATTCGCAAAAATAAGTGAAAACCGGAGCATGGCTGATATACTTTATGTGGTCGGAAATGCTGCCTTCTATGCGTATAAAAAGCGGTCAAATCCAACTATAACATTCTCTGTACTAATGATATGAAAATATTCGCTCAACATAAATTTGTATGTAGTTATTTCTCGCCAATTTAAGGCACAATGGAACTCTCTTAAAAAAAAAAGAAAAATCAACTTCCATTTGATTGGTAAAGAGATACAAAGAAATAATCAAAACATACTGTCTTTTATATGTTCGGTATTAAAGGATACTAGCGCAACCTAGATTTATTTGCAACCCAATAAAATATTCCATCAATAAATGTAACCTAATTCCATATTAACGTTCTTCTAATCCAGAGGAAACGTTGGCAAAAAATCAAAAATAAACATAAAAAATGAGAAGAGGAACTTAACAATTGTTGCATGTGCATTGGGCAAAAAAAATTAATAAAATGAAATGAACCCAAGTATACAGGTCAGTCGGGGCAATCGACTACAGCGTCTTTATCATTTTGACAAAATCACCTTAATGACTCTCTCTCGAGCCCTTTTGATGATCAAAAAGAATTGACTACCATGTTCGAGCAAAAGAAATCAAAATGGGATTTATTGAAATATTTCCATTTTCTCCCGACAAAAGTATCACTTACGATCATAAAAGGAGCGCATTTATGACTATTTTAGTCAGAACGATGACTCAAAAAAGACTCGAATGTGATCAAAAAGTAGATAAAATGTTTGCAGGGTATTCGTTGGTTTTGGGAAGTGATGCGCTTTGGTGTAATTGGAACCAATAAGTCCAATAGATAATGGTCAACATTCTTGAGTTGTTTGTTTTTTTTGTAATTAACTGGCCTTTAAAATTTAACCAGAACCAGGTTACGAACTAAAGACTTTCTTTCTCAAGAAGCTTACCTCAGAGTACTAAAATAAGCACAGGTTAAAGACAGACGTCAGAACAGTAACTGACATAAAATCCAAGGTCTGCCTTGACAATATTAGACAGCATTTGCAGCACAATATTTCCCACAAGTTCAATTATCGTAAAAGTTCCTCAACGTATGACTCTCATCTGGAAAACGAAAGAGGTGTCTACGTTATATTTCTAGTTTTTGTCCGTTAATTGGCCACACTCTTTCGATCTGTGGTGTTTGCTGATTTTAATTAACCACACATACTCGTATTTCGTCTATAAAGAAACCCAGGCGTATTATTATTAATGGGTGACAACGCTTGGTGAGCTTGGTGCGCCTGAGAGCTGCCTGGCATTGACTTTCCAATTGAAACAAATCATTATTTGAGCGGCGTGTATATCTTTTTCAATTAAGCGCCAGCCCATTCAGCGCTGGCTGTTGAAGCGTGTCAAAAGATCGCACCCAAACGCATCCGTATCGTTGGCCGTTGTCGCCCCGTCCAAAGCCATGTAACCATGTGAACTTGACTTGGCGGCAGGCGTATTGAAATTGAATGGAACGGGCTGAGCATGCATTTTTATGATGCATAGATTAATTTTACTATGTGATCGCAATTAGCGATTTGACATGGACCGTTGCCACTCGATTTGCATATAGTGAGGCATTAATGCCAGATGAACATGTGGCTAACTGTGAAAACAGCCCTTAAGAAGAGCAAATAAACTAGATCGGTTTATGAATGTAAAATGCAAATAAATTTATATATGCCACAGTTTGAATATTTATAGATTGAATCTACTTTGTTGAAGTCTTGCAAAAAATCACAATTAACAATATAATTTATGATGTGAGAAACAAGTAATTATTAAATGTAAATGAACTTGCAATTTGCATTCACCGTCTTTTTGTTTTAGAGCATTTTCGCATTTTGATTGTCAATTACACTAGATTAGAAAAAGATACAATCTAATAATAGTTTTAGTAGACTATTAATTTTGATTTTATAAATACTTTATAAGTATTTTTAACAAGCAGATAATCGCTTATGTTGAAATAAACAATGAAAAAACAAAGATTTTCATTTAAGTTTGACGCTCTTTTCATTTTTCAAAGTAATTTGTCTACCTTTGCCCATGCTTCTGTCATTTTTCGGAAACCATTTCGAAAAAGCAATGCGTTTTTCGATGCAGTCTTTGAATTTATTTCATTTTGGAATTAAGCAGGAAGAGCAAACCTGCTGATCCTGCGGCATCAACGAAAACAAATATTAGACGGAAGGGATATTGACTGGGTTATACGATGGGTGAGAAAGGACTTCCCATTTCAGCGTTAGACCTTTTATATATTCGGAGCACACAAAAAATAAGTTGCTTACACTGCAGCGAAACGACACATACTGAGAATGATAGAGTAATAATGAGGCTTTAACATAAAGTTGGTTCCCACATTGTCCGATTCAACTGGCAAAGTCAGTCTTAAATCACCCTGTACAACTTATTTGTACAGGTGATATTGTTTTTTTTTATGTAACTTGGAAATGCTGAACTCAAAAAACAATTTCGAAACATCGGAGTATAAATTTAGTGTTGAAAATGTGGAAAGTCTTACGAGTTAAAGTTGATAACTACACAGAAAAAAGAAAAGATCCAAAAAGATTAATTTGGAATGGATATGTCTTTAATATCCTTTTAATCATCCAGCGGAGCTGTAAAATCATCCAAATGATCATCAGTTTTCATATCCTTCGGATGATTTTTAGCTCTGTTGGATGATTTAAAGGATATTTAAGACATATCCCGTCCAAATGGATACCGGAAATCATCCAATAGAGTTTCTTTAATATCCTTTTTATACCCGTTACTCGTAGAGTAAAAATTGTATACTAAAGTCGTGCAAATGTATGTAACAGGCAGAAGGAAGCATCTCCGATATCATAAAGTATATATATTCTTCATCAGCATCAACAGCCGAGTCGATATAGCCCGGTCCGTCTGTCCGTCCGTCCGTCCGTCCGTCTGTATGAACACCTAGATCTCAGAGACTAGAAGAGCTAGAGCAACCAAATTTTATACGTAAGCTAGTATTGTCTGTAGGCAGATCAAGTTTGTTTCAAATTTTGGCCACGCCCCCTCCCGCCCCCGCAATAAAAAATATGGAATAACTCCCACAATTTTTAAGATATCGAGCTCAGATTTTGCAGTGTAGTCTATGTGGCCAATATCTACAATCTCACAATTTTCACAATCTCAATTTTCAAAAGAATCGGATAATAAATGGCCGAGTTAAACAAATGTTGCATACTTATCCGAGCTGAGCTGAGTAACGGGTATTTCGAAGTCGGGCAGGGCCGACTTTAACTTACGCTCTCGTTTTCTCTGTGTAGGGGTATTAACTAAGATTTTACCATTAACACGATCAGCGGTTCGAATTAACCTTTTTACCTTTACTCTTCCTTGTCAATATGTCTTCAAAAAATCGAATGTCTCCTATCTGTTTTCTACATTTATCGTGTAAAATGTAATGGCGCGAACTACGTTACGTGAAGAGTCTTCTTTCGCGTGGAGTGGACACCGCAAATGGAACTGCGACACGAAAAACTTGCGACTAGTTCCGAAAAGCACCAGGAGACGAACCGGCTTTGAACCGAACCGAACCGCTTATTCAAGCTGGTGAACCGAACCGCAAACCGAACCGGCTGCTTTTCAGAAATGCTGAAACGAACCGAAAACAAAACGAAAAACGAGTTTTAATACATGAATCGCATTCCTTTAGCCAATGATACTTATTAAATTGGGAATGTGAATCGATTTCCTAAGATAATTTGTATACGACATTTCGTTAGACAATCTACATCCTTAGCAACGACGGATCGATATAACCTTTATGGTTTACTTGACATAAATTTAACAGCTTGTAATCCTGTAAATCTTCCGCAATTGACCGCAATCTCTTAATATACCTGTCTGCAATTAATCTGCGCTCTTATCTACAGTTGAAAATTATTTTTTTCAAATTGCTGTAGTACTTCTTTACCTTTATTTAATCCTACCCAGGCGAGTTTTTTTTTCGCATATAATACGATAAATAAGGTGTGTAAGATGCATGGTACGAATTCTTTTCTTCAAAGGGCATACGTCTTGGAACTTAAAGACGAATCCTGCAAATCTTATATTCATATATAATTGGAATTCAATTTCCAAAGTGTGCAAAAAGGCACATGCTTGCGGTAAATATCATAATATTTCATTGTGTGTATTCATGAACCAGTTCAGTTAGCTCAAAAAGCCATGTAATGAACCGAACTGGCGGTTCAGAAACTGTGTGAACCATTTTCGAGTGGTTTGCCTCCCTAAAAAGCACACAGATACAATCTCGAATCAGCACCAACCTTTGAGTCTACTGTTGTACCTTGTTGCCAAGTGTAAGCGTTTATGGTAAAATTATGATGAATTTCAGCAAACTAGGAAGTGTATGAATTCGACCCCTGGAGCTGAAAAAATATTTTAAATTTATATAATTTAGTTTCTGATATTTAACTTTATATATTCATTTACATATTTTTCTAAGTTTCATGAAACTATTTCTGTTTATTAGAAAATTATTTAAATAAATGTCAAATTTTTTTCTGAGTGTAGATTCACTTTCATGAGTAAGTCCTATGCTCTCAACTATCTACTTTGTTGTTATGCGTTAAGCGTTGACAAATCTTTTAAGACTTTTAAGATCAAAAGTCAAGTTTTATTGAGAAACTAACTGGTTCTTTCAACTGGCCAGGCTTTCGCTTAACGTTCCCAACTTCTGCAAATATTTACCAGCTAATTGTTTTATTATTTAAACTGCTACCTGTCAATTGGGCTGGTCTAATCGCCAGTAGTCCAATCAGGGGGAGGCGTTGGGTGTGCACACTGCGACAACAGCTGCAAAATGCAATTAGCGTTATTTTCAGCGTGCCGTGAGATTGCACATACGCCATGTGCGACACGGCCACGAGTTGAGGCTAAATGGCATTGGCGACGACAACGACTACGACGACGACGACGACGTAGTTTATAGCATTGAGAGGGACGACCTTCAGCAGGCCCAGAACCTGCTAACTGTTAACTGCAACATCAACATTTTATTGTTCTTCAGGATGCTGGAAGCCGGTAACACGCAATATGCAGCATGACGGTGTGCCTATAAAATTGATAATTAATTATCCTGCCGGGCAATGCACACACACTCATACACACACACACACACATGCACATGCATATGCATATTGCAACCAAACCCCAGCCTAATCCCTGACAGAGCCCTTCGCCTGCGGCTTTTTGCGGATACGCTTCGTTTATTGTGTTTACAAGTGCGTGAAAATTTGCGCTTAACTGCTTATCACGTGCGGTGTATGGCGTGAATTTTACTGCGGACAAGTGCCCACTGGCCACAAATGCAAATTCTAGCAAAAATCGACGGAAAGGAACAGTTGGCAATGGTGGTGTAATATGAGAACGAGATAGTTATGCGGTTGTTGGTCAAAATGTAAATTTTGGCTGAATTGTACAAGTTCTGGTAAATATTATTTTGGGTTTTATATTGCTCTTCCTTTTAGCAATCCACTAAAATCTCTAAATCTGCCCTAAATGATCCTTTTCGGTGGAAAATCACTCTGCACTTTTCTGCTTCATTTCTTTTCTGAGTTGATGCTCACTTTAGCGTGAACTCTATTAGCGATTTTGTGGAAAGCGTCTTGCCTTGACAAATTATTTGGCTTTCAACTGAATAGAATATTGATCACTCAGAAATAAGTACTTCTTACCTAAAGGTAAGAAAAATCCAAAAATATACCTAAGCTTTATCCGAAGTATCCAGTATCTAGGATAGAGGTACACAAAATATACTTTCTGATAAACAAATGGTAATGTTAAGGTCGTGAGCTATCCATCTGGCTTTCTCGAAATTAAGGAAGCTATTTGGGAGCTAGATTTTGCAGAAAAATATTACAAGACAAGAAAGAAAGTCGGTCAAGCCCGACTATAACATACTCTGTACCAAGAAAATTTGTCTTTTGATCATAACTCAAAAACCGTTCATCCGATCTACTTCATTCCTTTGGCGGATCGATAAGTTATCCTAATAACTAAATATGTCCAGAAGGAACAAGCCATCTATCTTCAAAACTGTGGAAGATATTACGTTTTTTCTAAATTGCGGGGGCGGGAGGGGGCGTGGCCAAAATTGAAAATAAACTTGATCTGCCTGCAGACATAAGAAGCATATGTCCCATACATGTCAAACCTCTATCTCTTACCATCTCTGAGATCTGTGCGTTCATACGGACAGACAGACAGACAGACAGACGGACGGACGGACAGACGGACAGACGGACATCTCTATATCGACTCGGCTGTTGATGCTGATCAAGAATATATATACTTTATGGGGTCGGAGATGCTTCCTTCTGGATGTTACATACTTTTGCACAAACTTATAATACTCTATGTACCTACGGTACAGAGTATAATTATTGGGAAAACATGACTATCAGCCTTGCTCCCATGTGCTCTCCAAATCGCAAAACTTTTGCGAGTGGGAAAGTGGGAGCATGACTATATGTCTGGACTCTTCCCCAATCATACTTAATGGAAAATAGAATTTGTTGTCACTCATGAACCGTTTTGGGCTTGTGTTATAGACACCCACAGAAAAAAAATCATCATCAAAGGCTGGTTACTATGATATTTGGTCCAACCATTATTATCTTCATTTTATTTCGATACTAAAACTTTTCATTTTGACCTTAAGGACATTATTCAATTCATGTTAAGTTCAAGAGGTACTGAGTTCGATCCCCAGTCAAGGAGACGCAAAGTAAAAAAAAGAGGAAAATTAACTTCGGCGCGGACGAAGTTTTTATACCCTTGCAGCAAGTTTTTCTAACCAATTCGAAGGACATTTCCACGGAAAACAAACAAGTTTTTCTCGCTAAGACTACTTCTCTGACTCTACTTTTCTGTGACAGCTATACTTTATAGATGTCCGATTTTGACCAAACTTAGTGGCATCATAGGGGAAAGCATAGCAAACTAACAAATACAAAATTCGAAATCGAAGCGTTTTTTATGAAAACAAAAAAGTTTTTCTCACTAAAACTAGTGTTTCAACTGATCATTCCTATGGCAGCTATAACCTATAGTCATCCGATTGTGACAAAACTTTGAAGAACTGTGTGAAAGCTTATAAAATAAATATTTGCCAACTTTAAAGAGGGTTACATTGAAAACAAAAAAGTTATTCTTACTAAGACTATTTTCTAACCTTACTTTTCTATGGCAGCTATACTATATAGATGTCAGATTTCCACCAAACTTGGCAGAATCATGAAGAAGCTTAGAAAACTAGTAAATATGGAGTTTGGAGACGTTTGCATTGAAAACAAAAAAGTTTTTCTCTCTAGAACTAGTTTTTCGACCGATCGTTCCGATGTTTGAGTCATCCGATCCGGCCAGTTCCGACAAATTTGCAGCGTATTTGTACCAGAAGACTTCGGGCAAAGTTTGGTGGCCTTAGCCTTAAATCTGACGGAGGAGATAGCATAGAAACAGACGGACATGGCTTAATCAACTCAGCTCGTCATGCTGATCAAGAATGTTCAAGAATCTTTATGTGTTCGGAAATGCTTCCTTCTATGTGGACAATTTCAATATACCCTATGCAAGGGTATAAAAACACTAACTTAAGTGTTGGGTTTCGAAATCTTTATAGTATTCCTTTATATTATTGAGCTATTTTAGGTGGATGTTCGATTCTATTAAATATAAGTAGGAATTGTTTGCAACGACGTACTCCTTTGCATGTTACCCTTCCACGATCAAATTAGTTACTCTGTTGACCTGTTCTGGCATTCCGAGCTACCTGTTAATCGCAAATTGAAAGGGCGGAGTCCGTTCTCTGAACTCATCCAAAGCAAGTACTACAACACAGAAAAAAAAGATCACGATATTTAGTATCAATCGGGTATTTTTCAGTATCGAATCGGCCTTCTTCTGAAGAATACCCAGTTGATATGATCGAAAATATCACTCGTACATTTCGAACATATCAATGTGAAATGTTTCAGATCAACAATCTGATATTTGTTCATCCCTGATATATAATATTTGTATAGTATCAATGTATTTTCACAATACCTGTACGACATGGCTGAAATATTTAATATATATTTTTATAATATCAAAGGGGTATTAATGTATTACCAATGGTGTATTTAATAATATCAAAGCTATATTTTTATAATACCCATAGGATTTGGTTCAAGTGTTGGCTCGGGGTCATGAAAAGTTTCGATTGTTCACAACTTGAACAACTAATGCATTTATATACACCAAAAAGAGCTGGTTGCCTATACAGTACTGTTTCATGAATCTCCCGATTCAACCTTCAGTAGGCTTTTCGCTAATGACTGTCGCTGTTTGACGGTCTCTCCATGCGCTCACCGCTTTAAGCAGTTGGGAACTGCAATCAGCAATGAAAGCAAAAACAGACAAATCGGAAGAGTATTCGATGTCTCGCTTGCTGCGGCAGAGACATGAACATTGTTTTTGTCTTTTTCGAGTTGCACTATAGCTGTCTCTCTTTGTTTTAAGAAACTCTGTTTGTCTCTTTCTGCCCTCAGATTTTCGATGTCTACTTTGATCTGAAATCACGTCACTAGGGTATTTTTCATATCACTGTGAGAATTTCGCTTATTAATATAATATTTTTAGTATCAATGTAATACTACAGCATCATATTGATATTAAATAGTAACTCTTGGATATTTAAAAATTGATATTTTTGAAATTATATTGCAAGATCAACTCGATATTTGATCTTATTTTTTTCTGTGTACTCATCAGGCACCTCTCAATTATTTCTTACACACCTCTGTTGGACTCGTCCAGGCCTTGCGGCTCATTACGAGGTGGGCTTTCAGAATGTACCCTAGTCGCAACACTATGTTGAATATGAAGACTTGAAAGAGTGTGGCTTTGTCAGGAAGTGGCGTCAGCGTCAATCCCATCTCTTGTCAATCTTATCAATCCCATCTCTTCAGAAGCCTTTTGGACTTAAGCTCTTTGATCTTTTCTTTTACTTCCATAAGAGCTTTAGGGGAGACTGGTAGTTCAGGGATGCCAGGATTGACGGCGTATGTCGGCAAGTCCAATATTTGAGGTTGTAGGGTTGTTTGTACCCTCTGGAAAGAGACCAAAGGGCATAATTTGTGCTCTCATCTGATGTGACTCTCACAAGAAATCGATCAGCTTCCACCTGTTTGTTTAGGGTGAGCAGCTTTTTAACAAAGATTTCGCTCTGCCAGAGCAAATTCCACATTTGGTTCCAAAGTTATTTTAAGATCTGTACGAAAAGATTCTAAATATGTCGCATGAGGTAGAAACTTGGTTCTGGGCACTATCTTTTGAATTGTTACTCTCTTTTCATTGACTAGTGGAAGATGATCCGAACTCAGGGTCTCTGTGGTTAGTTCCCTTACACTTACTCCATTGAAATTTCAAAAACCAATGACACTGGGCGTGTTTCGTTGGGCAAACGGGTAGTGTGCTGCATGACCTGTGGCTTTAAATTGGGCAGACGAGTTGGTTATGGCTTCTAGCAGACTTCAACCGGTTGCATCTGCTCGGTAACATTCCCAGGGCCTGGGTATCGCCTTGAAATCTTCTCCAATAAGAAACTTACACCCAAGATTTGCTTTGTGAGTTACAATGAGCTGTTAAATTCCTGTTTGCAATAGTTTGCTATACTTTGTTTTCTTTTTGGCGTGCTTTCCCCACATTTCTGACGTATTCCGATACCAATTTGATTTCCCTTGCAGTAGATTGCTTAATTATATGTAAGACACAAAGCGAAGCCAACTGCAAAGGATTAATATTAACCATTTAATGCCGCTAAAACCCAAATGGAGCTAGCAGTGATTTAAGCAAAAGTTTGTTGCCTACTTTTTGGCATTGATTTGGTGGGCCGCCCTCTCCCGCCTCCATTCCGGCCAAATTCCAAACAAAGCCAATGCTCTACAAAAGCCTCGCTGACCACAAAGAAAAGCCAAGAAGAACAAAAAAAAAAAAAAGTTGAACTAGCCAACTGAGCAAAGGACACGAACATGGCCACCAGCACCGCCACCCTTCATGCCGCCAGCGCCCCCGACGCAATCACATTAAATCTTAGCTATTATTCTTTTACTTTGTAGTTGTGTGCACACAACTTTTGCTGGTCTTTGGATTCTCTGGGTTACTGTAGTTAATCGCCTCCAACGTGATTGAATTCCGTCGAACGCAGGTTGACCAATGGCCCAGCAATGGCCAGTGGGAACGGGGGAGTCGAGGGGATGCTGAGTGCTGAATAAATGAAATAGAGTCGCCTTCGCCGCTTGACTTGACTGCATTTGGGCTGCTGTTCTTGAGAGGCTGGCTGAGGCTGACTTTGACTTGGTTTATGACCAGTCACTGACCACTTAACTAATTGCGCCTTTGTGTGCTCCTGACACGCACAATAAAATTAATTTTTATTGCTATCCCTTGACGAAATGGTAGAAATCAGACATAATATGCCGATTCGGCAGATTGACCTATAAGTCATTCAGTGAAACCATTAAATGCATATATTACTATATTAAATCGCACAACTTGGATGATTCGCCCATAATGATTGAGATATGATTTGTTTATTAAAAGACTTAGACTTCCCAAAACGGTTTAATTAGTTCTAGTTTTATATTTTCAACTATTTGTATAAGATTTGTGAAATCAATGCAAGAAACAAAGAATTTTCAAAGAGATAACCTAGAGATAATCAAGTATAGAGTGTGACAAGGATGCATCTCCAGGCTGAGACAAAATTAAAAACATTTTTCCAGCGCTAGCCCCTGGTGCGAGAGTGTGGCAGCTCAACGAGTTTAGCCTTAAAAAGAGTTCAAAAATAATAGAACTTAGGTCTCTTAAGGTCCACTTCTGAATTAAGTGCGATTTAATGCTGAAAACCGATAGGCTTAAAGCCAACTCATCAAAATTTGAAATGATCCGTCGTTGTGGAGTTTTTCTGACCATATTTTAATGGACATCAATGTGTAGGATTACAGTGGGGTACCAGTGTTCCAACCACAACTAAAATTTCAATGTACTGCCGTCTCCTTTCTGATAACACAATGCAACAAATTTTTGATCCCGGCTTCTAAATAGTTGATCCTTATGTAAAACTTCACGCTGAATTCAAATCTGCTCTCAGATATGTAGAAAGTAGAACGCTTTTTAAGCTGGAACAAAAATTAAAGATAATAAAATTTGTGGTTTAAAATCCAATCTATGGGGGGTGACACAGAAATCTCTAGAGATTTTCGTATGAACGATTGGATTTTGAACTAAACTAGGAGAACTTTAGTTGAAAAGTGACTGAAACGTTGCAGGCTACTGGATTATAGAGAAGGAAATCGTACGCATCAGATCTACTTGGCATTGAATAGTCGGTTGCAAATCTCTCAACTTATGTTTTCTAATCTAGTAGCCTACCGTATTGACGACATTTTGCATTTAGGGGCAAGCATTTTAGCTCGAAATGAAAGCGTTTATACGAAAATCTCTAGGGATTTCTGGGTCACCCCCGATAAATGACGAACTTATGGCACTTTAGAGTTGGATTTTTGTAAAAATTTTGATGATTTTTCAAGTTTTTGCTGCCTTTTATTAAGTTTTTTTTTTCACTCTTCTCTAAAAATGGCTGTGGTCTTAGACATTAATAGGATGGTGTAATCTCTTACGAACATTTTTTGCCCTCGTTCATCAAAATCGGACAAAAAATACTTCCGCATTTGCAGAATTTGGTGAAGTAACCCAAAATTTTATTTTTTATGAAATTTTTTAACTAGAGATGATATCAAACGTTCCTTTTGTATTTTCGGGTGCTGAATTCAAATAATTTGTCCGTTGTGCCCCAACACCTCAGATTTACGAGAAAATTTGCACAAACGTGTGTTGAACGAGGCTTGTTCACATTTCTAGGTCCTGTAGGCGCACGAATCACGGTTGTTCACGCACGAAACTCTATGTTTGCTCACATTCACGTTGTGACATATCGTGACACACCGTGACACGGTCAAATTCACGACACGCATGCAGCTCTAATACCTAGTGAAAAAGTGTTTCTTAACAAAAACAAAAAAAACCTACACATCCGGTCATCCTCACTAGCTATAGGCGCCATCTATGAAGTAACTAGCAATGAAAAAGTTACTTAAACATTGCCGTTCGGAGGTCTGTAGGTCCCCTTCTCTTGTGCGAAAAAAAGAAGCACTCAAGCCAAGAGATTAAGTGGAACTTGGCTTGGCCCTTGGGCTATGTATTGCCAATTGGTTTACATAAAAGTAGTCATAATCTTTTTTCGATAAAGACAACAAAATTCTAGTTGAAACCACTGAACCGAATCGAAACTACGAAACTACAATTGTTTAAGCCAAACCGTTGGTTTAAAAATTACATGAACCACTGAACCGAACCAGTCTTAAGTCAGGATCGTTTGCTTCCCTGCATTTTTGATCCTCAACTTGTTTACAAGTCTTACAAATCTGCTGGATGGCTTAAGTAAACTACTTTTTATACCCTTGCAGAGGGTATGTTGAAATTGTCCAGATGTTTGTAACCACATAAATTATATATATTCTTGATCAGCATGACGAGCTGAATCGATATAGCCATGTCCGTCTGTCCGTCTGTTTCTATGCTATCTCCTCCGTCAGTTTTAAAGCTATCGCCACCAAACTTTGCATGAAGTCTTCTGGTCCAAATACGCTGCACATTTGTCGGAACCGGCCGGATCGGATGAATATAACATATAGCTGCCATAGGATTGATCGGTCGAAAAACTAGTTCTAGTGAGAAAAACTTTTTGGTTTTTTATGCAATCGTCTCCAAACTCAGTATTTACTAGTTTTTAAGGTGACATGACATAAAGCCCACGGACATAAAGCCCATATCAAAATAGATCGTAGTTCACTACGAAATATCACTCAGATTTAAAATGGGCCATAAGTCCGATTAAAAAGCGGACATAAGGCCCATATTTTTCCGGACTTATCGCCCACTTGAGAATTTGAATTCAGTGTCAGCTCTGCTGTCAAATATAAAGTTGTCAAAAAAGTCTT
Organism: Lordiphosa fenestrarum; assembly: GCA_035044985.1. Classification (NCBI taxonomy): domain Eukaryota; kingdom Metazoa; phylum Arthropoda; class Insecta; order Diptera; family Drosophilidae; genus Lordiphosa; species Lordiphosa fenestrarum. The sequence continues at coordinate 292,103 of JAWNNO010005642.1, forward strand.
GCGGTATTTTTATTGAATTTTCAATTGTTCATAAAATTGGTTATAACAATGCGATTTAAGTCAAATATGCGCCGTTTTGTTCAATGACGAGTTCCCAACGAGATGCCAACTTCATAATGCCCCTCTTATAGAAGCTCGCTTCCCTATTGTCAAAAAACTCGGAAAGCCAATTTTCACAGGGCTCTCTTGTGGCCAACTTCCGACTACCAAGCTCGTTCGCCATGGACAGAAATAGGTGGTAATCACTTGGTGCGAGATCCGGACTATGCGGTGGATGCAAAAGAACCTCCCATTCGAGCTCCCGGAGCTTCTGGCGCGTCACCAAAGATGTGTGTGGCCTGGCGTTGTCCTGATGGAAGACAATTCGGCCTCTGTTGATCAAAGATGGCCTCTTCTGCATGAGTGCTGCATTCAAGCGGTCCAGTTGTTGGCAGTACAGGTCCGAATTGAGCGTTTGGCCATAGGGGAACAGCTCATAGTGGATGATTCCCTGCCAATCCCACCAAACACACAGAAGAACCTTCCTGGCCGTCAATCCAGGCTTGGCCACCGTCTGGGCAGATTCACCGCTTTTCGACCACGACCGTTTGCGCTTCACGTTGTCGTAAGTGACCCACTTTTCATCGCCAGTCACCATCCGCTTCAAAAACGGGTCGATTTTGTTGCGATTCAGAAGCGATTCGCATGCATCCATACGGGCCAAAATGTTTTTTTGCGTCAAGTCGTGTGGCACCCATACATCGAGCTTCTTTTTGAATCCAAGCTTCTTCAAATGGTTTATAACGGGTTGATGACTCATGCTCTTGGCCGATGCTACGGCTGCTACTATGCCGGTCTCTTTCGATCAATTCAGCGATTTTATCGCAATTTTCGACGACAGGCCTTCCGGACCGTGGCGCATCTTCGATCACCTCTGCACCAGAACGAAAACGTTGAAACCATCGTTGTGCGGTGGAAATGGAAACTGTATCGGGTCCATAAACTGCACAAATTTTATTGGCTGCATGAGATGCATTTTTGCCTTTATCGTAGTAGTACTGTAAAATATGCCGTATTTTCTCTTTATTTTGCTCCATGTTTGCGACGCTATAACTCACGAACGACTAAAAACAAACAACAATAAATCAAACACGTTTAGCGCGTGAAAAGAGCTTTCCAAAAAGCTCTAGCGTGAGCCGATGCGACGAATACAACTAGAACTACGCGCTTGCAAAGACAAGCTTGCGGAAATACCGCAAGACTTTTTTGTATGACTTTTTTTTTTATATATAATAAAAAAATACAAAATAATTTGGAGTATGGCAGTCGAAATCTCTAATTTTGAATTCCTCCAAGGTGCCAGGCGAAACAGCGCCTTAATTTATGTAAAGGAGGAAGAGCAACTGTATAAATTCAAAACCGCATATACCAAGCAAGGACGTGCAGTTCGCAGATATGTATGATATGAAGATGGTTGCAATGTGTCTGTGACGTATAGTGCCGATAATGGGGGTATCTGCACCAAGAATACAATTTCTGAACATGAGCATCCTTCACAGGAATCAAGGATTGCAGAACTTAAGCTTAAGAATAATATTAAAGATGCGCTAGCAGTGCCGACTCTGCAAAATCACAGAGTTCGCCTTGCTTTTAATGAAGAGTGTATGAAAAATGGTGAAGATGCCCAATTGGTCTCATTTCCAAGCGGGAGCAATGCCGAAAGCGCCTAAGGTTCCCGAAGATTTCATTTCTATTTTTAATGCAGCAGATATTCTCGCTGAGTTTGGAATGTGCCAAAGCCATAATGATAAAAGTTTTTACCAAACTACGATTATTGAGGAAAAGTATTCGTATACAATGAAAAGACACTTACAATTTTTATATAATGTACATAAACAAAGTAAAATATTAATAAACAATTATATTGAAATATATTGGCATACGTTTATGTATTTGTAATTTTTATACCCTGTTCCCATTGAAAATGGGAAAAGGGGGATCATGAAGTTGTGCGAATGTATGTAACAGGGAGAAGGAAAATTTTCCGACCCCATAAAGTATATATATTCTTGATCAGCATGAACAGCCGAGTCGATATAGCCATGTCCGTCTGTCCGTCTGTCCGTCTGTCCGTCTGTCCGTCTGTCCGTCTGTCCGTCCGTCCGTCCGTCCGTCCGTCCGTCTGTCCGTCTGTCCGTCTGTCTGTCTGTATGAACGCGTCGATCTCAGAGACTATAAGAGATAGAGACACAAATTTTTGCACGAAGGTAGATTTATGCTGTACGCAGATCAAGTTTGTTTCAGATTTGAAAAATTCCACCCCGTCCCCCTTTTATCCCCAAAAAACCTAGACCTCCTCTATAAATCCAAGACCTAAAAAGCCGTCAGATCCACAATTTTCAAGTTAGAGCCTCGTGGTTTAGTATACATCAAGCTAGGCTCAATATCTATCTATTCTGAAAAGTACAATCAGATCGGACCAAAAACACCGGAGTTATAAGCGAAACAGTTGGGCTGATAATAGCCCTCAGGACTAGAAAAGTATTGCCTACATTTAGGATGACATCTTCAAAAATTCAAAAACAAATAAATGAAAATAAATGAACAGGGTATTTTGTGGTCGGGAAACTCGACTGCAGCGCCCTTACTTGTTATACTCTGTACCGAAGGTACATAGAGTATTATAAGTTTGTGCAAAAGTATGTAACATCCAGAAGGAAGCATCTCCGACCCCATAAAGTATATATATTCTTGATCAGCATCAACAACCGAGTCGATATAGCCATGTCCGTCTGTCCGTCTGTCCGTCCGTCCGTCTGTCTGTCTGTCTGTCCGTATGAACGCACAGATCTCAGAGATGGTAAGAGATAGAGGTTTGACGTGTATGGGACATATGCTTCTTATGTCTGCAGGCAGATCAAGTTTATTTTCAATTTTGGCCACGCCCCCTCCCGCCCCCGCAATTTAGAAAAAACGTCATATCTCCCACAGTTTTGAAGATAGATGGCTTGTTCCTTCTGGACATATTTAGTTATTAGAATAACTTATCGATCTACTAAAGAAATGAAGAAGATCGGATGAACGGTTTTCGAGTTATGATCAAAAGACAAATTTTCTTGGTACAGAGTATGTTATAGTCGGGCTTGACCGACTTTCTTTCTTGTTCTTTTTGAAATCAGTTATATAATACAACGAAGCCAAAAGCTCAAAAGCATAAGTTGGATTCTGTGGAGTTGCCCTGTAATGGTTTCACCCGGTTGTCGCAGCTCATACTACCCCACACCCAATTGGTCCCACAAATAACATTCATAACGTTGCTACCATGACAAAACATTATTTTAGGGCGAATTTCTAATAACTAAAAAACTAATTAAATGATTGTGCTGTTTGTGTGCAAAGTTTGTTTGGCAGACTTCGCACAAGCACAGCACACAAATAAAAAATCGAAGGTCCACCTTGAAATTTTGCCTAGCCATTCACATATATGGCCGTTACTAATATGTATTATTGTTCCAGGTCTTTGGTTTAACCATTATCCCGACAAGCGTTCAACCATTCCCTAAGTTTTTCTGAAATCGGAAGACGGCAACCTTCTCAAAATCGACATTTTTAATCTAGGTTATAGTTTGCAGGTGCGATAAACTGGAAAGTGTTTTCTGTATTTCCTGCTGATCTAGGACTTTCAGTCTTGCAGTAAATGTTGGTGCTTGTCATTCGAAGTTTGTTTGCTCAAAAGATTGTTTTAAACCAACTTGATGCTCTTGGCTGTCCCTCTTGGCATTGTTCGTAATATGTATAGAAATTCTTACGGGGAATCGTTGAATACCGCTACTGTTTAACAGCTGTTCATTTCCTTTCTCCTACTTGCAGTTCCTTTGTGCATCATGCACGACACCGGCAAACCGTCCCCCACCAACATCTCGCAACCCACACAGGCCACGCCGCAATCGCCGGTGGCCGCGGCGGCCGCACCACCCGCAGATGATGAAGATGAGACCGATGTGATTGGCGATCTGATGGGCCACTATGGCAAATGGCAGCTATTGATGACTGTTCTCTTGTCTCTATTCCAAGTGCCCAACACCTTTCACATCTCCTCGTCGGTATACCAGGCAGCCAACAAGGATTTCTGGTGCCAAAGGCCGGCACATCTGCAACAATTGCCGGTGGATGTGTGGCGCAATCTGAGCGGTTCCATTGACAATTGTCGTCGCCAAGGCGGCATCGATTGGAGCCAGTTGAGCAACGATACGACGTCGTCTCAGTTGCAGGTAAGCAGAGCATAAAATCCTATTCACTCATGGCTAACTAATTGCTCCTATCGCTTTTGGTAACAGCAACAGGCGACAGCGGCGGCAACTGAGGCTGAGGGAAAGCTGGTGGCCTGCGACAGCTGGGAGTACGAGACTGACGATAATGTGGGCAATACCTGGACATCGCAGTGGGACTTGGTGTGCGACAAGGCCTACTTGAAGAATGTGGCTGAGATGTTCTTTTTGTTGGGCGTGGCAACAGGTGGCATCGTTTCCGGCTATCTGTCTGACAAATTTGGTCGCAAAACTATGCTCTTCATATCGGCCATACTGCAGACTATATTCGGTGAGTGCAAAGGACACACGTACACTCTCGAGCACACTTGAAGTGGCATTGGCAATGTCCTCCTCAGGTGACTGTGAACTTGGCCATGTCTGGGGGTCAGCTTGAGAGCATGTCGAGTGCAAATGGGGGGAAAGAAGGCGGGCATGCAGCTGCCAGCCTCGTTGTCCTTGTTGATTAAATCTCGTACAATGTAATTGAAATTTGCATTCAAAAGGACATTTCTAATGAGAGATGGGTGGGGGGCGAAAACGTAACAGAGAAATTGCCTCCGCAGGGTCAGATTTGTGCAATTCCTTTAGCCGGCTTCGCTCAGGCCCTAATAGTTATTCTTAAATATTTTCTATGTCGCTTTGGGTTAGTTTATTAACAATTTGGCACCTGGTTTGATATATTTAAGCCAGGAATCGTAAGGATTACAATTCTTAAGATATAAAATATTACTTAAGGATTATTAACTTATATTTTGAACTCTGTAACGTAGGTACACAGAGTATATTAAGTTTGTGCAGAAGTAAGTAACATCCAGAAGGAAGCATCTCCGACCCCATAAAGTATATATATTCTTGATCAGCATCAACAGCCGAGTCGATATAGCCATGTTCGTCTGTCCGTCTGTCTGTCTGTCCGTATGAACGCACAGATCTCAGAGATGGTAAGAGATAGAGGTTTGACGTGTATGCGACATATGCATCTTATGTCTGCAGGCAGATCAAGTTTATTTTCAATTTTGGCCACGCCCCCTCCCGCCCCCGCAATTTAGAAAAAACGTCATATCTCCCACAGTTTTGAAGATAGATGGCTTGTTCCTTCTGGACATATTTAGTTATTAGAATAACTTATCGATCCGCCAAAGGAATGAAGAAGATCGGATGAACGGTTTTCGAGTTATGATCAAAAGACAAAATTTCTTGGTACAGAGTATGTTATAGTCGGGCTTGACCGACTTTCTATCTTGTTTTAACTTGGGAAACCGAACGGGAGCAGTTTATACAGAAAGCTGGTCAATCTGTTGGAAGGCTAACCTACAAGAACTTGTCCCATAACCTGGCACTTACCAACTACTTTGTGGGCACTCTTGGCGTCTACAACATAGGAAACATATTTAAGGCCAGGACGGAAACATTAAACCTGAATTACAAACCCTACAGAACTGGACTTATTTCAAATAGATTTTTTTTAAATTTTTTTAGTGAAAGTTGAATATTAAAACTTATATCCTGTTTTTATTTTATAAATTAAAAATAAAAATTTTTTTGTAATTTTTATCAAAAAATCGAAAAAAAAATTGATAAAAAAAATTTTATTCAAAAAATTATTTCCTGATTTTTACAAAATAAAAATTTTCTTTGTATTTTCTTGTATATTTTTATAAAAAGTCTGAAATATGTAGAATTAAAATGCTGATTAGTTTGTTTAATCAGTCGTCATTTAAATAAAAATAAAATTGGTTTAAACAATGAAACCATTACTTGATTAAAATGGTCGAACTTGTTAAGTACTACTAAATCCTGTTGAAATTTGTTTATATTTCAGCTCAATTTTCCAGTTAATTGAATTTCAGTAGTATTTTTCCATTAGAGTTTAGAATAAGTTGAAAAGTCAATTGTTAATGGCAAATGAGCCCAGTCAAGCGTGACAACTGATATTTATTTACATTCCATTGAAATGTTTCTCGATTCTCTCCCTTCCATATTTTCAATTGGTACTTTTCACTACGAATCAATTGTTCATTGGGATATTTCACATCAATTAAATTTTCAATTGACATTTTTTACTCCAGCCAATTTTTAATTCGGAAATTTCCCTTGCATTAGATTGGGATTTTTCACTTCAATTACAATTGTCTGAATTTTAAAATAGTCGAGGTAAATTAACCATAGTGGAGATCGAGAACCCCCCACTTCTCTGGCAAAGTAGACGATTAGCAACTCCTCGATAATTGAAAAGGAACGGTCAGTCATTCTCTGCAGGTGCAAAGTTTAACTAGAAGGCTTTTGAGATTAACGACGATCTCGGAATGTTTATGCGACAGGCATAACAACCAAGCTGATTGCGTGAGCTTAACGAGAAAATGTTTAGTAAGTGGACAAATCCAGAGTCATCGGCCATGAGGTGTGCGTGGGTACAGCTTGGATCATCAGCAATTTGAGCTCTATTTTTATTTTCGATTTTTTTTTAGTAAAAATTACAAGAAAATTTTTAAATATTATTTGTAAAATAAAAATCAGGTTATAAATATTAAAAATAAAAATAAACAATAATAAAAAAAGTAAAAAAAAATGTTGATATAGTTTAACTTCGCATTCAAAATGAGTATAGTATGTTTGGATACCTTCTGTATAAAATAGAACACTTTTTAAGATATGATTTATTTGATGGATTAAACCGGCTTGGATCCAGCTTGAACCAGCTTTTTAAAGCGAAGATATATCACATGTATTTGCCATATGTATGGGTGTCTGCCACTTTGAAGTGGTTTAAAATAGCCTTCATAATTGAACACTTCTTGATTCTTGCAACAAATTTCCTTTCTCTTTTTTCAGGACTTTGGCTTTACTTCTGCAGCTCCTTTGAGCTTTATCTAACGCTGCGCGCTCTATTGGGACTCGTTTCGGTATCGGTCACCTACTCTGGCCTGATATTGGCCATTGAATATGTGGATGGCAAATGGCGGACCATTGCTGGCATGTACAATCTCTTCCCACTGCCAATCTCCTATATGCTCATCTCTGGCCTGGCCTATCTAACACAAGATTATCAAAAGCTGCAGCTTTGCATTGGTCTGCCCGGCATATTCCTGTGCTTTCTTTGGTAAGTTCAATGTGGGGGCTGTTTGGTTGATGCGATCAAATTGTATGCATAAACACTGATCGTAAATCACACGCCAATCGCGTGGGTATCACAGATGTAAACAACAGAGGCACATGTTTCCCTCTAATTTATTTGGTTTTCGCTTGTCGACAGGTTTGTGGTACCGGAATCACCGCGCTGGCTGTTGGTGAAGGGTCGCATCGAGGAGGTGCGTCGCATCATTGAGGCAGCGGCCAAATTCAATGGCCGTCAATTGCCAGCCGATTATCAGCTGACACCGCCAACTCAGGAGAGCAGCTCAAAGGACTTCACCTATATGCTTCGCTCCAGCTACTTGAGGCGCATCTCGATTTGTTTCCTCTGCATTTGGTTCACCATGAATCTGGTCTACTATGGCATCATACTGAACATGAGCTCGTTTGGTGGCAATGTCTATTTGAATTCGGTAAGTTTGATGTTACGCACTGTTGGCGCTGCCTGTGTCGCTTTATATCATGTTTATGGTTTGATTGCTGGGCACTGGGCGAATTCCATAAACATTTGAAAGTGCTAAGTACCATTAACCACCCACCACTCTCGTCAATGTCAGCTGCTGGGAGGGGCAGACCCTGTTGTCCGCCTAATTGGATTTGTCAGGCATTTGGATTCCCCTAAATTTGTTGTACAATGTACACACACTTTTATGCCATGTCAGATGGACGGGAAAATGTGTTTGCAATCGAATTATGATGTTGCTTACAGGCGCTCTATATAAATCCCTCAAGAAAAAACGAAAACCATCTTAATCTTTGGAATTTGGCTCGCCACTTTGGCGAATGGCCAGCAAAGTGTTCTGTGCGGACAGTGATGAGCTAAATTCAAGCTAAATTCAATGGGCTATCAAATCAGATGTCAGATTGATTATAATTTCATTACGGAAGACTTAAGTAGGTGTGATGTTTGATTTCAGCATCAAGCGTCACGCTGGCCAGGCATATTTTGTGGTGTGGTTTTAAAGCGCTTCATGACGGTCTTGCACTGAGTAGTACTCAGTTTCGAGTATTAAGTATCGAGTACCTAGTACCGAGCTCATAGCATGTTCTTCTTTGTTACGTGAGTCTTGCTCAGTGGGCGTTGTTAAGTCACTCTTGCTCAGTGAGTTATACAGTGACTTGTTCAGCGAATTGTTCAGTGACTTAACCAGCGACTTTTTTAGTAAGTGTTCAGTCAAAATTCACTCAGTTCGGTTCTACTGAACTACTGAACAAATGAGCAACATAACCAATAAACTTCTGAGTAAATGAGCAACAGAACAACTGAACTACTGAACAATTGAACAGCTGAAAAACTGATCAGATAAATAAAAAATCAACTTGATCAATTTGAGTAAGCTGAGTCATTCCGAGAAAAAAATTAACAAACATGTTAAGTGAAATAAACGAGAGCGTAAGTTAAAGTCGGTCCTGCCCGACTTCGAAATACCCGTTACTCAGCTCAGCTCGGATAAGTATGCAACATTTTTTTAACTCGGCCATTTATTATCCGATCCTTTTGAAAATTTGTGAGATTGTAGATATTGGCCACATAGACTACACTACAAAATTGTGGGAGTTATTCAATATTTTTTATTGCGGGGGTGGGAAGGGTCGTGGCCAAAGTTTGAAACAAAACTTGATCTGCCTACAGACAATACTAGCTTACGTATAAAATTTGGTTGCTCTAGCTCTTCTAGTCTCTGAGATCTAGGTGTTCATACAGACGGACGGACGGACGGACAGACGGACATGGCTATATCGACTCGGCTGTTGATGCTGATGAAGAATATATATACTTTATGATATCGGAGATGCTTCCTTCTGCCTGTTACATACATTTGCACGACTTTAGTATACCCTTTTTACTCTACGAGTAACGGGTATAAAAACCATTACCTAACACTGGTTTTAAGTCTGAGTATGAAGTACTTAGTTTCGACCATCGATTACTTAGAGCCGATTTCTAATCTTCTATATAGAGCTATCTGTCACATAAGCCTACAAATAACAGAGCAAAATCTATGTTTATCTGACACATAGCAGCTTTGAAGAAGATTTGAAATCGGTAAAGAGTTCTTGGAGATCTTCTTTGTTCTGCGACACTTGCTCAGTGAGTTGTATAGAGACTTGTTTAGTGACTTTCTCACCGACTTGTTCAGAGAGTTTTTCAGTAACTTAACCAGCGACTTGCTCAGTGACAATTCACTCAGTTCGGTTCGCTAATCGTCATGGTTGAACTAATGAACAAATGAGCAACTTAACCAATAAACTACTGATTAAATGAGCACCAGAACAACTGAACTAAACTGACCTGAAAAACCGATCAGATGAATAACTGATCAACTGTACATGTAAACAACAACTGAACAAATAAGACTGAGCGGACTTATATTGAGAAAAAATCAGGTAAACTTGTTCAGTGAAATCAACAAACAACCTTTACCCAATACTAGCTATGAATCTTGAGTTCTTAGTACAGTATATCGATTTCTTATTATCGAGTACAGCGAATAGAGTACTGAGTATTTAGTTTCGATTATTGATTACTGAACCATAGTATAGATTCTATACTATACTATAGAACCACTGACCAACGAGTTCCGAGTGTGAAATACCTAGTAAAGAGTACTTGGCATCGAGCACTGAGTATCGAATGAACTGAGTATCAAATACTTAATATCGAGTACTAAGGATCTAGTACTGAGTATGGATAGCTGAGTATCGAGTACCGAGTAATGAGTGTCGGGAATCAATTACATACTTTTTATGCATACTTGAGTATAGAGTAATTGAGTATAGAGTAATCAATCAACACGTACAGCATCCCTCTAAGCATTTGAAAGATAATTTTAAAAAGAATCGCCTTTTGATTCTATGATTTTCTAACCCTTTTGATGATTACCGAGAAAGCCAAGCTAACTTCGTCTGTGCCGAAGTTTTTATACCCTTGCAAGTGCTCGCTTAAATATTTTCAAAAAATACTCTTTTTCCCATTTTCCGACCGAATGTTCGTATGGAAGCTATATGATATAGTCATCCGATTTGGACAAAAACTTGTAGAATTATGTAAGAGCACGAAAAACAAACAAATACAAAATTGCAGGATGCCACCATTAAAAACAAAAAAGTTTTTATAACTAAGACTGTTTTTCAGACCTATCTTTTGTATGGCAGCTATACCATATAGTTGTCCGATTTTAATAAAAATTGGTAGGATTATAAAAAAACATATAACACCTACGATTACAAAGTTTGGAGACGTTTCCATTGAAAAGAAAAAAGTTTTTCATGCTAAAACTAGTTTTCCGACCGATTGTTCCTATGGGAGCTATGAGATATAGTCATCCGATCCGGTCGGTTCCGACATATTAGTAGTGTGCAGCAAAAAGAAGACTCTGTGCAAAATTTCAGCTCGATAGCTTTAAAACAGAGAGACTAGTTCGCGTAGAAACAGACAGACAGACGGACGGACAAAGCTCAATCGATTCAGCTCGTCACCCTGATCAAGAATATATATAGTTTATGGGGTCGGAAATGAATATTTCTATGCGTTGCAAACTTCTAGGCAAAATTATAATACCTTTTGCAAGGGTATAAAAATAAACTCTATTCATGTGCGACTTAAAGGAAACTCGAAAATGATTCTAGAATTTGCTCAACTCGCAAAAGATTCACAAATGATAGGAACTATGACTCAAAAATGAGTCGAAACTGATCAATAAAATAGCTAAAAACGACTCTGGAAGAAGAGTGGCAACCAGGGTACCATTTTCTTCCAGCAAAAGTATCATTTATGACAGTTTTACACTCAAAAAAAAAACAGTCAAAATCGCCCTAAAATTTAGAAATTCGCCTTTAAAAAGGAGTCAAAGGCGATTCGCCATATATCTTAGAAAAATTATTTCTAAAAATAAGACAAAGACTTTCTGAAATTAAGAAATTAATTGTAGAAAAGCATTTTCAAGATTTTAAAAAAACCTTTCTAGATTTTAGAAAAACCTTTCTAGATCTTAGAAAAAAAACTTTTTCAAGTATTATTGACAGGAAAGGGAGTGGGGGGAGATTGGAGATAGAACAGGAAGAAGACTACTACACTAAGAAGCGTTTATCCCCTTATATATAGTATTATTTTTATAGGATATTTTCTTTCTGTTGGGATTCACTAAAGTTTCTTTCTGAAAATCACATTGTAATTAGTAATCAATATTTTAATTTCTAACTTTTCCTTGCCTGGGACTTGAACTCGGGACCTCGGGGAAACTTCAACAAGAAAGGCATCTTATCGCACTCGACTACCAAGCACTCGCGTGAGTCGCAGTAAAGAACGCAGTCAAATGCTAAGCACTCAGCTGCCTCTTTTATATTACGAAAGCAGGGAATTCGAACTTGAGAATTACATGCGGTGTCTTTCTCTATTTTTCTAAATTTTAGGGCGGTTTTCTAGATTATTTTTCTATATTTTAGGGCGATTTTCTCAGCATGCCGAATATTAGTTGCCCCTTTTATATTCCGAATGCACGGAATTCGTACTTGAGAATTACAAGGAGTGTCTTTTTAATATTTTTATATTTTTTAGGGCGATTATTTAGACTTTTTTTTTCTATATTTTAGGGCAAAATACTAAATGGCTTGTCTAATTTTAAGAAATGTGCGTTCTTAAATTTATGGCGATTCGCCCTATTTTAAGACACAGTGCAATGTATTTTTTTCTAAATTCAAGGGTGAACTCGCCCTTAGTTTTAGAAAGTATTGAGGAAAAAACTCGAATGTTATCACAAATTTCAAAAAAATGTCCTCCCAACATTTGAAAGATCATTTTAATTAGAATCACCTTAATTGGTCTTTTTGGAGCCCTTTGATGATTAAAAAGAGATTACAAGCATGCGCGATTCAAAGAAGAATTGAAAATAACCTATGCATTTGCTTTAAATCGGTTTTTTTTTGTATATACGACTCGAAAAAGACTTGCAAATGGGTCGAAAATGAATCGAAACTGATCAGAAGAACGGGTTAGAAACGACTCTTCAAGAATAGTCACGGTTAGGGCACCTTTTCTACCGACTACAGTATCATTTATGACTATTTTCAAGCCGTTTTAATGATCAAAAAAGGTATTACTCTCATGTGCAATTAAAATAAGACTCGAAAATGACTCATGCATATGCCTAATATGTGAAAAAGACTCGTCAATGACTCGAAAATGAGTCGGAACTGAGAACTGAGAGTTTATTCTAAACTAAAGTATTCTGTTCTATGCCAAATGACAGTCTTAAAGAGCAAATCAGTAAAATAAAATATCTACTGGATTTAGAATTTATGAGTTTGTATAGAACACAAAGTCTTGGCTCTAAACTAGTCAAATGCTCATCACTAACAACGGCCAGACAATGGGCACGCCAAAGCGCTTGTCAGCTAATTTATTGCATAATTTATTTTGACAACGCATGGCGCACCTTTGATGCCTTTGGTGATTTAATGCTCCGCGCCGCAAACACAAGTCACATCTCATCCTCATCCCCTGCCCCTCATCATCTCACTCTCTCTTCTTTCCTTCCACCCCTTTTGCAGGCGCTAGCTGGCCTAGTCGAGATACCCGCCATTGCGGTGGCCATGTACATTATAACCAAGGTGGGTAAAAAATGGCTCTTTTGCGCCACCTTGCTCTGTACCGGCGTGGCTTGTTGCTGTGCAGCCATCACCGAGGGACAGGAGGATATGCTTTGGCTAAAGATCACATTCCTGATGATGGGCAAGTTCACCATAAGCGCAGGGAACACCATAATGCCCGTCTATACGGCGGAATTGTATCCAACGCCCATTCGAAATATGGGCGTGGGTGCATGCAATGTGGCCGCCGGAATGGCCTTGATACTGACGCCCTATTTGTCGCTGCTGGTAAGTACAGAAGTTACACCTCGCCAATTCCAATGAAATCGATCCATTTTATTCACCAACCCAGAATGACATCGAGGGCCATTTGTTGATGACGCTGCTCACCGCCTGGAGTATTTTTGGTGGCTTTGTGGTGCTCTTCCTGCCGGAGACAGCTGTGCGCCAGAATGCGGCCACATCAGCCGCGGACAGGAGTCAGAATGCTGCCAACGCGCGCTCCAATACAGCCAAGCAGGTGTAATAAGCCCCATTTTGGTAACGCCCTCCTTTAGTACATATTTTGGCTGGTCCAAAGTATATCAAATGAGAAGTCATTTGCAATTTACCAACTACAAATCGTTGCCCAGATCCAATTTGACATATCCACCGCCTCAAGCCACCTTCTAATTATCCTTACCTAGGGAAAATGCAATTTAAATGAAATCGAATGTCCAACATAATGCCATTTGCAAAGAATATCAGGCAGGACCTTGTTTGCTTAGCCACGTAGTGCGTATCTTAAACAAAAACAAAAACTTGAACTAACATTTAAAGTAACAAATGGCTCATAGCTTACGTATATAAGTGAAAATGGTAGAAGTAAAGTAAGAAATCAGCAAAAGAGTTTTCCAGCACAACCCTTCGGTTAGATCGAAGATCATAGATTTTACACAAAAATCAAGAAGAGACATCAACGAAACGAGTAATATCATTTCTAGAAAGTATACCGAAACGCTACAGTCGTCAGCTTGGAAGATTTAAGCAGGGTTCCCCAAGAAGAGAGGCTATCTGTTGCTCTCTGGCTCTCTCTGAGACTCACCACTGCATTACTTCGGCAAACACTCGGCGTCAATTGCAGAAAATGTTCGGAACACTGCTTTAAAGGCTAGGATACTGCTTTAATTTATGCTCAAGTTAAAGAAGCTCAAAAGAAACAGAGAAGCTCTAAACTTAGTTATTTTTTTCCAAATCCTACGACCCTTCTAGTCCATTTCAAGTTGGTGGTAATATATTCATTTACAAGGAAATAAGCTCCCAATATTAAATATTTCGATCGAAGTGTGAAACTGTAAAAGGTCTGATATAAATTTCAATTTAGGATGCGATAGTTTTACATATTCAGCAAATAACTCAGAAAAGATAAAGAATAGCTGAATAATTTTTAAGTAAAATGACGATGCAGCAGCCTTATTCCCCGGAATATTGTTTATATTGAGAAAGACTAGTAAAATAGTAAAAGAACAAGAACATATATACCTGTATACCGGTCAATTTGTGTGTATTTTTAACAGTGAACAATGTTAGCCAGACTAAGGGACTGGTCGAAATAGTAGAGCAGAAAAAACAGACGACCAAATCGAAGCAGAGCAAGTCGAAGCTGCATATTTCAATTAGAAGCGCAAGATGGCGGCTGCGCCTAAAGAAGAGAGCTAGAGAGCGCGAGAGAGTAAGCGCGAACGGCACATACCCACAAATATGGAATGCGTGTGGCTAGAATGAAACAAAAACAACCCAGACGGACTTTGCAGAAAGTGGTTCCCAAAAGATTGCCATTTTTTCATAAATCTTTTTACTAGAAAATATCACTTCACTCTTTTTGAAGTATGAAAGAAGCTAAAAAATCTATCGGCCCTGTTCCCAATTCCGAGTACCCTTTGAAATGCTTGTCGCCTTCCTTATAACATTTCCATGTTTAAGCTCTAAAATGCAACGTTTACACGAAAACCGATTCGGAATTCGGAACAGGGCCGTATATGAAATCGTCACTACATTCGTTTTTTGCGTGCTTTAAAGGCACTTTAACCTGAAAACGTCCCTTCTTTGGGTTGTGCTCTTGAAATGCAACTTTTTATGTCTTGCAACTACTTCTTTAGTGAAAAAGAAAGATGTTCAAAATTTGTGCATATATCATGGTGTCAGTTATAACTGGGCCACTCCCAGTGGCGCAAATGCTCATTATTACGTCCATTATTAATGCATTACCGCTCGTCTGTATGCATTCAAAAACCCAATACAACCTGCCTTACTTTCTTAAGAAATGGCCAAATTTTCCGCACGGTACATGAGTTTATTGAATTTTGTAATGCAGAAAGTAATGACGTGCCGAAGTTTCTTTCGGGTCCCCCATTACACAAGCGTATTCTTTTACCATATTGTAATGCAGAAATTCTCGAGCCAATACAAATGCGCTGAAAAAAAATCTCATAGGTAATGCATTACATTGTGGCTCGTACGTAATGCATTATTTCGACCGACCACATTCAGCCCAGCGCCACTGGGCTTCTGTCGAAAGCTTGCTGCTAAATCCGACTTACGAATTTTAACGAAAGCCGCAGGAGTTGCTTTTGAGCGACTTGCGCAGCTGAACATAAGTTAAAGCACTGCAAATGACAAGATCGTGAAACGACGACTGCTGTGCAGCATGGCTTTTATTAAAAATCTGCAGTCAAAACTATGAAAAGTACAAATTTGACGACTTAAGCATTAATTAGCTATGGCCCTCTATGACTCCTCTCAAGTTATTTCAGTCAGACGCGCTTGCTTAATATCTTCAACCCTGTGGCGTAATGTGGAAAATGTACAAACACGCAAGCTTAAACGCTACTAGATTCAACCGCTGGTACAGTTTGCAGTCAATTGTTAGATATTGGTGTTGGTAAAGTTTCTGTGTATGAAAATACAGGGTGCATAAAATTGCCCACCAATTAAAGCACAATCATTTATTCGCAAAAATGCTCTCATTTCATCATGTAAGCACACAATACATAAATCGTGAGTGGCTGGCGGAAAGAGACATTTAAGCAGCATAAGAATTTAGAAGTCAATGATTCAAGCGTTTAGCTTGAGAAGATGCAGCAGTCGTCTGTTTTTGATTATTACTCCGAGATACATGGAGTCCATCTCAACAGAAACCATAATTGAGGCGAGGAAAGAAATCTTTTGCTGGGTAGGATTTTCCAAGCAGTTCGGAAAATACTGCAGGGTGTGTGGCATCGAACCCATAACGACTCCTCTTTATTGGCCACAGGCAAACGGGGAAGTCGAAAGAATGAATCCGCTAGCCACGCCGGCTAATGTCACGGACGGTGCATCGGCTAGCACTCAGCGTTCTGAAAATGAGTGCACCTCTCGCGGTGCAAATTCAATGATCATTAAATGGTACTCTATCTCGCGGTTTTTTGGCCCACGAAATAGCCCATTGAGCCATCATAAATTTAGTTTTTAAGAAAACTCTACCGTGCGCTTTTAAAGATATGCAAGAATTCAGATTTGACCCCTTCTGGAGGTATCTTAACCAATTGTACGAATAACGCGATTTTTTGATATTACGTTTCCAATGACCCTGTCTGTGTTTGCTGAATTTTGTAGATTTTTATCTTGTACCAATGACTGCTAAGTTAAAATTGTTGTTGTGTCGCTGGCTGTTGCTAGTACTAAAGTACCCATAGAACGCGAACCTTCTGTCAATATTTAAGGGTCTCATACCGGGTTTTTTCCAAAAGTTTGATTTTGTCGAACTGTGTAATACACAAGTACTGCTTAGATCTCGGAATATATTGCCACACCTTACACCATCTAAGCTCCGCAATGGCACGCGATTTGTCTTTAAAAAATGTTGACTGTATTATTGAAGCCACCATATTGAACGGCCAATTACAAGCTGAAAAAAAACAACTAACAAATGTCTATACACAGCCCCCAAAGGGGCCAGAGTCAAGCTTCTCTCAATCTCTTGGCTTGTGTGCTTTGAATTTTCGCCCAACAGGACCTACTGCTTACCACCGAATCCCAACGGCAGAGTTTAGAGAAGCTGAATAGGTTTTGTCTTACTTTTGGACACAACATGGTATTCACACTGACACACTGAGCTTATTGACTTTAACTATTTTACTCTCAATTGATATTCGTCAGTTTATTCTCCTACTTTCTCTCTAATGAAATATTCGTTAGATTTTATTAAACAGACGAAATATTTCAGATGGCAGAACCACATTTGCCGATTCAGCTAGTTAAATTTATAGTTTGTTACTTGGAGGAATGCTACAAAAATTTCGGGTGGTTAGGAATTTATCGGCAAATAAATTTATTTATAGAAATCCGATCAAAAGTGAATTTCCAGTTGATTTTTGTGTAAAATTTATAATTGCTAATTGAAAATTCTTTAAATACATTTCAAGCGAAAATATATATCTTGTTGAAGCCATAATGCAAGCACAAGTATTGCCAATTTAAAATCTTTTGAATGGAAAACACAATATGCTTGTCAATATCTCAACGTACACATAATCTTGTCGTTAAATGTCGCCATCTTTGTTGTGCTCGTCTCTCTCAAAAAAAAAACAAAAATAATGTTTTCAAATCAAATTCGGGTTTTGGGCTCGGACCTAGAACTGCGCATAAGTAAATCAAATTCAAAGCGAAAATTGTAATCTCTTGTAATTGTAGTCAATTAAACATTAGTCGATTAATCTATATAAACATAAACTAATTAACAGTCAATTATGCCTATATATATATATGTGTATGGATTTGTATATATATGTAA
Organism: Lordiphosa fenestrarum; assembly: GCA_035044985.1. NCBI lineage: Eukaryota > Metazoa > Arthropoda > Insecta > Diptera > Drosophilidae > Lordiphosa > Lordiphosa fenestrarum. Next base: position 309,923 of record JAWNNO010005642.1, read on the forward strand.
GTGCATAGCAGAGTTCGATTCGTTTTTGTATGATTGTATGTTTTGCTACCGGAACGAAATGCAAATCTTTAAACCAATTTTCCAATATAATGCATTTAATAATTCATATCTATGTATGTATGTTTGTATATGTGTATTTATGTAGTAGAGGCAGAGAAATGCTTGTTGTACTTACCTTTTATATGATTTTATTATTTCTTGTTGTTGTTTATTGTACTTACAAAAATTGCATCGCTTTGATTTGTTTTTTTTTTCTTAGAAATTTTAAAGCATAATTAATAATTGTTAAGTGGAGTACACAAACACAAACACAAACACCTTTTACAGCTCTTGTTAAGTGCTCAAAAGTGAGGGATAATAATGTTGAAAGAATTGTTGTAAAATCCAAATTACCAAAAACCAAACAAATGCAATTTTTAGTGTCAAATAAAAAATTATATATATATATAATAATAATTAAAAATACAGAAATAAATCCAATAAATATGTGCAGATATTGTGTGTGTGTGTGTTAACTTTCAACTCGCAGCGAAACGTCTGAACAACAAGTCGAAGCTTTTTTGTTAGCCGAACCTACCGCAAGTCACAAAAGATTGACCAAGTCCCAAGCAAAAAGCTTTATCTTTTTCGTACAGCTGGCAATGCTGTTCGGTGCAAGCTTTTGGCTTTTTCAGCATTTATAACAGCCCGACTGAACTTTTAACGGATTTAGATCGCCACCAAAAGCCAAGCGAATGCCAACGCGTCGTCTCCCCAATCGAAATTATCAGAAATATCAATTAAACCACAATTATTAACACTTCCACATTTCCTCGATATGAGTGGCGTTTTGCGTCGCGGTTCCTTGAATTTCGATTGCGCGGGCAACTCGCGGGGCAGCCTTGAGGCAAACCTTTATGGCGGCTATCGCGAAACAAAGCCTGCACCCGGCACACCGGAAATAAGTGTCATAGCATTGGACTTTCGTCGGCACTCCGATGACTTGAAGAAGGTCGGCGATGGGCCGCCAGCTGCATTGACCTCCACGCCAAGCCGTGATCTCAGCCAGGATGTGGACAGTGATGTTTTATCGAATTACCTGGGCCACTATAGCAAATGGAGCTTCCTATGGACCTTTCTGCTCTGCCTATTCCAGTTGCCCACCACATTTCATTTGTTTATGTTTGTGTTTCAGGTGAGTTTCAGGCTTATGGATTGGCAAATATTGTTACAGTCGAGTGCCGCGTCATTTTGGTAACAAAGGCCCAAAAGTGTGTCTACTTGTGGCGTAAGTACGCTGTGCGGTGTTTTCCAGTGAAAGCATTTTGCGGTATGTGGTTTTTCGAATTGATTGATTGAGAGTAACATGTGCCGATAGCCAAATAATATTAATCCAATAAATGCAAATTGTTTACATTAATGGCCTTGAACTAAAAATTGACGTCGTTTTGTTTACTGTAGGCGTTCAAGATGAAAGCCAAATTGTAGTCAGTCGAAATTCCCTTTTAGTGAAATGTCAAATTTTCAATGTGACAGTTTGAACAACATTCAAGGCAAACAATGGCCAACATGTGGAATAACAAGAGCGATTCTTAAGCAAATAGTTTCTTTGAATAACAGACACAAAGAACTCAATTTTACTCTTCAAAGTTTACTTTAAGCCTCTAGTTCCCATTTTTTATGGGCAAGATTTCAAATAATTTTGGTTTATACTTGAATTTATTTGATATATTTTCTTAAAAACAAAAAAGAAAAGCCCTGATAGTTTCCTTTATAGAAATTATAATTACACTTTGAACTTTTTTTAAATAGAAAATTAATTTTACCTTGACGTTTAATGGTTTAACACTGTGTTGGCTTTTCCAAATATATTAACATCACAAGCGATTTTATTACTCAAGCGCATCTATAATATACTCTGTACTTTCCAAAGTTTTTACACTCATCAAACATTCGCACTGAAAATAAGAAATTCTCCTATGTATTTCGTAACAAGGCGATTCACCCTAAAATTAAGAAACATATTTTCTCATTTATGGCATATTTTTCTGAAACTTAGGAAATTTTCCATAAATGAGAACATATAATATTTTTCTTAATATTAGGGATAATCGCCTTGGGACAGACTTCTTAGGAGAATTTACTAATTTTTTTATGAATGTATATTTCTGATCAAGTTTTACACTGTTCAACACATGAGACATGGTAGTCTGCCCTGCATTTCATCTTGTTTGGAGAGCTATTCACATTAATACACAATTAAAAAAAATCTGGAATCAATCCGAAACGGGATTGAAAACAGGGTAACCCCGTGGCAGGCTTAAATTCAGGGATGCAAACCACTCGAAAATAAGTACTGGTTCGGTTCAGTGGTTCGCAGGAATTTTCTGAACCGCCGGTTCGGTTCAGAACATGGTTTTTGGAGCTAACTGAACCGCGGTTTCGGTTCGGTTGAGTGGTTCACAAAGGCAAATAAAGAAATATAATTTCTGTAAAAATGTGACTATTCGAATACTTTTGAAAATAAATTCTTCTAATCCATTTGAATATCTTTAAAATCTTTAGAAGAATGTGCATAGTTATTATTAGTTATTACTTTTAGAACTCGTATATAAATTCGTAGAGGAATGCCCTTCGAAAAGAGAGAATGTCTGCTAGAAAAGAATACGTTCCATGCATCTTACATACCCTATTAATCAAATCATACGAATTGTAGATATTGGCCACATAGATTACACTGCAAAATCTGAGCTCGATAGCTCAGCAAATTGTAGGAGATATTCAAAAATTTTTATTGCGGGGGCGGGAGGGGGCGTGGCCAAAATTTGAAACAAACTTGATCTGCCTACAGACAATACTAGCTTACATCTAAAATTTGGTTGCTCTAGCTCTTCTAGTCTCCGAGATCTAGGTGTTCATACAGACGGACGGACGGACGGACAGACGGACATGGCTATATCGACTCGGCTGTTGTGATGCTGATGAAGAATACATATACTTTATGATATCGGAGATGCTTCCTTCTGCCTGTTACATACATTTGGCACGACTTTAGTATACCCTTTTTACTCTACGAGTAACGAGTATAAAAACTCTGCTGTCTGAGATTGAATTAAGGTAAAGAAGATTGAATTGAAAATATTGTCTACTAGAGGAAAAAGACATATTGATGACAGGAATATTAAGCGATAGGCGGGCCATTGCAGAAGACTTACAGTATTACAAGTTGTAAAATTTGTTTCAATCATCCTATGTAGAGGATCGAACGAAATGTATAAAAATTATCTTCGATTCAAATTCCCAAATTAATCAAAAACATTGGGGAAAGTGATTCCAGTTAAAACTCGTGAGAAAGCTGAACCGATCCGAACCGTTTTCTTTTGTGGTTTTCGGTTCGGTTCAGCAATTCTGATAGGAAGCCGGTTCGGTTTGCGGTTCGGTTCACTAGCTGGAATATGCGGTTCGGTTCGGTTCAAAACCGGTTCGGTTCAGAACCGGTTTGCATCCCTGCTTAAATTGATCCTGTTTTATGGGAGTTCTTTTTTCAGTGTACCAACTAAAACGGAGGCCTACTAGACTATTTCATGTCTCATTTATCGAACAATGTGAAGGCTGCCACAGTAAAAAGCCACACAAGTCCATAAGGTGTGTGTAAGGTGTCAATAATGTGCCGTCCTCACTACAACTGCATTTAGCATTTTCGCATTTTGGGCAAAATGTACATTTTTCCCCATACATTTGTAGTAGGCCACTTGAGATGGCAGAAAAGTACATTTTAAAAAAATGTAGTCGCATTACTCGTTATGTATTCGACTGTTCGATAGTTCCTATTCGGATGTGGACTATTTTTAGTCGATAAACATGGTGCCCATCACTATTAATAAAATAAGAAAACAACTGAATTGGATTGGGGGAATCCTAACTTTTGGAATCCCTGCACGCACTCAACAACCTTCTCCTGTGTCATGTAGTTTGGTGGCCAAAACTCATCTGCCAACTGGATGCTGACTTCTCGGTAGAAGTCGTTCAAAATTGTTTTTGAAATACCGAACAGTCTTTCAACTTTTCGGTATTCATTTTGCCCGGAAGTAGAGCCACTCAAAATGGTGTGTCTTTCCTTGCTAGCCTAGGCCACCGAGTCGCCAAAATATTAAATGCGCTGCTCTCACACCTCTCTTTGAAGAACTCGCTTGAGTTTTGGGGTGCATCCTTTTCCCACAAAACCTACTTATGTCCTGACACTGCGGGATGAATTCCGGCGATGGTTTTCCATGAGCACGCTGGAATAAATGGACATGCTGCAGTAGCAGCGAACAGTCTTTTGATCATAACTCGAAAACCGTTCATCCGATCTTCTTCATTTCTTTGGCGGATCGTTAAGTTATTCAGCTAACTTAATATGTCCGGAAGGAACAAGCCATCTATCTTGAAAACTGTGGGAGATAAGACGTTTTTTTCCAAATTGCTGGGGGCGTGGCCAAAATTGAAAATAAACTTACTCTGCCAGCAGACATAAGAAGCATATGTCCCATACATGTGAAACCTCTATCTCTTACCATCTCTGAGATCTGTGCGTTCATACGGACAAGATCAAGATCAAGAATATATATACTTTATAGGGTCGGAGATGATTCCTTCTGGATGTTACATACTTTTGCACAAACTCATAATACTCTATGTACCTACGGTACAGAGTACTATATAAAAATTTCATGATAAATGCCCCCAAAAGTATGACATTTTTATTTCCTTTAATAACTATCAGTTTAAATGAGTAGTTGAGCGTCAGTTAAGCGAGCGTCTTACATAATCCACACTGTACATTCACACAGTCATCAATTGAAATGCAATGAAATGAATCAACGGTATGGAAATTTTAAGATAAATAAGATCCTGTTTCATAAATTTTCATAAACCTAGCCTACTTTGAGGGGCATTTATCATGATCATTTCGTTGAGCATAAGCAAGCTATCAGAAATCGGTATTAAGCTCGACTAATCTTCAATAACACACATAATACAATACCTATAAGGTAGCGCACTGCGCAGCTTCCCTATTCTCAGTCGACCTGGATTCGATGATTCAAAGGTGTATTTCGGTATATCGAACTGACATGATTGCATCCCATTTCACGGTGCAGCGAGCTGCCGTAGCTATCGAAAGCTGTCAAAAATGTAAAGGACGACTGTGTGACCCTGTATTTTCTGTATATTTTAGCCCCTCGATTCGATTAATGCGAAAATGCACTTTCGGTTACGCTACCTTTTAGGTATTGGGGGGTGTTCCAGAAATCTCTAGAGATTTTCGTATAAACGATTGTATTTTGAACTAAGCAAGAAGAATTTTATATGCAAAGTGTCAGGAATAATGTGGCCAACTAGATTAAAGAGATGGAGAACCATGACCTAAAAATCTACTAGCCGCTGTGCAGTCGGTTTCAAATCTCTTAACTTTTGCCATCAAATGTAGTAGCCTTGCATTTTGCAGACACTTTACATATAGAAACAAGCATTTGTTGATGGAAATGATGCAGTTTATACGATAATTTCTAGAGATTTCAGGGACACCTCCGATTGTATTGTAATCGCAATCCGATAGACTTTCCCCGGAACAAACCTTCTTCAGATTTTCCGTCATTTAATGCATAGTTGACTATTTACGTAAATAAATTACCAAAAAATCAAATAAATTACAAAATCAAATTTATACTAATTTTTCTAGTCGAAAAAAAACCAATTTGAAAACATGCAAAATCTGCTGTCTAACTATAAAGATGTAAATTCGTTTATTCAGAAACATTTTATTCCAAAAACAAGAAAGAAAGTCGGTCAAGCCCGACTATAACATACTCTGTACCAAGAAATTTTGTCTTTTGATCATAACTCGAAAACCGTTCATCCGATCTTCTTCATTCCTTTGGCGGATCGATAAGTTATTCTAATAACTAAATATGTCCAGAAAGAACAAGCCATCTATCTTCAAAACTGTGGGAGATATGACGTTTTTTCTAAATTGCGGGGGCGGGAGGGGGCGTGGCCAAAATTGAAAATAAACTTGATCTGCCTGCAGACATAAGAAGCATATGTCCCATACACGTCAAACCTCTATCTCTTACCATCTCTGAGATCTGTGCGTTCATACGGACAGACAGACAGACGGACAGACGGACGGACGGACGGACGGACGGACGGACAGACGGACATGGCTATATCGACTCGGCTGTTGATGCTGATCAAGAATATATATACTTTATGGGGTCGGAGATGCTTCCTTCTGGATGTTACATACTTTTGCACAAACTTATAATACTCTATGTACCTTCGGTACAGAGTATAATTAATCTAATTGACAAAGCAAGTATTATAGTCAGCTATTTGTCAAGCGATAAAAATATCGGTAATTTCATTCGGTAGTCCCATTGGGCAGTCTAGCGGTTAAAATTGTATCAACGCATGAGCTACGACTTTAATCGTCTTTATAGTTATGCAGTAATATCTAATTTACTTGGATTCTATGTGCCGAATATTCGAAAGCTTGAACAAATGAACCTAACTTCGATGTGAGTTGTTTCTTAATTAATAGCTTTCAACTTTAAGTAAGCCGCACAGGGTCAATTCACAGTGGGCATGCACTGTTGAGCCCTTAAACAATTTGTTAAAAGCGGCAAACGAAAATAAAATGACCAACCCACCACTGATAATTAGCAGAAACTTGCAGCCAAACTGAAGGCCAAGGTAAGGCCAGCATAATTAGATCAGTGCAACGGCTCTGCTGGCTGCATAAAAAAGAAACAATATAATTCTAAGGAAAATATTTTGTCAGTCAAAAACAATACACACTACCGTTTAGTGTAATCTCCGCTATTTAAATTTTAGTTGTAGATTAGATTAGATGTGGTCTAGCTCGATTTCTTAGTAGTCTGACACATTAAAATGACGAGTCTTACTCTCACTAATAATTAGTTGGAAACATACTATATATATTAAGTAAGACAACCTTTTTGCTTAACATTCCAAAAAGTAACCCTTTGTTGACTGTGCTTAAGTCATGCCAACTGGTATATGTTACATAAGTAACAATAATTTGCATTATAGAATGTAATGTAACTAAAATATGTAGAACACACGTACAACTACACTAAATACATATATTGGGAAATGTGTTTAGTAAAAATGCCACGCACCAGGTAATACTTAAAATAAGTTGGAGAGATGATAAATAAAAGTCCCAAAGTCAGAGAAGCAGCGTCCTCGATTTGGTGCAGCTGCCAGACAACTCAACAACTGACATATGTCTGTATTTTGACTATCAATTATAGAATCGGGAGAGTAGAATTAGCCGGACTCGCACTGGCATATTACAATCATTAATTAATAGTCCTTTAAATGGTACTTAACTCTCTAGGCAGGACTGCTTCCGCCCGAGAATCCAATAATTATGTTTCGAAAAATCAAGGTTTCAGATTTTGGGCCTAAAGTTTTGACTTGCAGCTTGGTTCCACCAAAGCAACACAAAACAATCTCCACAAACGTTATCCATATTTCCATAGTATTTGGGACGTCCTGATTTCAAATCTGTTATCAGTTTTCCACATCACCTTCAGTTTACAAGATTTAGCAGAAATTATGAATTTGGCATATAGGGCGACAGTTTGAATGATGTGGCCTTTAAACATGCAACAATTTATCTGCTTGCCACTTAAAGTGGTACTCCAGACATCAACACTTCGTAAAAAATGATTCTGGTTCGTAACATCGCCCAAGACTATAAAAGAGGAGCTTAAAGTTAAACTCTCTCGAATTCTGAACATACATTTTTCCATCAAAATCAGGGTTCGGAATTGCTCTTTGCTCGCAGCTCTCGAGAGCCAGCTCTTGCTCTCAGCTCATAGCTCTCGGCTCTTGGCTCAGAGCTGAGAGCCACAGCTCGGGAGCTGTGAGCCATCAACCGGCTCTCGGCTCGTGAGCCACAGCACACGGCTCTGAGCTGTGAGCCACAGCTCTCGGCTCGTGAGCCAACAACTGGCTCTCGGCTCGTGAGCCACAGCTATCGGCTCTGAGCTGTAAGCCATAGCTTGGGAGCCGTGAGCCATCAACCGGCTCTCGGCTCGTGAGCCATAGCTCTCGGCTCATGAGCCATAGCTCTCAGCTCATGAGCCATAGCTCTCGGCTCATGAGCCATAGCTCTCGGCTCGTGAGCCATAGCTCTCGCCTCGTGAGCCTTAGCTCTCGGCTCATGAGCCATAGCTCTCGGCTCGTGAGCCATAGCTCTCGCCTCGTGAGCCTTAGCTCTCGGCTCATGAGCCATAGCTCTCGGCTCATGAGCCACAAAATTTGATGCTGATCAAGAATATATATACTTTATTGGGGCGGAGATGATTCCTTCTGGCTGTTACACACTTTTGCACTTCTTAGATACCGACAATATTACTGTCGGGACTGGCAAAGTTTCTTTTTTGTTTATTAATGTATATAGTATACATAAAGAAGGCGTGGTGCCAGAAATCTGATTATTTGATGGCTCACGGCTCCCAAGCTATGGCTCACGGCTCAGAGCCGATAGCTGTGGTTCACGAGCTGAGAGCTATGACTCATGAGCCGAGAGCTAAGGCTCACGAGCCGAGTGCTAAGGCTCACGAGCCGAGAGCTATGGCTCACGAGCCGAGAGCTATGGCTCATGAGCCGAGAGCTATGGCTCACGAGCCGAGAGCTATGGCTCACAGCTCAGAGCCGATAACTGTGGCTCACGAGCCGAGAGCTGGTTGTTGGCTCATGAGCCGAGAGCTGTGGCTCACAGCTCAGAGCCGAGTGCTGTGACTCACGAGCCGAGAGCCAGTTGATGGCTCACGGCTCCCGAGCTGTGGCTCACTGCTCTGAGCCAGAAGCTGTGGCTCACGAGCTGCGAGGCGTTTAGTGCTCCCGGCTCTCGAAAAGCGGCTCTCAGCTCTGAGCGAGAGCCAAAATGAGGCAGAGCGCGCGAATCGCTCGTGAGCAATTCCGAACCCTGATCAAAATTCAATCTTTAACTAAAGCAATATTGTATTTTGTTTAAATCTGTTACCCATTATGTTTTCTTACTTCGGACTTTGTGTTATTTATCCAGCAGCTATAGCCACTTAAGTACGCATTTTTCCATTAAATTTGGAACACAATTTTCTGGCATTTAGTAATCTCATGGCGATCTGTTAAACGTTCAGTTATTGTAATGTTTTTATATATTATACCGACTATATTACCTTATTACCCACCCAACATCTGAAAGATCATTTTCATAAAAATCACCTTGACGAGTCTTTTCCGACTCTTTTTGATGATCCAAAAGAGATGCCTATCCAAGGCTGCAAACCTCAAAAATTCTCCAGGAGGTTCGGTTCGGGGGTTCGAACCCACTGTAAAATACAAGGTTCGGTTCGCGGACCTGTTCCCTGAACCCAAGGTTCTGGTTCGAACCTTGGTTCGCTTGCACATAAATAAATAGTTTGTCTTTTGACTTATTAATGCTTTGAAAATGAAACCTATATGCCCTCTGTCCATATGCTTAATCATAATGATCACTACTTAAGTTATTTCAATTATCAAATCAAATTAGGTGACACTAACCGCTTTTAGAAACTGCTTAGTTTAAGTTAATTAGCATTATATCTTCCAGGAGCTGTTCATCTATACTAGCTCTTAAATCAGAAAGAACAAACTTCAGTGTTGAAAATGCTCCTTCAACTGATACCTGAGTAGCTGGTACAGCTAGTATAGTATAATCAAATGATAAAACATTTGTAGATGGATGTGATCTTGGACAATTTTCAAAGGAATCTATAAGATCATTCACAGATTTTTATATTTGATTTTTATACTCTGTACCGTAGGTACATAGAGTATTATAAGTTTGTGCAAAAGTATGTAACATCCAGAAGGAAGCATCTCCGACCCCATAAAGTATATATATTCTTGATCAGCATCAACAGCCGAGTCGATATAGCCATGTCCGTCTGTCCGTCTGTCCTGTCTGTCTGTCTGTCCGTATGAACGCACAGATCTCAGAGATGGTAAGAGATAGAGGTTTGACGTGTATGGGACATATGCTTCTTATGTCTGCAGGCAGATCAAGTTTATTTTCAATTTTGGCCACGCCCCCTCCCGCCCCCGCAATTTAGAAAAAACGTCATATCTCCCACAGTTTTGAAGATAGATGGCTTGTTCCTTCTGAACATATTTAGTTATTAGGATAACTTATCGATCCGCCAAAGGAATGAAGAAGATCGGATGAACGGTTTTCGAGTTATGATCAAAAGACAAATTTTCTTGGTACAGAGTATGTTATAGTCGGGCTTGACCGACTTTCTTTTCTTGTTATTTATTGCTTTCATAAACTTCTCGTCTTCGCAATCAGACGTTGAGTCTTTTATTGTCAAATTTTGAAAACTCTCATTAGGCATATTTTTTTTGGCGCTTTAGCATGTCTGCAACGTGCTGCTTTGCAACTTTTTTATGGTCAGAAGCAAGCAAAGATTAAAATCGTGGGTCTAAGAACATAGCAGCCAATATTGGTACAGAGCTCATAATAGAAGAACGTTTTTCGAGGCACTTAGAAAGTAATAAACAATGTTTTGCTGGAGGATTTCGAATGTATCGTTGAAAAAATTACTTAAATTGGTGAACCGAACATCATTTTTCGAAAATGTGGTCAGGTTCGGGTTCAGGTTCGCGAAGTAAAAAATGTAAGCCGCCTGGTTCATGGTCCGGTTACGCGAACCCCAAAAAACCAGAACCGAACAGGTTCTAGGGGGTTCGGTTCTCGACCGGTTTGCAGCCTTGTGCCTATCATATGCGATTAATTGAGACTCGAAAATGACTCATAAATATGCTCAAAATGTGATTTAATGAAATACGACTAAAAAAAGACTCTCAAATGAATCGAAACTGATTGGAAACTGATCAGAAGAACGGGTTAGGAGCAACTCTTGAAGAAGAATTCCGTTTAGGGTACCTGACAACAGAAGAGCGCATTTATGACTATTTTAGTCAGCCTTAGGACTCGAAAAAGACTCAAATGTGATCAAAAATTATCTCGAGTTCTTTTCGAGCTTTTTGATAATGAAAAGGGACTGGAAAATGACTCATGCACATGCTCCAAATGTGATTTATTGAATTCGACTTCAAAAAGACTCTCAAACTACTCGAATTGGAGTCGAAACTGGTAAGAAGAACGTGCTAAAAGCGACTCTTTAAGAAGAGTCGCAGCTATGGTTTTTCCATTTTCCATTTTCTCCCTACAAAAGAATCATTTATGATCCGAAAATGAGTACATTTATAACGATTTCAGCCAGATCAAGGACTCGAAAAAGACTCTAATGTGCTCAAAACTTACATAGAATGTTTGGTGGGTGGCAAACACTCTATTGCTCATAACTCGACAATCAGAAATACCAAAAACTATGGAAAAATGGGAAACATTCGTGTCGGTCAAAAAAAGTTTGATTTTGTTGCCCTGTGTTAATTGTTTAATATCTATATTTTTATTGAATTTGATGTTTTCCTAACTTGAAACCCTAATTGTAATTGTAAACTAAATTGTTTTCAATGTTTGCTATTAAATGCTTATTTTTGCTAATTCATTGATTAAACCAAGTATACGTTAAGATGGAAAAGCCCGCTAAAATAATAAAACAGTTGGCGCATAAACTTAAAGCTTTTAATTAAAAATGTTTGATATTTTGTATTAACCGTCTACAGACGGTTCTCTGTTAATGCCACCAAATGTTCTAAGAGGTCATTAAGTTATTAAAACCTTTGGTTGAAATAACATTTTTTATTATTTTTAAAACAAATTTTGCTTCAAATAACTTTTGTTGAACCGAACAGTATTTTATTGTACGACTACTGCTATTTGACTTGAAAAGTAAAATGTTAAAGGTTAGGTTCAAAGTAGATTAAGAGTCGGCACTCCGAGCTTAAAGCGATTCGGCTCAGTTAGAATAATTGTGCAATTCTCCATTGTCATTCATTCTGAGTGTAAGTTTATGTGTTGACAAAATAACCAAAAATTCATATTTGTTAAACCCAAATTCGTACTCATTTTGGAACTCATTTCCGTTATCTTCCAACAACATAACAAGCAATAAATATGCATAGATTGCCACCGAAACGTACTCTAAAGTTTGTTTTATCAAAATGTCTCAGAAAAGCAATATTATGACACGCCTTTTTTATAACACTTGGCCCTCGCGAAAAAAACAAGTAAGCATTAGATTACAATTGAGACCCCCCCACTCCACCCTACACCCCGTACAATAAAGAAAGATAACACCAGCAATTGTTTCAATATCTTGAAATGCTTCATAGCATTGACATGATTACAAAATGTGTGTGCTCTTCAATTTCTGGTTCAGTTTTCCATCACACGGTGCAAAATCAAAACGTGTCATTGAGTTGAACTGGCCTAAGCCCCAAAAAAAAGCGCAATTATTTTAGAAATTTGCAGTCGTGCCTTTTTGCTGTCGACTTCATTACGCATCTATTGATGATAATGATGATGAGTATCATTTGTCAAATGCAAATCTCTATAAAGATGCACTCGCGTGCGGCATTGATTTAACTACTTCAATTGTTCGATAAGTACAATACAATACAAAAACCTCAAGCTGCCTTGACACACGGGCAATAAATTGCAGCAGCAAATCAAGAAAAAACTTAAGAAGTAACCAAACACTGTAATTTATGATGATTGGGGCAATCGAAGTCATTAGAACCGTTATGATGCAAGATATAATCATGTGTAATCAGCTAAATATACCAAAGAGCATACAAAAAGGTCACTGACAAATAAAACATTTTTTTATTTAATCAAATAAACTTCTTGTGTACTTTTACGACCCAGCTGAGATTTCATTTTCGTCAGTCGACACCCATGTGTGCACCTGACTTAGCATCTGAATCTCACACCTAAGTACGTTATTCAACTCTCGCTCTCTCAACAGATGTAATGCCAAATCCGAGAGCTTGCATATCATTATAATTCGCATTTTGTTTATTAACTAAAACATTTTCGTACAACATTCTAAAAAAAAATATAAACACAAAATCAGTGCATTTGCATCACAAGACGCATACGGTTGGACCGCACACGCCATGACAGAAGTTGAGACAAATTTGGGTGTAATCTCGCCCATGTTACCCGTTGCCTGCAATGTGGAGGAATTCGAAATACTGCAAAACAAGTTGATTGAAAGATTACTGGGTAGTGTGAATCGCTGGCTGGGTTTCTGGTGTGCATTCTTATCGCTCTTTCAGGGCATATGCACATTCCACATATTCATCTATGTGTTCCAGGTGAGTGATTGGCCTTTAAGTGGTCGTTTGTTTGGTATAAGTTAAGCAGCGGCAAAGTTGTCGCCGTTGCGCTTGAATGCTTATGAGCCACAAAATTGGGCCACAAATGCATATGTCTGTAAGCATATGACAAGGTTCTGTTTTATGGCTCTTTGTTGAACTGTGGTTTGTTGGCTCAACAGAGAAAATAACAAACATGCCACAATCGCTTCTTTTTAAACGTGTCTGTTATTAATTAATTTAGAACCAATCAGGTTTAATAACTGCGACGACACTTGCGCAAGCAACGAATATGTCTCTATAATATATCAAAATACTCTTCCTTATTAGGGGTTTCGAGATTTGAGAGCTTTTTAAATCATTTATCAAGAAGTACCTAGTTGGCCAGGTGCATTGAGGTGGGTAGTGTGTCGTGGGATCAGTCCTGCCTTTTCATATATCTAATCAAATAATGCTTTCTTTAAAAACTAACACACCCGGTCATTCGGACATTCGGAAATCGCAAAGTTTTGCCGTTTTTAAACCGGCAACATCTGAGTCCGTGAAATGAAAAGTAAATGCAAAGTAAAGATGCACAAACAGACAGCCCACGGAACTATTTTTATTCAGTTCTTTAACCTTTTTAGATTTGTCTTGCGGACTCATCCACTCAATTCGCATTGAGGCAATATTTTAAACAATTTATTTAATAAAGGTACAAAAAATTGAGCGTGATGGAAAACTGCTCACAATAACAACAATTTGCGATTTGACCATGGTATATATCGATATATGACTATCGAAATCATGAGCGCTCATCAGCTGTTTTTGTTATGTGAAATGACACAAGTTGGGAATGGAACATTATCGATGACAAAAACTAGCGAATTTTGGAGCGCTCTAAACTAAAATCGTACGAATTTGCTAAAATCGCAATTCGCAAAAATAAGTGAAAGCCGGAGCATGGCTGATAGAAAGGGCTTATACAAAATTTGTCAAACTTTGGATTCCACAAATTTATTAAGATTTCTCCTAATCAGGTGCAATCACTGCTTCGAGACAAATACTACTTGCAGATATAGATAGAATCCTCGCACCTTCTAGACATATCATGACTATCTATCAATCCACCAAAGGATTGATAAAGATCGGATGAAAGTTAGTCGAACTACAAGGGAAATCAACAATTAAATAGGGCAGCGCCATTATAGGGTCATAGATGCTTTCTACTGGCTGTTACATGCTTTTTTTATACTATTCCTTGTGTTTTTGATACAAAGTATACAGATAACTGTTTCATCTTAAAATGTAGTACACTCAGGAAAAAACCCAAGAACTTTGTCCATGAATTCAGTACAAACAGTGTCAAGAGCATGGTACGTACTCAAATTCTTGACTTAAGTCCATGTACCGAAATACTTGATTTTGGTTTATTGTTTATGTGAGTAAATACGAACGCATAAGAGGCAGTTCTGCCTCTGTTTTAGACTGTTTCGAGTACATTTCGATCTATTTGATCATACTTTAAGGTTGTAAATACAAAATATTCTTTCTTAAAGTGCAGTAGTTTCTAATGTCATCCCAAAATCGTTCTAGAAAATGACAAGTACAAAATGTTCTTCGCTTGAGCCCATAATATTCTAAGCCTCTTCCCAGTTGGTTCTAAATCCAGGTCTCTGTAATAAGCCAAAAATGACTGGAAATATTCATGGACATGGAACCAGGCTTTAATAAAGTTCCACACTTTTTGGAGCTAACATTATAAGTCTCTTTTGTCCCATTCTAACATATTCAGGCCTGTTCCCGAATTCGATTCCCATCAGATCATGCGGAATCGGAATTGGTAGCTGTTCCCGTTTCCGAAAAACGATCAAGTTACTCGGTTAATAAAAGTTTTGCCTTAGAGTCGGTGGAATGAAAAGTAAATGAGAGCTTTCTCGGCTACGGTGACTATTTTCATATTGCAAGTATTTTTATTTTAACATGTCGACTATTGTGGAGAATTTGACTTAAACTCGAAATTGCTAAGTCTATTTTATAGCTGAATAACAATTCGATAACGACTTAAAGCTAAATTACACTAGGAGTGCGTTATGCGTTAATAGCCAACATTCAGCTTTTTTTTGTATGGGAAAAATGCTGATTGTTAGCTATTAAAGCATAACGCGCGCAGGGGTCTGGTTCAGGGGCCCACCACTGTAGATAGGCGAATGTAAAGCAAAGCTGCATGATCCTTTTAAATCTGAATGTAACCTAATCTTCGACAGACAGACGGACATAGATGTATATCCCATAAATCAATCTCTCTTTATCCTTAAAATCAGCATCTCTGCCACAACTTGTCGCTACTGATTCACCCTGATTAAAAGAAAGGAAACACGCAAAAACGCAGAATAAGATGCAGAGATACTCAAGAAGTAATAAAAAAGTATGAAATAATGATCAAGGATGAAACTTAATAAAAGAAGATAAATTTAAACCAAAAGGAACAGCAGCAAAAATAAGAGATTATACCAAAAAAAATTAAAATTTTCAAGTACCTTATAAACAACTAAATTGAGGTAATTGGCAAAAAAAAATATAAATAAAAAAAGAAAGTGCAATTTTTCTGTCACATAACGAAAGCTGTATCTGACATTTTTATTAATGTTTCAACAAATTAAACTTTCTTAATAATAATAACAAATTTATCTGCCCAAAACTTGTTTATTGTATTCCACAAAGCCAACTGGTTTTTAAATCGCAGTTTGTTTATTTGCATTGCGCTTAATTAAAACCCAGTCTTTGAATATTCTATTCTTTTTAAATTCTCTTATGTTTATATGGGTCAAACATTACAGATATTTGTCACGTCTTAAGGTTTGGTCTAAACTAGCGATGATTTATTTTCTTTGTCAACTTGGACTAGCAAACATTTTCAATTAACGTGCCACTCCCACCTGATCCATATCAGACGATTGACCAGACACACGTCTTAGCTTTAAGCATAGCCAAGGTTATAATTGGAAAGGTTAAACACATGCCTGGAACCCATATTGACCGCTAAAATGTCTAAATATATTAATTAAGCAATAATAATAAAATGAATAAACATTTGTGGGTCAAAGCAGGCTGGCGCACACTGGTCACAAAGCAATTTGTGGCGAGGGAAAGACCTTCTCAGTTTCATTTCTTGTAATTGTGGTGTCGTGCTTTGGGTAAAGGTTTTAATCACTACAATTAATTAATTAATGGTTAGGTTTTTGTATGGAAGCTAAATATAACAGTCCGGTTTGAAATCGTATCTCTTGATTTAGCAAAGTGGGAAGAATTTGTATTGTTTTGTTGGATATACAAGACAAAATCTTAACCGCAAAATAAAAAATTTAATTGATTTATTTTAAGATTCCTATTCGTATAACATTTCCTTTTTTGTACACCAAAATTCCCCTTGGGTTTGTTAAGAATTTGGTCTTCGTCGCTAATCTAATCTAAAACTAATCAACAATTCTACAAATTTATTTCAAGTCTAATAAGAAGATTGAAAATGAAACATGTGTAACTTATATGATTCCAACGTTATCGAGTTTTTTCTATCTTAAGTTTAACACTTATAATTCCATTCCTTTAGCGCAGACCTAGGCATAATATTCTACTTTATACATATATAGAGGTAATTCTCGTGTCACGTAGAAACTTCTTCGAAAAGTCTCTACCGCTTTTTATTCAAAACTTTAGCTTGTTTTTGGCAGGTAGAGAATAGGTTAAAAAGTATATTTCATTCCACTACACAGACAAAAAAGATCATAAAAAGATACATTTGGACTGGATATGTCTTTAATGTGATTTTTTTCATCCAACGGAGCTGAAAATTATCCACATGATGATCATTTTTCATTTTATGGACATTTTCTTATATCCGTTTATTCTCTGTGTAATTGATTTGAGTTTTCTTTTAATAATTTTTTTAGTAATTTTTATGATCATTCTGCTGAACTCGATTGATACTGTATCATGATAGCCAATTTGACGTATCATGTTAAGGGAGCATGTATCAAAGAAATAGTTTGCTCTTTTCAAGTGATACTGCTACCGACAGCTGTAATTGTCTATCGATAGGCATGCTGCGATACAATTGTCTTCGATACCAATTGTCAATTTGTTGTCATTTTGCATTGCACAGTAAGCTCACAGTATTTTCACGAACTAACGGCTAGCCAATTCCGAATGGATTTAAGGAACACTTCAGGCTATCGCGGATCAAGTTTGGGGCACTAAGTCCACTGTAAAAAACTTAGACTATTTTATTTTATATTTCAGTTGCTTCTTCAAGTAGTTGCAACACGCTCGGCATCCACTGAAGAGCCAATTGCCAATATGGTTGTTCAGAAAAAGCTATTGCTTACAAATCGGCATTGAGACACATCGACTATTCGTTTTATGCAACATTGCGATAAAAATGTAGCTCTGCGTTCAGCAGTTACTTTTCAATATACATTTTTTCTGATACCTGCTCAACGATCAATCATTTTGCTGAGCACGCCCATGGTTTTATGGCAATATTTTGTATCTCAACTACAAAAAGAAGGCGTAGCGCCATCTGTCATACAGCAACATAAATAATATAGTTCAGTTTTCAGTATGAACGTCGGTGTAATTACTTGGATACTGTTCATAAGTGTTTTAAGGGTTGGTTTAGTACTAGAAAAAACTAAAATATTATCCATATACCCTTTTTAAACAGTAAATACAACAATATTTGGTCTATTTGTGTATTCATTCCAGCATACTATGCTAACAAAACGCAGAGGGGTCTGCTTTTTTGGGCCGTCGATCGACTGAAGCCATAAACTGTGCAAAAAGTAGACCAAGTAGAGCCGCTGGAACAGACAAACGAATCAGGGATGCAAACCGACTCTTAACCGAACCGAACAATACCAAAACCGAACCGCTTATTCTTAGTTACCCAGTCGCAAACCGACTGGCGGCCTTTCGAAACTGCTGAACCGAACCGAAAACCACAAAGAAAAACGGTTCGGTTCAGTTCACTGACGATTATTAAGACATAAAGCTTTTTCTTTCAGGCAATAAAATTGTAAAAATGTGGGAATAGGAATACTTTTTTTGAATTGAAGTAGCTTTCAAGTATCACATGTGATCCCGTACAATTCCCGCTTTAACGCTTGCTTGAAATCATCGCCACTGTGGCGTAATGTTGAAAAAGTCCAGCTGAAAGTAAACATTCGAGTTCAAAATCCATCCGCTGACACATTCCACAGTCATTTGTTAGAGTTAGGTGATGGAAAAGTTGCTGTTCATCAAAATACTGTATGCCTAAAATTGCCAAAATCTACAATCGTTGATTCGCAAAATGCTCTCTTTGAACGTGTGTTTCCAAATGTAAGCATACAATACATACAACAGGCGTGGCTGACAAATAGAATCCTTTTTGGACGACGACTTGGCATCATCAATAGGTATCGATCAATAGAGTTTTGAAATGCCAACAAACCTGTAAATTATTCAAGAGAGTGTTTGAACTCATTGGATTTGCCCGGCATGTGACCACAACTTTATCCCACGAACCAACATTCTACTGTTATTTTCTTCCACTGGACCACAGGGCTTGTTGCTAGATTCTAAGTACTTATGGCTTTATTCTTTACTATGATTTGGTAACTAACTAAGTTTCGAGAGCGCTTAGTAGTCGTGTGCGCTAAGATGCATACGACCTTATGTTCAGTCTCCGAGGTCCTCAGCTTGAGTCCCAGTAAAGTACAAACAAATGTTTGTTCACTTTCGAAGTTCAATTCGATTATGGGGTTTAGTTGTAGTTCGGTAAGGCTTAGACCGGGATAAATAGTTTCGACTTTGGTATTAAAGGTTCCTTACTCAAATTAAACCTTTAAGGTTAGGTTTTACGCATTCCGGAATCAATCCACTGTTGTTACAACCTTTGCTTGAGTTGGTCACAAATGACTTGATTACTTGCTATGCAAGATAATGTAACATATAATTATACGATTTTTGTATTCGAATTGAGCATGAACTACTTTCTATGAAAAATGAAAATAATTGATCCGACCATTAGATTATATGGAACGAAAAACGTAAATCATCCAGGCTTAGAGCAGTCGGTGTCAAATTGCACAACTTTTGTTGCCTATACTAAAAAACGTGCGTATCTGTGCCGCTGTACAGAAAAAGCTTAGCAGTTTTGAGATGAAATGCTATCTTTTAAACAAAAATTTCTAGACATATGTGGGTTAACCCCGATAAAAATCTTACAAAGATTAATATTCTCTAATATCGAATCCAAGTTTTTGCGTTTAACATAAAGATTACTAAAAGCTTCCAATGTAATTGTTTAGAATACATACAATAGGGGAAGTCCCTTTAATCTCTGAGATTATTTCCAGATAATCGTGCAACATTGCCTAGTCATTCCTACTACAATATGAAATGTGGTGGCAATAGGAAATAGTAGTTAAGTCATGAACTTTTTAGACAGTCTATTAGTGTCCAGACAATAGTTTGAAACTGTTCCTCAACTCAGTGTGCCAACTGAAATCTCATTTGAATAGAATGCAATCAGGTGCAAGTATCTGCAAAACGGATTTATCAATTAAACTCGGTGTGTGTTTTTTTTGTTGTATTTGCTTTGAGATTGAGTGCTCATGCCCACACCACAAGCAACAAAATTCCATTGTTGGTTGTTCTTTATGCAAATGCCTGAAACGTGACAAGTAACCGCTGACCAGCCAAACGGACATTTTTTTATGACATCAGAACACGCCAAGAGAAACTGCAAACAACATCAAATAAACTGATATGTCTCCGGTACACTGAGTATAAAAACTCGTCGGCTGTTTTGAAGAACGTTAACTTTTACTTGTGTTACATTTAATTAATTACTTAACATTATTTTGCTTTCCATGTTGCGGCGAACTTCAACTTGAACTTGAAAACAAAATTTCCTCGACTAACGTATACTAAATGCTTAATTGAGGCACGTATAAAAGTCGGTCGGGCGTCGACGGCAAAGTAATCAACCTGTTGTTGCGGTAGCGCATACGCCCCATAAGCCGGTGAATAACCTCTCCGTTACCTCCGTTTTTATTTTTTTTTTGTTTACTTATTTTTGCATGCATGTAAGTCGCTTGCCTTTGATGGCACCATCAATCAGTTGGGTTAGCTTTCCGTAT
Organism: Lordiphosa fenestrarum; assembly: GCA_035044985.1. Lineage (NCBI taxonomy): Eukaryota > Metazoa > Arthropoda > Insecta > Diptera > Drosophilidae > Lordiphosa > Lordiphosa fenestrarum. Next base: position 330,391 of record JAWNNO010005642.1, read on the forward strand.
GCTGTAACAGGAGTTAGTTATCAATAATCTAGAGAAAAAAAACAAAATACAAAACAACCAGCATTTGCATACAGACTATAAAACTAGCTACGGAAGAAAAGAGTAGCAGGCTATAAACCAATTGATACATAAAAGTGCCAACATACTCGTAAATAGTTATAGGGTAATTAAAGTCTCTATTAGTTCCCACTCACGGTTTAATGGCTACTTTAACCAAAATCGAATCGCACGATTTATTGATAGCAGAAGAACTGGAAATGAATTCATACAGTAATAACAAGAAAGAAAGTCGGTCAAGCCCGACTATAACATACTCTGTACTAAGAAATTTTGTCTTTTGATCATAACTCGAAAACCGTTCATCCGATCTTCTTCATTCCTTTGGCGGATCGATAAGTTATTCTAATAACTAAATATGTCCAGAAGGAACAAGCCATCTATCTTCAAAACTGTGGGAGATATGACGTTTTTTCTAAATTGCGGGGGCGGGAGGGGGCGTGGCCAAAATTGAAAATAAACTTGATCTGCCTGCAGACATAAGAAGCATATGTCCCATACATGTCAAACCTCTATCTCTAGAACTGTGCGTTCATACGGACAGACAGACGGACGGACATGGCTATATCGACTCGGCTGTTGATGCTGATCAAGAATATATATACTTTATGGGGTCGGAGATGCTTCCTTCTGCCTGTTACATACTTTTGCACAAACTTATAATACTCTATGTACCTACGGTACAGAGTATAAAAATGTTGTCCAATTCACCAGATCAACTTTTGTACGAAAATCCACATGAAACTATTGTCGATGAGTTATTGAGACATTTTCGATAGACTGTTTTATGATTTTTTCAAAAGCTGCCTCCACTTAAACTCACATAATCTGTTTGTTTTTGCCCCGATTGAAAAGTTCTATAGAAATTTAAAAGACACATATTAAACGCAAGTTTGGTTTTCAGACAAAAATATCATAGAGCGAATGCTTTTAATGCTATGGACTCAAACGGTTTTTTTATTTGCAAAATTTCAAAATTTAACAAAAGTAAAATGCTTTTAAATGCATTTGGATACAACAAATTGTGTTTTTTTTTTCTAATTTCAAAAGGCCTAGCCGACTAAGCCTGGTAAAAAGTGCCCCAGCAAATTTCTGAATATTTTGAAACACGGATTGAAGCCATTACATTAGACGGTTGTGTGGTCTCATATTATGCATTATCTTTCCGTTGACTGAAAATTAATAAGATTTAACGCACTTATCAGTTGCCAAGTTCATGAATTTGTACTCTCACTTTTTTTCGTCCTAAAACGGTGGTCGAAGTTTTTAATATTTTTTAAGTGTTTAGTGTTTAGTCTTCTTTTATAATGGTAGAAACACCAGTTGACAGTCTCGACAGGCTTAATGTTTCTTAACCTAATCCTTTCATTACTTAGGTAAAATATAACTGAAGCTTTATGTGAGCAACAGCCAACAGTTCGCAACAGCTGCAATAGTGGCCCAATATGCAGTCAAGAGTTTGGCCATTAGACTCCAAATTTATAGTGTCATCTGTATATTGTAACCCAGCTAAATAACAAATAGATTGCGTAATTTGATATGATCCACCAATCACTCTTTTTTATACCCTTGCAAAGGGTATTATAATTTTGCCCAGAAGTTTGCAACGCATAGAAATATTCATTTCCGACCCCATAAACTATATATATTCTTGATCAGGGTGACGAGCTGAGTCGATTGAGCTTTGTCCGTCTGTCTGTCTGTTTCTACGCGAACTAGTCTCTCAGTTTTAAAGCTATCGAGCTGAAATTTTGCACAGAGTCTTCTTTTTGCTGCACACTACTAATATGTCGGAACCGACCGGATCGGATGACTATATCTCATAGCTCCCATAGGAACAATCGTTCGGAAAACTAGTTTTAGTAAGAAAAACTTTTTTCTTTTAAATGGAATCGACTCCAAACTTTGCCATACAAAAGATAGGTCTAAAAAACAGTCTTAGTTAGAAAAACTTTTTTGTTTTGAATGGTAGCATCCTGTAATTTTGTATTTGTTTGTTTCTCGGGCTTTTACACAATTCTACAAGTTTTTGTCCAAATCGGATGACTATATCATATAGCTCCCATACGAACGATCAGTCGGAAAATGGGAAAAAAGTATTTTTTGAATATATTTAAGCGAGCACTTGCAAGGGTATAAAAACTTCGGCACAGACGAAGTTGGCTTAGCTTTCTCGTTTTAGAGTTCAGGAGAGTCTGGAACATCGAAACTGAATATTAGGGAATTTGACTTTTTTTCTACCTTCCGGACTACCTTCATGCATCTCTAAAATCAAATCAAATCTGTTTTTGAGATAGCACTCTATCTTGCCGCTGATTTTTATTTTTGTCAGCATTCTGTTGTCAACTCTTCTACCAAGAAGCCGGCATTTTCGTTTAAATATTCCATGCACTGCTTTAGGTGCCCACCTAATTATACTCTGTGCCGTAGGTACATAGAGTATTATAAGTTTGTGCAAAAGTATGTAACATCCAGAAGGAAGCATCTCCGACCCCATAAAGTATATATATTCTTGATCAGCATCAACAGCCGAGTCGATATAGCCATGTCCGTCTGTCCGTCTGTCTGTCTGTCCGTATGAACGCACAGATCTCAGAGATGATAAGAGATAGAGGTTTGACGTGTATGGTACATATGCTTCTTATGTCTGCAGGCAGATCAAGTTTATTTTCAATTTTGGCCACGCCCCCTCCCGCCCCCGCAATTTAGAAAAAACGTCATATCTCCCACAGTTTTTTAGATAGATGGCTTGTTCCTTCTGGACATATTTAGTTATTAGAATAACTTATGGATCCACCAAAGGAATGAAGAAGATGGGATGAACGGTTTTCGAGTTATGATCAAAAGACAAAATTTCTTGGTACAGAGTATGTTATAGTCGGGCTTGACCGACTTTCTTTCTTGTTTCTTTATAATTTATTATATAAAATTGTTTCTTGTTTGCCCATTTCAAGTAATTCTCATCCCCCCCATTTACAGACCGCTCCTAAGGACTTTTGGTGCTCGAGACCTGACCATCTTGTGCAGTTAAGCGTCTCCGACTGGCGCAATCTCAGCCAAACCTCAGATGGCTGTCTCATACTTGATCTGGACTACTCACAGTTGATCTATGATAATGGCCAGGTCGTAAATTGGCCAGAAAATAGCACAGAACTGGCCTATAGACAGTGTCAACAGTTCGAATTCTCTGCCGTGGATGGTGAGGCCAAGACATTGGTTCAAGAGTTCGGCCTGGTCTGTGGCCGTAACATTCTGAGCATTGTGGAAACATGTTTTCTGGTGGGTGCAGCAGTGGGTGCTGTGCTCAGTGGCTGGATATCGGATCGCTTTGGACGTCGACACACACTAATGGCATTCGTCAGCATACAAACCGTTTTTGGTGAGTCCGATAAATAATTGATGGGTGCAATCTGTCGGCAAATTGCCAGAGAGGGACAGCGAGAGAGAGAGTGGGAAGGGAGGAGTGCCATTTATTTTCTAATTGTCATTTATATGCAACTTGGTCCTTTGCCTGCACATTTGCATTTGTCCAGTGCTGGGATTTTAATTGACTTTGCACTCTTATTTACCCGCCTGACCTTGCACCTGACATTCTGTACATTGTGTCTCATTCGCTCTTGCATTTTTTTCCCCCATTTTATTCTTGTTCCACATGGTGCAGGTGGAATTTTGGCCTTCTCAACATCGGTGGCCATGTTCATGTCGCTACGTGTTATAATTGGATTCGCATCAATGACCGTGACTGTTGTGAGCTTCGTGTTGGTGGTGGAGCTGGTATCTGGCAAATGGCGCACAATTATTGGTATATTAAACATTTTGCCAGTGGCCATTTCGTATGTCCTATCAGCTGGACTTGCTTATCTAATCCGCGATTGGCGCACTTTGCAATTGGTGATATCTTGGCCTTGGCTAGCCATGCTTGGCATTTGGTAAGTTTTGAAAGTGTTGAAAAAATTATTGAGAAATACCTGAGGAATTTGCATATTGCATGGGGCAAACTTTAGAAACTTTAAATCGATGCAACTTCAATATACAAAATGGAAAATTTTTAGGAAATCTTTAAAAAAAAGTTGTGTGAATTCAAACTTCAACTGATTTACTTTATTGAAGAAGTGACATATATAAGATCGGGTCTTAAAATAGATCAGATTAACTAGAGTCATTTAGAGACTCCGTAGTCACTTCGGTATAAGGCCAGTTGTGGTGCCGTGGTAGAAAAATATGGAGTACAATTTTTATTTGAAGGTCTGCCAAAAGGTCTGCAGAGACTCCGGGGTCTTGTTTGCCAACTTGTTCCTGAAACAAGGTCCCAACTGTCCTGAATCCAGCCAAAGTGGACTCCTAATTCAACGATTTCGTTTCATGATTCATGATTCACTGAAAAACACCGCCTGTACATAAAAACAAAAACATTCTGGCTATACACAGAGACTGAGACAAATAAAACATTCTGATATCAAAACCAAATGTTAAAAGAACTTCAAAAAATATTACAAAAAAACAAATTTAGGGTTCGACGGGAACTTAAATACACACAAAGGCAATGGTCTTGCCACATACACCATCATTTCTGCTTTATAAGCGCTTTGCTGTAATATGTAGTACACCATCAAGCTTTCTGCTTTATAAGCGCTTTGCTGTAATATGTACCGTGATTTCTCGCTTAGCTCAATTCATTACTGCAATTTGTCGCACTTAGATTCGTGAGACCGATAGTCGTCTGCATTGAGATGCAGACTTTGCATGCTCAGCACTCAGGGTCCTGAATTCGTTCACCAGAGAAGCCATTAAAAAATCTAATTTCCAAGAGCCAACATTTAAGATAAGTCAAGTTATGATTTTCCTAATGTTCAAAAAATTTTAGGTGGTTTTTACCTCAATTTTAAGGCATATAAGCGCTCTATTTGAAGGTCAAAATTGAAATTTACTAATCGATTCCTTTTGCATTATAGATATTAAAATTTTTAACCAAAAAAAAAAACGCAGTTTTAATGGGCGCGCCGAGGCCATAAAGTTTGCTCTAAAAATTACCCATACCAATAACAAGATCTGCGCTACATGGGTCGAGCTATCAATTTTTGAAAGTCTGGCAAACAATTTCGATTTTGATATTAAAATTCCCCAATTGTAAACAAAAATGGACAAGGAACCGCACGCATTCTTGGTGGGCGCTTTAAGTCCCGGTTTTGTCGACTCAGTTGGGCTGCCTTGTAAAAGAGATCAGGAACAAGATGATGTGGATTCTGAATATGAGCTTGAAGCAGAGACCAGGTTCAGTGGTAAAAAAGTAAAACTGGGCTTACACGTAGTGAATGACGTTGCTGAACGTGCAGTCAAGACTATGGAAGAATACAGTGGAAAAATCACAGTTAATGAACATCAGCAGCAATGTGTGCTACAATGTATTGAAAACCACAGAAATTCGTATCCAGACTGTCCAAAAAAAAAAACACTTTTAAAAGAGTATAATTAAAGATCTTTTTTCGAACTAATTTGTTTTTGGTTTTTGTTGCTTTGCTTGGTTCTGTTTTTTATTTTTATCCTACAACTTTTGGCGGAGAAGAAGATTAAGGGATTCTTATTAAATATGTATATGTGGGTTTTAATGTTTAGAAGGAATCAAGAATCTCCCCACAGGTTGGTTGCTATCTAATGCCAGAGAGTCCCAAGCGACAAGTCCCCCGTAGTTTTCTCTTTCTTTCTTTCCCTTTATTTAATGAGGCTTTTCTGGAAGCTTGTATCGCAGTCATCAGGCACAGATAGGGAGCGGAACAACTTGTAAGGTTTCGTAACATCGGTGCGGTCTATATAGACATAGGACACACGAAACATCTTGTGCTGTCGCTCGCTATCCGAAAATAGGAAGTATTTCTACATATAGAGCAAACGATGGTGCACACAGAAAAAAGTAGAACGAATAAGTTAAGAACAAACGCTCTTGAAAAAAAAATTATTCGTTCTTGAATTTTCAAGAATTTCGCTCTTGAAATCGAGCTAAATTCGTTCTCACCTTGGTGCTTTTAGGCGAGGGGAGTGAGGTAAAGAAACTAAGAGAGGAGAGCAAGCACATTTGAGAGAATAACGTTGAGTCTGCTCATACAGTTTTGTATTTAATGTGAGAGGGGTGTGTGGGGAATTTTTGCATTCATTTTGCTTTGGAATTCCCAACCAGTTATGCCATTGCTGGCATGGAGAGACCCCTGTTTGACTGGCAGTTGGCAGACAAAGACTGAAACTGCTTTGAGGTGTTGTGTTTTCCTTGAGCCGGCTTCAACTTGCTTCATGGTTTAACAATTAATTTTCGAAGAAATAAATTTAAACACAATGAAAAAAAACAATTGATTTTAAATTGGAATCTGTAAAGCTCTTGATTTAAGAGTAAACGATCTTACTCTTGATTCTGACGAGCCCTTGATACTAAAAAGAACGTTCTCGGTTTATGACAATGCTGTATGCTCTTGATTCAAGAATGAGCAATCTTGAATTTGAGTATGTTTAGCACTTGATTCAATAACTATTCTGATTGATATGAGAATGATTCGTACTTAGATCATGTACTTAAACTCTTGGATCAAGAAAACTGTAATCAAAAATTCATACTTGGATCAAGAATTTCGCTCTTGGAACGAGAATTTTCACTCTTATCGAACTATTAAGCTCGAAAATTCTTGATCCAAGTATGAAATTCTCTATTTTTTCTCTGAGTGTGTGCGCTTGGGATTGGGGGAATGGATATCAAAAAGGTCTCAAACAATACAGATGGAGCAGATGCCGGCTAGCATCGAAATGCTTTTTAGTGGCCAAATCCCAACACATGAGATGCTTTGATCAGCGCAACATGTTAGTCCTCCACGAAGTGGTTTAAAGTCTTAAGAGTATGTTTATTCCTCCAACTGTTTTTATACTCTGTACCGTAGGTACATAGAGTATAATAAGTTTGTGCAAAAGTATGTAACATCCAGAAGAAAGCATCTCCGACCCCTTTAAAGTATATATATTCTAGATCAGCATCAACAGCCGAGTCGATATAGCCATGTCCGTCTGTCCGTCTGTCCGTCTGTCTGTCTGTCTGTCTGTCTGTCCGTATGAACGCACAGATCTCAGTGATGGTAAGAGATAGAGATTTGACATGTAAGGGACATATGCTTCTTATGTCTGCAGGCAGATCAAGTTTATTTTCAATTTTGGCCACGCCCCCTCCCGCCCCCGCAATTTAGAAAAAACGTCATATCTCCCACAGTTTTGAAGATAGATGGCTTGTTCCTTCTGGACATATTTAGTTATTAGGATAACTTATCGATCCGCCAAAGGATTGAAGAAGATCGGATGAACGGTTTTCGAGTTATGATCAAAAGACAAATTTTCTTGGTACAGAGTATGTTATAGTCGGGCTTGACCGACTTTCTTTCTTGTTTTTTACTAATAAAGTTAGTGAGAATAAATCATTTTATTTGGTATCTTCCCCTATGCTTTGCACACTATAGTTTAAATCAGAGCAACCTTTTGAAAACACGAAAACATTTTGTTTGAAGTCGACGCCAACTACAAAAATATCTGAAGTTGAAAGGCTACACTGCGTATGAGTAATATCAAAAACTTTGGAGCCCCGGCGCGTCCACTAAATCATAACTTTTTGAACTTTTTTTTTTCGTTAAATATACACCATAAACTATTGGATTAAGGGGCCGCCAGTATGACCTTAATTTTTCCATACAAAAAAAGTGCGCCCTAAGTGCGCATATTATATATGAATCCAAATGTAGATATTTTTGGCTATACCCAAATGATATTTTTGTGCCGATATACCAAAGTATCGGTATTTTTAGAAACGATATATTAGAAAAGTCGCTCAAGAAATACAAAAAACTTATTTTCGACAGTACTTTGACATAGGAAACTACTATTCCAAGGGCAAGTTATGTAACAAGATTGTTAAAATATGTGATAATACAACCAATTTAAAATCGCACCTACGAACAAATCATTTGTTTGTAAATATACAATGCCAGCCTCAACCGTTTCTCGGAAATGAAAGCACGTACTTACATTCATATTCATTTAGAACATGTAAGTCAGTGGTGGGCACTAAAATCTGGCAATCTTATTGCCTCGATAATTGATCCACAACAAAATCAATACCATAAAATGAAGACTACTGAAAATGCGAAATCACTGGTTGCTCTAGAAACCGAGAGCAACAATGAAACGGAGTCTGACCAACCAACCGTAGAGCAGTGCTTTAGAACCAGGGCAACTGGTTTTGTTAAGTCGTTGTCAAGCCACTACTGATACAGGGCAAGCAAACAATCAAAATGTATCATATTCTGTTAGTCTTAAAGACCCGAACTCTGAAATTCAAAAATTTTGTTGTCACAGTCCTAAATACATGATTAGAATCACTTTGGCTTTGCTTCGATGTTTGAAACCCTTTCTAATTATGTAAAGTACTGTGTCTAAAGTAACTTTTTGTCGTTCTGATTACAAGGCTTTAAGACAGGTTAGCCCAATAGCACCTAATGCTCTCGCAGTCACTTACACTAACTATCTGCACACGACCATAATTGTGGTTGCCTTTAATTTCGCAAGAGGCTTAGGGGAGAAAGAGAAAAGAGACATTCGAAGTTGTTGCTGCAACTTCTTTTTGCATGAAACAACAACATATGCGCCGAAAGCGTATATAGCGAGGGCACTAATGGTTTAAGGTACTTTGCAAACATAATCTAACTTTAAAAAATTAGGTCTTTCATATTATTTTATTATCTTATATTTTAATTTAATTTAATTTAATTTATCAAATAATGAAAATATCAGATAGATCGACCATTTGCACTGGTCATTATTATTATTGTGCTGTAGATGTTCCTTAATTACTTAGTTATCGATAAATCGAAGCTTTTTAGACTCGATATATCAAATATCGATATTGAAAATTAAGTTTTTTGATATTATAGATTTATATATTTTGACAAATATCGACTATCCTAGTCAAAGCTGTAGCTTTGGGAATGGGATGTTCTAAAATTTAGGTACCATTTTTAGGTAATGTTTCGCAAGACCAGTTTTGCCCCCTATGACAAAAATATGTTATTATAGGTCCGGTCCCCAAATCAACCAGTTCAGAAGCTGGAGACAGATTCTTCTTATTTTAAGTAAGCCCAAGAATAAAACACACTTGAACAGTATAAATTACGCGCCGATCGTTTTTGAATTCTGTTAGTTCTTTTTCAATTTGGGAGTAAGAAAGGTCTTGATCTCACTCTCTGGACTAATGAATATTTGAATGTTCGGAACTGCTTTCAAAAAGTATTAAAAGAAGCAAAGCATAGCAAGTTGGACGCTTCGTAATCGATATTTGTGTTCTAGAAGGGCTTCTTCAAAGTCTCAAGGTATAATCGTTCGAATTTGGGAGAATGCAGTCAGAAAGTTAAAAAATTCTACGATGTGAAAGTAACAAAATCGGACCAAAAAACTAAAAACTTCAATTTGAATAGTTTAATAAGTCAAAGCCTTCAAGTTTCTTTCACAAAGACAGACAGAAATAATTTAGATTCAGCTATGAACACTCAATAAATGACTCAATTATAAAAATATATCCAACCAAACAAATAACTTTAAGCCTTATGCCAAAAATTATATTGCTGTTTGCTTAAATTTATTTTCATTTAACTTCAAAGTAAAGGAAATTCTTGCCAACCACTGAACGATTGACAACAACACATTTTGCTATGCTTCTGGGATCAATTAGATTCCCCAGGCGGACAAAGAAAGAAAGAAAGAAACATTTTCCAGACATTCCTCAGTGTTTACTCCTTCACATGGGCCACATTAGCTGTTGGCTTTTGAAATCAAATGAAAAATTCCAAAGTGCCAATAAATACTCACAGAGGCATGACATTGATACCCGTTCCCCATTCCCTCCGCCCACAGGTTTTGGTTGCCCGAATCGCCACGTTGGCTATTGGCGCAGGGTCGCTTGGATGAGTTGTGCGAACTAATTGAACGGGCGGCCAAAATGAATGGAACCACCCTGCCGAGTAACTATCAAAAGACGCTGGAGGCGGCTGTGCCCAAAGAGAAATCCCACCCGGAAGGTGGCGAAGATCCGCAGGAAATGAACCTCAAGGAGCATGTCAATCCCATAATGGTGGTGTTCAGTGCCAAATATTGGCGCACCACTGTGCTGACTCTGATCATCTGGCTTACTCTGATTATCATCTACTTTGGACTGACATTGCATTTGAGTAATTTGGGTGGTAATATTTATGTGAACAGCGCTGTGGCTGGCACAGTGGAGGCCATTTCCATATGTGTGAGCATTTTTGTGGTACTCAAGGCGGGTATACGTCGCAGTCTGGTTGGTTATATGCTGTTGCCGGGTCTGTGTTGTCTGGCCACCAATTTGTTGCCACACGGCGAGGACAATCAGATGGGTGTTATTGCCTTGGCCATAGTGGGTGAGTTTGGCAAAAGTGTATGCACTTTTTTCATATTTATAAATCGATCTATTACCCAGCCAAGTGTCTGATTGGTGCTAATAATGCCATCATACCCACCTACACGGCCATGCAATATCCCACAATTGTGCGCAACTTTGGTGTGGGCATGGGAAACTTGGCCTCGGGCATAGCTCTTATACTGGTCCCCTTCTTGTGGCAGCTGGTAAGTATTCTTAGTTAATTATACAAAATTTGCCATCAAAACTAAACTTTCTTTCCAGGAACACTACGATCCCCTGTTGCCTTTGAATATTATGGGCGTTTGTGGTTTGGTAGGCGCCATTGCCATCACCCTGATGAAGGATGTGCAAGTCTAATGCTGCTTGAATTTTACATTTATAATGAGGGATGGCACACTCCCGATACATATTTTTCATTTCTAACTGTGATATATTGGAATAATGGGATTACCCATACAAAATCATTATTTTTCTCAACCCCTTACTAAAACCTAGTTTAGTTTATTTATATATTTTTTTAAATAAATGTCGTTTTTTATAAAAAAAAAAGGTCAGACTCGAAATATTTAGTTCTACATGTGGCGCAGTAGGCGGTCATTTTGATTTCAAAGTTTCAAAGCAAATTAGGAAACAAAACTTGGAGTTGAGAAGTAAGAATGGTTGCTGGATCGGATGCTTAAAACTGAAAAAAAAACTGTACCAAATGGGAAACATTCTTGTAAGGGTTATTTCTTAACTGCAGCGCCTAAGAAAAGAAATAAAAGTCCAAAAATTCTCAACTGGTTTCGTTGTAAACTCAAATTTCCCTCTTAATATCAATTCGATAACAGTTCAACTTGTGGCGCAGTAGGCGGTCATTTTGATTTCGAAGTTTCAAAGCAAATTAGGAAAAGAAAACTGAGAAGTAAAAATTGTTGGTGGATCGGATGCTAAAAACTGAAAAAAAAAATTGTACCAAATTAGAAACTTCCTTGTGAGCGTTTTTTTCTTAGCTGCAGCGCAGCGGCTTAGAAATGAAATACAAGTCGAAGAAGTCTCAACTGGTTTCGTTGTAAACTCAAATTTCAATTCAATACCAGTTCAACTTGCGGCGCAGTAGGCGGTCATTTTGATTTCAAAGCTTAGCAAGGCTCTTTCTGTTTTATTTTGTTTTTTCCAAGTGGTTTTTCCAGTTTAAATTGCATCTTTTGCATTCGTTTGTTTTCTATATTTTGTCTATTTCAATAGAAAACAAGAAAGAAAGTCGGTCAAGCCCGACTATAACATACTCTGTACCAAGAAATTTTGTCTTTTGATCATAACTCGAAAACCGTTCATCCGATCTTCTTCATTCCTTTGGCGGATCGATAAGTTATTCTAATAACTAAATATGTCCAGAAGGAACAAGCCATCTATCTTCAAAACTGTGGGAGATATGACGTTTTTCTAAATTGCGTGGGCGGGAGGGGGCGTGGCCAAAATTGAAAATAAACTTGATCTGCCTGCAGACATAAGAAGCATATGTCCCGTACACGTCAAACCTCTATCTCTTACCATCTCTGAGATCTGTGCGTTCATACGGACAGACAGACCGACAGACGGACATGGCTATATCAACTCGGCTGTTGATGCTGATCAAGAATATATATACTTTAAGGGGTCGGAGATGCTTCCTTCTGGATGTTACATACTTTTGCACAAACTTATAATACTCTATGTACCTACGGTACAGAGTATAATTACACATTGGATTTAAATATTCATATGGGATTTTTATCGCTGAACACGAATCTGACTTCCAAGAGTGCCCTCCGTCTCTTCGAGCTTGGTGACCAAATCTCCACCAAAACACCACATAAGGCGGATGGTGCTCTTTTTTGATCTCTCGGAATGAGTTCGCAAGCTTGTTTTGATGACACAGAATTCGCACTGGCACTTCCCACTACTTATCCAGAGGCGTCATTGTATTCGTCGTCGCCTCCCAGCAGGTTGGAAAAGTAGTTTGTCCAGTGCCACTTGCGGATTTGTGTGTAGATTTCCGGCTTCGTCCTTACATAGTAAAGTTCCTGTCTTAAAACCTTCGATTAGTTGCCGACCTTTTTGGTAGAATTTTCGAGTCTCACTCATGCCGAACAGCCTTTCCTCACTCAAGCGCCTTACCTGCTCTTTCATTTTCCTTCTAAATAGGCTCTTCTCCGCACTCCTTTTCCACCGGTATCGCTTCTTAAGTTGCTCCGGACTGCAGAGTTCTCATGTATCGACCAAGCCGATTTCAAGATCAAATCAAGTACGAATTGCGAGGTCAAATCTATATCGTGCCTTTTTAATGTGATTCAAGTAAGGACTCAAGTCCAGTGCAAATAACAAGCTTAGATTAATCCACTGAGTTTTTATACTCTGTACCGTAGGTACCCAGAGTATTATAAGTATGTGCAAAAGTATGTAACATCGAGAAGGAATCATATCCGACCCCATAAAGTATATATATTCTTGATCAGCATCAACAGCCGAGTCATGTCCGTCATGTCCGTCTGTCCGTCTGTCTGTCCGTATTAACGCACAGATCTCAGAGATGGTAAGAGCTAGAGGTTTGACATGTATGGGACATATGCTTCTTATGTCTGTAGGCAGATCAAGTCTATTTTCAATTTTGGCCACGCCCCCTCCCGCATCCGCAATTTAGAAAAAACGTCATATCTCTCACAGTTTTGAAGATAGATGGCTTGTTCCTTCTGGACATATTTAGTTATCAGGATAACTTATCGATCCGCCAAAGGAATGGAGAAGATCGGATGAACGTTTTTCGAGTTATGATCAAAAGACTGTTTCTTGGTACAGAGTATGTTATAGTCGGGCTTGACCGACTTTCTTTCTTGTTTTAATAAGCCTAGTTCGAGCTGAAATCAAGCTCTCTCTAGCTAAAGTTAGGATTAAGGAAAAAGTATATACTTGGTTTGAAAAAGTCCGAAATTGACCGACGTCTGAGATCGTTTGGAATTGACTTTAGCGGAGAAATCTCTGATTTTTTACCGAGACAGTGTGTTTCGGTGGGAAGAGGATGTTTCTTACGGCCGAAACGGCTCTTTGAAGTTAAGGACAAAAGCTTCCACTCGGTCCTGAGTTGATTTAGAACCGAAACCATCAGGGCGTGGAAACTGGCCGTTTGGGGCGTTTAGTGATCTTTCAAAGCGAAAACTTGGATCTCTTATCAGCAGTAGCATTCCCAAGCATGCGGTCTGTCGCCTCTGGCCTGAGTATGGCAAGAATCTTTCTTACCTTGTTGGCAACTCCAAGATATGTATATACTGTTAAACCGAGGGTAATTTTCTTCAAATATAGCAGCTCTTCAGCCCAAAAGTTGAGTCCAGTAGAGAGTCTTCCGGGTTGAGAAAACCATCAGTATGAAATGCATAAAGTGGTGAAGTTTTGAACTCATCACAGTGCGTTCAATTGCATTATTATTTGAAAACGGACTTTACAACCATGGGCCTTATGTCCGGACTTAAGGCCAAGATAAGTTCTGAGTTGGGTTTCAAAGTAAGGATCAAAATTTTTTACAAATTTGTGTTGTCAAAATTTGCTTTCTAAAAATTGAACTGACTGAACACTAATGGAAAGGCATCTCTTTGTACAAGCAAACAAAAATGTAAAACCCTGCAGTAAAATGCTTTTCTTTTTCAAGATTCTACAGATTTAAACAGCTCACGCACGTTTCGTGTTTTGTTTCACTGTCAAACATCTTCAGTTTGGTCTATAATTTAACCATGAATCGTCTTACAAACGAACAACGCTTGCAAATTATTGAATTTTCTTATCAAAATGCCAGCTCTGTTAAGAAAGTTCATCGCGCGAAAAATTGTGTTCAGCGACGAAGCTCATTTTTGGCTCAATGGGTAAGTAAATAAGCAGAATTGTCGATTTTGGAGTGAATATCAGACAGAAGCATTGCAAGAGCTACTAATGCATCCAGAAAAAGTCACAGTTTGGTGCGGTTTATGGGCTGGTGGCATCATTGGACCGTACTTCTTCAAAAATGATGCGAATCGTAACGTAACTGTGAATGGTAAGCGCTACCGTGAGATGATATCCAACTTTTTTTTGCCCAAAATGCAAGAGCTTGACTTGCATGACATGTGGTTGCAACAAGACGGTGGCACATGGCACACAGCACGCGCAACAACGTTCGGGACCGGTCAATTGGCCGCCTAGATCGTGCGATTTAACGCCTTTAGACTATTTTTTGTGGGGCTATGTTAAAGCTCATGTCTATACAGACAAGCCCGCTTCAATTGACGCATTGGAAGACAACATTGAAGCATTTATTCGTGAGATACCTGCCGAAATGTTGGAAAGAGTATACCAAAATTGGACTAAGCGGATGGACCATTTGAGGCGCAGTCACCCTGACAACATTTGCATGAAATAATCTTCGAACATTAAATTATATGGACCGTACTATCGATTCAAATAAAGATTTCATGCATTTTTCGGAATTGTATGTGTTTTTTTTTTGAAAAACTTTCCTATAGCTCTTAAAAAATCCCCCTTTTTCGGGCTTATTGAAGAACGTTTCAGAATATGCTCATTCACTTTTGAACTTTAATCTGAGAGGCAATGCTCGAACACATTTTTATTGCAATTTTTCAACCCCTTAGCTGCAATCAGTATTAATTGCAGTCTGAAATTTAGAAATCAAAACATTCGCAGATCTATTCTCACTTAGCCAAGCCGACAACCATTACTCATACGTCTAATAATTAAATTCATTTTGCATAGCCAAGATAACAACCTGTAGTTAACGATTAACACATATTTTCGATTTAAAATTAAATCAAAATTTAACTATTTTGTTTCAGCTGTTGTGGTATTCGAACAATTTGTAGAGTAAATCTATCGGGGCATCTATGAGGCATTCACAAATCTATTCTCATTTAGCCAGGACAACAACCCACCATCATGAGTTTTCAGGTAACATCATATTTGATTAGCCAAGATAGCCACCTGTAGGTAAGCAATAAGCGAATCAAAATCATATTCCCACTTAGCCAAGCCAGCAACCATTATGTATACGCGCTCTGTTAGTCACTTAACTTAAAAATACGGTTACTTTCAAAGCTCAAAGCTTATTTCCTGGCGTTGCCATCTTCTTATATTTTGTAAATCAACCGCGGTAAAAGTAATTTAAAATGCAATCACGTACCCGGAGCTCAAACCAACACCAACATTCTCAGCCTGAAAAAAAAACGACAATGTTTTGCACAAATCATTACGTTCACTTTCATTTCAAAAGATGCGTTAATCCGATTTGTAGCATTCACATAGCCGATGCAAAACACACACACCTCGCATAAATCTGTCCCAGCTCGTGCAAAAGCTTCTCACTCACCTGAATGGTATAAAACCGCCTGCAAAACTGGTGCGCCCAGCATTTCATTTCAACGATCGACAGCGGCTGGCCGAAATTCCCAGCAGGAATACAATTTTTTAAATAGTTTTCTTAATTTTTAGTTTGTGTGTGTTTTGCGGAAGTGCTTGCCACATACAACAGTATTATATCGAGTCATCATGCAACTACAACTAATTGCGGTAAGTTGAAGATCAAACGGTGCGTGCGAGTGCTCACTGTACCAAGGTCGCTGCTCAGTCTTTGCCCGACTTAAGCAAGACGTTAGTGTTCATTATTTGCATTTTATAGAAAGTCCATGGCTCAATGCAACGCAATTAGCAATTAAATCTGGCCAATTGACATTTCATTCAAACTCGTAAATGTATGCGATACCAATCATTAACATCAATTGTCTGCTGTGTGGCCCAAGAATTTCAAATTCGAAAATTGCTTAACCAAGCCCTCAGGTCATATTTTTAACGAGCATTTCATTTTTTGTTCGTCTGGCTTAGCCCACGCCCCTTAATAACCAGCTCCGGTAAAAATTGTTTTCTCTTAAGTTCAAAATTGTGTACAAAACAATGAAGGTATTGTTTTTTTTATTATTGGATTATCTTGACAAGAATTTGCTACTGAAGTGTGTGTTTCAATTGAAAACATAATTGGTTAAATACAAGTGGATAAAGTGAAAAATGGCAATGACTTTATTAATGCCATACAAGAAAATATCTTTTAGCGTGGACCCGCAATTTTGCGTTTGTGAAAAATATATAAAAAAAATAATTGATAAATTTTTGGGCTTAGTTTTTGCAGAGAGAGAGTCTCTTTTTTATACCCTTGCAGCACGTTTTTCTAACTAAGACTACTTTTTGGGCCTTACTTTTCTATGGAAGCTATACTATATAGATGTCCGATTCCGATCAAACTTAGTGGCATCATGCAAAAGCCTAACAAACGAACATGTACGAAATTTGGAGTCGATTCCATTTGAAACCAAAAAGTTTTTCTTATTAAAACTAGTTTTTCGACCGATTGTTCCTATGACAGCTATATGCTAAGGTCTTCCGATTTTGACAATACTTTGCAGAATTGTGTGAAAGCATATCAAATAAATAAATGCAAGCTTTAAGGATTTTTCCAATGAAAATAAAAAAGTTTTGCAAACTAAGACTGTTTTTTAGACCTATCTTTTGTATGGCAGCTATACCATATAGTTGTCCGATTTTCATTAAACTTGTCAGATTTATAAAAAAAACAAACAAAACCTATGAATACAAAGTTTGGAGACGTTTCCATGGAAAGGAAAAAAGTTTTTCTTACTAAAACTAGTTTTCCGACCGATTGTTCCTAAGGGAGCTATGAGATATAGTCATCCATTTTCGACAAAAATTTTTAGAATTATGTGAAAGCATGTGAAACAAACAAATACAAAATTGCGGGATGATACCATCAAAAACAAAAAAGTTTTTCTAACTAAGACTGTTTTTCAGACCTATCTTTTGTATGGCAGCTATACCATATAGTTGTCCGACTTTCTTCAAACTTGCCAGAATTATTAAAAAGCAAAGAAAACCTACGAATAAAAAGTTTAGAGACGTTTTCATTGAAAAGAAAAATGTTTTTCTTACTAAAACTAGTTTTCGGACCGATTGTTTCTATGGGAGCTAAGAGATATAGTCATCCGACCCGGTCGGTTCCGACATATTAGTCGCGTGCAGCAAAAAGAATGCTCTGTGCCAAATTTCAGCTCGATAGCTTCAAAACTGAGATACTAGTTCGCAGAGAAACAGGCAGAAATGCATTTTTCTATGGGCAAAATTGTAATACCCATTGCAAGAGTATAAAAAAAGAAGCTTGCTCTTTATACACTAAACCGAAGCTATAAATAGAATTGAATGGAATATTTGAATCGTTAATTTGTGGGATGTATGTTATGTATCACTAATTCTACTTCTGTAAAATTGATATATGTGCATAATTTTGACTTCACCTTTATTCTACAAAATCCATTCAATTCAGGGTTAAAAAAATTACTAAAATTATGGTAAAATACTTTATACCTCCCAAAGTTTGTATGTAACACACAAAATGTTTAGTTCGCTGTGTCAGCAAAAATGTTTGATTTCCCTATAACTCGGCTATAGTTCATCCAATCTTTATCATTAATAAATATGTTAAGACTGTACAACTCTTCTGTCTTTAAAACTGTGTTAGATATGACGCTTTTCTCAAAATGCGGGGGCGAACATTGAAAATAAACTTAATCTGCCATAGAATTATAAGAAGTATTTGCCTCTCCCAAAAGCTCTGCATCATTCAGCAAAAAATCCGAATTAAAAACTTTTAAAGACTTTATATACTGTAGCTAAAACCTCAAAGTAACCGTCTCTAATTTGAATGTTATCGAGTTGTATTGATTGATTGATTTGTTGCTTGTCAAATATAAAAGACTTACCCACAAACGTGTGGCCTAATGAGTGTGCCAAAAAATCAGAGCACATACTTAAATACTCATAAAGCCGGCAATTGGTTAAGCATATTAACTAAAAAATTCGTCACGACAACTAATTGTGCTTTTTGAAAGGGGCGGTCGGGCGTTGGGGGTTATGTGTATCAAGGTCGTTGCTGCTGGTTTACGTTAACAAGTTGCTGGAGATTGAGATTCATAAACGCACCCAAGGCAGTCAGGCAGCAGCTGCATAAGACAGCGTCAGGCAAATTCTGGGCACGCACACACACACACACACACACAGCCAGACTGGCAGATCTGAAATGCAGTTTGGGCGGAGTTTGTTAAAAATTACGTAATATACTCACCAGGCATATAAACATAAATAAAGTGTTACATATTTGTGCCGGCTTGAAAGTGCACTGACAACTATTATTCCAGCTTGACGGCTTCCCAACGGAGTGGGTAACTGAGTAGTGAGTTTTCGTTTTCGGTGCAGCCAATGGCCAGCTCAAGGCCAAAAATCCTTTACAAAAAAAAAAGAAAAACAAAATGAGCCATAATTCAGTCTTCATCATCAACTTCAACGCCTGCGTTGCGTTGCGTTGCACAGATGAGTCTGCAGTTGCACCCACGCCTTGCACTGATTGCTGCTCCTAAACTCTAGGGTTTGGCTTGGCACTCAAAATTCCAAAACAAAGTAGTTTCCTTGAACCACGTCTTCGAGGCGGAGTTTTAAACTAAACAAAAAAAAAAAACAAAAAAAGCAATTAAATCAAATCAAGTTCCCCCGGTGTTGCAAGTGTTTGCTAGCCTGGTTTTTATTTTTTGGGCTTCTGGTTGTGTTTGTTTTTATAGCCAAGTAGTTCACTTGACCAGGTAGTGCTAGTGGGCAATAGAGTTGGGCAGTCAGCCAAGTCCAAGCCCGTTGGAATGTTTGGCTTGAGCGGTTACAAGAAAACCCAAAACCAAGGCGTATGCCTCATGCTTAGCGCTGATTGGGTGCATAACAATAATTTGCATGCGCTTTGGGGGCAGTAGGGAAATGCCAAGATTAATTGATTAGAAAATCAATTGAAATAAATGTGCAAAATATTGAAAATTTATACACAAAGTGTGTGTAAATGCTTAATAATGTTAGTGCCTTCGTGAGGCAAACCGGGCTACATAGGAAAGGAGTCACACCGACCCTATTAAGTGCCTTTATTAGAGCAGGGCTGCAAACCAAAAAAAATGGTCGAATCTCCGGTACACTGGTTCGAACCCAAATTAACGAATGGTTAAGGTTCGGAAATTAAAGTTTTGAGGTTTTTGGGAGAAGGTTTTGGTTCGAACCTTGGTTCAGTCCATACTTTATACAACATTAATAACTGATGTGTTCGACCTAAAAACTGCCCAAATTGTACGGAAACCGAGTGGTTTTTGGTTCGGAATTGGTTAGTAGAACACATGGAAATATTCAATATATAATTTAAAGTTAAGTGAAATTCCATTTCGTAGTTTACGTAGCAAAATATTACCAAAATAATGTTAGATTCTTGCTTTTGAGAATTACTTGACATGCTAGATATAACAAGAAATATTTAGGTGGGGATTTCAAATGGAAATCTAAACGTTTTGCCAGATTTTTATTTTATTTTTCTGCTTTTTTTGGGAGTCAGTCGCACCAAATAACAGATGAAATCGGTAAACAGAAAGTCAAATTTTTGTGTCTATCAGTTTTGTTGAACCGAACCGAAATTTTAGGTTCGGAACAGGTTCAGATTTAGCTTTAATTTCGAACCGGTTTCGGTTCAAAACCGGTTTGCAGCTCTGGTTCTAAGAAACCATAGGTTTAACATAAATCCCTAGGCCGCGCCTCGCTAGGTCAAAATTTGTATATAGCTTTTTTGAATGAAGGTTGAAAAGTCCAAAATGGCAACGTACATCATTGATTTTGGACTTGTTTTAAAGGAAATTTGGCCACCTCGCCGAATCTGTTTTCATTGCCTTGGCTTGTTCAACTAAAAATTTGACCCGCCCTAACCCATATATACAGCCATGCTCCCATTTTCGCTTTCGCAAAAACTTTGCGATTTGATCATCAAATCGTAAAAGTTGGTGCTCCGAAATTCGGAAATCGCAAAGTTTTGCCGTTTTTAAACCGGCGACATCTGAGTCCGTGAAATGAAAAGTAAATGCAAAATATAGGTTGATGCACAAACAGACAGCCCACGGAACTATTTTTATTCAGTTCTTTAATCTTTTTAGATTTGTCTTACGGACTTATCCACTCAATTCGCATTGAGGCAATATTTTGAACAATTTATTTAATAGAGATTGAGCGTGATGGAAAACTGCTCACAATAACAACAATTTGCGATTTGGCCATGGTATATATCGATATATGACTATCGATATCATGAGTAGTGGCGCTCATCAGCTGTTTTTGTTATGTGAAATGACACAAAACAAGTTGGGAATGGAGCATTATCGATGACAAAAACTGGCGAATTTCGGAACGCTCTAAACTAAAATCGTACGAATTTGCTGAAATCGCAATTCGCAAAAATAAGTGAAAACCGGAGCATTGCTAATAGGCGTCCGCTGAACCGATCTTCACAAAATTTTCACAGCATGATTATGTCGATCAGTAAAGAGTCATCATAGTCGTCATTTGAGCGGTTCGAAAGCGGTTAAGAACAGATCGAATGGGGTTTAGAGACATATTTTTGGAAGTGTTTAAGCTGCGAGCTAGAAATTTGATATGTAGGTGAAAAAATTGATATTTTAATAGTTCATATTGATTCGGTTCAAAAATCGAGTTCAGAGCCATATCTTCAACTTCTTCGGCCCGACATTTCAGTCACAGCCGCTTGACGGTCTCGGCCGCTGCAATTAATGTCCGCCACTTGCCTCTGTCTCGTGCAAGCTGGCACCAGTTGGTTACATTAAGCGCCCCAATATCCTTCAGCAGCTCATCTTTCCATTTCAATTTCAGACGTCCCACATTGCCTTTATCCCCAAATTCTTTCGCATTCCGTTTGTACACTTTTTATGCTGGAGCTTCTTCATCCATTCGAGTAACATGTCCAATCCAGCGCAGACGCTGTTGTTCTACAGTTCGTTGTTCTTTCGGGTAAGAAATTCATCGCCAACTTTTGGAGGACCATAGATCCATTGAAGAACTTTTCTCACGCTGTTGTTTTTCGAGAGAGGCCTCAATCGCCGGTTCAATAGTGGTTCAGAGCCATATCTCAGAAGTTGTTTATACTTCGAACTTGTTATTTGGACTGTAGGTTCAAATCATAAAGTTGAAGACTTTATTTCCTGTTCTGAACTGAGCTGAACCGGCTTAAGAACGGTTAGGAGCCATATCTCAAAAGTAGTTCAAGCTTTGAACTTGATATTTGAACCTGATACTGTAGTAGAAACGGTTGTGAACCGGTTTAAAAGTGATTAGGTGCCATATCTCAGATGTAACATAGAGTTGATTCTTCGACTGTTTCAGATCTGGTTCATCAGTGGTAGAGAGTTATTTAAGTTATGAACCTGAAATTTTATGTGAAGATTATTAACAAGAAATTGTATATTTCAATGGTTCGGGAGCGGACTAAAACTGATTCGAAAGAGGTATAGAGCCATAACTAAGAAATAGTTTAAGCCATTAATTTTAAAATTGGTGGTAGTTGTTCTAACAAGCTCTAGAGTTCTTAAAACTGTATAGAAAGTTCTAGAAGTATGTAGAAATTGGAATATAGTGGACAGATCTAACATTTTATAGATATTTCTAAAAGGTTATAGTACTATACTTAAGACAGATATTAAATGCTATGGAATGTTCTAGAACGTCAAAGATATTTATACTTAAAGAATATCTTAAAGTTACTATAATGCTTTTAGAGTTTCCAGAAAGCTCTTGAATGCTTGAGAACTTTCTGGAAAGTTCTTAGACGTTATAAAGCTATCAAGAAGTTCTAGACTAGATAAAATCAAAAGCCTTTAACTCCTGATAATGTCGATTTAATGTTAAATATTACATTTACCGACATTTTTTCTGTGAAGTTAAGAAAAAATAATGGAAAACGACGTGGATACAGTTAGTAATTAATAAAAGTGAAAGTGCAAGAGTATTTGGGTGATATTTGGTAAGCAATGACTTAGTTTTGTTTTATTTTGTGGTTTGTTGCATGCTGCTGCCATTGTTGAATCCATTTATCAAGGGTAGGTGTCGGAAAAATTGGAAACTGTTTTTTTTTTGCTTCTAATTAGCTAGTCAAGGTTGCGGCGCCACAAGATGATTACTCTGGGTATGAGCGAAATCATTTAGTTTGTCAGTCTTAGCAAACCTTTAGCTATCCTCCTGGAGTTGACACCCAGCTAAATCGTTCTAGCTTGTCTGAGTACTATGCTTATTTTCTGAGTACTATGTGATTCTATTAGGAATAATTCTGTACAGAAAAACAGTTGACTGCAACTTAAAATAACAACAAGATGTTCTCTCAAATTTTTGGAAACAAATCCAAATATTCTTAAAATGAGCACCGGTCAACACCGCACAGAAAATTATAAATAGGCATTTGGAAGTGTTTCCCAGCTTTTCCGGGAACGTGAGTTCCATTTATAATAGTGCACTCAAACTCAATGAATTTTTTCAACCAGTTAAGTTTAAATAAATTTTCTAAAAATTTGTTCTTGTGGTAAAAAAAACAGTGTTTCTTTTCTTCATAACTTATTTTTGTGAAATGTAGACTCTTCTGAACTTGTTGATCGCCTAATTATCTTTGTATTTTCTAGGCCAAATAGAAATATTTTATCTTTAATCGTTCCTAGATGCACAACAGTACAGTACAATCATTTTCGTGACATTTGTCAATATTATAATGATCTTTATCACCTGATCTTTTTCTCTTTTCCCTCCAGAAAAGTTTCTTAAGTCAAATCCGGGTTAATCTCTGCGCATAAGCTTAGCTTGCCGGACTTCCCTTATCTGGTCAGAGATTATACATTATAATTAGTATATGAACTAGGAAGAAGGAAGGATTTCAAAATCGAATTTTAAGTTTAGATAGTTATTTCTTGTTTTCGTAGTACATATAAGCTGCTCTTAAACATCACCCAAGTGAACAAGTTCTTCCTTAATTGTTAATCTTTAGTTTCGTTGTTCATCTGCTAAATAGTAAGTAATTGACTCTGAGCAGTCTCACCAGAAACTGCAATTATGTAAATTATAATAAGCCGGCTCTTGGTTGACTGATCTCTTCATCTTAGACTCTCTCACACACACAAGCTGCTGTAATTACAGCCGGCAACTAATTAAAAACTAAATCATAAATCTACAGTTGGCGCTCCGACTTCAACACCATTGGCGGCGTCGGTCACTTGTCCTAGACACTGACTTCTTTTTTGGAACCGGAAACTTGAACGGGTACAAATGTTTTCCACATGCCACACCAAAAGACTCGCATAACTCTTTTGGGGTTTTTGGCCAACAACTGTCGAGGCATGCAAATTGCGCAATCCGCAGCAGACAGCGGCGTTTTAAGCCAACATTTCTGTTGATTTTGTTGCTGTTGTTGGCGTTTGGTTTGCTGTTATGATCGATCGGCGCGGCGAAGCGGGCGTGCAAATTTCTGCGATTTTGCGATTTGCTTTATGTTCCACATTTATTGCTATTGCAGTTGACGCCACCGCACCGTTACAATTACAAATTGTTGTTGTTGTAATACGTAAGTGGTGCATAAATAGAAACTCGTTTTTTTAGTTTTATGGGGACAGGCTTAAGAAGTGCTTACTTTGTATTTAAGTCATGAATGTAGACAAATCAGAAAATTTATAGCAACCACTTCAAAGAGACTTCCAAGATGTAGACAATTGGAAAGAGAACTCCATTTGAAAAAACCATTCAGCAAAAACATACTATTAAGTCATCATTGCACACTGGGCCAACGACCCCGAATTTCGCACAAAATTTTGTAAGCTATCCGAAATGATTTTTGAATCCAAACGGTTATTTTATGGCTACATTTACAAATTATTTTTTAAATAGCAGCCGTTAAAAGTTGGCTTTTGTATAAAATTGCAGCAAAAAAATTATAAAAATTGAAGTCAAAGCTATCAAATCGACAGCTGTGTTGTTGGTGATAATTGTTTTTTTTTTACGAACCAAACCCCCAGGCCTTAAGTTTGGGCACAAGAGCACAATTCATCAGTTTATCTGGTAACCTCTTAATAGATAATCGTCTAACTGGAGTGATAAAACTTGGTCCACGACATGAAATGTTGTTTAATACTTCTTAGTATTTTTGAAAGATTTAGAAAATCACAATGTTATCTATATATCGATGTTTTCGGTACGGAAATTTGTGACTTTTCATTTATCGTTTTAAATATTTTGAGAAATTACGACAACCCCATGAGGCAGCTTTATGTTAAGCATACCATCGTCAATAAAACGCGTTTGAAGTGTTACAAATGTCAGCGAATTGTTTTTTTATTTGTATTGCATGATTATACTAGAAAGTACGCAATCCGCTTCGAGCCAAAACCTTCTGAACCGCAGAATACGAAAGTGCAGATTAGAACCTATATCAGAAAATAATAACGATTCGGTTCGGTTCATTTCAAACACCAATTTGATGATGATGTAGTCACTACCTTAAGGTATGTGATTTTTGGAATCAGCACTACGAAAAGGCTTGTACTGCACACGGGGCCAGCGCTCATTGGGAGATTTGGTGCGTCAAAGTGGAACTAATTCAAATTTTAAACAGTAATACCACATGGCTGCAAACCGCCTGTTTCAAACCTAAAATTTCGATTCGTTTTAAGAAAAATTAAACAAATGACACACTTTGACCTTCTGCCTAGCGACATTTTCTATTATCCTGATGGTTTTGGACGACTGAGTCTGACAATCGGAAGGAAAGTTTAATGAAAAATTCTATATAAATTATCAGAATTACCTTCAAAGTCCCCACCCATATTAGGCCTCTGTTTTTAAAGATCCTTAACTCCAAAGCTTATTAAATTGATTCACAAAAAAAGAACTTACCAATACTTTGTTAATGTTTTTACAACGAAACAACGACGAAATTAAATTTTCTTAACAATTAATTTACCTGCTGTTTCGCCGGCTCGAGGTCATGTATAACACGGTAAATTTTGGTTCTAGCCCGCGAACCGTAGCTCCCAAAATTTGATCGGGCTTGCAGCCCAGGTTAAAAAGATATTTTTATATATTTTAAAACCAAACGACATATTTGTATACCGTAATAAAGGGTATTATAATATTGCCCAGAAGTTTGCAACGCATAGAAATATTAATTTCCGACCTCATAAAATATATATATTCTCGACCAGAGTGACGAGCTGAGTCGATTAAGCTTTGTCCGTCTGTCTGTCTGTTTCTATGCAAACTCGCCTCTCAGTTTTGAAGCTATCGAGCTGAATCTTCGCACAGAGTCTTCTTTTTGCTGCACGCTACTAATATGACGAATCCGACCGGATCGGACTACTACATCTCATAGCAACCTTAGGAACAATCGGTCGGAAAACTAGTGTGTAAAACGTGTTTTTTTCCATGGAAACGTCTCCCAACTTTGTATCTATAAGTTTTCTATGCTTTTTTATAATTTTAGCAAGTTTGATGAAAATCGGACAACTATATGGCTATAAGCAAAAGATAGGTTTGAAAAACAGTATTAGTAAGAACAACTTTTTATACCCGTGCAAAGGATATTATAATTTTGCCAAGAAGTTTGCAACGCATAGAAATGTTCATTTCCCCATATACTATATATATTCTTGATCAGGGTGACGAGCTGAGTCGATTGAGCTTTGTCCGTCCGTCTGTCCGTCTGTCTGTTTCTACGCGAACTAATCTCTCAGTTTTAAAGCTATCGAGCTGAAATTTTGCACAGAGTCTTATTTTTGCTGCACACTACTAATATGTCGGAACCGACCGGATCAAATGACTATATCTCATAGCTCCCATAGGAACAATCAGTCGGAAAACTAGTTTTAAGGAGAAAAACATTTTTCTTTTCAATGGAAACGTCTCCAAAACTTTGTAATCGTAGGTTTTCTATGTGTTTTTATAATTCTACCAAGTTTTATTAAAATCGGACAACTATATGGTATAGCTGCCATACAAAATATAGGTCTGAAAAACAGTCTTAGTTAGAAAAACTTTTTTGTTTTTAATGGTACCATCCTGCAATTTTGAATTTGTTTGTCAAATTTTTGGCCAAGTCGGACCATACGAATGATCGGTCGGAAAATGGGAAAAATTGTATTTATTTGAAAATATTTAAGCAAGCATTTGCAAGGGTATAAAAACTTCGGCACAGACGAAGTTAGCTTAGCTTTCTCGTTTTGTAATATTGTATTTGTTTGTTTCACATGATTTCACCCAATTCTACAAATTTTTATATAGCTCCCATACGATCGAACGATCGGTCGGAAAATGGGTCGTTGTGGGAATAAATTATTTTTGAAAATATTTAAGCGAGCACTTGCAAGGGTATAAAAACTTCGGCATAGACGATATTAGCTTAGCTGTCTCGTTTTTTATGCAGTTGACACCCAGCTACATCGACTAAGCTTGTCTGACTATATTGCTTTAAAGCTTCCAGCTCAGACAAGCTAAGTTAGAGCTAGCTAAAAAGACAGCTTATTCTGCTGGAGGTCGGCTGAGGTTACAGTGTGACTACTACACGAGAAAATACCACCAGATGTCAAACGCTCACACAGCCATGCGTTTGCTTACTTTGGGTGTTTTGTTTACATTTAAAATGATTTAACTAATCCAAATTCGATATGCAGAAGTATTTGGATTATATGTGGATGCCAGAATTGATGCACAATGCCTTTGTTGTGGTGGAGGATTCCCCATTGCGCTAATCGGTTTCCATTGACGGAAAAATTGCAAGCTATTTTGTTGGCTTCTTCCCAGCTAAACCCAATCAGCTTGACAAGCCAGTCAAGGTAGCGGCGTAGGCTGGGTAACAGCGAAAACATTTAGTTTGTACGAGAACTGGCCCAGCCAGTCGGCAGTTTTAGCAAACTCTTAGCTACCCTTATTTTCATATTCATTATTATTATTGATTAAGCTTGTCTTTGTACTTAGTAAGAACTAGAAAGCTTGTTTGAGGTAATAAATAGATCTCCATAGAATTAAAGATCTGATACATCGCTTGTAGGCACAACTTAATCGACAACTCAACTCACCTACCATGGTTCATTTTAGTTAAAAAGAATGAACAATTTTTGTCGGTCTTCTCTGGAGTCGATCACTAGACCTTTTGCACTCAGCGACGGCGACGTGTTAGCTCACTGCGCCATTGCATACATTTGAAGATGCACATCTAAATGGAAAGTGATATTTTTTTTGTGCGGTGGTTAAGTTGAGTTGAATTGTGTTCATTTCAAGAACATTTGGTTTCATAAATTTGAGAAAGTCCATGAAGCGGTTTGAAAGTGTCTAAACATGGTTCATAAGTGGTTCAAAGCCTTATTTCTGATGTTATTCAAGTTGGTAATCTGAAGTTGGAAATTTCTTAGATTTAGAAACGCTTTCCAACCGGGAAATGGGGTTTTTGTGTAATCAACGTAGAGCAAGGCAAATAAATTCAAGCAGTTTCATATGTACTTTAGATTGAGTAGAAGACAAGATTCATTTCCGTGTGCAAAATGAAGCTTTATGTAAACTTGAACAATTTAGTTTTCAAATAGGATTTTCCCTGATTTATTTTCCAGTGTAGTCTCAACTCAGTCGTATGCACTTTTGCCTGGAGAATTCTAAGAAGTTGTTAGCTCCAAAATTAGAATTACATTTCTACATACAAACACATGCACATAGATGGTGATTGGTCTGCTAATTAATAGGGTTTTTTGGCCAAAGCGTTGGCAAATTGGCCACGTGCTACCAAGTGGGATGTCCACTTTTGGTGTGCACCTTTTATGGCCTCCATTAATCCCAATTCCCACTGCTTGTTACTTGCAGCTGTTATGCAGCGCCATTATTGTGCTGGTCCAGGCCCAAAACTATCCGGCACGGTTAAGCATTCCCGGTGCTGTACCCGTTGTTCGACAACAGCCGGTGCTGCGCGTGCGTCGTCCGGGCTCCTCTAGTCAATTGCGTCAGCAACAACTGAACACCATCCTGCCAGCGGTGACGCCGCGCCTAGCCATTGAGGAGCCACGACCAGTGACCGAGGCGGCTGAGGATGAGCAACCGGAACCATATCTGCCAAATATACTCAGAGAACAGCAACTGGCCCAGGCACAGCAGTCACAGTTCCAGCAGGCAGCGGCTGCTTTTCTGAATGGTCAGCAGCAGCAGCCCATTGAGGCGCCCACGCCGGTGCAGCTGCTGCAGCAGCACGAGGACTCTCAGCCGGCGGCCATACTGCCAGCTCCTCCGGCACGTTTTGGCTCGCCGCTACAGCGTCCGAGCGCCTTCAATGACTTTGGCATTGGTCGCTTTGAGAACTCGCAACGATTTGGTCTGGAACGTGCCACGCCCACAGCAGCTGCTCCACCGCCGCCGCCTCAGCATCCTCAGCAGGCGCAGCGTGTGGCCGTTATACGCACACGTCCCGCTAGTGCATCACGTCCTGAACCCGCACCTCAGCCCGTGCAGCGGCCACGTCCCAAGCCCGTTCAACCGCGTCCCATTATTGATCAGAACCAGCTGCAGGATGAACGCTCCGAGCAACAGCAACAACAACAGCAGCGTCGTCAACGTCCCGTGGCCCAGACCCTACGCAAGTGGCGCGAGGAGAACGAAGATGGCAGCATCACCTGGGGCTATGAGAACGATGATGGCTCCTTCAAGGAGGAGCTCATTGGCACCGACTGCATAACCAAGTGAGTAATATTGGATGCAAAAACCAAAGCAATCTCATCTCATTTCTTTTCGGTACACAGGGGCACCTATGGCTACATCGATCCGGATGGCAACAAACGCGAGTACAACTACGAGACGGGCAACAAATGTGACCCCAATGCCCGTGACCAGGATGAGGAGCTGCAGGAGAATGGCTTCATCAACTACGAGGAGAATCGCGCTGTCTTGCCCAACGGCCTGGAGATCGACATGACGCAGCTGGGCAAGAAGAAGTCCAAGCGTCCCAATAGCATCTACAGAAACTAATTCTTAAGATTATTATTAAATCGTGTATTTTATTTTTGTGAGTGAAAAAATTAAAAAAATCTCGTCTCAGTACGGACGCTGACGTCTGGCGGGCGGGGGCAAGCGATTTGGTGGCGTTATGGATATATCTAGGAAGTCACCCACCGTGAATTTGGCCTGGGCCAGCGTCTTGTTGTCATCGATGCCCTTTTGTCCAGTGCAGGTGACGCCTATTTCCCGCATTTGGAAATGATTGTTCCGATAGTTGGGATACACGATGGCAAAGTCAAAGTAGGTGCCCTTCTTGCGCGTATCCGGATTAACATCCCTCACCAGCGAAGTCAACTCGTGCAGTGTGGCATCCTGCCAGGTGTAGATCTGCAGCTCATTGGTGGGCACATTGCCGTACATGTACTCGGAAACCGAATGATGGCGGCCAGTCGAACAGAACACGCGCAATAGAAGCGGGCAGGTCTAAATGGTCGAAGAGAAATTGGAATTGATTGATTCATTTTGCCGGCTGCGGCCCAGAGTTCGAACCCACCTTCTCACGATCAATTTGCTTTACTTGCGTCTTCTCTTCCACTATCATAGACTCCACATTAGCCATGTTGTTGTCTCTAGTTTACTATATCTACTGATTTTTATAGATTTAATAGAATATTTCTAAATTTTAGCTGAAGTTTTCGCGAGTTGTTTGATTTTTGGTTGTTTACCGAAAAACAGTGTTGGCAAACGTTGCACAGCTGACTTGCCTAGGGATGGTACATTTGTCACTTAAAGGTGAAATCACGTGTGCTTATTAGTGACTCACGGTCATATATATAAAAATAAATGAAGACCCGTAAATCGAAATATTTAAAACAAGAAAATTTAATTGTGTTTTACTGTTTGTACTCTTCCAATTCAAGCGACGCGCAACGCTTCCTGAAAATTAAAGGGCTCATCTATACGTTTGTAAACGTTTCAAGCAAAAAACTAATTACAATTTTAAATAACAGTTGTGGAACATTTTATGTTCCTGACTTAAAAAACATCGCTAATTTAACATTAGAAAGGTCGCTTAAAATATTACAAAAATTGCACTATTAAGTTTCCGATGGAATTGAAAATGTTTTTCTTAAAATAACTTTGATAAAATTGAAAAATAGTTTCCCGCCTTTCACTTACTTTATAAGCCGGATCTCAATTCAGAAACGTTTGCTAAAATAAAGCAAGCAACAAATCGAAAGGTTATTAAATTTACATTAAACGGCTTGGTAACTTGAACTATAATGACAAATTTTTTTAGAAAAAAATTGTTTTTTTGGTCAAATATTACCTTATAAAAAGTGTTTGAACCGCATTGAATGAAAAAAATTAGAAAATTGTGTACAAAATCTATGAATATGTGATGAAGATAGGAACAACTTAGTACAGATAGATCAAAAATTTGTTGTTTTTTTTTTTAATTTATAAGAAAAAAACATTTATTTTATAAAAATAAATTTTCATCTCTTTCATTTCATCTTCTTCGTTTTCTCTGATTTAACGTCAGATTTTATGGCAAATCACTATGTTAATTTAAGTATAAAAACGAAAAGTTTGGCGTTATGTTAATATTTTAAAATTGTCCTACATTGAAAAATACTTTTTAAAAAAATATAACTATAACGGAATATTTTATGCTTAAGGTTAAGTTTTGCAAGATTGGTTTTTACCATAACACTATCCTTCAAAAAGGCCTTCAAGGTTGCCGGCGAGGCTACTTTAATAATGCAACTTTAAAAATAATGAAAGAATATTCGCTCACGCGCGCACCTCTATTTAGAACTGTATACCTCAGGCCATCCTTAATAAAAGAAATAAATGCATAAATACAACTGTCACGAGCTCCAACCAATTATTGCTTTGATTATTTTTTTCAAGCCCTAAACAGACAAGTTTTTTAATCCCAAAACATGCAACAGGTTCGGATTGTGCTCGTGAGCCACCTACACTTGTTAAGTGTCACCCCAATAAAATGGTATTTTTAGTCAGTATTTTTGTTTAGTGTAACAACAATCGATATACCATCACCTTCGATAATAAACTCAGTTTTTTTTTGCATTCTGAAAAGTACGGACGTGCGTCGCTCGTCGGTTTTATATTTTAACGGCAACGGGTTTCGTTGTTGTTTTCGTTCTGTATCTCCATAATTATCAAATGAATTAGGTTCTTTTGTATTGGCCTGTGTAAACACTCAATTTTCGTTTTGGATTTGCCAGAACAAAGCGACATGCTAAAATGCCGTTAGAGCTGCAGCTTTGTAATTTTGCGTAAAAGTGTGAGTGCGAGTATGTGTGTGTAAGTGAGTGCAAAATTGCAATGCGAAGTAGCCGTATCGAATTTTCTTGATTTCCCAAGACGTATGCAGACAAAACAAAATTCCGCTGAACTTGTATGGATAAACAATACACAAGGTAAGTTATCAATTAGAGTGCAACTACCAAATGCCGGTTGAACCAATTTGTAGAAAGTTCACCAAGAACAAGAATTGTAGGTACATACAAATGCACTTGAATTACTAGAATTCGAGTATATACGCATACACACATACACAACCCAACAACCACAGACATTCCCCAAAGCAGATGTCAGTCAGCTACAGCTGTGCTTTTTTGTTGTTGCTTTGCCCCAGCAGCTGTGCTCTGATAACGGTGTTTGGCGTAATATGGAAATAGAGTGACAGTGGAAAGGCGGGAGTGGGAGGGGACTCTCATTCTGTATCTCTGTCTTTTTTTAGGCGAGTGCTGCTGAACCGAGAATGTCTGACGTTTCTTTTTTATGCTGTCCAAAGGGCAACTGGGGGGTTAATCTGTGCCCATTTAGCATAGACATTTTTTTTTGGCTCGTGGCCAACGCAAAGGGCTGTTGTTCATTTGGGAAAATTACAACTACGACTTAACCAATTTTCGATTTGTTTAGTTCACTCAAAATAACAATAACTTCTTCGCCCACGATTTCAATGTGTTTTCCCCTGGCCAGCTGGTTTTGTTAGCCCCACTGATTAATGTCTTCACACATTCGTTATTTTTGTGTGTGGTTGTTGATGTTTTGTGTCTTTTGTTTAGATATATTTATGAACTGCGTGTCTTACTAAAAGGTCAACCGTGCGGTCTGACCTATGTACGAATGAATTAAAGCGGGTCAAGATTGTATGAGCTACAGTCGGATGTACACTCAGGGACATTAAAATAGGTGCTGGATCTATGTAGCCTGGGTATATTCACTTATTTTCTGTGCATTTCAATATATGACCTTTTGATTCAGTTAACTTTGCCAGCGCATCAGTTAACTTTGCACTAGATAATCGCCATTGAAGAGTGGTGGTGATGAGAAGACCAAAGGTATCGCTAGCTGTCATCCTTTGCATTTTTCCATGGATTTTCCTGATTTAACAAGTTCTTATACCAATCAGATAGGTCCGATTGGGGGTATTAACAAATTAGATGGGTCCGGTTTGATGGACTCAAAAAGCCTTCCAAAACATAGATTAAAAAAAACAAAAGAAGTTCAGACTTGATCAAGAATTTATAATGACAAAAAAATTGTAAACCATGAAAAATTTTCAATTTAAGTGTAACTGCTTCCTACAAAACCTGTGCAACACTTAAAACTAGTGTTATATATACAGACCGATGCATATATCGATAAGAGAGGAGTCTTATCGATATATCCAGTGATATCCATCGGTGAAACAAGAAGGAACGTTCCTCTATGAATAATATTAATTACATTAAACTAAGATTAAACAATAAAGAGCAATTATTTTAATATAGATGATTTAAAGCAACTTCATAGTCGCCATATTTAGGTGTAGTACACAAAACCATTTCATAAAGATGCGGAAAAAAGTTTAAAAAAGTCTAAGCAATTTTAGAGACCAAAGTCAATCTTATCTATAGGTCCTTTTTTAAAGATCTCGATATGGATAATGATTTATTGTAAGATAAGCTTTTATAAGTCTGTTTTAATTGATTCCCTATAAAAATATGATGAAAAATAGTGTTTAAAGTACTTTCAATTGTTGGGGTTCGGTGAACATCTCTGTGGAAATGCCCATATTTGATAACCGTTATATTGCCTCGGAATATTATATTATTTATATTATTTCTGTTATACTTGAACATAACTGTACACAGTTGTAGACAGTAGTAGAGCTGATATCGACAATACAACAAGAAGGGACAACATTTTGAGAATGCCAACTAAAACTATTAGTTAGCTTCATGCTAAAAATCTATCTAAGGGTGACTAGATGATTTTCTTGTGCCTAATATGCCTTCCTCACTAAAGCACACTTTCAAAAAAGTTATCGTCATCACTGAAAATGTAGTTTGCTGTCCTCATTGTGTTGCTTCTGCATTTGCATTTTCAGAACATTTGTTTTTTGTTGACAATTAACAAACTGTCAGTGAAAAATACAAATTGAGAATGGATAATCAATTAGACATTATTTCGATGATTGACACAGAATATTTAATGTTGGCGAGAGTCTGGAGTGCTTCCATGTCCATATATTCCAGCGTCCTCATGGAAAACCATCGCCGGAATTCATCCCGCAGTGTCTGGACGTATGTCCAGGGTTTTGTGCGAAAAGTATGTACCCCAAAACTCAAGCGAGTTCTTCAAGGAGAGGTGGCCTAGGCTGGCAAGGAAAGACACACCATTTCGAGTGGCTATACTACCGGACAAAAGGATTGCAATTGCGTTATATTGGGCTTCTCCGCAGAATACCGAAAATATGGAAGACTGTTCGGTATTTCAAAAACAATTTTGAACGACTTTTACCGAGAAGTCATCATCCAGTTGGCAGATGAGTTTTGGCCACCAAACTACATGACACAAGAGAAGGTTGTTGAGTGCGTGCAAGGATTCCAAAAGTTAGGATTCCCCCCGTGCTTTGGTGCAATGTTTGACCAGGGTACATCTTGTCCGCATCAAATTCAGTTGTTTTGTTATTTTATTAATAGTGATGGGCACCATGTTTATCGACTAAAAATAGTCCACAGCCGAATAGAAACTATCGAACAGTCGAATACATAACGAGTAATGCGACTACATTTTTGTAAAACGTACTTTTCTGCCATCTCAAGTGGCCTACTACATATGTATGGGGCAAAATGTACATTTTGCCCAAAATGCAAAAAAGCTAAATGCAATTGTAGTGAGGACGGCACATAACACGAATCTGTTATTTAGATTTTTTTTAATTTATGCTTAAAAGGCAAACTTAGACCTTTTTAGGTAAATAGTCTATGTAATTATACTCTGTACCGAAGGTACATAGAGTATTATAAGTTTTTGCAAAAGTATGTAACATCCAGAAGTAAGCATCTCCGACCCCATAAAGTATATATATTCTTGATCAGCATCAACAGCCGAGTCGATATAGCCATGTCCGTCTGTCCGTCTGCTAGTCCGTCCGTCTGTCCGTCTGTCCGTCTGTCCGTCTGTCTGTCTGTCTGTCCGTATGAACGCACAGATCTCAGAGATGGTAAGAGATAGAGGTTTGACATGTATGGGACATATGCTTCTTATGTCTGCAGGCAGATCAAGTTTATTTTCAATTTTGGCCCCCTCCCGCCCCCGCAATTTAGAAAAAACGTCATATCTCCCACAGTTTTGAAGATAGATGGCTTGTTCCTTCTGGACATATTTAGTTATTAGGATAACTTATCGATCCGCCAAAGAAATGAAGAAGATCGGATGAACGGTTTTCGAGTTATGATCAAAAGACAAATTTTCTTGGTACAGAGTATGTTATAGTCGGGCTTGACCGACTTTCTTTCTTGTTTTACTCATCAATTTATGGCAAACATTTATACTTTCGCTTTGAGCCATTGCATTCTGGTGTTTTAATCAATGAATTATGTCTGAACTAGAAACAAACTACTGATTTGTATCCTTGCCGAAAGCGAGTTTAAAAATGAAGCGCTTTTTCTTTGTTTAAATGTTCCTTGTTTTAAAATAAATCTCTCAAATCAAGTCTATTCCTACCATAAAGACAACATTTCCGCTCCACTAGCAATTATTGCCTACTTGCTTATCAATAAAGTGCCCCCGAACTAAGTAGTTAAAGTGAAATCACATAAAGGTACATATAGTAGATTCGTACATGTACTTATCGTGTTTAATTTCAACGCCAATAATTATTTATTGACAACAGCATGTGTGCAATTTGTGAAATGACTCAGCCAAGTATTAAGTTCTTTGGGTAAATGCAAAGTTGAAAACATTTGAGCCCAGAATGATAACGAAATGCTGACCAAAAATTCACTTTGTATAAATAGAAAAAATTTCGAACAACTTCAACAATCGAAGCAATACCAAAATGATATGATATTTATATGAGTACCACTCTTAAAAGACGATTTCTCATTTTCTACATGCTGTGAAAGAGGACGTGGATTCGATCCCCCCCCCGGGCCATTTATTGAAAAAGTTTTTCATTGATAGTTTACACAACCGGTCACCTTCACCAGCTTTAGGTATCAAAATGCTTCGGTAAAGTTTGAGATTCGGATTCGGCGTTTAACTGTAGGTCCTTTCTCTCGACCGAAAAGCAAGAGATTGAGAGAAGCTCGTATTGTTTTCGGAGAGTTTCAACAACACTTGGGTACTATGTATCTGCTGAAGTTGTCGTCTCTTTTGAAGTTATTCATGCACTCTTTTCTAGAAAGTTACCGATTAAATTCTGAACATTCTTCAGTTCACGCTCTTAATATCAGAAACGACCTATAGCCATTCCTGTTTTGCATAAAAATATCAGCTGCATACAAAGATGCTTCATATTAAAAACATAAAAAAAACGTTCAAAATTCCTATTAAGATTTATCCATAACGAAATATAGTTTTCAGATTAGATAACAGGGTATAACAAGGTGTCTGAGTTCTCATTTGAGTTGGCTATAAAATAACCTGAGGTAGCTTTAAGTTGGCTGTTCCTTGAATGATGAATAACTTATATTTAATAAACATCTAAATTATTTTTAAAGATCACAACGTTCTTTTCTTATCAACGCACATATCTCAGAGATGGTAAGAGATAGAGGTTTGGCATGTATGGGACATAAACTTCTTATACTTGCAGGCAGATCAAGTTTATTTTCAATTTTTTCCACGCCCCCTCCCACGCCCGCAATTTAGAAAAAACGTCATATCTCCCACAGTTTTGAAGATAAATGGTTCTTACCTTCTGGACATTTTTAGTAATCAGGACTATTTACCGATTCGCCAAAGGATTGGAAAAGATCGGATGAACGGTAGTCGGTTTATAAGGAAAACAAAAATGATGCTTGGTGGTAGCGACCACAACGGCGATTGGCGGCACTTCACACACCTTAACACAATCTTTGGGAGGTACTGAGTGTATAATAGTCGGTCTTGATCGACTTTCGGAATGGTTTATCTTAATTTTAGCCCATTATGTGACGAAAAACTTCTTCTTTAAAATCGGAAGATCGATTTTGATTTTAGACCCATGGTTTCCTGCGCAAACCTTCTCAGAATTCATCGTAGATTACGATTTTGACAACCGCTTGGTGAATTTTTTTAAGCCCATACAAATTGACCCACTTCTCTGTACCAGTATACGTTATACAACTCCAAACACCAAACCGTGCAATCCACACACAAATTTCTAAACGCTGTTTTGTCTTCTGAGTTGAACGCATTCTTTCAACCTGGTATATTGATTGGTAGTCTAAAGCCGAAGGGTTTTCTGTTGTACGCTCACTTTTTCGATTACATAAAACGATTACAGGATTGTAATCGATAATCGCTGAGTGATTACAAGGTAGCGCAGCTTCGATATCCTCAGTCGATGGCTCAAAGTGGTCTGTTCTTCAAAATATCAGCATTCGGAGCAAACATTTAACCCTTTTTCAAATCAGATCTGATCTATGATTCCTTCTATGTATACCAAAAGTCTTAAAAAATACAATTCCCCAAACCGCTTCGAAGTCTGAACAGTATGCAGCCTTGATTAGAAATAGATACCACTGCAATTTCTAAATTTCTCTTCATTATCGCTTCTATCCCTGATATTTCAACACTCCGGCCCCCGCTTTTGAATAATCTTTTGAAAAGTGTATCATCATTCGGCCCTATCAGTTTCTATATATAGTTTGTAAGTAAGTCCAACTGATAACGTGTTTAGAAAACAAAAAGCGTTCTTATAGTTTATAGAGTGCTAAAGCACTTGAATGTTATTGTTTTGGGTTTCGAGATATGTAATTGTTGTTGATAAACAAACTCGATTGTTCCTAACCGACAATTAAAAACAATTTTAGGTGGGACGAAATTGCACTGCCAATGAATTATACAAATCGTTTGCCCAACTTGCATGATGTGATATGTGAATTTGTAGTTTAAAGTACATTTAGCGCAGTTTAAAATCACAAAAATCCCAGTATCTCTAACTAGCGTGTTAACAAACGACTCTAATTGTTTTATTTATACATTAAAGTAAAGACTACTGAAACGATGCTAAAAATCACAGTCCGCTTGTTCTGATGAATCGTTTCTAGTACCTTCGCTTATTCATTTAGATGAGTCTGAACGTGTTTGTACATTATTTTAAGTCAATTCCCCACATCCGTTGCCCATTCGCTGCCCCATTTCCCTTCAATTCCGTTTCGAATCATATTTTATGTACATATTTTATTTAATTTGCTTGTCCTCCTGTTGTTTACACAATTCCCAAGGGGACGTCGTTTGTGTTTTGGTTCTTTACTTTTGTTTGTTTCATTTTTGATTGATCTTTTGTGCTGCATTGTCAAGTTTAAAGCAAAGTGTTTGCTATGGCAAATTTGTTTAATAACAAGCTATTTTGTTTATAGCAAAAGTAATTAAATTACAAATATAATTAGTTTTTGGCATGCAACAAATGAGGTCAATGAATGGTTGGGGGGATGCTGCGCTGTATTTTAAATGGCCCAATTTAAAATGAAAGTGAAAACTCTTTAATTAGATTAGTCAACATTGCAAATTAGACACTTTAAACATTTACAATAGTTTAAGCATTTTAACATATATTTTATATTTAGCAAGAAAATTCTCTGACGAAATATACAAAGAGTTTGGAGTCAAGTCGAGGGGAAACCTAAAATTTGGATTTGCATTGTGCGTTTAACTTCTGGGTATTTTTTATAGTTTTGGGGAATATTGATCTATTTTTATATCAAGTTTGTTGTTTTTTTCTAGAACAGATGCGCTATTAGTAAAAAATGTTCTTCATAAACTTAGTTGAATAACAATCACGAATAAACAGTACCAAATATTTTTCTCACAATTTTTCTGACAAATTTCACTTTTTCCGCAAGTTAAAAATTTTTTTTAAATTTAAATGCCAATTGGAAAAATATTACAAAATTTACTAAATACTGCAATGTGCTTTTAATTTTACCAAATTTACATTAAAAAGTTATGGTCCAACAACTTGACAAATTCTTCACTTATTTCACTCAATTTTTACCACGAAAATTTCTTAAAATTACGAAACAAGAGACTTGATAAGTGTAGTAAAATTAAGAGCACAATGGTCTATTAAAAAGTTCATTTTGTGATTTTTTTTTCAAGACAAAAAAAGTTTGCCTTCTGGGGTATTTGATTTTGATGTATAGTAATCTGGATAGAAGAAATTACCAATTGTACTCTCCAATACTGATGCATACCAGCTTGCTCTCCGAAATCGGATCTTATGATTAGCATAATCTTCTATAGGCGCACAAAACCAAGTAATGTCGATATTTCCTATACTCTAATTGGAAACAAAAGCTGGAAAATAAGTTTTTATTTATTATTATTCAAATGTGAAAAGAATCTTAATATAACAAGTTTAACGTGAAATGTTATAATTTAAATAAAGTTAAAAGGAATATAAATTTTTTAGTATTTTCACAAATATATACATAGTCTAATTCTTTAAAGGGCCTATTAATCATTTTCTAAATCACCGTTATTTGTTCGTCTATGTTGTGACAGGTAGTGCCATCTAGAAGATGGAAGGTCTGCTATTGTCGGGTTGTTGACATTTCTCAAAATCAAATCTTCAAATCAAAAATGTAAGTTTCCAATATCGATATTTGATATTTGGAGTTGAAATTTTCTAAAGCTTACACAAAAACTGAAAAGTCGTCATCAAATGACAACTTCGTCCAGTGCAAGTGGTGGTTCTATCTGATCTTTTCAGTGACTTGGTTTTTTGAAACTAAACTACCTATAAAGCAGAGCTGTAAACACAATTACCATTACCATTCCCATTACAATTTTTCAGATAACTTAAAACAATTCCTGATAACGATTTTTTAGTAATTGTAATTGTAACTTGGAATTACGATTATTAGTGATTATTCAGTGATTATTAAAAAATGTAATTACTTTAACAATTACTTGAATAATTGTACCTGTAAGGGGGGATTATTGAGTAATTGTGCTTAAAATGTTGAATTATTCATGTATTTCTAGGTGTCAACTGAAATTTTTTACTAGTTTGCGCGCTTCGCAAAAAGTCGAAAGCGTCATAATTTAATTTATATATTGTCCTTATTAGTTTGATTTTACAACCATGATCAGCAAACAATTCAATTCGGCGTTTTCCCATCTCGATTGGTGAAAAATCATATTTTTCACCTACAATTACATGAATAATTCAACATTTCAAGCACAATCCCCCTTTACAGGTACAATTATTCAAATATTTGTAAAAGTAATTTTAAATTGAAAAAATCATTAAATAATCGTAATTCCAAATTACAATTATGATTACTAAAAAAATCGTAATCAGCAATTGTTTTTTTATTTTTTTGAATAATTGAGACTATTTTAATGAAAAGTAATGAAATATGGGAAGTATTGATTACATTACAGCTCTGCTATAAAGTAATATGTTAAAGTAAATTAAAGTAAGTTAGTAATGAGTTTTTTTTCAAGTGTTAACGCCTCGTACTCGTAGAACAAAAAAAATCGTTCGACACAATACTTCACATAATAAGAAACACTTTCAAGCATCTCAAAAAAAGCCAATGTGATTTTAATTATGTATAAAATACATTTTTTGTCTTCCAGAGAATAGGGCTTAAAATCTTACATATTTCCTTCCTGACAGATATCCTGTTCGCTGGTTCGAACCAAAATATACCAATGGTTTAGGTTCGGAAATTTGAGGTTCAAGGGTTTTGGTAAAAGGTTTTGGTTCGAACCTTGGTACAGCTCATGCTTTATACAAGTTTATATAGTAATCGACCTAAAAACAACACAAACTCTATGGAAACTGTGTCGATTTTGAGTCGAAAGTGCTTTGTAGAGCATAGGATTTTTCAAAATATAATTATCTGCTAAGTAAAATTCCATTTCGTAGTTTTCATTTGAAATGTTAAGCTAATGTTAAGCTACTTTTTTGTGAATTATTTTTATAAGCTTTAGAGTCTAGGATCTAAAAAAAAACAGATCCTAATTTAGGTGAGGAGCTTAAAGAGATTTTTGAACATTTTCATAAGTTTGTAAGACCAAAACTGTCCAGAAAAAGTCGGCTGTAGGTCAAATTTTTTCATATCTTTAAGTTTTCATGAACCAAGGCAAAATAATAGGTTCGGAACAGGTTCACGTTAAGCTTTTTTACTTAAAAACGTTAAGCTCAAGGTTCGGTTCACAGTAAAATTAAAGTCGGAATTCCGGGTTCGAACCGGTTCGGTTCAAAGCCATACCTTTTCCATACCTAGGTTTGACTAAAAAAAGTCTGCGAAAAAGTGATCTAAAAATGTGATTTCAACTAATGAACTGTTTTGAAAATGGTAAAAGAAGACTATCGTCCCACAGCATCTGTAAATCCTCAAGCCACTGATTCATCTAATTGCCCACGTAAAAAAAGAAATAAACGAGGGTTCCATAGCCAGGTGACGCTCAGAATTTGAAAAACAATAAACCTCTGAAGCTATTTGGTTTATGGCTCATTAACAGCACACACACCCATTAACCTTGATTATTTGGATGACTGTTAAAAACCCCATTAAAACGAATGTCAAGATCGCAAATTGCACACGGGTCAGGAAATGCGCAAAAAAGAGAATCAAGTTGAACAGAAAACCGTTCAAGATGCAAATATCTACACATAAATTAATCAAGGCCTAACCAATAAGTAGTTTAAACATTTAGCTGCCATATATTGTGGCTGCTGCTGCAGTTTGGTTGCGACGGACGGTTTTGGTCAAGTCAAGTCAAGGCGAAGGTCGACACAGTGAGGAAGAAAGAGAGAGCAAAAAACTGAGAGAACCCGTTTTTCAAGTGTAACTCGCAGCTTCCTGAGCTCACAATTCTATACACTCGGAGTTGGTGGAATTTTGTATGGGTGCTAGTAGTGTCGTGTCGTCAGTCAGCTGATAACCTTGAACATTGCGCATACGACTCGTGAGACAAGCTTGACTGGTGATTGTCTGAGTTCTTTTCAAAGTATGTATGTACTTATTGTGTGTGTGTGTGCGTGTGGCCAATTGTTAGATATTTTTTTTCATTTTTTGCACAACAAGTCTCTTTTGTGTGCGACTAACTAAACATTGAATGTTTATTTGCTTAGTTTTTTTAGCGCTAAAGCAATTTGCGTACATGACCATGTTTGGTTGGTTCTGCTCTCAACTTGTATAAACATACTTACAAATGGATCGCAGCGCTCTCTCTATGCTACATCTACGAAACTAGCTTAGGATGATTATTTCACACTTTCCTCACTTTTTAGTTTGCACCATAAAGAGTTCAATCAACCTGGAGTGCTCAGAGTACTTTTTTGTGCATTATGTTTGTAAGCCAGGCCAACGTTTTAAACCTGTTTTTTGTTGTTGTTTTACATTTTACGCCATTCCCTCGAGTTCAGTGAGCCGTAAAGAAAAAAACAAAAGCAAGCTTCGAAATAAGCTACAAAATGTGCAATTTATTTTTTCCTATATTTACTGATAACAGGCAGCCAAGGCAAGTTATAAATTCTGCCACAATGGGTTTACTGCGGTGGCTTATTCAGGGTATCAATATGTCTGTATGTATGTATGTAGTTTGTAAGTTTTTTTTTATGGGAAATCAATGATAAATGTCAAATGAGGTTTGTACTTTGTACATAATTGGTTTTGTTTACAGGAACTGCGAGATATCTAAGTAAACGAAGTAGATACTGGCACCCATTGCTGTTAAATTTCGATTACGATTAGTAATCAACTAGATTATTATTCAAAAGAATTGTATAATAATAATATAATTAATCCACCTGTAAACAAATTAATGATTACTAATTGAAGACGATTGTAAATAATCAAAAAGTATTTGGGAATCAAAAGTAATCAAAAATAACTTTAAAGAATTCTTTTGATTGGTTAGAAAAACTCAACTTTTTTATGCTCTCCCAAATATGTAAATTATCTAGCAGCTTTATAGAGAAAAGGTGATAGACTTGGCGCTTGTGTGATGAGAACGGAGCTCAAGTCCCACTAGGGGGATGCTTTAATACTTTTTTTAAATTTTATTATGAATTTAAAAATAGTTGAGGTCATAAGCTTACATTTAAGAGAGCATGAAAATGTTGAAAATAATCCAAATAAATTAAAAAGAATCAAAAGTAATTTTTGTAATTTTTTTTGGATTTCATTTGAAAATGTTGAAAATTAATAAAAAAAACAAGAAAGAAAGTCGGTCAAGCCCGACTATAACATACTCTGTACCAAGAAATTTTGTCTTTTGATCATAACTCGAAAACCGTTCATCCGATCTTCTTCATTCCTTTGGCGGATCGATAAGTTATTCTAATAACTAAATATGTCCAGAAGGAACAAGCCATCTATCTTCAAAACTGTGGGAGATATGACGTTTTTTCTAAATTGCGGGGGCGGGAGGGGGCGTGGCCAAAATTGAAAATAAACTTGATCTGCCTGCAGACTTAAGAAGCATATATCCCATACATGTCAAACCTCTATCTCTTACCATCTCTGAGATCTGTGCGTTCATACGGACAGACAGACGGACAGACGGACATGGCTATATCGACTCGGCTGTTGATGCTGATCAAGAATATATATACTTTATGGGGTCGGAGATGCTTCCTTCTGGATGTTACATACTTTTGCACAAACTTATAATACTCTATGTACCTACGGTACAGAGAATAAAAACTATAGGTTTTATGCTCTCCTAAATATATAAATTATCGAACAGCTTTATAGAGAAGAGGTGATGGACTCATCGCTTGTGTAATGAAAACGGGGCTTGAGTCCCACTAGGGGAATGCTTAAGTCCTTTTTTATGAATTTTAAAATAGTTGAGGTCATTAGTTTAGATTTAGGAGAGCTTGAAAATGTTGAAAATAATCCAAATAAATTAAAAAGAATCAAAAGTAATTTTGTGTATATTTTTATACCCTTGCAAAGGGTATTATAATTTTGCCCAGAAGTTTGCAACGCATAGAAATATTCATTTCCGACCCCATAAACTATATATATTCTTGATCAGGGTGACGAGCTGAGTCGATTGAGCTTTGTCCGTCCGTCTGTCTGTCTTTCTGTCTGTTTCTACGCGAACTAGTCTCTCAGTTTTAAAGCTATCGAGCTAAAATTTTGCACAGAATCTTCTTTTTGCGGCACACTACTAATATGTCGGAACCGACCGGATCGGATGACTATATCTCATAGCTCCCATAGGAACAATCGGTCGGAAAACTTGTTTTAGTATGAAAAACTCTTTTCTTTTAAATGGAAACGACTCCAAACTTTGTAATCGTAGGTTTCATATGTTTTTTTTATAATTCTACCAAGTTTTATCCAAATCGGACAACTATATGGCAGCTACATACAAAAGATAGGTCTGAAAAACAGTCCTGGTTAGAAAAACTTTTTTGTTTTTAATGGTAGCATCCTGTAATTTTGTACTTGTTTGTTTCTCGTGCTTTTAGACAATTCTACAAGTTTTTGTCCAAATCGGATGACTATATCATATAGCTCCCATACGAACGATCGGTCGGAAAATGGGAAAAAAGTATTTTTTGAAAATATTTAAGCGAGCACTTGCAAGGGTATAAAAACTTAGGCACAGACGAAGTTAGCTTA
This sequence comes from Lordiphosa fenestrarum, assembly GCA_035044985.1. NCBI lineage: Eukaryota > Metazoa > Arthropoda > Insecta > Diptera > Drosophilidae > Lordiphosa > Lordiphosa fenestrarum. The sequence continues at coordinate 374,935 of JAWNNO010005642.1, forward strand.
GCTTTCTCGTTTTAAATTTTATTATGAATTTCAAAATAGTTGAGGTCATTAGCTTACATTTAGGAGAGCATGAAAATGTTGAAAATAGTCCAGTATAGTTAGGAGAGCATGAAAATGTTGAAAATAGTCCAAATAAATAAAAAAGAATCAAAAGTAATTTTGTAATTATTTTTTTATTTCATTTGAAAATGTTGAAAATTAATAAAAAAAAAACGAGAAAGATATTCTAACTTCGTCTGTGCCTAAGTGTTGGTACCCTTGCAAGTGCTCGCTTAAATATATTCAAAAAATCATTTTCCCACATCCCACCCATTTTTCGACCGATTGTTCGTATGAGAGCTATATGATATAGACATCCGACTTGAACAAAAATTTGTAGAACTAGGAGAAAGCATGTAAAACAAAGAAATGCAAAAATTAGGGATGCTACCATTAAAAACAAAAAAGTTTTTCTAACTAAAACTGTTTTTTCACACCAATCTTTTGTATGACAGATATACCATATAGTTGTCCGATTTTGATCAAACTTTGCAAAATTATGAAAAAGCATAGAAAACCTTTAAATACAAAGTTTAAAGAGGTTTGCATTGATAAAAAAAGTTTTTCTCTCTAAAAATAGTTTTCTGACCGATTGTTCTATGAGATATAGTCATCCGATCCAGTCGGTTCCGACATATTAGTAGCGTGCAGCAAAAATAAGACTCTGTGCAAAAATTTCAACTCGATAGCTTCAAAACTGAGAGACTAGTTTGCGTAAAAACAGACAGACGGACGGACAAAGCTCAATCGACTCAGCTCGTCACCCTAATCAAGAATATATATACACTGAGAAAAAAATCAATCTAACACCAAGATTATAGTCTCGAAACCGAGACGAAACGGTAACAAAAATGCTCAAAGCAGGGAGACTACATACACTCACCTACTGAATTGGTGTTTCATTTAGTAAATCTTTTCAAATGTTATTAAGAAGCGGCATATTTTGTTTTAGGACTTCAAATTAAATCAACAAAAGCTATGCCAAAGTTATCGCCTAATCTTCCACATAACATCAGTTCATCCTCTGAAGCTACATTTTCCTAGATATACAGGTCTATTTCAGCTATCGATATCGATCATATTATGCGGAATTGTAACTGATAGCGCTTTGCTTTTTTGAAAACTAATTGTGTGACTCGGCTTTTACCTTCTTATATCCATTTATTTGCATTCAACTTTCTTAATGGCTAAAAAAAAAGCTTATAGCGAACTTTCTAATCCTTACTTGAATCTAGGATCTGTTTATAACTCCGATCGCTCGAATTCGGAAAGCAGAACAGGCCTGATAATCTTTGATACTATACTTTACAAAATATGTCCGCGAATCAAACCTAACTTGAGTTTTGAAGATAAATGGTTCGTACCTTTCAGACATATTTACACAGAAAAAAATAAGATCAAATATCGAGTTGATCTTCCAATATAATTTCAAAAATATCAATTTTTAAATATCCAAGAGCTACTATTTAATATCAATATAATGCTGTAGTATTACATTGATACTAAAAATATTATATTAATAAGCGAAATGCTCACAGTGATATGAAAAATACCCTAGTGACGTGATTTCAGATCAAAGTAGACATCGAAAATCTGAGGGCAGAAAGAGACAAATTGAGTTTCTTAAAACAAAGAGAGACAGCTATAGTCCAACTCGAAAAAGGCAAAAACAATGTTCATGTCTCTGCCGCAGCTAGCGAGACAGCGAATATTCTTACGATTTGTCTGTTTTTGCTTTCATTGCTGATTGCAATTCCCAACTGCTTAAAGCGGTGAGCGCATGGAGAGACATTCAAACAGCGACAGTCATTAGCGAAAAGCCTACTAAAGGTTGAATCGGGAGATTCATGAAACAGTACTGTGTAGGCAACCAGCTCTTTTTGGTGTATATAAATGCATAAGTTGCTTGATCAAACGCAACTTTTCGGGACCCCGAGCCAACTAAAGTCACTAATTATTATTCAAAAACATCTTTGGCAAAAATATAGCTTTGATATTATTAAATACACCATTGGTAATACATTAATCTCCCTTTGATATTATAAAAATATATATTAAATATTTCAGCCATGTCGTACAGGTATTGTGAAAATACTGCATTGATACTATAAAAATATATCAGGGATATTAACAAATATCAGATTGTTGATCTGAAACATTTCACATTGATATGTTCGAAATGTACGAGTGATATTTTCGATCATATCAACTGGGTATTCTTCAGATGAAGGCCGATTCGATGCTGAAAAATACCCGATTGATACTAAATATCGTGATCTTTTTTTTCTGTGTAGTAATCAGGATTATTTATCGATCCGCCAAAAGAATGGCGAAGATCGGATGAGCGGTTGTCGAGTTCTGATCAAAAGAATGCTTTCAGCTGCTGCTACAGCATAAAGATTTTTATATACTAAACTAAGATTGATCCACAGAACCACCAAAAACCATTAAATGATCCGAACCGTCTGTTCAAAAACTGTGTGAACCACTGGACCGAACCAGTCCTTAATTTCGAGCGGTTGCATCCCCGGTATATACACAATAATGTCTGAACATAATCCGGCGAAAATTTGTGTTATATGCCCCAGTCCGAACTTACCCCGAAGCACAGTAAACGCGAACTGGGTACAAGGTTTCACCATTTATTGGTCCAAGAGATGTTTGCAATAAACGGTTGCTACAGTTTTTTGGATCATAAGGACCAGGGTTTCTATGAGAGAGTTATAATGAAATTATCCTCAACATAGCAGAAAGTTATCGAACAAAACTGCTCAAATTTGACTTACCTCGGATCATTCTATATATACAAAATAGACTCTTCCATTTCCTACAAAAATTATGGATTCTAATTTTACTTCACCTACATTTTCTTCATTTGTGTTTACGCGTCTACGTGGCCGTAAGTTGACCCTGGGCACTTGTGGTCTAGACATTGCCATTAAAGCTTGATGGGGTATATAAATCCGTTTGTAATGAGCAGAGGTCAAACGAATGAAAGATGTGGTATTTATTTGTAGACATAGGCTAGGGACACAGAAACACCCAAGCCAATGGACTGATTCAAAGGAATGGGAGTTTTTTTTTGGCACTTTAAAGGAATATTCTTTAGAGAGCCGCGGTTCTGTCTCTCGAAATTCCTGCTTTGTAGGTTTGGTTCCAGACTCGGTTTGGCCCAAGTTTCAGCTAACTTAAATACAATGTTCTGAATTTCTTTATTTCAAACCTGAACCTTGGTTTGGCTCAAGTTTCAGCAAATTCAAATAGAACATGCTGAATTCCTTCATTTCGCGCCTGAAACTTGGTTAAACGACCCTTTTAAGATCTGGCTGCTTGCAGGGCTGGTTAAAAATGGACACGAAATATTGATATGTGGGCGAATGGCATTCAAAGGCTTATCTATCAATACAAATCCCATTGAAGTCGTCACAGTTTGCCCCAAAATAATTAACATATTTAAGCTAATGACTAAAGCCATCAGTTCCGTCTGATCAACCGGGTTTTTGTTTAATGAAGCTTTGCCAGCAAAGATATAATAGATTGCCTGCCCCCCTTCCCAGTGCACAACTCTGTGCAAGCACAACATTCATTACAGTAATTAAGACCTAAGCAGATGTAAGCTCCTACAGTCTCCATAACAAAAAAAAAAGAGAATGTGCAGGCGTATTTCTAATGGAAACCTGTTTTACTTATTACTTACAGAGCCACTCAACACGTTGACGGCGACGACGACTACTACCACAAGTCTACAAGATGACGCAGAGCAAACAACCACTGGGGGCGGCATCCACCTATACCACAACAAACGCATCCTCAGATGTGTTGCTCAACAATTTCCAGCTGAAAAAGAAAAGCTATCGAGTATTATTACATGGCCAGCAATTGGTATGGGAGCGTATGCCAAAGATTAAGCATACAGCAACACTGTCCAGCGAGACGAAGACACCTCTGCCGGATGAGCCGAGCTCCTGCAACAATGGAGGGCCCTGTTCCTATGGTCCCACCAGCCATCTATTACATCTAGATGACATCATCAGCATTAAGATGGGTGACACCAAGCTGGCCTCATTGAAACCACCCTCGGCTAGCACACATTTGGAACAGCAGGAGCAGCAGGTGTTGCAGAAACCTACCAGTCAGTACCTGACCATTAATTATGCCAAGCGCCTAACCAAATCCAAGACAGATTGCAATCGCTGGGAGTTACAGCGCTTGACATTCTACAATGCGGATCCCTATATAGTGCGCCAGTGGGAGATGGAGTTGCAGGCACGTCTGGCCAGTTCCTCACCCACTCGTATGCGTGTAAACCGCCTGCTGGTCTTCATTAATCCTTATGGCGGACGCAAGGCGGGTGCTCAGACCTATGAACGTCAGGTGAAGCCAATTTTCCAGTTGGCCGGCATAGATGCCACCTGTATTACCACCCAGCGTGCTAATCAGATACGTGATATACTGCTCAGTCATGACCTCAGCTGCTATGATGCGGTCTGCTGTGTGGGTGGTGATGGCACAGTGGCCGAGGTCATAAACGGCTTGCTCTTTCGGCGTATGCGAGAACTGGGTCTGGATGAGCAACGACCGTCGTATATACCCAGACCAGGTCTGCCAGTGGGTGTAATCCCTGCTGGGAGCACGGACACCATAGCCTATAGTATGCATGGCACAGCGGATGTACGCACAGCGGCCATTCATGTGATATTGGGCCAGCATCGCGGATTGGATGTGTGCAGTGTTAGAAACAGTCGTTCCCTGTTGCGTTTCTGTGCCAGTGTGCTGAGCTATGGTTATCTGGGGGATGTGGCTGCACAGAGTGAGCAGTATCGTTGGATGGGTACACGGCGGTATGAGTACAGCGGTGTCAAGGCCTTTATCAGCAATCGTGGTTATGAGGCAGAGTTGCGTTTACTCGAGGAGGCCGATCTACAGCCTACACCTGTAGAGGAGGAGGTGCCACAGAGTCCCTTAAGCCCGACTCATTCCGTTTGTTATGCCAATTGTCAACGTTGCAGCTTTGCCAGTTCCATTATGGAGGATCAACGATCCTCTCTTCTCAGCCAGCCGCAGGATGAGCAAGAGCAGCCGCCTGTGGATGAAACAGTACCTCATTTGTCGGCCAGCGAGGCGGCTTTACTTAGACCTGTCACACGTCCTGTTGGACTTCAGCTACCCAATTCACTTAATTCCAGCCTGAATCTGACGAATGGTTCTTGGAAAGTGATTAGAGGCAATTTCTTTATGATTTGTGGTGCCAACATTACCTGTGCCTGTTCCCGTAGCCCCAATGGCATCTCTCGTTATAGCCATCTAGGCGATGGTTGTCTGGATTTGATACTTGTTAGAAAAACTTCGCTGCTGAATAATGTGCGATTTCTATTGAACACCGCCGGTAGAGGAGGCGACATTGTAAGTAATAGGATTCATTTTTCAAAGCACCAACTTACTTTTGATCATTTCAGCGGAATCTGCCTTTTGTGGAGGTCTATCGTACTAGATCATTCAATTTCCGTACCTTGTCGGCGGCCAGCAATGAGGAAACCTACAGTCTGGCAGGCTCCTGTCAGCCCATAGCACAAAATGAGGCGGGACAGCCTGACTCCTCTGCATATTCCAGCTGGAATTGTGATGGCGAGGTGGTCACCGATCTGGACATTACCATGAGGTGAATATGAGAATTTATATAACAACCAAATGCTCTACATCACCCCTTTTTTCTTCAGCTCCCATTGCCAGCTCATTGATGTGTTTATGCGCGGTCCACATTCCTATAGCAAGCCACTTAAGGGCGTCGCCACGCCCCCCACCACACCAGCCAGCTCCAGCGATAATGTGTACTGCTGCTGCAAGGATTAGAAGCTTTAAATTTAGTTAATCTTAAAGAAAAACCAACAAAAAATAATTTGGCCGTGAAAAAATTTAGCTTGTAATTGTGGGTTAGCCTAGCTCAGCTATCTATACATAAGTGTATATACGAATTGTACTAAATTGATATTCTTTGACTGTATTATGACATCTGAAAGATGCAAAACGCAAACAGAAAAAAAAACACATAACATTCCCCTCTTGGAAGAAGGCATGCATTATATATTATATATTCTGTATACTGGTATACGGGAAAATAAAGCATTTTTAATTGAAAAGTGTAAGCACTATTTGATGTGATATCTCGTCTCTTTAGAGTTGACCCATTTAATATCCAAGACATGCATTCATTATACCCTTGCAAAGGGTATTATAATTTTGCCCAAAAGTTTGCAATGCATAGAAATATTCATTTCCGACCCCATTAACTATATATATACTTGATCAGGGTGACGAGCTGAGTCGATTGAGCTTTGTCCGTCCGTCTGTCTGTCTGTCTGTTTCTACGCGAACTAGTCTCTCAGTTTTAAAGCTATCGAGCTGAAATTTTGCACAGAGTCTTCTTTTTGCTGCACACTACTAATATGTCGGAACCGACCGGATCGGATGCCTATATCTCATAGCTCCCATAGGAACAATCGGTCGGAAAACAAGATTTAGTATGAAAAACGTTTTTCTTTTAGATGGAAACGACTCCAAACTTTGTAATCGTAGGTTTTATATGTTTTTTTTATAATTCTACCAAGTTATATCAAAATCGGACAACTATATGGTATAGCTGCCATACAAAAGCTAGGTCTAAACAAGAAAGAAAGTCGGTCAAGCCCGACTATAACATACTCTGTACCAAGAAATTTTGTCTTTTGATCATAACTCGAAAACCGTTCATCCGATCTTCTTCATTCCTTTGGCGGATCGATAAGTTATTCTAATAACTAAATATGTCCAGAAGGAACAAGCCATCTATCTTTAAAACTGTGGGAGATATGACGTTTTTTCTAAATTGCGGGGGCGGGAGGGGGCGTGGCCAAAATTGAAAATAAACTTGATCTGCCTGCAGACATAAGAAGCATATGTCCCATACACGTCAAACCTCTATCTCTTACCATCTCTGAGATCTGTGCGTTCATACGGACAGACAGACGGACATGGCTATATCGACTCGGCTGTTGATGCTGATCAAGAATATATATACTTTATGGGGTCGGAGATGCTTCCTTCTGGATGTTACATACTTTTGCACAAACTTATAATACTCTATGTACCTACGGTACAGAGTATAAAAATCAGCCCGGAACACTGAAAAAAAATTATGGTTCGGTTCACCAGCTGGAACAAGCGTTTTGGTTCGGCTTAAAACCGGTTTGCATCCCTGGAAAAAAGATGCATTCAATATCCGTATTATTTTGCTTCAAGTTTCGCATAAAGTAGTCGGTAATCGATAGCCCGATAAACTGCCGGTCAAGTATGGCCGTAGACGGGAAACAGAAAGACACATTGGACTTCGAATTTCGGCAGCAAAAAAAGTGATGTAAGAAACAAAAAGTGAATTATACACCAAGTAATGTACATGTACTTAAATGTATATATTCGAAGGCATTTATATAATTGTTTTATCGCTCTGTTCCTTTCCAAGCGGGCGTCGGTCTTTTGATCAACTGGAATTAAAAGAATATTTCATCAAGATCCAATGGATATCAAAAGAGTATATTTTTCAACTGTTCAAAAATATAGTTCTATGTATATTTTAATATCCTTATTTTGAAAATTAATGGACTTCGAAAAAATCCAATAGATCATAAAAAAAGGATATTGCGCTATCCAGTCCAAATGTATGCCGCAAAATCATCTCGGAAATCATTAAAAACAATACAATTTTTTCTGAGTATGTAAGGTGTATACAGATTATATTCAATCGAAACTTTAAGGCGTTCTCCAGCATATTGGTACGCTGTCATAGTAAGTTGTACGGTTAAAGACCAAAGGACTTCCGGGAATCAGTAGAACAGTTCTGTGTAACGCGTCTTCTTAAAGTTTATCTTTCAGTCTTTTGAGACTAGATTATAAAATGTATTGACAATTCCAATCACAATTTTACAATGCCATCTTTCTAGGTACTTTTTACAAATTTAAGCAAGTGTTTCGACTCCGTCAATTGACACGCTATTCACATTGAAATTATAAAATCTTGAAGGCCTATTAGATTATCGAGGCAGCTTTAAGCTAAGTGCACACAGGTATATTATTTGCACATGGTGCCAGATTTTGTTGGGACTTAAGACAAAAGCTATGGTTCCATTAGCAAATAAAGTTGCTTAAATATGACCGGAAAGTTCACCTATTTAGCTCAAATTTGTATCAGAATTTGTTCAAATATTTTCCGGTGTGTACTAAGCTGAAGTTTTTGACAAGACACAAATGTAATCATATTAAATTTGTTGCCTAAAAACTGGAAATTTATTTGCAGGAATCAAAAGTCAATCAAAATTAGCCATCAATTTATCATCATTTTTCAGAACCCTCAATAAAAAGACTAATTTTTAATTTCTAATTATTTTAAATGCACTTTACTTTTATTTATATATGCAGTATATAAAAACAGACTAATTTCCAATAATTTCAACTGTTGTCCCATAGTGCAAAGCATGAATGCATTTTAAATTTAGCGCCTACTAGTGTCAAAAGTCTACTATGCTTGTCTCACTCTAGCCCCAGTCCGCCAATTACCACACGCAGTGTGACCAAACTGGGCTGCTGCCGTTTTTTTGCTAGTCAGCCTGCGGTCACACTGCCACTGACTAGCTTTTTATTTGTGCTCGTCATTCTCCGGCTGGAACTAACAAATTTCTGCAAATTAACGTTGAAACATAAATTAAACATGTTGAACAATTACAACAACTTTGCCCAGCCCCTGTGGCACAATGGACCCACTCCCGGCGAGTTCTACAACTTTACCGGTGGCCAACAGCAGCAGCAAATACAGCAACTGCCTCGCGAGCTGACCACAGCTGGACCCTACGGCACCAAGCGCAATACGTGAGTGGGCCAAACATTTAAATCAATTAAACATATTTGGTTACATGCAATATACCTTCTGCAGGGCTGCCATCACCACCGGATCTTCCGTTTTGGGCATTCGCTTCGATGGCGGCGTCATGATTGCCGCCGATACCCTGGTGTCCTATGGCTCTTTGGCTCGCTATCAGAACATTGACCGCATTTTCAAGATCAATAACAAAATTCTGTTGGGCGGCAGCGGCGACTTTGCTGACATACAGTCCATCAAGCGTAGCATTGATCAGAAAATGATTGAGGATCAGTGCTGTGATGACAACATCGATATGAAACCCAAGGCCTTGTCCAGCTGGCTGACGCGTGTGCTGTATGGACGACGCTCACGCATGAATCCCTTGTACATTGATGTCATAGTCGGTGGCATTGATGAGGAGGGTAAGCCCTTCCTGAGCAATGTGGATTTGCGTGGACGTGCCCATGAGGACTATGTGGTGGCCACCGGCTTTGGCCGTCATTTGGCCTTGCCTTTGGTGCGTGAGCGTCGTGCAGCGGACGGTTCAGAGTTTACGGCCGAGGAGGCTTCCAATATGGTAGGTTTCTGTTGTACAGCGAGAGAATATTGAGATAATAACATTTTGTTTTTCAGATACGCAAAGCCATGGAGGTGTTGTACTATCGTGATACCCGCAACATTTCCCACTATACTGTGGGCGTTTGCACAAAGGATGGCTGCGTGGTGGAGGGACCCTTTAAGGTCAATGAGAACTGGACTTATGCCTCCGGCATTAAGGGCTATTAAAAGAAATGTAATTTAAGTCATATTGAAAAGGGGTTTTGGTCTTTTGTTTGCAAAACAACTTAATTAAATTCCAAAAATACTTTTTTGAAGATTTAACTTGTTTGCTGAATGCATTATTCAAACATCTTGGAAACAAAGGTCATCTAGGCAGCTTTTAAAAACTATTGGTCGTTATTACTTATACTTTTATGAGCACTGTAAAGTACCAAAACATTGTACTGAACAATTGATTGATTCTTTTATATACGGGATGCAAAAACACCTCGAAAATGCAGCTTATCCATCACTGTAGGATTCCTAATAGGCTAGTAAAATGAAGTAACAGTTTATTAGTTTAAGAAGGGAGGAACACTAGTCCCATCTTTTCATAGAGCGTCCATCAAACTCATCCTTGAAATGAACCGAATTATTTTCTTGTGCAGTTTTCGGTTCGGAATTCTAAAACATTAACAACACCGCTCTGGTTTGCAGTTCGATTTATCGTCGGGTTGGTTCCCAACCAGCCTGCATACCTGCCATTCCATTTGGACTGGATATGTTTTTAATAATCTTTGAATCAGCCAACGGAGCCGAAAATCATTCAAATTATGATCATTATACCCTTGCAAAGGGTATTATAATTTTGCCCAGAAGTTTGCAACGCATAGAAATATTCATTTCCGACCCCATAAACTATATATATTCTTGATCTGGGTGACGAGCTGAGTCGATTGAGCTTTGTCCGTCCGTCTGTTTCTACGCGATCTTGTCTCTCAGTTTAAAAGCTATCGAGCTGAAATTTTGCACAGAGTCTTCTTTTTGCTGCACACTACTAATATGTCGGAACCGACCGGATCGGAATACTCTATCCATAGGAACAATCGGTCGGAAAACTAGTCTTAGTATGAAAAACTTTTTTCTTTTTAATGGAAACGTCTCCAAACTTTGGAGTCGTAGGTTTTCTATGTTTTTTTTATAATTCTACCAAGTTTTTTTAAAATCTGACAACTATATGGTATAGCTGCCATACAAACGATAGGTCCGAAAAACAGTCTTAGTTAGAAACACTTTTTTGTTTTATTTGTTTGTTTCTCATGCTTTTACATAATTCTACAAGTTTTTGTCCATATCGGATGACTATATCATATAGCTCCCATACGAACGATCGGTCGGAAAATGGGAAAAAGTATTTTTTTTAAATATTTAAGCGAGCACTTACAAGGGTATAAAAACTTCGGCACAGATGAAGTTAGCTTAGCTTTCTCGTTTTTCATATCCCTTGGATGATTAAATAGATATTAAATACAAGTCCGGTCCAAATGGATACATCCCTCATCATCCAATGGATATTTACATTGAAATTGTCCAGATGTTTGTAACGCATGGAAGGAAGCAATTCCGACCCTATCTCTCTACACACGTATATGGGCATTTCCGCAAAAAGGTCCACCGACACGCAAAAATTAAAAGTAGTTAAAAACACTATATTTTGTCACATTTTCCCAGGGAAACAATTAAATTAAACTAAATTTAACTAGTAGCAAATTTGCTCATAGCCCGTTTCGAGATTTTCGAACCCAAATTCGCGCAATCACAGTTTTTCTCATTTTTATACTTTTATGCCAAGTTTTTTCTTAAAAAATTGCCCATGGATTTCATTGACTTTCAAGGGCGTAGCCAGCTTTCGGCGAAGGGGGGGCAAAACAATTTTTCCAGCCCTTAAAACTCCAAAAACTTCCAAAAAGTAACCGAAAATTTTTACAAGCCAATTGAAATTATTTAAGGGGCTACGCCCTTGTTGACTTTTGATATCTAAATCTGTTCTAAGGGTCCAAAGGGTTAAAAAAGGTTGGACAAGAGGCTATATCAAACTATGTAATTGCAATTAACTGTAAGTTTTTGCTTTGCATTAATCAGAAACCACATAAATATCTTGATGGAAAAAATGTCGCGTTCGACATGTCACGTAGCGACACAGATCAATATTTAATGAAAAAAAAAATACAGAAGATTTCCAAATCAAACAAAATGCATTTGAAAGAGCAATTCATTGATAAGATATCAAATCAATTTGGTCTTTGATGGGGCCTCAGGATTCGCTAAACTTTGTCTTTATATAGAGAGGCACGAAAATCACTTCTGTTTTTGTCGTGTTCGAATCGCTTCTTATTTTGTGTATATTTTGGTAACTCGACTTCACTTGCTATTCTCTTTTAGCAATAATTAAAGTGCTAGCGAAGACCTTTAATATGAAGTAAAGAACGAATTAAAAATGCGCTTTAGTTTGTTTGTTTTTATACTCTGTACCGTAGGTACACAGAGTATTATAAGTTTGTGCAAAAGTATGTAACAGGCAGAAGGAAGCATCTCCGACCCCATAAAGTATATATATTCTTGATCAGCATCAACAGCCGAGTCGATATAGCCATGTCCGTCTGTCCGTCTGTCCGTCTGTCCGTATGAACGCACAGATCTCAGAGATGGTAAGAGATAGAGGTTTGACGTGTATGGGACATATGCTTCTTATGTCTGCAGGCAGATCAAGTTTATTTTCAATTTTGGCCACGCCCCCTCCCGCCCCCGCAATTTAGAAAAAACGTCATATCTCCCACAGTTTTGAAGATAGATGGCTTGTTCCTTTTGGACATATTTAGTTATTAGAATAACTTATCGATCCGCCAAAGGAATGAAGAAGATCGGATGAACGGTTTTCGAGTTATGACCAAAAGACAAAATTTCTTGGTACAGAGTATGCTATAGTCGGGCTTGACCGACTTTCTTTCTTGTTATACTCTGTACCGTAGGTACACAGAGTATTATAAGTTTGTGCAAAAGTATGTAACAGGCAGAAGGAAGCATCTCCGACCCCATAAAGTATATATATTCTTGATCAGCATCAACAGCCGAGTCGATATAGCCATGTCCGTCTGTCCGTCCGTCCGTCTGTCTGTCTGTCTGTCCGTATGAACGCACAGATCTCAGAGATGGTAAGAGATAGAGGTTTCACATGTATGGGACATATGCTTCTTATGTCTGCAGGCAGATCAAGTTTATTTTTAATTTTGGCCACGCCCCCTCCCGCCCCCGCAATTTAGAAAAAACGTCATATCTCCCACAGTTTTGAAGATAGATGGCTAGTTCCTTGTGGACATATTTAGTTATTAGGATAACTTATCGATCCGCCAAAGGAATGAAGAAGATCGGATGAACGGTTTTCGAGTTATGATCAAAAGACAAATTGTCTTGGTATAGAGTATGTTATAGTCGGGCTTGACCGACTTTCTTTCTTGTTTTACTTTTAATGTGAACGACGACCGCGTTCGACAGAATGGAAATGCCCATATAAGAGTTTGTCCTGACTGATTCACTGACTGACTGATTGGCAATCATCGCACAGCCTAAACGGAAAAGCGTCGGATAAGTTTGTATGGGGAAAATTTTATTTTTCATCCGATTGACTTGAATCTCGGTTTGTAAGCAAAGTATGCGAAATAATTGGACACGTGTTTTCCCGATTTCGGAAAATCCGCCCACAAGGAAAATTCCCGGAAAATTCTATATGCAAAAATCTATTTTTCACCCGATTGACTTGAAATTCGGTTCGTAAGGAAAGAAAGTAATATAAATAGAGATGTTATTTTCCGATGTTGGAAAATTGGACCGTAAAGTCGGAAAATTCCCGGAGAAGTGTCGGATAAGTTTGTATGGGACAAATTTTAATTTTCATCCGATGGAATTAAGACTCGGTTTGTGAGCAAAGTATGCGAAATAATTGCACGGGAAAGCTCCCGCCCACAAAGAAAATTTCCGGAAAATTCGATTTGCAAAAATCAACGGTACGATAACGATAACGATAAAGATAGCGATAGCGATAGAGATAATGATAAGGACTATACTGAGGATGACAGCGGTGAAGCTCGTCGGGCTATATGCTAGTAAAGTATTTATATTCTTCGCTGCTGCAGCCCATTAGCAGCGCTGCTTTCAGCATCATAATTGTTGATGAGCTTATAGTTTCGTATGTTATACTCAGGCTTGACCGACTTTCTTTCTTGTTTCTATTTGGTATCCACCCCAGCTCTTTTATATAGCGACTTTGTGAGCTGGTTTATATACACTCCCAGATATCTGTGTCCTTGGAGATGAGCTAGAGAATGATCTTCCACGTAGTCTTCGGGGCAATCGTCTCTCCTTAAAGTGTAGGTGACGTTGGCTCACTTCGCTTGATTGATTCCAATATTCTAGCGCCTTGTCCATTTGCAAAAACGATACCATATATTGCTGTTGAATGTCCGTCGCGCTGTAGATACAAGGGTGTAGATACCCAGTGGCGCAAATGCTCATTATTACGTCCATTATTAATGCATTACCTCTCGCCTGTATGCATTCAAAAACCCAATACAACCTGCCTTACTTTCTTAAGAAATGGCCAAATTTTCCGCACGGTACATGAGTTTATTGAATTTTGTAATGCAGAAAGTAATGACGTGCCGAAGTTTCTTTCAGGTCCCCATTACACAAGCGTATTCTTTTACCATATTGTAATGCAGAAATTCTCGAGCCATTACAAATGCGCTGAAAAAAAATCTCATAGGTAATGCATTACATTGTGGCTCGTACGTAATGCATTATTTTGACCGACCACATTCAGCCCAGCGCCACTGGGTACAAGGGCGAAAGTAGCAAGCCCAGCGGCGGAGAGCGGAGAGATGTGTTTTGTCGAAAGTATGCATTACGCCTGACGAAAAAGTAATGCACTACACCTGCTTCTAATCTATAAAGGAATAGTAAACAGACTGCCTACGAGCTGCACTACAATTTTGAAAAAGTAATACGCATTTGTAATGGGAATCCGATGACAGTTCGGCTCTAGCATACATCCTGTATTACCAGTAATGCAGGATGTGCGCACACCGTTTACAAAGCGGCCATGCATATGGCAAAGTAAACCGGGCTGTATGAGACTATTTCCGGCATACAGAAGGCAAAGTAATGCAGGAGTAATCCATTACGTAATGGCAATGGAAAGGAAAAGGTTCTGTGCGTCATTTGTGGGAATGTTACTTCCAGTGAGCATATCTATGGTGGAAAATGTGTAAAGGAGTTGTGACACACCGGCACGTATATGTTTTGTGCACGATTCAGCTACATCAAGTACGAAGAAGCGGTGTACCAGGCGGCTAATTGACCAAAACATGAATTAAATTGTTTACCCAACTCGCCTTTCAATTGGACCATTGTTTCACGTGCTGTGTGGCACCGTCTTGCTGAAACCACATGTCAGCCAAGACCAGCTCTTCAATTTTGGCCAAAAATAGTTTGTAATCATCGCACAATAGCGCTGTCTATTCACAGTAACGTTCCTGCCTTCGTCATCTTTAAAAAAGATCGGTCCAACGATGCATCCGGCCCATAATCCACAACAAACAGTGCATTTTTAGGGATGTCTTCTTTCTGCTCTTCACATCAAATACGGTAATTTGGTTTGTTCACGTAAACCATTCTACTAGAAATGAGCTTCTTCGCTGAACACAATTTTTCGACAAAAAAGTGGCATGCATATTAATAATAAAATTCAATAATCTGCCAGAGTTGTTCATTTGTAAGTCGATTCATGGTTAAATTATAGACCAAATTGAACATGTTTGACCGTAGCATGTGACACTAAAACATCTGAGCTGCCACAAACTGTTTTGCCAAAAAGAAATTTGTTAAGAAATCATCCTTCAGCTGGTTTCTGGGTACTAAATCGAAGGCCTGGTAGTAAATTTGATCGATAGTTGAGTATTAACTTCTAAAGTTCACTTGGAACTCATTTATTATGTTGTATTCGCACTCGGAATTCCAGCTTCGTTTCATCATTTTGAACTTCTGTAGCAAGCTCCATCGTTGACAATACCTACTAAGGGTGCTAATCATTTCTGGCATGCTAATCAACCACATCACGTCCGCATATATCTATGTATCACAATCAGTGAACTTTGTTTGCAGCTTGGACAATTCACGAGCGGCTGAGATGGTCCCCTGTTTGACCACAAAACAAACTAGTAGAACAACTAAATCATACACATTTTACATTAGGCTTAAAGTGTAATGAAACTTTACACACAGGAAATTACTCCACACAAATTGCACCTACATAGGATTCTCTAACCAAATATCGATTACATATTTTAATACATTCAAATAATAATTGTGGCTAATTGTAATTTTAAATAATTTTGATCCATTACAACAGATGCCAAATGGTGTCTTTAAGTTGCGCTGCTCCAAATTTTAGTTCAGCATGGTGTGCCTGTCGTAGATGTGGCGCCGTTGCTCACGCACTTGCCTCTTCCATTTATCCTGCTGATGGCCCACACGATTCAAAACATTGGCTCGAGCACTGAGCTCTTGATTAGTGGCCGCGGGCAAAGGAGGTGTTGGTTCATCCTGTCAAAAGATATGCCCAGATTAATAACGTTAACATTAAGATCAAAAGGAGTTAGTTTGGATTGGGTTAGAGCGTGTGGGGGTGTGTGTGTGTTTTGGGTTAAAAACTTCAACAGAAAATGAAACAAAAAAGGTGGAATTTTAAGCAATCTATTCATCATCTTGGACTGCCACTAGTATACTATATTGTATGCCTGCATATCTGGATTGTTTCATATGTACATCTTCATTGGTGTGCTCCTGGTAGTTGGCCTTGACGCGCTTGTTCAGCAACGGGTCCAGACACATAAGGAAGAGCATGTATATCACTAAAATGGAAATGATCCAGATGACTATGATGACCACGACCTAAAAAAAGGGAAGTATACGACGTGAGACTCAGCTTTAAGGAATGACAAGATACACCTACCTTGATCAAGGTGGTGTTACGTGCCAAATGGGAGCATTTGCATTCGGCGCACAGCGGCAGCTCCTTGCCATGGGCATCCAGGCTGGGCAGCAAAGCGCCAGCACACACACTGAAGCGGGAGTGGGTCATTAATAACAAATGCAACAAGGAATTTTTGATGACCTACCAATCTGTGGCGGGCGCAACTGTGCTGGAAGAATTGGAAGCAGCTGGTGGAGCAGCTGAAACTTTGGGAGCAGGAGCCGGGGGAGCAACACTCACTGTGGTGGACTTTGGTGTGACGGCTGCAGCGGCGGGTTGTGCACTTAGTTGGCTGGCATTGCTATTGTTGCTGGCCGTCTCAGCCTTTGTTTGTGTTTACGGGGCGAGAGAGATGCAAGACACAATACAGGCGCAGTTACAGTTATCTTTCTGCAGGGAGGACTTACCCATGTCACGCCAACTAAATAACATATCGCCAGTAATGCAGCGTAGATCAGCAAACGCTTGTGTGCCATTAATTTTCGTATGAATTCAATTATCTTGGTTAATGAAGGTTTTTAACGGGACGCAGGTAAAAAAAAAACCAACTAGTAATTCGGATTACAGTGTGACCATATTTGAAAATATACTAACGCCTACGGTCTAACTGGCAACAGTGTTGCCAACTCGTTAGCTAGATATACATACGGCTACAAAATAGCTAGTTTTTTTGTTTAGTTTTTAAAAGCTATTTGTTTTTATTTGAAAATAATGTGTTTAACCAATAGATTTAACTTAAGCTGGCAATCCAAGAATACCTTTTCCCACTAACCAGGCGAACACTTCTCAAGAAAATCATTTTGTAAAAAAATTCATCGAGTAAACATAGCAAAATAAAACAAAGAGAGAAAACACAAGTGCCAAAATGAAAATGAAAGTGGATGAAAGAGAGGCCCATTTTTGGAGCATAAATTCATTACTCATTTGGTCAAAAATATTTTTGATGAATGAATCCACGTCAGATATAAACATTTTATACACAAAATTATGGCCCGAATACCTCCACCGACGACGAAAATTTCGTCGAAACACACAAATTCGTGTGTGGCTGGCCTTCTTTCCATTGTCAATTTGCAATTTAACCTGCAAACATTAATTTTCATTATTCATTTGACCTAAAACGTGTTCAACAGATGTCAATATCTGTATTAACCATCAAACTAGCTTAAATATCCACCAGCCTCTGAATATCAAATCTACCCGCCCTCTGCGTACGAAAAACTCCAAAAATTTACAGAAAAATAGCTAACTTGTCAACGCTGACTGCACCAGCCCTGACTGTCAAAACCATTTGTTTGCGTGTTCAACGAGCTTCTGCTTGGAGGGGAGAGGCAGCATTTTGATTTGCAACAATTTAAATATTAGTTAAAGTACTTAATCCTCACTGAAACCAGAGAGCCAAGACAAAATGCTGCAACTCATCCTGCTCATGGGCCTGACCCTGCTCAGCTGCCTGCCCAGCCACCAAGGTATGATTGCCGACTTTATGTGGTCTTCTGTGATTGGCCACGCCGCCGCTTTAACAACCGCCCTCGGTCAATTTCACTGATATTCGTTATCCCCAGCAGCTAGCCAAACCAATGTCATGACGTGTGGTTCCATACTTAAACTGCTCAACTCGGACTATGCCTATCGCCTGCACTCGCACGATGTTAAATATGGCTCCGGTTCGGGCCAGCAATCGGTGACCGGTGTGGAACAGAAGGAGGATGTGAACAGCCACTGGGTGATCAAGGCGCAGTCCAACGAGCTGTGCGAGCGTGGTGAACCCATCGCCTGTGGCCATACCATACGACTGGAGCATTTGACTACCAAAAAGAATTTGCATTCGCATCATTTCTCATCGCCGCTGTCGGGTGAACAGGAGGTCTCCGCCTATGGGGCGGATGGTGTGGGCGATACCGGCGATCATTGGGAGGTGATATGCTCCAATGACAAATGGATGCGTGATGCTCATATCAGACTGCGACACATTGATACCGGCATGTATTTGGGCATGTCGGGTCGTTCCTATGGTCGACCCATTTCCGGGCAAATGGAAATTGTGGGTGTGCACAAGCCGCAGCATGGTACACGATGGTCCGCCGCGGAAGGTCTTTTTATAGTGCCCAAAGATAAGGATCAGCTGACGCATGAGGAATATTCACACACCGAACTGTAGTTGCCATGAGCATAGAGGAGGATCCTACTATATTTTAGTTTTTTTTAAATTATAAATTAGTTGAATTTTTTCAATGTAAATTAGAAAGTTCAGAGTGTTTGTGTATTTCAACCAAAAACAACAACAAATTGAATGGATTTAAATGCGAACAAAAGCAAATCAAACCAAATTGCGCAGAGAAAAATTATGATTTGTCTACTTTTATGGTAATCTTCTGAGATTTAAACAGGTGCACAAGTTCTGGAAATCGCTTTATAGTTGAAAGATCAAATTTCTTCAGGCTGTACTAACCAAAATGGAAGAGCTGGACTTGGCTGACAAGTGGCGCGCTAAACAATGAACCAATTGAAAGGCGTGTGAACAGTTTGTTTCACGTTTTGGGGCAGATTCATTGGCCGCCCAAATCGTGCGGTGTAACGCCCTTAGATAACTTTTTTGTGGATCTATGTTAAGGCTCATGTCTATAGCTACAATCCCGCAACAGTTGACGCTC
Organism: Lordiphosa fenestrarum; assembly: GCA_035044985.1. Classification (NCBI taxonomy): domain Eukaryota; kingdom Metazoa; phylum Arthropoda; class Insecta; order Diptera; family Drosophilidae; genus Lordiphosa; species Lordiphosa fenestrarum. Next base: position 394,142 of record JAWNNO010005642.1, read on the forward strand.
TGGAAGCCAATATTAAAGAGTTTAATAGTAACATACCCGACGACAGTGTGTCAAAATCAGGGTTCGGAATTGCTCACGAGCGAGCCGCGCGCTCTGCCTCATTTCGGCTCTCGCTCAGAGCTGAGAGCCGCTTTTCGAGAGCCGGGAGCACTAAACGCCTCACAGCTCGTGAGCCACAGCTTCTGGCTCAGAGCAGTGAGCCACAGCTCGGGAGCCGTGAGCCATCAACCGGCTCTCGGCTCGTGAGTCACAGCACTCGGCTCTGAGCTGTGAGCCACAGCTCTCGGCTCATGAGCCAATAACCAGCTCTCGGCTCGTGAGCCACAGTTATCGGCTCTGAGCTGTGAGCCATAGCTCTCGGCTCGTGAGCCATAGCTCTCGGCTCATGAGCCATAGCTCTCGTCGGCTCGTGAGCCATAGCTCTCGGCTCGTGAGCATTAGCTCTCGGCTCATGAGCCATAGCTCTCGGCTCGGGAGATACAGCTATCGGCTCTGAGCCGTGAGCCATAGCTTGGGAGCCGTGAGCCATCAACCGAGAATGCTTTTGCTTCTTCTGGTGGCTATGTCCACTTTAAGAGAATCCATTTTGGTGCGAAGTTTCTTGGTAATATAATTTTGGATTTTCTGTGAAGCTTTATCAAATTTTGTGGCTCACGAGCCGAGAGCTATGGCTCGTGAGCCGAGAGCTATGGATCAAGAGCCGAGAGCTATTTCTCATGAGCTGAGAGCTATGGCTCATGAGCCGAGAGCTATGGCTCATGAGCCGAGAGCTATGGCTCACGAGCCGAGAGCCGGTTGATGGCTCACGGCTCCCAAGCTATGGCTCACAGCTCAGAGCCGATAGCTGTGGCTCACGAGCCGAGAGCTGGTTATTGACTCATGAGCCGAGAGCTGTGGCTCACAGCTCAGAGCCGAGTGCTGTGACTCACGAGCCGAGAGCCGGTTGATGGCTCACGGCTCCTCCCGAGCTGTGGCTCTCAGCTCTGAGCCAAGAGCCGAGAGCTATGAGCTGAGAGCAAGAGCTGGCTCTCGAGAGCTGCGAGCAAAGAGCAATTCCGAACCCTGGTCAAAATTGCACCCAGTGGATGGATTTAATGGTTTTAAGGCGCAGCCGCAGTCAACATTTACATGAAATCATCTTTAACAATCAAATTATATAGAACGTTCTATCGACTCCTACTACTAATATGTCGGAACTGACCGGATCGGATGACTATATCTCTTAGCTCCCATAGGAACAATCGGTCAGAAAACTAGTTTTAGTATGAAAAACTTGTTTCTTTACCATGGAAACGTCTCCAAACTTTGTATTTTTAGGTTTTCTATACTTTTTTATAGTTCTGCCAAGTTTGATGAAAATCGGACATCTATATGGTATAGCTGCCATACAAACGATAGGTCTGAAAAACAGTCTTTTATAGCCCCTTTCCATTGGGCACAATTTCTATCATTTACATTTCTGGAAAATTTTGTCGTTTCCATTGACAAAACACCATAAAGTACGCATTCTATTCTTGATCAGCCAGCATGAACAGCCGAGTCGATATAGCCATGTCCGTCTGTCCGTCTGTCTGTCTATATGAATGCGTCGATCTCAGAGACTATACGAGATAGAGCCACAAATTTTTGCATGAAGGTAGACTTATGCCGTACGCAGATCAAGTTTGTTTCAGATTTGGAAAATTCCCCCCCGTCCCCTACTTATCACCATAAAACCGACATATCCTAGACCTAAGAAACCGTCAGATCCACAATTTTCAAGTTAGATCCTCGTGGTTTAGTATACATTAAGCTAGGCCCAATATCTATCTATTCTGAATATCTATCAATCAGATCTGACAAAAAACACCCGAGTTATAAGCGAAACAATTGAGCTGATAAGAGCACCCCCCCAGTTGTTAGTCAGAACTAGAAAAAAGTGTTGCCTACATTCAGGATGACAATTTAATAGCTGTTACAAAAACCGGTTAGATTCATCTTCACAAATTCAAAAACAAATGAGCAGGGTATGCAGCGCCCTTACTTGTTTCATTTAAATTTTAATGCGTGAACCCCACATATATTGAACAAAATAAATCTACGATGTGTCTATTTAACTTGTTTCTTATTAATCAATCAAGCGCTTCAAGACTTCAAACCGCTCGGCTCCAATGCGCTTAAGCTCCTCCGTCGTCTTCTTCTTTGAAGGTGAAAGCTGACTTCTTCTAACTTCTTGGCTGCGACGATGTCTGTTTCTCATACAACGAAAGTTGCTCGCTCATCCCTCATGGCTGCTCGCATAATGCTCTCATTCACGAGCGTGTAATGCCTCCATAAAAATCCTCGCACTCAACTGGATCTTCTTCCAGATTCTTGGGGTTTTCCGGGGGTTCATCTGTAAACAAACAAATTACTAACCTCTCTAATATTTTGATTTTTCTGATGACACTAATGGCACTAAGAGAATGTCGGAAAAAATACCAAATCCATTCGGGGCGAATGTCATCATTTTTAAGAAATGACACGAAGTGAAAGGAAATGAAAATGGAAAAACCTGTGGCAGAAATGATATAATTTCCTTCATTTCTTGTCATTTCAAGAAAATATGTTTTATTTCTTTAGTGGAAATAGGCTTTTAGTTAGAAATACTTTTATGTATTTAAAGGTAGCATCCTGCAGGTATTTGTTTGTTTCACATGCTTTCACCTAATTCTTAAAAATGTTGTCCAAATCGGATGACTATATAATATAGCTACCATACGAACGATTGGTTGGAAAATGGGAACGAAGACGAAGTAAGCTTAGCTTTCTCGTTTTTGATAAAGATTGTTTTTTTTTTTTTGAGGAAATTTAAACGATTGTATAGTTTGTCTTTGATGGGACTACTAGGCCGTTAAGTGGGTTGGTGTTTTGAAGGTATGAGGATAGTGAAGGACATTCGGATATGATGTGTTCAATGTGAATTACGGTGTGGTTTCGACAGAGGGGGCAATACTTGGAGGAGTTTTTTGTCAATATAATGTTGATTTGTTATTTCGTTAGGCCCAATCCAAACCTTGATTTGGTCAAGTGTAGACATTTCTGCTTATTTTATGTACAGGGTTGCCCATATTCGACGGACCCATGTTTTTTTTAAAAAAATCAAAGAAAAAAATAAAAATTTGGCGGTTGGCAATCTTAATCATTTAATTTGTTCCAAGTAGATTTGTTTACATCAATTTTTGAATATGATATCTCTCAAATGGCCGCCTCTGGCGTTGATGGCGTATTGTGCCCTTTTTGCAGCATTTTCCATCGTTTTCGCCAACATTTCGGCCGGAATAGCGGCTACTTCTTCACGAATGTTGTCCTTGAGCTCTTCTACGGTCCTTGGCTTGTTAACGTAAACCTTTGACTTCAAATATCCCCACAACAAGAAGTCAGGCGGCGTCAAATCGGGCGAACGCGGTGGCCAGTCCAAATCACCACTTTTCGACATCAAACGGCCCGAAACAATTTCTTCAGAAAATCGATTGTTATGCGACTTGTGTGCGGTGGAGCGCCGTCTTGTTGAAACCAGAACTGCCTCATACGCTTTCGACGAATAATTGGCATCACAAAATTGGTCATCATGTCGCGATAACGCTCCTGGTTGATGGTAACAGCATGGCCATTTGCATTTTGGAAGAAAAACGGCCCAATGACCGTTTTCGCACTAACGCCGCACCAAACTGTGACTTTTTCGTCATGAAGAGGCACTTCTTGAATCTCCTGAGGATTTTCAGTGGCGTAAATACGGCAATTTTGCTTATTTACGGTCCCATTCAATGTGAAATTTTAATTTTTTAAAAGCACGTTGAGTTTTCACAATTGACTTGTTCTGTTGAATGTAAATTTCAACTATTTCAGAGCGCTCGCGTGGCGTGTATTGTTCCATGGTAAAAATCTGCTTGGACTGACGCTTCAAACGCGGTATGTCATTAAGCGATCTGACATCTCTGTCAAAAGTTATGGCGTTGCCAGATGGGTCCGTCGAATATGGGCAACCCTGTATTTGATGAATTGTAAAAAGTTGATGGACTTAAACTTCTTTACCAAATTGAGCATGGTTGATAAGTGCTATTGCATACTTCAGTCTTGTTGCTTCTTATACATGCCTGTTCACCTTTTCGACTTCGAACAGACCAGGCGGAATCGGATTTGGTATTGGTTTTGGTAACCGTTTTCAATAAACGATCAAGTTTCTGGGTTTCGAAAGCATTGCCTTAGATTCAGTGCAATACAAAGTAAATGACAATTTTCTTGGAGGCGGTGATTGTGTAGAATATTGTGGAGATATTGAAGTATTCATAGATACATATATTGAGCGTAAAATTTTATTTAAAATGACTTTCATTAAAGTTGTACCTCTGAAATTGCTTGTGGACGAATGACAAAAACAATCGAAATGAAACCCAAAGCATTATTGTTCGAAATTGTTAAGGCTACCATATTGCATCATAACTCCATAACGATTCGAACATTCGTTTAAAAAGAAATCGATATCTATTTCGTTTTACTTTTGGGAACAGGCCAGATAAATATTTTTCAAATATCCGGCAACCCTAACACAAATGTATCATTATGATCACTTATTGTGCTATTTTGCATGCACAGTGGCATTTGTTTCAAAGCTTTTCGTACTGTCTCTTGCTTTGTAAGGCTTTTGTTTTGCCTGCATATAACAATGCAGCTTATCCCGACTATACCAAGCTATGTAAATACATTTTTCCTTTGCCCCTCGTGTCGTCAACAAACTTGTCAACCCATGGCGTCCATTATCTGTTTGTCTGTTTTCTGGTTTTCTATTTTGTTGTTTCTTTTGTTTTTAGGGGCCTTGTCGATGCTTTGTCTGTTCATCCTGTCTGCCTACCCGTGCCTATCTTCTTACTGAATGCTAGCCTAGTAAGGTCAAATGTTGGTAGACTCAACCCAACCCATCGTCACACACACACACACACGTTAATAGATACTCATAATCGTGTTGTCCTTGTAACCATTTCAGCAGAAATAACAAAGTGATTAGCTAGTTTTTTTTAATGTTTTCAATGTGGGAAATTAACTTGAGGATATATTGTGACAAATAGCTGGCTTTTAACTTGTTTTCTGTAGTAGGTTTCATCATGAGTTGGAAAAGCGATACCAAAATTTGAAGTTACTTAAGTAAGTACACAGAGTATCGAGAGTTTGGTTAGGAAAAAACGGAAAAACAGACCGGCAGAAATTTGAAAAATCGAGTTTGGAATCCAGTAGCTTTGAGTGACTTAGGCCCGATTTCTCAATGGTTCCGGTTAGCCAACCACCAGTCAGATTTGTTCGACAAGATGACGAGCGGTTAAGTCATTTGCTTTTCTCAGCAGCAGTTTCGCCTGATATCGATAAGTGCCTATCGCTGCTACAGGGTGACCATACTGTTTGACTAAACGAACGAGTAAACAGCTGACTCGGTTCGGTTTGTTTGTTTTTTAATGCGATTGGTTGTTGTTGGTCATTGTTTTGCATAAAAGTGGACTTAAATTCTATGCTCTGCCTTTTCGAATTGCATTTCCATTGCGTGGAGTGGAAAAATTCGTTTATTCATAAACATTTTGTGTTGCAGCAAATAATAAAATAGCCAATGCAAGTGTGCGGCCAGCTGTTTGTATATCGATAGAAATATCGATAGCTTCATCGGGGCTGAGCTCGCAGTTAAAGTTGACCGGTGGATGAGCAGCGTTGAAGTTTGTCCCTCCGGTTACGCCGCCTACATCATGAGACACTCAAATTCGGTTAAACTGCCTGTCAAGTTGACCAACCGGACTATGAGAAATCGGGCCTTAACCGCTCGTCATCTTGACGAACAAATCTGACCGGTGGTTGGCTAACCGGAACATTTGAGAAATTGGGCCTTAAACAGTTAATCCCCGAGGTCCGATATGAATGGTTTTGAAAGTTCCATTAACGGTGCTCCGAAGTCAAGGAATCCGAGTCGAGCATTGTTGTGATTCCTGTGCGGAGGCTCATTTTTAAAGGCTGATCTTGTGGTTCTTTTTTTTAATGATTGTGTGTTTCTTAAGGCACAAAACAGCTTTCTGGGTAAATTGAATTTACATAAGATTAAAAGTAAAAGTGTAAGGCAAGAAGCGGATATAAAATAAACACATTTTTAGCTTTTTTGACCTTTAGACCTTAGCTTTAAGGCACTAATCCTATTTAGTTGTCCTTTCTTGTCCTCTGCTGTACCAAAATTGTTTAGCTTTAATGTTCTCATTAATGTATAGATATTCACTTTGTATTACCCAGTTTATTCACAATAAAATTATCATGATAAATGTTCTTTAAAGTATTACTAATTCAGGAAGACAATTCTCTTATAGTTGGCTGACAACTAACTCATTTTGAATATCTTCAATTAGTCCGTCAGTCTTAGTGATTGCAAAGTGTGGATTATGCATGTCGCAGGCATAACTGACTCTCGGTTACTTATTAAAATTCAGAATTATTGAAGGAAAAAACGATGGCATACTTTTAGGGGCATTTATCATGATATTCTTTTTGTGTATAAGCGGGGTATATGAGAGCTACATCTAAAAATTAACCGATCTTAATGAAACTCGGCCAGATTATTAGGCTTCACATAAGACCAGGTTGTACCAAGTATTGTCCAAATCGAACTAGTTTTTGGAGTACCCCATATGTTAACAAACGCTTCCCATCCTCTTCCTTTTTCGACTTCTTGATTGAAAAAATATTGGTAGACATTAACAAACCTATAAATCGATACCCTATTTGTTAAATTTAACCCCCTCCCCCTCTATAAATGAAACCCCTCCCCACCCAATTGGAAAACGAGAAAGCTAAGCTAACTTCGTCTGTGCCGAAGTTTTTATACCCTTGCAAGTGCTCGCTTAAATATATTCAAAAAATACTTTTTTCCCATTTTCCGACCGATCGTTCGTATGGGAGCTATATGATATAGTCATCCGATTTGGACAAAAACTTGTAGAATTATGTAAAAGCATGAGAAATAAACACATACAAAATTGCAGGATGCTACCATTAAAAACAAAAAAGTTTTTCTAAGCAAGACTGTTTTTCAGTCCTATCTTTTGTATGGCAGCTATACCATATAGTTGTCCGATTTTGATAAAACTTGGAAGAATTATAAAAAAACATATAAAACCTACGATTACAGAGTTTGGAGTCATTTCCATTGAAAAGAAAAAAGTTTTTCATACTAAAACTTGTTTTCCGACCGATTGTTCCTATGGGAGCTATGAGATATAGTCATCCGATCCGGTCGGTTCCGACATATTAGTAGTGTGCAGCAAAAAGAATACTCTGTGCAAAATTTCAGCTCGATAGCTTTAAAACTGAGAGACTAGTTTGCGTAGAAACAGACAGACGGACGGACAAAGCTCAATCGACTCAGCTCGTCTTCCTGATCAAGAATATATATAGTTTATGGGGTCGGAAATGAATATTTCTATGCGTTGCAAGATTCTGGGCAAAATTATAATACCCTTTGCAAGGGTATAAAATGTATTTAATTCGTCAATTGTCATAACTTCTATTATTCAAAAAAAAATCCGTTTCTCCAGAAACAAGAAACGCCTACCAGCCACATATAAATTTTGTTATACCATTGCAGAGGGTATATTGAAATTGTCCAGATGTTTGTAACGCATAGAAGGAAGCATTTTCGACCACATAAAGTATATATGTTCTTGATCAGCATGACGAGCTGAGTCGATATAGCCATGTCTGTCTGTCCGTCTGCTTCTATCTCCTCCGTCAGTTTAAAAGCTATCGCCAACAAACTTTGCACTAAGTCTTCTAGTCCAAATATGCTGCACATTTGTCGGAACTATAACATATAGCTGCCATAAGAACGATCGGTCGAAAAACTATTTCTAGTGAGAAAAACTTTTTTGTTTTTAATGCAAACGTCTCCAAAGTCCGTATTTACTAGTTTTTAATGCTTCTCCATAGCTCTGCCGAAATCGGACATCTATATAGTATAGCTGCCATAGAAAAGTAAGGTTAGAAAAATAGTCTTAGTAAGAAAACCTTTTTTCTTTTCAATCAAACCTCATTAAGCTTTCCCACAATTCTTAAAAGTTTTGTCCAAATCGGATGACTATTGGTTATAGCTGCCATATGAATGATCGGTAAGAAACTAGTTTTAGTGAGAAAAACTTTTTTATTTGCCAGGAAAACTCCTCCAAACTTTGTATATCTTAGTTTGCTATGCTTTTCCATGATTCTACTAAGTTTGGTCGAAATCGGACATCTATTTAGGATAGTTGTCATACAAAAGTAGAGTCAGAAACGCAGTCTTGGTGAGAAAAACTTGTTTTTAAAAAGAGCCGAAGTTAACATCTCTCTTTTTTTTTTGTGTTCCGGAACGGAAACTTTTCTCTATCTCCAGTATGAATCGCTTACTTAACTCTTGGAAGAAAAACTTTCTTATCCAAATTTAGAATCGCTTTCTTATCTCATAGAAGAATCATTTTCCCATTTCCCAGAAGTATTGCTTTCATATTTCCCAGAAATGTCGCAGAGTGGTAAGCATCTTTGCAAAGGAAGCTTAGAATGCGATATCGCTAGACTAAAGCGAAATCTACCGGAAGAATCGCTCTTTTTACTTTCGCGATATAAAATCTTAGCTGGGTTCCTAGCATTAAGCCCATTTACACACACTTTAAGGATATCTGCTATGTATTACCAAACAAATTTCATATAAAATCTGATCTTAAAATGTGTCAATATAAATAAAACGAAGCACAGAGATAAATCCATTAAATCTATAAATTTTTTTTAATATTCCTTGCATTTTTGGGATTTTTATAAATTATGTTTAATGCGTTTTTAACATAAAACTCAAACAATAATTGAGGCCACTCAACGACCGCAATTAATGGGCCAATTTTGCTTATTTGCCTCAAACAATTGCATTAAAAGTCATCAATTAGTTAAATGACGCAACCCAGAGACCAAGTGCAACGGCGTTAAGGCTTTAACTCAACACTATAAGCCATATAATAACAATAACACATGCCATACGGTTTAATGGGAGCGCCTGAAAATATGCAGCAATTTACTCTCGCTCTGCTTAGCCATGCACTCGTGCGTATACACAACGAACTCACACACACTCACACACACCCGCACACACCCACACAAATGCATAATATTATAGAAACACACAACCATTTCAAACATTTCCGTCAATTCGTCAGTCTGTCTGTCAGTTGGTCGACGTGTGAGTCCTTCACTTGGCGTTGAGTTTTGAAGGTTGCTTTTGCTGTTGATAAACAAGAATCGATAAAAGCCAACGAGGCGCGAGATGTTTGGCCCAACCACACACCTAGGCTGGAATCGATGGATGGACGGAGTGGAGTAGGGTCTGCGGTTGCCTCCTTATCCAACGTTCACATAGGAAATATAATACAGAAAAAAGGATGTGTCGTTGTTTGTGCCTAACAAAAGGAAGGCGGCGCGGAGAGGGACATGTTCGAATTTGTTGTACGTAGCTACAAATGGTTTTGCATTGGTATGCATGAGTGTGTCTTTAAGCAGATAAACGTAAATCAATAAAAGGCACAAAACGGAAATTATCAACACCTGTAAATGATAATTGGAGCAAAATTAAATTTCATAAATTGACACAACACGTGGATGTAATGTGGGAAAAGATGTGAGATGTGATGGAAACATTTGAGCGCTTTTAGTTGCTCAATTTAGTTAGAATCCAGAATCTTGAGTTAACCTGTATGTGGAATAAAGAAAGGATTAAAGTAGAGATGCAAACCGCCCGGCGATTTTGGTTTGGTTCGGTTCAGTGGTTTACATTTGACTGAAACCTCTTGTTTGGATCATGATATGGCACACAGTGAAAAAAAAGGATGATTTCCGGTATCCATTTGGGAAGGATATGTCTGAAATATCCTTTTAATCATCCAACGGAGCTAAAAATCATCCAAAGGATATGAAAAATTATGATCCTTGGGATGATTTTTCAGTTCTTTTGGATGATTAAAAGGATATTTAAGATATATCCCTCCCAAATGGATACTTTTTTGGATCTTTTTTTTTTCTGTGCATTTAAAGTTGTTTTGATAAGGTTCAGAATTGCCTTGTGGTCTTTTTTATTATCAGGATATTAAAAAAGGAGCTTTATACTTCCTAACGCTATTATTATCATACATAAAATTTAATATCATCCGTTTGTTCGAGTTCATTGAAGCTTAATAATTCATCAGGAAACAAGTTTTCTGCTAATTATATATTTTTAATATACCCCTCAAAATTCTTGCAAATATCTTTGTCTTCAGGAAACTGGTTGATAAAATGCCCTTAACCAAACCGTATTCGTATGTGGTTTTTGTATTGAATTTGACAGTCAATTAAAACACTTTCTGTGATTTTTTTTATTATCTATATTAGCTTTGCTCTAGATTTATCACACCTTGGAATTATTTTAAGAATATTTATTCTAATATTTTGTTTAATATTCTCACAAAGATTGTCCCTTGAAGTCCATAAAATCTTTTTTAAAAGAGTGCATACTTTTAGCCTGAAAAAAGTAATATAGTAACACTTCATATTCGTTTTGGTCTGCTTTTTCGTTCACAAAAAAAAGAATGGTTCTGAAAACAGAATAAATGTTCATAAGAACATAAAAATTTTAATTTTTGATTATTTTTAAGTATTAATGCAACATTTACACTACACTGAGTTTGCTATCGAAATCGTTATCGCCGCAATAACGCAAAAGTGGTGTTTACATTAGCACAGCGTTGCGTTATGCGCTAAGAGTTAAGAAAACAGCTGAGTTTTGTTTTGGTTTTGGCAACAGCAAGTAACTTATTAAAAACAAAAGATAAATGAATAAAAGCGACTTATTTGTATTATCTGCGATGGAGCAAAATGACGCCATTCTAATGCAATTTATGAATTTGGCAGGAATGTCTGCAGCCACCTTTAATTTCCTGTAAAGTAAACCACGACCTCGTCGACGGATTTAGACATTTTGCCTTGCTTTATTTCAAAATATATACATTTTAATTTAACATCTGCTATTTAAATAGATCTTGTTGAAGGCAGCAATATCAACGTCTGTACAAAAATTTCAGTTTTCTCTTGAAAACAACTGACAACTTATCATTCTCATTGACGCACATAATCTGCAGCTTGTTGATGCCATAGCCCACGGTTTGGAGGCACCCCACAGCAGACGGTACGAACATTCTTCTCCATATCCTTCATGTCGGTTTCATCATCCCAGGGTTTGACATCGATCAGCACCGTGCGGGTATCTCCGATTTTTTGGAGCACACACTCCTGTTTGATGCGTTCAGCTTCCTCCTGCTTGGCAGGAGCAGCGGCGGCAACTGTGGGCTTGGCACCATCCAACTGGGGAATCAAATCTCTTGTTAAATCCTACAACGGCGTCAAAGTTAGTTTTATAAACAATACAAAACACGTTCTTACCTTTATTTTGATTCATAATCATGAACTTTTGCTGATGAATTTGACTAACTTTTAATTCTTATTCCCGGCAAAGGTTTCACAAATGTTTTTTGTTGTGCTAGTGACGATAGTTGAGCGCGATAGGCAGAAATGGGCAACACTTATCAAGTATACAGACAACACTTATCGAGTATACCGAATAAACGCACTTGCATCCAAACTAAACTCAACTTTTTGTCACCACTAGGGCCCTATACTTTTTGTATGGGGAAAAAGCTGCTTGTTGCCGCTTAACGCAAAACGCATAACGCAGTCCTAGTGTAAATAGCCTATGAAGTACGTAAAATACAAACTAATATCTGTACGTAAGCTTAAACTATAATTTTTATTTTAGTTTGATATTTCAACCGAGTCCAGGATCAAATCCACAAGCATTTTGTTAGCAACGCCACGAAAACAACTCATGAAGAATCTTAAGGACCTCTTGAAGATTCTGGACAATTTTAATTTGTTTTTTTACCCGTCGTAACAGGCAGAAGGAAGCATCTGTCTGTATGAACACCTAGATCTCAGAGACTAGAAGAGCTAGCGCCATCAAATTTTAAATGTAGACTAGTATTGTCTGCACGCAGATCAAGTTTGTTTCAGATTTTGGAAACGTCCCCTCCCGCCCGCTATAAAAAAAAGTTGAATATCGCCTACATTTATTTTAGATATCGAGCTCAGATTTTGGAGTGTTGTGTATTCATAAAGATAGGATAATAAATGGCAGAGTTAAAAAACGTTGCATACTTATCTGAGCCGCATGAGGTTATTAAACACTAATTGCCCTGAGTCGGGTAGGGCAGACTTTAACTTGTGCTCTCGTTTTTGAAATGGGGTCGGAAAGAGTGGTCATAAAGGGAGCACAAAATGTTCTTGAAGCCAGCCCGAACGGTTCATGAAGCGAGAACAAAATCTTCATGAAACAAGCCCTAAACGTTCGTTGACAATGCACAAAATGTGCTTGAAACAAGAAAGAAAGTCGGTCAAGCCCGACTATAACATACTCTGTACCAAGGAAATTATTCGCTCAGCATAAATTTTGATGCCGCAGTAGCAGCTGAAAGCAGCGCTGCTACTGCGCGAACAGTCTTTTGATCATAACTCGAAAACTGTTCATCTGATCTTCTCTATTCCTTTGGCGGATCGATAAATTATCCTAATAACTAAATATGTCCAGAAGGAACAAGCCATCTATCTTTAAAAACTGTGGGAGATATGACGTTTTTTCTAAATTGCGTGGGCGGGAGGGGGCGTGGCCAAAATGGAAAATAAACTTGATCTGCCTGCAGACATAAGAAGCATATGTCCCATACAAGTCAAACCTCTATCTCTTACCATCTCTGAGATCTGTGCGTTCAAGAATATATATACTTTATGGGGTCGGAGATGCTTCCTTCTAGATGTTACATACTTTGTACCTACACTCAAAAAAAAATCAGCCAAAATCGCCCTAAAATTTAGAAACTCGCCCTAAAAAAGGGGTCAATGGCGATTCGCCATATATTTTAGAAAAATTATTTCTAAAAATAAGACTGAGACTTTCTGAAATTAAGGAAATGTTTACTACAAGCTAGAAAATATTTTCTTAATTGTAGAAAAGCATTTTCTAAATTTTAGAAAAACCTTTCTAGATTTTAGAAAAACCTTTCTAGATTTTAGAAAAAAAAAACATTTTCAACTATTATAGACAGGAAAGGGAGAGAGGGGGGACTGCAACACTGAGAAGAAGCCTATAACCCCCCATATATATTATCTTTATTGGACATTTTCTTTCTGTTGGTTCACTACTAGTAATCATTATTTTAGGTTTTAACTTTACCTTGCCTGGGACTCGAACTCGGGACCTCGGGGAAACTTCAACACGAAAGGAATAGTAAATATCGCAGTCAAATGCTAAGCACTCAGCTGCCTCTTTTATATTCCGAAAGCAGGGAATTCGAAATTGAGAATTACAGGCGGTGTCTCCTTTTCTCTTTTTCTAAATTTTAGGGCGGTTTTCTAGATTATTTTTCTATATTTTAGGGCGATTTTCTCAGCATGCCGAATATTAGTTGCCGCTTTTATATTTTGAGTGCACGGAATTCGTACTTGAGAATTACAAGGGGTGTCTTTTTAATATTTTTCTATTTTTTAGGGCGATTTTCTAGACTTTTTTGTCTATATTTTAAGGCGATTTTCTAAATGGCTTGTCTAAATTCGGCTCATTTGCAATGTATTTTTTTTCTAAATTCAAGGGCGAATTCGCCCTTAATTTAAGAAAGTATTTAGGAAAAAATCTAGAATAATTACCCTAAATTTAAGAATAATAAATAGAATTTCTAAATTTAAGAAATTTTTTTCTAAAAATTCTTTTTTAGGATATTAGGATAAGAAATATTATTTAGGGCAGGGATGCAAACCGGTTCTGAACCGAACCGGTTTTGAACCGAACCGAACCGCTTATTCCAGCTGGTGAACCGAACCGCAAACCGAACCGGCTTCCTTTAAGAATTGCTGAACCAAACCGAAAACCACAAATAAAATCGGTTCGGTTCGGTTCAGTTCTCTGACGAGTTTTAAGACGGGACTCGCTTTCCTCTAGCCAATGATACTTATTAATTTGGGAATTTGAATCGTTTCCCTATTATCATTTTTCTACATTTCGTTTGACTCTCTAAATTCTTACCGATGCCGGAACTTTTAAGGATGACTTGAAGAAAATTTAAGAACAAGTAATCTTGCAAGTCTTCTGTAATTGCCCTCCGATCTCTTAATATACATACCATCAATCTACATTCTTTCATCTAGTGGACAATATTTGGAATTTTCTTTAATATTTCTTCACCTTAACTCAATCCTAACTAGGGGTGTTTTTACACTTTTCTATTCTAATCTTTTCTAGCCGACATTCTCTGTTTTCGAAGATCGTTCCTCAAGGAACATATAGACGAATCCTTTGAATCCGGACATAATATATTTGGGACAATCTTCTATGAACCGAACCGCCGGTTCAGAAACTGTCTGAACCACTGAACCGAACCAGTCTTTATATTCGAGTGGTTTGCATCCCTGATTTAGGGTGCATTTCTAAAAACAAGAAAATAAATTTTTTGAGTGTACGGTACAGAGTATAAAAAACACAAATCGATTGTGAATGAGAACAGAATGTGGCATATCGTGAACAAACGTTCAAGAATTTAAAAAAAACGGTCTTATCAGACTACGGATTTTTTCTTTGTATAGGAAGCAAATTTCGAAGGGTATCGCAGGGCACTCTTTAGTCAAAGTTGCCAAATGTACAAAAATCCGTCCAAGTGCAAGAGTTTTGCCATTTAGCTTCAAAATCAACTATCCTAAATATTTCAGCGATTTGTTTAGGCAAAATAATACCAAGGACCAAAGATGTGGAAAATTATCATATGAATTGAATTCAAATCTTTGGGCAGTAGATAAATTAATACTTTGATACTTTTGGTAAAATTTCGCTTAAAAAAAATCGTAGAATTATTTTGGATAGTTAGTATTAAAGCCAAGAAGTCATACTTTACAATTATATCAAGAAGAGCTAAAACAATAGCAAAGAGATCCCCATAAAACGTGTCTAAAAATGATCAAAATAGGCATTTTGAGCAACTTTAAGCTCAAATTACTTTAGATCTAGATAGTGTTCAGTCCACAAAAATCATCTGGAATCACCAACAATTCTTCAATATACTGGAAAAAGACAACATTTTGTTGCCTTGTGTAATCAATCCTTGACCTTGATAGCCTTCTCAAGGAGTTTGGCGAAATTTAATCTGCACAGGTGCAAAGAACTCCATAATGTCAAGATAGACTAAGCAATGTCAATTTTTGTCGAAGTATTGTGCTGACTTAGCTCACTTACTGTTATTCATAGTGGCATTAGAATCTTTTTTTGGCACAAGTTTCATTATCCTAGACAGTTATATGTCGGAAAAACAGGCAGATTTAGATATTTCAGTCATAAACTGGCTTCAAAATGGTTTTTAGCGAATGGTACATCCTCTGAAAGACCGAAAAAGGCCACTTGAACCTTGGAAAAATAATGAATAAATGAATAAAAGATGAAAGTTATCCCCGTTTCCAGCTTAAGCATTTAGAAAGGCTTAATTTCGGTTAATAGATCTGCTGACAGATAAGATATTACTTTTAGTTTTAACGAAAATCTGTTATCGTTGATACTTATTACCTTCCCTTCTCTGGCAGCTCTTCCCAACCCTTTCGCCAAGTACAATTTTCAATTAAGGCAACCACGCGCCAAAACAACATCAACAACAACAACAACAAGCCAAGCAGCCACAAAAATTAATAACTAAACACAACAGGGCCAAAACGAAGCATAAAATTCAATCATAAACAGCAACAAAACAGTTACATAACGCACAGGCACAGGCACAGGCACAGGCACAGGCACAGGCACACAACACGCACAACATATCCTTCTCTTCACCTCTCACACTCTTTGTTGTGTGCGTGGCATAACAGCCAGCAATTGTCTGCCAGTCACTTCAACCTTCAACCTGCTGCCCACGCACTCAAACGAGAGTGAAATGTGCAAAAAAAAAAAAAAAACACGTCCAGAGCGTGGCAGAAGGAAGGGATGGTACAACGTTCGCATGTAAGAAGATGGGAACAGCTGTTTGCAATTTACAAAGACTTTAACGAAGCCTAACGGCCAGCAGCGTTGAGAGCAACAACAAAGCAGAAACATGATACAAAAAGTGGCAACAATTTGTAAGATAAGTCGAGGCCGGGTAAACCCTTAAGGCGGCTGATTCAATGTGAGGAACTGGTATTTTGGTAACGAATATGTGATTTGTAAATCCAGAAGTTTTGAAAACCAAATTGTCTGATTTTTAAGGTCATTGAATCTTCATCGCTTTCGGCTTTTCAAAGCACCCCAAAAATGAAGTTCCTTAGACCGCTAAAAATCACCTAAAATGCATCTTTATTGGGCCTAGAAATGGCGCCAAGTACAGTGACATTTGATTTCCACCACGAACCGCTGCAGATCAATTTACTCTTGTGAAATCTCTAGGCTTACTTGGCCCACACTTAGTTTTTAAAGAAACAAAATTATTGCGATTAGGCAGGCAGAATGTCTTCCTATTCGTAGGCATTCTCACAGGACATTGTCTTATAGCCAGGCTTGCAGCGAGGCTTGATATCAATTAAGTGCCTAGAACATCCAGATTAGTATCGATTCGACCTTACATAAGTGTTCGACCTGTTCGAGTGCAAAATTTGTTCGGCAGTGCGAAAGCACACGCACAGCATACTCATGTAAAATCGAAGATCCACATTGAACTTTCTCTTTTTCCATTTATTCGTATAGCCGTTTTGCCTCTTCATGCCCGTAGAGCTAAGAAAAAACGCTGTTTGCTCTCTTTTGACAAGCCTCGGCAAGAGTCTGCGTGAATTGCGAAGCTTGTTCGGTTTCTGAGGGCCAGGCATGACCATCGCCGACTTGGACTCACTTTATTGGGAACAGAGCTTACCTTGCCCTAGGTTTCTTTTGCTTTTCACTTTGACATTTCTCTTTATACATACAAAAAACGAGAAAGCTAAGCTAATTTCGTCTGTGCCGAAGTTTTTATACCCTTGCAAGTGCTCGCTTAAATAGTTTCAAAAAATACTATTTTTCCCATTTTCCGACCGATCGCTCGTATGGGAGCTAAATGATATAGTCATCCGATTTGGCCAAAAATTTGAAAAATTATGTGAAAGCATGTGCAACAAACAAGTACAAAATTGCAGGATGCTACCATTAAAAACCAAAAAGTTATTCTAACTAAGACTGTTTTTCAGACCTATCTTTTGTATGGCCATTGTACCATATAGTTGTCCGATTTTAATAAAACTTGGTAGAATTATAAAAAAGCAAAGAAAATCTACGATTACAAAGTTTGAAGACGTTTCCATTGAAAAGAAAAAAGTTTTTCTCACTAAAGCTAGTTTTCCGTCCGATTGTTCCTATGTCATCCAATCCGTGTGCCGCAAAAAGAAGACTGAGACTGAGGACGGACAAAGCTCAATCGACATAGCTCGACACCCTGATGAAGAATATATATAGTTTATGGGGTCGGAAATGAATATTTCTATGCGGTGCAAACGTCTGAGCAAAATTATAGTACCCTTTGCAAGGGTATAAAAAGCTCAACTCGGCCTTCATCAGCAAAAAGATTAATTTAATCATCCATTTCACCTTTTATTATAACTATTTTCATAACAAAATGATACTATTTAGTCCTAACATGATCATATCACTTGATCATTTCATCTTGATATTTTTTCAGATAAAGGCCAATTCGATACTTTTAATAACCGAATGGTACTAAAAATCGTGCTTTTTCTGTGTATAATTGTTAAAGGATTTCTTAAGGGTGGCGTTACTAGTATTAAATCGAATCGGACTATGTTGCAAGCATCTTCATTAGGCTTTATTTTTTTAGTATGTGTAGTTTCGCTGAAGTGTAAATAACATAGATCGCCACCAAAGCCGAGGCAAGGTCATGATTGTATTTGATGGGACGAACTGGTGTTCGAGTCAAACTACACAGGCCAAAACTAGCGAACTCAATTAGGCATTAAAGCTTAAACGGCCAGAGTACAAGCAAAGGCACTACAAGGTAATTTTTTTAACATGACAACATTAGGCCACATGTTATGCAGTAGGTCAAAGCATACCTTGAAGCACTGAAATGGACCGCTATTTAACCCAGACATTGCCCTCTCCAACTTCTATTTGTATTCGTCGATGAAGCTTGTGCTTGAGGATCAGCAGGTTCGCTCTTTTGAAGAACTCCAAAAATTGTATAGATTTGTGGATCCCATCTAAAGACGTTTCGTTTTTTCGAGATGGCATCCGGAAATATGCCGGGAAGACGGTAAAAAGTAGAATCTTGCTATGGATAATACTTTGAATTGAACTTTTATTTTAGACCCATGGTTTCTTGATGAAATTTTCTTAAAATTTGCTTTACACTTTGTGCAAAGAACACAGCCACCCCCATATTATAGAAAAAATTGTGCCAATAACGCCCCTATGAGTGCAATTTTAGCTTAGGCGATAGAGATCATTAGTTTATGCCGCACCGGACCTAACAGAAGAATCATTTTAGGCAAGGAATACATATAAGTATACATTTCAGGGATACCAGCCATTTGGATAATAACGAGCGAATCAGTTTCCCACCCACAAAATCGCAAATTCCCAAGCCAAGCCGAATAATTGAAACTGAATTTTACGCCTTTTAACGCATAGTGCACAGTATCTTAAGGCATAATTAATAAATAATTGCGTTGCGCTGATTGTCTGTGCCTTTTGCATGGACATCGCCCTACGGCTGGGGAATACACTGAGCGCCTCCTCTCCCAAACGATGTCTGTCTCCAGTTGTTGTTGTTGTTGTTGCTGTTATCGTTTTTGCTGTGCTCGCACTTAACATTGAAAACCGAAAACAAGCCCCCCAAGTGGCAGCGGCCAACGCCAAAAACAACAACAAAGTCAGAAACTACTCTCTGAGTGTGCGCACACACAGAGAAAGAGAGAGAGAGAGAGAGAGAGTGACTGAAATTTATGTACATAATGTGCATATAGAATTGTGAGAGTGAAAGTTTAATGGCAGCTGTTAATATTTGAAGTTTACAGAGCTCTGTTAGCAAAATGATGCTTAAAAGTAGGCAAGCTTATATTTTTTTGTAGGTATCCTAAGGCTTTGGAACTTTGATATAATAGATGAGTTGCCAAAAGAGTATGGCAGCCAAATTTGATAGATTCAATTACATATTTTTAGCTATAAGCAGGCGAATTCCCTTAGTTTACTGCCAAGCTTAGCAGCCTACCAGCACCAACAACTGTTATCTCGTACTAAAAGCTAAACTTAGGCTCTTCCTCTCACCCTTCTCAACTGGCAAGGAATGTCTTCGATTCTTTTGCATTTTCTCTCTAAGTATGTTTGACTCTGCCTCTCTCTGAAACTCTCGCTCTCTCTCGCTGTTGGCTGGCCACGACGTAAATACCGTTAGCACAGTACATCGTGGACAGTTGAGCGTGCAAGTTTAAGCAAACAACAAAATTCGTGAAAAATAGAAGTAAAATACAACCAAAATAACAAAACAAAGGCAACTCAATTTAAAACAAAGTAAAAATAAATTAAATTATATAGAAAAATGGCTGCCTAAAAACAAAAGCGCTTATGATTTTTGGTAAATTCCCAAAAACGTTTGTCTCCTCCCGACACCCCGCTCCCTTTGGAGAGGCTCAGCTGTGTGTTACATAAATCTAAATGTATGTGCAAGTGTGTTGGTGAGTGTGAGTGAGTGTGTGTGTGTGCGTACAACAAAAAGCAATAAAACAAACTCCCCGTTCTTTTTTTTCGCCCGGTTCATACATATGTACGTACGTGCATATGTATGTTTAATTCGTAGTGCTTAGTCAATTGTTTAGCCACAAGTTCCTGTCGGGTCAATTATAAAAACGAACCGCATATAACGCCTACGCCCAGCTGACAGCAAAAGCGAAGATATTGAACCAGTTTTGTGTGTAAAACCAACAACAACAACCACAACCGTCAAAGCCATGTAAGTGAATCACTCATTTGAATTCATTCAAATATCTTAATTGCCCCGCCCGCGTCCGTCGCACCTGACTCACTCCCCCCTCAAGTGCCTGGCCTGGGCTTGACATTGAAACGTGTTTCCATTTCAGTTAATTTCGCCTCATCGGCTGCAACATGTGTAACAATTTCCCAGCCTTACATTTTCCACAACATTTATTGATTATCGAGGTGGTACGCTTGCCTCACCCTCACCTTCTTGGGTCAACTCAATTGCTTGCAAAATTTAATAACCGCACATTTGGCGTTAGCGTTTTGTTTTGTGTCCCAAGTTTTGTTAATTTCCTTTTGCTCAATCTCTCTCTCACTCTCTCTCGCTGTCTGTCTGTCTTTGTTGCGGTCTCTTTCTTCGTTTATTGCTTTTGCTGTTGTGCGGGTCGCCCACGCATTTGGTCGTTATTTTCACGTTTCTTTTTTTCTACACTTTGACCTGATTCGGCTGCTGTTATGCCCTATCTCAGCGATACCGTTAAGATTGAGTATCCTTTATTGTTAAAGGAAATTGTATCCAAGAAAAAACTGATTTGATTGATTTGCAGGATATGCAAAGGTCTTAAAAGAGAAAATGAAGCAGCCAAAAGCTAGCCCTCTCGGTGTAAAAATTCCGATTCAGTTTTGTCCATTGACTTCAAAACTGCTCTCGGTTTGTTGCTGTCAGCTTTTGTTTTCCAGATTTAGCGGGAAAACCGCTAAAAAAAGCCTAAAAAAATCAAGTGATCTGCATTAGCAAGTTCCAAAATGTGCCCAAAATGGCCTCAGAAAAAAAACCAAGAACATTGTACTTGAATTAAGTACAAACGGTGTCTATAGTACAGTAAGTACGAAAATACTTGATTTAAGTACAAAATTCTTATATCAAGTACGACTTTTTCAATCCCGAAATACTTGATTTTTGACTGTTTTGGGATATGTGAAGTATGTTTTGAAAAATGTTCATTTCTTTTTAATCATACTTTTGCTTATAATGGTCTCAAAATAAGTACAAATGCCAGCCCAAAAATGTTCTAAAAAAGAAAACAAGAGTATTTCAAACATGTACAAAATGTTAAACAAAAGCTATTCCCACTTTGTTCTCGAACGAGGTCTCTGTATTGAACCAAAGAAATATCCCAGGCCCATAACCAAAGAGCAAGTTAGAGCTATTGTAGTTCACAAATTTACCATCACTCCATAACAAAAGTGTTAGAGCCAGTTGGGAATTTTAAGAAAAGACTCGCTTAAAAATATTTCTTATTTTTTGATGCACACTGTGTGGAGCTAAGATTATGAGTCTATTTTGTACTCAATCTAACACATTTTGTACTTCAAGTAAGAACTAGAACTTTTCATCTTACTGTGAGTACAAAATGTTTTTATTTCAATAATATTACAAGTGATTTTTCAAGTTTAGAATGTTTCGTAGTCAACCCAAGAACGAATCATACTTAAAATTTCAAGTACAAAACGGCTTAAATTCTATCCCGTTTGGTCTAGAACGCCAGTAGCCTTTTTTTTCTGAGTGCATAAGCTGTATTTTCACTTGTCTGATATCTAGTAAAAGTTTCTAACAGCACAAATATAGATGAGAAGGTGCAGGAGAAGTAGGCTGTCGGAGTTCTTTTAGAAGTTTTTTGACAAGTAACGCTCAGTAAACTAAGATATTTTTCACCCATCTCAAATGAGATCTCGTCCAGTGAAAATACAGCTTGAGTTTAAGGCTAACCTTTCAAATTAAATCGTAATGTAGAAGCCAGAGCATTGCACACTGGGCTAAATTTTGGGCATGAAGTTCACAAATGCAGCCATACGCCTCGTGTAGAAACGGTAATCCTAAACGAAACGTAGTTCACCCTGTAAAATTTCACACGAAAAATGTAAGTAGAAAACTGAAAGCTAAACGTAGCATGTAAAAAAACTACATGCTACGTGTAGAAATAAGAAAAGTAAACGAGGCATGTTTAAAACTTAAATGCTGCGTTTGGAAATGCAAAGGATACACAATGTGAGAAATTTACATATTTCCAAACACCACCTACATTTTCCGTACAGCAATCGGATTACCACACGAAAATTTGGGTTTTCTACATTAAGGATTAGATATTGAAAACCCACACGAGCATGTGTAAATTCTAAACGAAAATTTGTGCTTAAAATCGGAACAGAAAAGCTATGTGTTTCATCTAGATAGTTGTTATTCTCACGCTACATATAGGATTTCTAAATTAAAGTTTAGGATTTTAATGCTGCGTATAGAAAACGAAACGTGTTGTTGATCCATTATCTCATCGTTGCTTGTCACTTGCCTTGATTACTATGATTTGCGGAAATGCCGCGCGAGTGCTTGGTAGTCGTGTGGGCTGAGATGCCGGCATTTGTGTTAAAATTGCAAAGACAAGATAAGCGAGTTATGAATTCGAACCCCAGACAAGGTGAGTAAATTAAAAAAATTATGTCTTAGGCTTTTCAGAACGAAGACTTACCCCTCCCGTGCCCTTTTCTCGCCTACTCCTCCTCACCGCACTCCCTCTTGTGAAAATAGTGTGTTGATAACAGCTGAATTTACAAAAAAAAAATTGTTTTGGTCGGGCTGGGCCCACATAGTGGCTACGTGCCGCTTGTAGAAATGAGAAAGCTTAACGTGGCAAACGTGTAGAAAAACTACATTTTCGTGTAGTTTTTACATATTTTTTTCTCTGTGTACTTAACCAGTAAACTGCATATTACCAAACTATCAGCCATGCTCCGGTTTTCACTTATTTTTGCGAATTGCGATTTCAGCAAATTCGTACGATTTTAGTTTAGAGCGCTCCGAAATTTGCAAGTTTTTGTCATCGATAACGTTCCATTCCCATCTTGTTTTGTGTCATTTCACATAACAAAAACAGCTGATGAGCGCCACTAGTCATGCTATCAATAGTCATATATCGATATATACCATGGCCAAATCGCAAATTGTTGTTATTGTGAGCAGTATTCCATCACGCTCAATTTTGTGTATCTGTATTAAATAAATTGTTTAAAATATTGCCTCAATGCGAATTGAGTGGATGAGTCCGTAAGACAAATCTAAAAAGATTAAAGAACTGAATAAAAATAGTTCCGTGGGCTGTCTGTTTGTGCATCAACCTATATTTTGCATTTACTTTTCATTTCACGGACTCAGATGTCGCCGGTTTAAAAACGGCAAAACTTTGCGATTTCCAAATGTCGGAGCAACAACTTTTACGATTTGGTGTTCAAATCGCAAAGTTTTTGCGAAAGCGAAAATGGGAGCATGGCTGTATATACCAATTTTCGAATCCGTAAATCTAATATGTGACTTTAAACCACTTTTGAACCGGTTCAATCTCACACAGCAAGTGGCTTTTAAAATAGAAAACGAAAACAACAAAAATTGGTTAAACACACTTCCACCGCCATCAATTCAAATGGCTTTCTTTTTCTCTGCAAATCCCATCCACTTTCCTTTCAATCGTAATCTAAGCTCCCAAACTCACACCGCAAAGTTTGTCTCCATTTCCTGTCGCATGGCCATAAGTATGCAATGGTCTATGCATGATCTGGCACATCCACGCGGCACAAATAAACATCTGTCTCTGTTCCCGTCCTTCGTGCTGAAGGCAGCTAGCTAAGATTACAAGCAGCTGCTTTTTATTTTTATTTCTGCTTCAGATATTTTGTTTCTGCTCTTTTACGTTTTCTTCTTCTTCGTAGTTGTGACGCCGTCCATTTCCATTCCCATGCTCATTTCCCCAAGCTTAAACGCATGTCCTTCTGGCCTGTTTTTCCTGCTATATATGCATTGTCGGCTGCCATTGTTAAAGCGTATATTGTTTGCTTGTGTGTGTGTGTTTGTTTGTGTGTGTGT
Organism: Lordiphosa fenestrarum; assembly: GCA_035044985.1. Lineage (NCBI taxonomy): Eukaryota > Metazoa > Arthropoda > Insecta > Diptera > Drosophilidae > Lordiphosa > Lordiphosa fenestrarum. Next base: position 418,102 of record JAWNNO010005642.1, read on the forward strand.
GTGTGTGTAGGGCCACCCACGACGAAGACAAAGTCGCCGTCATTTCCAGTACATTTTCACTGTCTTCGCTCCCAGCCGCCATTTCATTTGTTTTGTCCGTTTATTGCTTTTGGCTTTGCTTTTGTTTTGCTGTTTTCACTGCTGCCGGATTTCAACTTGAAGTATTTTAGCCATTTGCTGGTCAGCCATCATCAGTCAGAGGGCTGAGAACAAAAAAAAAAGAATTGATGGCAGACAGAGACTAAGTCTCGCAAGGATGTTTCCTCAACTTAAGTTGTGGTCATGGTTGTGGGCATCGTTGCATATATTTTGTTGTTTTATTACGTCAGTGAAATGCTCTCCACCAACCTGTATTTCTTAGCCAAAGTTAAGATTTTGATGCCTTAATTTGAAGCACTTTGCTTCACTTTATTGTTCTTGCTCGTTTCTGTTGTAAATGTAATGAACAATCTGGCATCACTTGAAATATCTCTTGTACACATATCACTTGCTCTCATTAAATTAGTCACCATATTACACTCGAGCTGCGCTGACGTATTTATTTCTTCAGGTTATGGGCCCAGGCCACGCGATTTAAAATAAAATAAAATAAAATGTCTACAATGAATTTTCCATTCGAGAAATTGCGCGGCCGCGAAAACTTCGACATTTGGAAACGCCAAGCCAAGGCGTATCTGGTGCTTAAGGGCTGCTGGAGTATCGTCGAAAAAGGTGTTGCTGATGCAGTAAAGGAAAAGGAGTTGGATGATCGTGGGATGGCCGAGATCACGCTTATGATTGATCCCGGTAATTTTGCTCACATTGCCTGTGCCAACACCGCTAAGGAGGCATGGGACGCGCTCATGAAGGTGTACGATGACAGTGGGTTGACTCGAAAGGTGGAATTGTTGAAGCGTTTGGTACAACTGAGGCTGGAGCACTTCTCGTCAGTTCAGGATTATGTTAATGAAATGGTCATGACGTCCATCAAAGTACGTACTGCTGGCTTGAACATAGATGACGAGATAACTGCATCATTAATGCTTGCTGGTTTGCCAAGCGAATACCAAGCCCTTGTGTTGGCTGTGGAAAATTCCAAAGCAAAATTAACTGTCGACAACGTTAAGCAACTGTTATTGCAAGACGCAAAATTCGATAACGGAATTGAGGGAACCGATAATGCACTGTACACCAAGGGTGCAAAAAGGAATGATAGATCGATGTCAAAGAAGAATTCGCCAAGAACAGTTACTTGTTATAGTTGCGGTGGACATGGGCATCTGCGCAGAGAATGTCCAAATAACAAAGAGGAAAATCAAACGAATACAGAAAGCGCATCTTTGTTGGCAAACTCGCACAAAGAAGGAAGCGACGAAGAAAACGTTTGGTACATAGACTCTGGCGCAACATCACACATGACAAACAACCGAAAAATGTTCACAAAAGTGAAGAAAGAACGAGTCATAAGAGCGTAATAATGGCAAACAGAGAAACTATGAGCGTACAGAGCGTTGGCAATGTAAGTGTTCTGTTAGAAGTGGGAAACAGAATAACCAAAAACAACATATGTGATGTGGAGTATGTTCCAGAGTTGTGCGCCAACTTATTGTCTGTTCGTCAAATGACTAAAAAAGGAAAAAAAGTGGTTTTTGAAGGCGATCACTGCAGGATTTTCGACAAGGGCACTCTGATTGCGACTGGATACGTACAGAATGATCTATATAGACTGAACTGTAAGTCGTCAGTTTATGGAGCAGCTATGATGGCAACCAGCAGTTTTGACTTATGGCATCGAAGGATGGGCCACATATGCTGTGAGAACTTGGAGCGAGTAAGGAACTCATCTAATGGCATCAAGTTCAATGGAAGCAATCGAATCAGTTGTGTTGTATGTATGCAAGGAAAACAAACACGGACTGTGAGCAGGCAGAGTGGAACGCGTGCTGAAGGCCAGGCCTGTTAAATATTATACACACTGACGTGGTGGGCCCATTAAACACAAAATCATTCAGTGGTGCACGCTTTATGCTGGTGTTTGTCGACGATTATTCACGCAAAGTATTTGTTTTTCCAATTAAAAGCAAAGACCAGGTATTTGATAAGTTTGTACTATTCAAAAAACTTGTTGAAAATCAATGTGATCGAAAAATCAAAATCCTGAGATCAGATAATGGTACTGAATTTTACAATAAACAATTTACTAAGTATTTGCAGAACTTTGGCATCATACATCAGACTTCTGCACCCTACACACCGGAGCAGAATGGAGTTGCAGAACGAATGAATCGAAATATTATGGAACGTGTGCGTTGTATGTTGCTTGACTCAAAGCTACCAAGCGTATACTGGGCAGAAGCGGCAAACACAGCAGCACACTTAATAAATCGAATTCCTTGCAGAGGCAATGCTAAAAGTCCAGAGGAAATATGGTGTGGAATGAAGCCTAATCTTAAATATATCCGAATCCGAATATTTGGCTGCACAGCTATGGTTCATGTCCCTCAACAAAAACGCTCCAAATTAAGTGCGAAATCGGAGGAATGTGTCTTCGTGGGATATTGCGATACATCGAAAGCTTATCGGCTTTATCGTAAATCTGATCAAAAATTTGTAATTAGCAAACATGTACAATTTTTTGAAGATTTTGTCTCTACCATTGCAGAAAATGCCAATCAATGTACTGTGGAAATCTGCGAATTATCCGATTCCCAGGGGGAAGCTGCGTTAGAATCATCAACTATCGCAGAACCAAGTCTCACTGAATCCGAAAATGAATATGCCAGCTGTGACGAGACAGGGAGTAGATCGGCAGGAAGGGGCTCGTGCGAAGAGGCTACCACAAAGGCAACTAAGTTGGCCGATATGACGGCAGAGGAGCTGGCAGCACAGGAACTGCGTCGGTCTAAGCGTATTGCAGCTAAGACCCCTGACTACTTATTGTGTGTGGCATCAATATCTGGAGTGGGCGATCCAACAACGAGTGTGTCTGAAGCAATTACATCCAGTAGTGCTGAAGTCTGGAAATCAGCGATGAAGGTAGAAATGGACTCACTCAGATCCAATCAGACTTGGGAGCTGACTCAGCTACCACCGGGAAAGACTGTCATCAGGTCCAAATGGGTGTTTAAGACCAAAAGGAATGCGCTGGGTGAGCTTATAAGGCATAAGGCCAGACTCGTCGCCCGAGGGTTCTCACAAAAGGAAGGAATCGACTACACAGAAACTTTTGCTCCTGTTGTACGATACTCGTCAATTCGGCTTCTTCTTGCACTGGCTGCACAGTACAAGTTGTCAGTACAACAAATGGATGCCGTGACTGCGTTTTTGAACGGAGAACTGGAAGAAGAAATTTACATGGTCCAACCTGAGGAGTTCGACGACCATACTGGCAGGGTATGCCGACTAAGAAAATCCATTTATGGGCTAAAGCAAGCAAGTCGCGTTTGGAACAAAGCATTAAACGAAGTTCTCACAGGCTTTGGTTTGGTGGGAAGAAGCAAATTTGATCAATGCGTATACTACAACGTCAACGGGCCAATTATGTTGTATTTGGCAATCTACGTAGATGACATCTTAATATTGGGAAACGACGAACGAATGATCAACGACATAAAACTCGAGTTATCTGGCCACTTCAACATGAAGGATATGGGCGAAGCATCATCCACTTTGGGAATGCGTGTGCTGAGGAATACGGTAACGGGCGATTTTAAAATTGATCAGTCTGAATATATTACAGGTGTACTGAAGCGGTTTGGTATGGATGACTGCAACCCTATTTCTACACCAATGGACCTCTCGCAAAGGCTGACTTCAGAAATGGGGCCACAAGACGACCTCAGTAAACAAGAGATGAGGAATGTACCATACATGGAGGCTATTGGGTCGCTGCTTTATGCAGCTCGGAACACACGGCCGGATATATGTTTTGCCGTAAACATGTTGAGCCGCTTCTCAAGCAATCCTGGAAAGGCACACTGGACAGCCGTGAAGCGGCGTGTCATGCGGTACCTAAAGGGCACAATCCACTACGGCATCACTTTTCAAGCAGATGGAGATGGGTTGGTCGGCTATTGTGACGCTGACTGGGCTGGTGATATGGATCAACGGCGATCCACATCTGGGTACATCTTTACCATGCAAGGTGGGGCCATATCTTGGTCTACTCAGCGACAACGAACTGTAGCGTTATCATCGACCGAAGCTGAGTACATGTCTATGGTTAGCGCTATACAAGAATCTATTTGGCTCACAGGACTACGAGCGGAGCTTCTTCTGAGCACTCCACAGACCATGGTGTTATATTGCGATAACAAAAGCGCTCTTCACATTGCTCGCAACAACACGTACTCTCCTAGAACAAAGCATATGGATATTAAAATGAAGTTCATACAAGAGAAGCTGGAAAACGATGTGGTCAAACTGAAGTACATACCAACTGGAGAAATGGTAGCTGATGCGCTGACTAAAGCAGTTCCAGTTTCTAAAATTAGTTTAACTAACATAAAATTAGGAATAAGTTAGAATTTTGTTACTAGAACTCTGTTTGAAATATGAACTGAATTGAAATCGAACTTATATGAAATTATGTTATATCTGCCAGATATGTCATTAAGGTAGAATGTTGTAAATGTAATGAACAATCTGGCATCACTTGAAATATCTCTTGTACACATATCACTTGCTCTCATTAAATTAGTCACCATATTACACTCGAGCTGCGCTGACGTATTTATTTCTTCAGTTTCACATTGAAATTGTGTTTCTTCGACTTGTGCATAAATGATAAATGTAAAGTTTTTCCCCTTGTTTGCATTGCTTCACAAGTTTTGTGTGTACTTTTATTAAATTTATATTTTGATGTTACCAGCAAGCAAATAAAACCAAACAAAAAAAACTTGCTTTGATTTGAAAAACTGTTTGAGCAACACAAATGGAAAACTTATTTAAAGTTGGTCGACCCTGTTGCAGTTGCTTTGTTCCCTATATCGTTAAGTTTCACACCCTAAATACCTGCAGAAAATGGTTTGATGTATCTTTAATGTTTTCATCGATTGATGAAATCGTGTGGGTTTTTCTTGCGAAACTCTTTCTCTTGCTCATCGAAGACTCACAAATTCCATCAATTCTAAGTACACTTTCCTCCTATGAAACCCTGTTGTAACAGATTCCAAAGTAAGCTACATGGAAATGCAACTGAATATGTCTAAGACTAGGCTTAATACTTTAACGTGCTTCATGTCTTTAGGCACCTACCTTAAATTTGATTTTGATATTTATAAAAATAAGAAATTCTCTTTCACAATTTATTTTTGACCTACATAGTTCTCGAATATTATATTCTCTCACATCAATAAATAACCGTCCAGTTCGAAAACATCAAACTGATATTCATGAAATGAAAAAGAATGAATATTTTCCAAGACTTTTTACTTCTTTTTATTCGGTCACTCTATGGCTACCAATCGTAAGACATGTCTTGTTGAAAGGTCCAACATGACATGTTTGCATATAATGACGTGACGTGTTGAGAGGCTTCAAAAACCTTTCCAAATGTCGAATTGGTACACTTTCGTAGAAGTGTTGACTCTTTTTTCACAAAAAAACTCCCGACCAAACCATCACATAAGCCGGATGGTGACCTTTCTGAACTCAAGGATTGAGTTCGGACGCTTGTTTTGATGACACAGCATTGCTATGTTTGTTAAACGATTCTTTTATGGGCAACATTTTCTCGTGACTACGCAGAATTCGTCTATGGGCATTGTTCACGCACTGGCCATGTAATGCTTTCGATTTTGTCTTGTGTTTTTGTTTCAATGCTGTTGTGTGCAAGTAGCAGGTGTGTCTCCTGTATGCACCTGATGCGAGACATGCTGTCCCTGATGATATTCTTCTCTTTGAGTCATGACTTGTGTTTGCGCAGTGGATTTGGACGAACTCGATCTTTTGCGGCATTGATGGCTTGTAACGTTCGCGGACGACTGCCTTAAGATTTAACCTTTTTTCGTACTACTGTATTATGGAGGCCCCCCGCAAGGGGCGTGATGGTTAAGGCAACATCATGACGGGTGTGACAATCTCGCGGACCTCTGCCGGCACTCCCAAACCAAGCCTGGCGGGGCTAAAAAGAGACGAGCCCACCGAGCAAATATCGGTACCACGGGAAGAAAAGTTTGCCCAGGCAGTTCTCATTGCGGTTGGCCGCCTAATGGGAGATCGTGGTGGCTCTCGTTGATTCCCACATCGCGCGTAGAGTCCCTTAATAGTGACTCGGCGTTGAAGTTCGTAAATTACCTTTAGGTGCTGTGACCGATAGATTAGCAGAGGTTCTTAGATTGACCTCGCTCCTCACCAAGGGGGAATTGTACACCCCACCAGTGTGCTTTTCGAATTGGTACCAGGGGACTTCGGTCCACCTGAGGCGCCAGTCTGGACTCACCACCCAGCCTCATTGTATCGCTATGCCTTTTTCAGGGCGTACAGGGTACTGTGGTTTTAAGCCTACCTTTGACACATACCACATAAAACAAAAAACTGAGAGATCAGAATATATCTGTATTATGGAGGCCAATGACAGCACGATTTTCAAGGGAGCTCCATACCATGATTGCAAACCGCTGACGCCAAAAACTTTTGATGGAGTAATATAGCATAATTGTCACTTATCAAAAAGCAGTCAAGTTGGAGTGGATGCGTTCAATGGTGGTCAATAGGTTTATGGGACTTGGAGCTACCTCACCCACTAAAACCACCCCTTTTCTCCGTTCCCTTCCCGCATGAAAGCCTCAACTAGAATCTCATCAAGTGATTGAAATCGTATTGCGCAAGCTTTCCGCGCGACGCAAGGATTGGATGACGTCTGCAGCCATATTGCTTATTGCAGCCCAATTGTTTCGCGAGCTAAGTAGGATATCCTTCAAGTCGGTCAGACTATGAATGACCTCCCAATGCCTAGGCTTAGCTCTTCCCGTTCAGCAGAGAATCTAAGACGTGTTCTGCTTCTTGTATGGTCCGCGCACAGTGTATGCAAAACGGATCAGTTTCATGCTTGAAGGTATGACTTGACGGATGCTTCAAGTCATCAATACGTATACCTAAACAATCGCGAGCAATAGGTAAAAAAAAATATTGGGCGAGTCCCAAACACAAGCAAAAAAGGCGAGTTCTTAGGTTAAGAACTAAATACATAGACTTATAGTGCTACACAGAGGGAAAAAACCGAGATCATTGGTCTCAATATATGCACATTCGGTGTCAAAAACTAATCATGAACGGATTTTCTCAATTCAAGAACAATTTCTCACTTCAAGAACGTTTTTTCGAGAACGCAAAATCTTGATGTGAGTTGAAATGTTCAGTTTTTAAGAACATTTAAAGCTCAAAAAAAAATTTTAGTTCCAGGACCTAAATACCAGCTCCAGTCCACAACCATTTCCAATTCCAAGTCCAATTCCAAGTCTAGGTCCGATTCCAGCTCCAAGTCCACAGAGACCTCCGCCTTGTACAACACCCCACCTGTCTTAGATAATTAAATTAAAGAAAGAAAAATTGTTTTGACTTACTGGGAGTAGAGCCCAGGACGCCCAGCACATTCTGTTCTTGTTTTGAGATGAAATAATCTTATTTTCTGAACACGGTTTTTCCCTCTGTGTAGCTCCGAAAAGTGCGCAACGGAGCATGCGAATTATTTTTAAGCGAGTATGTTCATTAAATTCCCAGCTGCCTTTAACACATTTGATATGGAGTAATGGTAAATTTACTATATTACCTTTTATTTGGTTTAATACAGAGGCCTCGTTTTAGATTGAATTGGGGAAGAGCGTGCAAATTATATGGGCTCCAACGATAAACATTTCTTTTGTGTTCGTTATTTAAAAATTTGGTCCTTTGATCAAGTGTTTTCGAGCCCATCGTACTATTGACACCGTTTTTACTTAATTCAAGTTGAAAGATCTTTCATTTTTGAGTCTTGGTTCTGAGTCTGGACTGCCTCCAAATATGATAAAGTCATTTATGCGGAACTGCATTGGGTCTGCAGAAAGGATACTACATTGTTACATTCCATTAAATGGCTGCATGTGGAATTGCCTAATCAAATCCAGTCGACAGTTCCAAAAAATTTGAAGAAAACTTTATCCCTTCTTTTTTTCGTGTTGAAAAAGAAGGAGTTGACATATCATAATGCCAATTATTTGAAAGGGCGAAGGAAATTTTCAAAATGTATTGGTGCTATCGATGGCAGGCATTGCCTTGGCTAAAGCCGGTACCTACACACACTCAAATTTACTTGTTTTCAGCTTGTACACTAAAAAAAAACCGTTTAAAATCTACCGAAATCAAGACCATTCGTTGACAAAAGTAGAGTAATCCCATCTTTTCGTAAATCGTGAACAGTGGTTCCCATATTATGAACATTTTTCGAACGGCTTTACACGAAAGGCGGCATCTCAACCGACTAGACTTTTGTTGATAGCTCGACAAGCGTTCATCCGATCTTCATCATTCTTTTGGCGGATCGATTATTAAACCCGATTACTAAGTCTAAAAGTCTAAAAGGTACGAACCATCTATCTTTAAAACTGTGGGAGATATGACTTTTTTACAAATTGGGGGGGCGTGGCCAAAATTGAAAATAAACTTAATCTGCCTGTCCCATACATGTCAAACCTCTTTGTCTTACCATCTCTGAGAAATGTGCGTTTATACGGATAGACAGATGGGCTGACGGTCAGACGGACAAACGGACCTGGCTATAACATCTCAACTGTTGCTGCTGATCAAGAACATATATACTTTATGGGGTCGGAGATGTTTCATTCTGGCTGTTAGATACATTTGCACAAACTTTTATACTCTATGATAAGTAATGGAATTAACTTGATCATTTATTACGATTTTGCATACAGCTTATCAACTTATTTCAACTTTTGCTGATGAAGCAACGTAAAAAAATTGTAACACTAATATGCTGCTTATAACTCGACAGTTTCTTGGCAAAAAAAAACATTAATTCGTTTGATTAGCTAAGATTTTGTTTCACTAACAGCTAATGTACATTTAACAGCTGTTAACTTAACAGCATGCGCACTGACTAACGACATTTTTAGTACAAATAGAGAGAGCCACACACACCCACAGGCTGAGACTGAGACAGAGACAGAGAGAGAGAGCGCTCAGCTGTTTTTAGCTGGCGTTGCTTTGCTTTGTCCTTGACAAGGTTTTGTTTGTATCGACGCCAGAGAGACAGAGAGAGAGACTTAGATAAAGAGAGGAAGAGAGAGCACTTTGGTCATTTCGGCGTGCGCCTTGTGTTCATTCAGTAAAAAAAAAGAAAAAAACAAAAGTCTTTTCAAGGCGGAAACATTTTTGCGTAGGTGTCGCTGTCTCTGTGTATGTGCGAGTGACTGTATGCTACTTCCTTTCGCGTGTCAATTGCGCATAAGTTTCAAAGAAAAAAGTTCAAATTGCTTAATAGTTCCTCGAGTCTCAAAACCACACACACACAACCCGCAAGGACTTTCCCTTTTCTAATGGAAATTGTTGACCCACCAACCCATTCACCCAATCGCACCTTTTGAATTGTCTTCATTTTGCATTTTAATTGTGTCCGCACGTGTCCCCAGGCCAGGAGCAGCAGAGCTGCCACAGCAACTCATCCTGTCGCGTTAATAATTTATGTGCCGCTGGCATTTATTTTTAGTGTCGTATGTTAATTAAAATGTTGATAAATTGTTGACTTTGCCATTTTGACAGTGGCCCTGCCTGAGGGGTGAGCAAGGGTATGGCTGAGGGAGTGGTGGTGGGTAACTTGTCAGGTGTGCAAGTTGCTTGAACTAATTAGTTGCCGTAGACTAATCGCTGTAGTTGGATTCATTTAGTTGCGAATAGTGGTTACTGATGGCGTTTTAATTTGTTATTATAATATTTATGCAAATATTTCTCATTAAAAACTAGTCGCGTCTTTGCTTCAACAGTTTTTGTATTATAGTTTCAGTAGCTTTCTTCAATAAACAAGCATTAGTTTACTAATTCTTGTAACTTTAACCTCACAGAGTATATTCCTAAGGTTTCGTCTATTTTTAAAATGGCAAAAATATGACAGAAATTACATCAGCAGAGAAAGTCTCTTTTCTTGTTTTGGTTTCATGACAAAATCAATTTGGCTTGCGGCAATAGAAAACCGAACAGAAGCAACCAGAAAAACTCTTAGCAATTAAGTTCCATCGAGCAAGAGACAAATGCTAGATATTAATCAAAATGCTTGGTATATTGGTCCATAAGTTAGTTAAAGATTAGCCACAGGCGTGCGTAGTGATGAGTGACCTTAGCTCATGCAATTGCCTTGTGCCACATGACGTATGCGTAATGTGCCTGTGGGCTTACCAACTTAAGCAATTTAGAGCATTATTTACAATTACTTGTAGTCGAGCCACCTGCACAGCACAAACAAAGGCGTAGTCCGTAGTCCTTGCTTGGTCCTTAGCTAACTGAACAAAAGAATAATGCCATGGCATTGGCTCAAGTTTCTGTCATTTGCAATTTGCATTTGTGTTTGTCTTGTCAGTTGTTCCCTGCATCTGTAATTGCAATTTGTGCACACACACACATGGATTAAGCAATAACAAAAGCAAATTACAAGCAGACTTAATGATGAGCTTAGTTTTCAGTGCTCATACACACACATTACGTATACGTAGTGTTTGCATGCACACTGAAATGGTTTGCTCTGCGGTTTAGTTTGGTTATGCATTGAATGCTCAACCGAATTAACTAGAATTATCATGACAAAACTAGAGGGACTAGAGAAGACAGTGAATAATCTACTTACTAAGGTATATTTTTGTGAAAGCTTAGAACATTGAAAAGAAAACTGGAACACACTTCGATACTGGAGTCTCCATTATTGGGTCATAGTTAGAGATAATTTTCAGAAAACTTTGTATCACCTTCAAGTTGGCGACTTAATTTTAATTGAGTGTACCCTGCAAACATTTTGTCGTGTTACTTATCTCCCTCGTCAATGCGAGAGTTTGGCGATTGCTTGAGGGGAGAGTTCGGAGATAGTTTGGCGATTTACACTAACAAAATACATTAGGTATCGCATTTTTATTATAAAAGGGATAAATTGGCGATATGTGCTATCGCATTTTTTCAGTCCATTCGGTAAATTGGCGATATATCCCTCAAAAATCGCCTTGGGGGCAAGAATGCGATACTTTTTGGTTGGTCTCGCTTTTTCATCATCCCATCTGAGAATTGGCGATATATCGCTTAACACTCCCTAAGAAGATCCGAATGCGATTCTTCTTGCTGTGAATTCAACGACTTTTTACAATATTACCAAAGGAAAATACTTTGGCAACGCATTCAAAATATGAAAAAAACGGCCCAATAAAAAAATTGACACATATACTTAAGGTGGTAGGAAATTCTTCCTTCTGGAAAATGTGTGTTTACTTGTCCGCTGTAGTAACTTGTTTGATCTGTGGCTTTTAAGAAAGCCATTATTAAGCAAACGGTCAGACAATAATAATATTCAAAATGTTTAAGAGTTGCAATATGCTACCACTTCTATTAAATAATATTAAAAAGAGATGTCTCTCTGATGTAAAGAAAATTACATTTTTTCCTGACATTCCATTGCCAGTAAAGTTGACAATAGTGCACAGGCTCCGACTCAGCACAAACTACAGTAGGCCTCGTTTTTTGGTTCAGCTTCCCCTGGGAAAACCTTTCCGTTTCAATAGTCAACGGAGTGAAGGCATAATAGATTGTGTATTTATTAAAAGCAGACCTTCTTTTCGTTAAAAATTTGTGTTGAAATTCCTCGCGCTTTGCGTTAAGTAAGTCGAAATGTCCTCCATCAAAGCCAAAAGAGCAAAGACAAGACGACAAGCAGCCAGAATGGTCTTAAACTGTTATGGAAATACAGGGCCCAGTTTTCAAGGGCGATCCAGCAGTGGTGACGAGAGGTCAGCATTCAGATTTTAGTTTTGGTTGCGTATATGACACTAATTATGGCTTTTGTTTTCAGAAATTGCTCATAATATGTTTGCCAAGACGACGGATGCAGACATTAACAAAGTCTGTTCACAACATTTTTTGCATGCTGAAGACCGTATAAATAAGAAACTACTCAAAATCAATAACAAAAGTTTTGTTACAAAACTTAAATTTATTACAAATAAAGAAACCACCATACATAAATACATACACTCTCAAATTAAACATATATATTTAAAGAATTTGACACACTTAGCTTTAAAAAATAAACTATTTCCCCTACTGTTAAATAACAGAAATCGAACTCACATTTTGTTTGTATGGCTTATGTTGGGGGGAAGAATCTCATTATTATGTCTAAGAAGAATCGCATTCTTATTTCCAAGAAGAAACGCTTTCTTTACTCTAGGAAGAATCGCATTCTTATCTCTGGAAAAAGTCGCATTCTTATCTCCAGGAAGAAACGCTTTCAGAACTCTAGGAAGAGTCTCAATCTTATCTCCAGGAAGAATCGCATTCTTAACTCAAGGAAGAAACGCATTCTTATCTCTAAGAAGAATCGCATTCTTATCCCTCAGAAGAGACGTTTTCTTATCCCCAGGCTGAATCGCTTTCCTATAGCTCAAAAGAGACTTTTTCCTATCTCCCAAAAGTGTCGCTTTCTCATCGCCCGGAAGTTATCGCATAGTGTCACATTTCTTCCCGTGGGGAGATGAGAATACGATAATAATGCGATATCGCTAGAGTAAAGCGATACCTACTAGGCGAATCGCATTCTTATCTTCCGCGATAAAAAATGTTTGCTGGGTACTTATTTATATTAACTTATTTGATGTAAGTGTGACTACACCCAAAAAAAAGTAGTCAAATTGATGGCGTACGCTAATTCAATATAATTGTTTCCCTATGAAAATATGATCAAATATTGTGGTTTTAAGTACTTTTAATTTTTTGGTCTCGGCTTACCTTTCTTATGGGTTCCAAATGTGAGGCGCTTATCCAGATATGCTTGTTTGTTGTTGTTGTTTATTTGACATCTTAGTGCTACAAGTACAGGGTTGCCCATATTCGACGGACCCATCTGGCAACGCCATAACTTTTGACAGAGATGTCAGATCGCTTAATGACATACCGCGTTTGAAGCGTCAGTCCAAGCAAATTTTTACCATGGAACAATACACGCCACGCGAGCGCTCTGAAATAGTTGAAATTTACATTCAACAGAACAAGTCAATTGTGAAAACTCAACGTGCTTTTACAAAATTAAAAAATGTGAAAAGTGCGCCTTCTAAGAACACCATTAAGCGTTTATTCGAAAAATTTTCGACTGGTGAGGCTCTTTCTAATCCGAAGAGGCCAAATAAAAGTCGACCAAGGCGATCGGCCGAGGATATCGCTGCCGTACGAGCCAGTGTTGAGAGGTCCCCAAGAACATCCCAAAAACGCCGTTCTCAGCAGTTGGGCATGGCTCGGTCCACTTTACAACGGATTATTCGCGTTGATTTGCATTTGTTCCCGTACAAAATTCAATTGACGCAAAGATTGTTGCCTGCTGACAAGCCTCGTCGATTGGAATGGGCCCAAAGAGTCATCGAAATGGCCGAAGATGACGAGCAATTTTGGAACAAAATTATCATGTCCGATGAAGCCCATTTCACATTGAATGGGACCGTAAATAAGCAAAATTGCCGTATTTACGCCACTGAAAATCCTCAGGAGATTCAAGAAGTGCCTCTTCATGACGAAAAAGTCACAGTTTGGTGCGGCGTTAGTGCGAAAACGGTCATTGGGCCGTTTTTCTTCCAAAATGAAAATGGCCATGCTGTTACCATCAACCAGGAGCGTTATCGCGACATGATGACCAATTTTGTGATGCCAATTATTCGTCGAAAGCGTATGAGGCAGTTCTGGTTTCAACAAGACGGCGCTCCACCGCACACAAGTCGCATAACAATCGATTTTCTGAAGAAATTGTTTCCGGGCCGTTTGATGTCGAAAAGTGGTGATTTGGACTGGCCACCGCGTTCGCCCGATTTGACGCCGCCTGACTTCTTCTTGTGGGGATATTTGAAGTCAAAGGTTTACGTTAACAAGCCAAGGACCGTAGAAGAGCTCAAGGACAACATTCGTGAAGAAATAGCCGCTATTCCGGCCGAAATGTTGGCGAAAACGATGGAAAATGCTGCAAAAAGGGCACAATACGCCATCAACGCCAGAGGCGGCCATTTGAGAGATATCATATTCAACAAGAAAGAGAGTCGGTCAAACCCGACTATAACATACTCTGTACCAAGAAATTTTGTCTTTTGATCATAACTCGAAATCCGTTCATCCGATCTTCTTCATTCCTTTGGCGGATCGATAAGTTATATAAGTTCTAATAACTAAATATGTCCAGAAGGAACAAGCCATCTATCTTCAAAACTGTGAGAGATATGACGTTTTTTCTAAATTGCGGGGGCGGGAGGGGGCGTGGCCAAAATTGAAAATAAACTTGATCTGCCTGCAGACATAAGAAGCATAGGTCCCATACACGTCAAACCTCTATCTCTTACCATCTCTGAGATCTGTGCGTTCATACGGACAGACGGACAGACGGACATGGCTATATCGACTCGGCTGTTGATGCTGATCAATGATATATATACTTTATGGGGTCGGAGATGCTTCCTTCTGGATGTTACATACTTTTGCACAAACTTATAATACTCTATGTACCTACGGTACAGAGTATAAAAATTGATGTAAACAAATCTACTTGGAACAAATTAAATGATTAAGATTGCCAACCGCCAAATTTTTATTTTTTTCTTTGATTTTTAAAAAAAAAACATGGGTCCGTCGAATATGGGCAACCCTGTATAACAATACACTTAGACTTTGTTGGGTTAATTTTTAGGCCGTTTTTCATTGCCCAGCTACGCACCAGCTCTAGTTCACTATTACAGACATCAATACATTCAGAAATTTTATTTAACGGGCGACTAACATACATCTGGACATCATCTGCATACATTTGAACTTCACATTTAGTCAGAACACTTGGAAGATCGTTTACATAAATTGAAAAAAGTAATGGCCCAAGAACCGATCCCTGTGGGACTCCTCGATTAATTGTCAGAAAGGATGACCTATTATTAACAGTAACTACTGCTTGCTGTCGGTCATGTAGATACGAGCTCGTCAGTTTTACTGCAGTACGGGAGAAGTTTTATAATCTACTAACTTGCAAGTATTTTTGATCAAGTGATTGCCGTAAAAGCTGCTCGTTGAGGAAGACGCCTGAACACTCATCGTGGCCAAGTTTATATGCTGGGTTGAGCTTCATGTTTCATCGCTTTGCCCATCTTGCCCATAGTGGTATTAAATCCACTTGTAGCGAAGTTTTCCAGCCGGGGTAACGCTCAGACTGGCCAAGGTCAACTACAAGAAATTTGTAATTCGCGGGGACTTCTGGGAATGATAGGGTGGTGGGACCACCGAAATAATGCCACTAAGGTGTCCCTCGGGAGAGGCTTTAGGTATAGCTTGAGAGTGTCTAGAGACAGATCAGGGCACGTGGTTAGTACCCGACGTGACTTGGCTACGAACTATAGAGACTCGAGGGTGGACAGGATCATGCGACTTAGTCCACAAAGGATATTAGCTACGGTCAAATAAAACTCGGGACCGGACGGGGCACACCGCGGGTACTCCACGTAAATCGACAAAGACTTAAGGATTCTCAAGGGGGAAGGTTTGTCAGAGCACGTGGTCAGATCACGTGGTCAGATCACGTGGTTAGTGCCCTACGTGTCTTTTCTATGGTCTAAAGGTATTCAGGGATGGGGCAGATCACGTGGTTAGTACCCTACGTGTCTTTTATACAGCTTACGGATATTCAGGGACGGGACGGATCACGTGGTTAGTGCCCTACGTTTCTGAACTCTGGCCTAACGGTTCACAAGGTTGGTTAGTACCCTACGGGTCTTCGTATGCTTCCTAAAGATAATCAGGGAAAGGGGCAGATCACGTGGTTAGTACCCAACGTGTCTCGACTATGTCCTAGAGGCTCACAGGGATGGGACAGATCACGTGGTTAATGCCCAACGCGTCTCACTAGATCTTCTACTTAGTTTATCTGGTGGGACTTTCTCTCCAAATGATTCCAACAGGTAACACAAGTTTCCACTTTCACTTGGACTTTATTTTCAATTTCTCTTCTATAATTACTGCCCTAACTAACTCTCTTACTCTGTACTGGGCTTGCTCGCTTGCCTTCTTTAAGCTCGCTCCGCTGGACTTCGCTCTAGCCCTTCTTCGCCTGCACGCCGAAAACTGACTGTCAATATCAGTTTCAGTGTAAATATCAGCTTAAATGAGTAATTGAGAGTCTGTACTTCACTGTCATCGATGTCAGATCAGTTAAAGGTATTCAACGGTAAACTAAACATAAGAATTTGGTTTTAGAATTATTATTACGCATAAACATTGCATACTTTAATGGGCATTTATTATGATTAAAAATGTTTTGTGTATAAACAAACTAATATGGGATCTTCAATGGGTATTGTTGATGAGTAAGTGGAGGGTTGGTCCAGGTACATTTCCTTGGGGCACAACAGCGCATATTACCCTCACACTGGAAACGGCTCCTTTCAAGACCACTTCTTCTCACAAGACAGTGGAGTTAAGGTAGTTAAATGTTTTTGAACTTTATATAAAACATTTACAAATTGACGAATCAAAGAGCCAAGAACAGGCATTTTAGACACTTGCCGAGATTACTTTAATATGGTCTCTAGCATAAATGCTGATATCATCCGAAACTTTGTGCATCTTACCGTGAAGTAATTTAGTGATTTCGATAGAATAAAAGATCTGGCCATCTGTGTATTGTGCCAACGCCACAAGCCATCAAAACCGTAAATGATCAAAATCGTCGAAATCCACTGCGCAAGCAGAAAATCATGACTCATAAGACGAATATCAGCAATGTCAGCATAAAACGTGACTTGGGACCCACCACTTGCTTGCTTCAACAGCATTGAAACATAAACGGAAGACAAAATCAGTGCGCAGACAATGCCCACAGAAGAATTCTGTTAGCTGACAAGAAAATGATTACCAAAGAGGAATCGTTCAACAAACGGAAAGATAGAATATATGCTGTGTCATCAACACAACCGTCCGAACTCATTCCGAGAGGTGCCCATCCCACTTAAGTGATGGTTTGGTGGGGAGTAGCCTTTGATGGGGTCACCAAGCTCCAATTTTTGTGAAAAGGAGTCTAAACTTTAGCGAAAGTGTATCAATCTGACGTTTAGGAAAAGAATGTAAAGCCTCTTAGCATGACTTATTTGCAAGCAAGCTGTGGACCTTTCAACAAGACTCCGCTCCAACTCACAAGCCAAAAAGTACTCAAAATTGGGTAAAAAACTATGTTCACCTGAATACATGGGACTACAAACTGTGGTTCGCTATCTACTAAGGAGCCTACTATGGCAAGTATTGAGACTTTGAAGCGCGCCCTAGTTCGAGCAGTGGACAATTTCCCAATTCATGAGGAGCGTGACTAGAATAGGTTGTTCCACGTTTTGTGGTCATTGAGTGACCGAATAAAAAGAGGGAAAATGTTTTCAAAATGTTTATTCGTTTTCATTTTGTGACTCAAAAACCGTGTAGCAACTGAATTTCGAGTATTAGGTAGTCATAAATGTGCACCTACAGCACCACATGATGAGAATTTTGTGACTTATCTTGTTTCTTAAGCCTTTGCGCTAGAATTACAAACAAACACGGAGAAGGAAGTATTCACTTTGGTGTAGTCGTTTTCAATATTTCAACATATCTACAAACTACCAGAATTTCGCCTTCACTTCTCGATTTAGTTTCTATAATTGTTGAGGAGTCAGAGAAAAAATAGGGATTTTCGTACTTGGATCAAGAATTTTTGAGATCAATAGTTCGATAAGAGTGAAAGTTCTCGATCTAAGAGCGAAATTCTTGATCCAAGTATGAATTTTTGATCCCGGTTTTCTTGATCCAAGAGCTTCAATACTTGATCTAAGAACGAAACATTCTCAAATCAAGTAGCAAAGTTCTTGAATCAAGTGCCAAACGAACTCAAATCCAAGGTTATTCATTCTTGAATCAAGAGCATACTGCATTGACCAAATTGTAGAATGTTCTTCCGATTATCAAGAGCTCATCAGATTCAAGAGTAAGATCGTTTACTCTTAAATCAAGAGCTTCATTAATTCCAATCATACAACAATTTAAAAGCAGTTGTTCTTTTACATTTTGCTTAAATTTATTTCATGGAAAACTAATTGTTAAGCCATCTAGCAAGATTTAGCCGGCTCGAGGAATACATAACACCTCAAAGTAGTATCAGTCTTTGCCTGTCAACTGGCAGTCGCACAGCCGTCGCTCCATGCCAGCAATGCCATAATTGGTTGGGAATTCCAAAGCAACATGAGTGCAAAAACGTGTGCTCTCAAACGTGCTTGCTCTCCTCTCTTTTTTTTACCTCAGTCCCCTCGCCTAAATACATCATACTGAGATCGAATTCAGCTCGATTTCAAGAGCGAAATTCGTGAAGATTCAAGAACGAATAAATATTTTTTTAAGAACGTTCGCTCTTAACTTATTCGTTCTACTTTTTTCTGGGTGTAGAAAGAACCGAAAGCCGAGAAATTGTCCACCAAACTCTGTCCAAACATATTAAATTCCCTTAAATTCCAGTTTATTAAGGCCCATATCCATGTCAACCAACCAAAAGCCACCAGAAATTGACTCTTTTTCAGGCATAAATTATTGTACATTTGCGCTGGGGACCCACAAAAGCCTCGCACAAATTTATGCAGTTTATCTTGTGGGCTAGATTTTCCGATTTTCCGCACTGTCAATTGCATTAAACCGAAATGGGATGCTATGTACATTTGGCCAGTTCTATTTGTGTAATGGGTTAGCCCAGTCTCTACCCCTAACAACTGAGAGTTGCACAAAAATTATGCTGAAAATCCTTTAAAGTGCGACGGCAGCAACAAAACACACGGAAGGAAGCCACAAAAACACAAAAAAAAACATAAAAAGGAACAGAAAAGGGCAAATGCAAATATTTTTTCAGTGCCAACTCAAGGATATCCTTGATGTTTGCCCAGCGAGCGCAGTTAAAGAGAACTTAAATAAAGTGCATCCTGCAATTATGAGGGAACAAAGCGAAAAACTGCAGACCGAGTTAAAGTTCTTATACTGGCATATTATATAATATGATGTATATGTAAGCATATATGACCTCGCCTAAGTGCACAGCCTTCAAAATGGCCAGCAAGCATATAGCATGCATGTACATATGAGAGCAGGCTGCTAAGCTTGTCTATGTGTAAGGACATTGGAACGCGTTTTCAATGCTTAGGCGGCAGACAGTCATTAATCAACCAACATACATAGTCGAGACTCGCAGACATACAAAGGTATATACATACATAAGCCATGATTGTGTGTGTGTGTGTGTGAGTGTGTGTGAGGCTTATGGTCGCACAAGGCAACACATTCACTTCCGCTAAAGGCTCAGGCTACTACAGGAGTCGCTATAGCAGCTAGAACAGTGGTTGTGTCTGACTTCAAATTTTAGTAAACATTTTCAAACAATTAGCCAATTAGCCAACAATTCCCTGCGACTTTGTAGAAACAGAATGGCCCACAGACATCATGACTTGAATGCAGGCTAACTACTCATTAAAGTAATAATAATGAAACCAGAACTACAAGCCGGTTTTGAACCGAACCGGTTCGAACCCGGAATTCCGACTTTCAGATTACTGCGAACCAAACCTCAAACCGAACCGCTTAAGGTACTAAAGCTGAACCTGAACCTGTTCCGAACCTATAATTTCGCTTCGGTTCAACAAACTAAAGACATGAAAAAATTTGACCTATTTCCTAGCAACTTCTTCTCTTATCCTGATGGTTCTGGATGACTGAGTCTTACAATCGGCAGGATAGTTTAATGCAGGCATCTATAAAAATGTTGAGAATTACCATTGGAATCCCTACACATATAAGCCTCTGTTTTTTAAGATCCTTTCCTCCAAAGCTTATCGATTTATTCACAAAATAAGAGCTTAACGTTACTGTGGAAACACTTTTGGTATGTAAATCGACGCAATTTCCTTACAGTTTATTTCGGTTTTAGGTCGATTACTAAAAGAACTTGTATTAAGCATGGGCTGAACCAAGGTTCGAACTAAAACCGTTGCCCAAAAACCTTGAACCACAAAATTCTGAACCTGAACCATTTTTGAATTTTGGTTCGAACCCGCGAACCGGAGCTCCCAAAATATTTTTGGGTATGCAGCCCTGAATGAAACCCTTTAATCGTTCTACGTATGTGTGTGTGACTGACTTAATTACCGAGCACATAATGAAAATAAAAAAAGGAAAAATAATTATAATTCGCTTGTAAACTCAATGGCAAGATTTCTGTTCATTTTAGTTACATATGTGAAAGCCAAAGGCAATTACTTACACATGAAACCGGCTGAGCTTTAAGATTGATAGCATACTTTTATGCGCCATGTGAAAACTCTGCCAACTAACTCAACAATATGAACTTGTCCCCTGTCCTACCTACCCCACACCACACACACACACACACACACATGCATTATTCATTCAACAACTTTTGAATATATTTTAGAGGCCGCCTCTCTTGACATTGGTTAGACACATAACATCTAGCCTGAACCCATGGCATATCCTGTTAAATTCTCTCAACGGAAATGGAAATCATTGGAGAAACGAGAAACCTTTGTTGCCATTCTGCCACGTATGAGTGATTTTTAAATGCACATTTTGCAAATGGCATTGACTGCGTTATTTTCCGAAAATCTTTTCTCGTTTATTTCTGTTTTCGAAGGGGGGGTTGTGGGTGTGGGGGGCTGGGCCAACGACAAGCCATAAAATGCATTCTGCCAATCGTAGAGAGCAAAAAAGCAATTTTTGCTGTTGTAGTTATGTCCTTGCCTTGCTTTGGTACCGGTTTTTTTTTATGCAGTTTGGTTGGTTTCTGTTTGTACGCATTCATTTTTGCCAATCAACACAAAGTGCAAAAGAGATGAAAAACCAATATTCGTGCATATTTGCACCGAAGGTTGGCATACCTTTTGTTCATTCTTGCAGTTTAACATTAATGGCAAATATTTGATGCACTTGAAGCCATGAATAATACAAAATAATAATTATTAAATGTTTGATAAATTTAGTAAGGGATTTTAATTCCGTATATTCTTGAGCCGAGCCGAAAAAAGTCTGATTTGATCACACTTATTCAATCCTGAAAAGATCCAAATTATCAAGTTCATCTGCTTAAGGCAGAAAGATTATATAAATCGGAAAATTCAAGTACAACCCAGCGGCGCAAATCGACATAACATAATTTATTACTCCTTCATTACTTTGCCTTCAGTATGACTGAAATAATCCCAAACAGTCTGGTTTACTTTGCCAGAAAACCAGAAGTTGTCGTCCATTACATTTCCGTCTGGCGTAATGCATACTTTCGACTAGGGATGCCGGATATTTCAAAAATATCTATATCGATATTTTTGACGATATTGAAAAAGTATCATTTCGGTTTAAATATTTTAGGGAAAAAAATATCGATAATATCGATATTTTCGATATTATCACAAAATGAGTCTAAATGGCTAAGTGTCTTTACTATAAGCTGGTCTATTGAGGTAATTAAGATGTCATTTGACGCATAATAGGAACTAAATTTTTACAAAACAGATTAATTGTATTTTTATAAGTTTAACAAAAGATATGTATTTTATTTCATTTACAACAAAAGAAGTTTTGGAATCTTATTCATGATACATTCTGATGGGATTGAGGGAAGACGCTTAACTTAAAAAGTAAACATAAAAAACCACAAGAAACAGTTGAATGCAGCAGTGTGACCGAACGCTGGAAGCAAAATATCGCCGAAAAAAATCGCCATAAAATATTCGATATGCGATATATCGCCTCATAAAATATTCGATAATGATATATCGTTTTTTTGGACAAAAATATCGATATTCGATATTTCGATATTATTTCCGGCATCCCTACTTTCGACCGAACACATTCAGCTGTGCGTCCGAAAGCAGGATCATTTTACTCCATACACAGAAAGACAATTTCGAGATTTCCGGGATTAAATAGATGCCAAACATTGTCAAAAGTCGGTCAATTCCGGATATTCTTATTCCAAGTTCGAATAAGATTGTCTTGATCTCGGATCAAGTACGAGTCTGTTGTAGTACTTTCTGGGGGACTCTAAAATGTAAGGCATCTCATCGCACAGCGCCAGTGCACTAGATTATTGCCCCTTATCTAAAATGCTGTATATACTTTGTCACACAGAAAACAAAAATCTCTGTATTTAATATCAATCGGGTATTTTTCAGTATCGAATCGGCCTTTATCTGAAAAATACCCAAATGATATGTTCAAAGCGCGATCTCGTTTCCAACTTATGTAAACATTTGTAAATATCTCGAAAGGGATTGCATTGATTTGAATATTCTATAAGTTGTGCTCGTTTAAGGATTACACCAAGAATAACAAGTAAGGGCGCTGCAGTCGAGTTTCCCGACTACAAAATACCCTGTTCATTTGTTTTCATTTATTTGTTTTTGTATTTTTGAAGATGCATGTAACCGGTTTTTGTAATAGCTATTAAATTGTCATCCTAAATGTAGGCAACACTTTTTTCTAGTCCTGACCAACAAATGGGGGCGGGAGGTGCTCTTATCAGCTCAACTGTTTCGCTTATAACTCCGGTGTTTTTTGTCAGAATTGATAGAGACTGGTTCTAGCTTGATGTATACAAAACCAAACAAAACTGTGGATCTGACGGTTTTTTAGGTCTAGGATATGTCGGTTTTTTGGGGATAAAAGGGAGACGGTGGGAATTTTCCAAATCTGAAACAAACTTGATCTGCGTACGGCATAAGTCTATCTTCATGCAAAAATTTGTGGCTCTATCTCTTATAGTTTTTGAGCTCGCCGCGTTTAAACAGACAGACAGACGGACAGGCGGACGGACGGACAGACGGGCAGACGGACATGGCTATATCGACTCGGCTGCTCATGAGGATCAAGAATATATATACTTTATGGGGTCGGAAATGTTTCCTTTTCCCTGTTACATACATTCGCACAACTTCATGATCCCCCTTTTCCCATTTTCAATGGGAACAGGGTATAAAACGATTGAGTTTATCTCGTCGATCGATCGATGGTAAAGGTTGTTGAACTCGTCAATCTTCATCACCCTATGTCTTCTTTGTCTCGTACTTTATTGTGCATTTCCTCAAATTCATCTAGACATCTACATAGTTGAACTAAGGAATAGGAACAGTTGGGAACTGGTTCGCAAACCTAACCTTAGACGTCAAATTGAGTTCGAGCTTTACGATATACCCATCCTGTTATTATAACTGAACAGAAAAAATATTCGCTACTATAAAAACAAGACAGCTATTCTCACTAAGACTAGTTTTTCGACCGATAGTTCATGTGACAGTCATATGCTATAGTTATCTGATTTTGGCAAATCCTTGCAGAATTATTTGAAAGCATATAAAATAAAACAAGAAAGCTAAGCCAACTTCGTGCTCGTTTAAATATTTTCAAAAATAATCTTTTTCCCACAACGACGCATTTTCCGACCGATCGTTCGTACCGATCGTTCGTATATGATATAGTCATCCGACTTGGACAAAAATTTTTAGAATAGGGTGAAAGCATGTGAAACAAATAATGACAAAATTTCGGGATGCTACCATTAAAAACAAAAAAGTTTTTCTAACTAAGACTGTTTTTCAGGCCTATCTTTTGTGTGGCAGCTATACCATATAGTTGTCCGATTTTCATCAAACTTGGCAAAATTATAAACATGCATAGAAAACCTATGAATACAAAGTTTGGATACGTTTCCATTGAAAAGAAAAAAGTTTTTCATACTAAAACTAGTTTCCCGACCGATTGTTCCTATGGAATCTATGAGATCATCCGATCCGGTCGACATATTAGTATCGTGCAGCTTCAAAACTGAGGGACTAGTTCGCGTAGAAACAGACAGAAAGATGGACAAAGCTCAATCGACTCAGCTGGTCAGCCTGATCAAGAATATATATAGTTTATTGGGTCGCAAATGAATATTTCTATGCGTTGCAAATATCTCGGAAAAATTATAAGGTGTGTAAAGTGCTGACCATCGCTGTTCAATCTTTTACTATTACACCAGAGAGAAGGACATGGCTACATCCACTCTGCTTTTGATATCAATCAAGAATTTTTATACTTTACAGCAGCGATGCCCAGCCGTTTGCTCTCTGGGTACGTTTGCAATGAACGTATACATGTAGGGCGCGGGGTGTACAAAACGCCACACATGCAAACGATTTCGTGAGTATGCGTCTGCGGTTTTGTTCTCTTCTTTGATTGGTGTTTATTGGCTCGCAAGCAAAACTGACCAACAAGAAAAAAAATTGTCCCCTTATTGGTATTGGTGCTTTTCTTTGTGAGTATTGGTGAGTGTTCTGCCCTATGCCGTTTTTGGGCATGCCTGCTTTATTGTTGTAGAAGTTTCCTTCTAGACGAATTTCTCTCTTGAGTTTTAACAAAATTTCGTCCTGCTTTCGAGACTATCAGGCCTGTTCCGGTTTTCACATTCGACAAAATTTGTCGAATTCGAATTTGGTCAAGTGGTTGTTGTATAAAATTTATTAATTAAATCGGCATAAAACCTTTCTTTTTGAGTTCATCCTATTAAGGGGGGGGTAAGCTATTTAATTGCATTTTTATTTTATTTTTTTAAAAGAATGCCTAAAATGTTAAGAATATTGTATCAAAATTTCAAGTCGATTGGAGCAAAATTGACGAAGTTACGAGTATTTTTATACCTGTCGCATTTCAGGTACAGTACAAATTTTTTAGTGTTCAAAACTTTAAAGCGTTTTTCCCACTACTCACGTTTTCAAAGTCGGTGCCCCTCATAACATAAAAACGAGAGCGTAAGTTAAAGTCGGCCCTGCCCGACTTCGAAATACCCGTTACTCAGCTCATCCCGGATAAGTATGCAACATTTTTTTAACTCGGCCATTTATTATCCGATCCTTTTGAAAATTTGTGAGATTGTAGATATTGGCCACATAGACTACACTGCATCTGAGCTCGATATCTTAAAAATTGTGGGAGTTATTCAATATTTTTTATTGTGGGGGCGGGAGGGGGCGTGGCCAAAATTTGAAACAAACTTGATCTGCCTACAGACAATACTAGCTTACGTATAAAATTTGGTTGCTCTAGCTCTTCTAGTCTCTGAGATCTAGGTGTTCATACAGACGGACGGACGGACGGACGGACAGACGGACACGGCTATATCGACTCGGCTGTTGATGCTGATGAAGAATATATATACTTTATGATATCGGAGATGCTTCCTTCTGCCTGTTACATACATTTGCATGACTTTAGTATACCCTTTTTACTCTACGAGTAACGGGTATAACTACTGAACCGATCATTTTGAAATTTTGTACACTATTTCTGAACATAATTTACGAGGTAACGCTGTCGAGTTTTTTCAAATTTGTTAATAATTTTTATTTTACAATAACAAATTTGCCGAATTTTTTCCAAAAAAACCGCTTTTTTCACTTCAAAATTTTCAAAAAAAGTGAAAAATTAAAATTTCGAAAAAAAACTCGACAGCATTACCTGGGGAAAACTATTATCTAACGAATAAGTTTTGTTTTTTTGATTTCGGATGATCCAGCACCAAGTTATGACAGGCACCGCAATTCCCCTTTTTTTTGAGAGACTTCCGAATATTTGCTGCCATTGCCGTGTTTCTTAATATTTCTTTGTGAAAATTTTTAACAACATTCTTTAAATGTCATACTTGAATGTGCTTTTAGTTTTAATAAAGAGATTTTAACTGTGTCGTCACAAAAAATTCACAAAAAAATGCATTTTTTCGAGCGATTTGAGCTTACTAACTTAGGTTTGTTACAGATTACCTTGATTGTTCACCAAAAAATGACATATGTATTAAATTCGAATTCACTAAAGTGAAAACCGGAACATGCCAGTATAATGTTGGTTTAAGATTGTTTTCTCTTTACTGTGACGAAGATACAATTTATATTTAAGCCCACGGCGGCAAGGACTTAGCTCGCTTTCTTATTTTGTATTTCACAAGATTCTAGCAAGGGTATCAACACATTTACCAAAAATGTTCGTCCCCTTTGATGTTGACAGTTGAGGCGGGTGGTGAGGAGGCAGGATGTTGTGCATTCACTTTTGGTTATGGCAAATTCATGTCCCGTTCGCTGCAAGCGTTTTCCAATTTCTTGTTGTTGCGCAAAGTTTTCCGCTATTTTGCACCTAAGCGCGAAGCAACGTAAACAAAGCGCAGCAAATTGGCTTTGAATGTTGGTAAAATGTTTTGGCAACAATCCCGACATTTTAACCAAGTTCCTGTCAACGAGTTTATAAAGTTTTTGGGTTGAGTTGGGGGCGGTAAAAGTTGTAAATTTGTAAACGACATCGAATGGCAACTGAAACATAACTAATTTTCTCATTTATCTCTCTGTCTCCCTCTCGTTGCAGGTTCGTTGCTGCTTATAAAAATAATAATAATAATCCGAATAATATCAATACGTAGCACCTATAAAATAATCGTAACCAAGTACACAACACCACACAGACCCAAATACTGGCCAAGAAATAATTACAGCACTAAACAAACACAGATACCAGACACAATACCAAAGCAAATACAAACACCAAATCTATATATACATATAACACCATATATACAATAGCAGATATCAAGAATATGCATTTTGCTAATTAAATTACGAATACGCAAAACTTAATAAGCCAAACAATGTTATATACATTAGCCATAATCGCCTACCTAGCCATATAGATGTATGTCAATATTTGCGCAACAGTTAGCAGCAAAGACAAAAAGAATTAAAAACAAAAACCAAAAACAAAGACAGCAAAAAAAAAACAAAAAAAAACAACGAAAACCAAATATAGATTGCCTGCTGCGGTTCCCCGCCATAAATGTCTGCCTAAATGTACACACACATTTTTGTTGTTTACTAAACCGTACATTTTCTTTATTCTCAAAATATTCGTCATAATATCGTATAATGAACACTTCGTACTCTGTATGTGCCTTAACAAATGCGGCTGCTGCTGATAATATGCCCTGCTATGCCACCTATAGCTAACCCAACTCTATCTATCCAATAACAATCCAGCTAGCCAAACATATGTAAATACAATACCTACCTACCCAGTACACGATTTAAGTATGATTTTGTGTTTTGAAATTGGAATCGCCGAGACCGAGACATTGGATATACACACACAGAGTACAACAACCTGTAGCCACTTGCCGCTAGACGGAGACTCGAACTAAAATGTGCGTTTTTTTTGTTTGGTTGTTAAACCCAAATATACATACATTAAACATTATACAATTTCCAAACTAAATTTGATACCTTTCGCTTTTTCTGATTCGTAAACAATTAATTCAAATTCCATTACGACCAACTTTTTACTTACACACACACACACACAAAAGAAGCATGCTGCTTGCGAACGCTTGATAAGATGAGTTAGTCAACTCGTGTACTGCTTAATATGGCTACTATTCGTCTTTTATAACTCTTATATATATATATATATATAGATATTGTACTACTCTAATGCTTTTAGACTCTGTCACTGTTCTTTCCTTTCTTTTACTGATCCAAGAAGCTCTTTTCTACTCTTCCATTATTCTCTTTAATACTTGATTCATTTAGTCATAGACAGTTTCAATGTAAATATTGTTAGGGCAATGATCCTAGAGAATCTTAGATACTAAAACTCTTATGCATTAGTCTTACTAGTACTAGAAGCCATTTGTAATACTTTACTACAGTTTTTAGATATACTTTAATACGACTCTTATATAACATTTTAAGCAAGATTCTAATCTGAATACCTTCACACATATAATCCTTAACCAAAGACGTAATTTTTGATTACTAGTACAATGTTACAACCTTACAGCCCCAAAAGGCCAAGCCAAGCTTCTCTTAATCTCTTGGGTTGTGTGCTTCTAATCAAAATCACGACCACTTGCACACACGCTACCCGCTACACCACACCTGATTCTAAAAAAAACTCTCTGATGATCCCCAAGCGACCTTAAAACATATTAATATTTTAAAACTCCTTGCAAAGGACAGTGCATGTACCTGTCAGTGACTTTTTCTAGCAAAAACGAGAGCGTAAGTTAAAGTCGGCCCTGCCCGACTTCGAAATACCCGTTACTCAGCTCAGCTCGGATAAGTATGCAACATTTTTTTAACTCGGCCATTTATTACCCGATCCTTTTGAAAATTTGTGAGATTGTAGATATTGGCCACTACACTGCAAAATCTGAGCTCGATATCTTAAAAATTGTTATTCAATATTTTTTATTGCGGGGGCGGGAGGGGGCGTGGACAAAATTTGAAACAAACTTGATCTGCCTACAGACAATACTAGCTTACGTATAAAATTTGGTTGCTCTAGCTCTTCTAGTCTCTGAGATCTAGGTGTTCATACAGACGGACGGACGGACGGACGGACGGACGGACGGACGGACAGACGGACAGACGGACATGGCTATATCGACTCGGCTGTTGATGCTGATGAAGAATATATATACTTTATGATATCGGAGATGCTTCCTTCTGCCTGTTACATACATTTGCACGACTTTAGTATACCCTTTTTACTCTACGAGTAACGGGTATAAAAAGCTGAATATCCAAGCAATACCAATAGGTTTTGATGCTTTACAAGGGGCTTAGTCTGAAATAAATGCTTAAACGATAGCAGTTCACAGCTTAATGAGTGAATTTCCGTAATCCTACAACGATTTGGAATTGAAATATACCAGGGATGCAAAATTTCGAAAATAAGTACTGGTTCGGTTCAGTGGTTCCAGTGGATTGTCCACTAGAGGGAAGAATGCAGATTGATGACAGGTATATTGAGAGATCCACGGGCAATTGCAGAAGACTTACATAATTATAGTACATGTTCTAAATTTGTGTCAAGGATGCTTAAAGGTTATATCGATCTGGCATCGCTAAGAATGTAAAGGGTCGATCGAAATGTCGTGTAAAAATTATCTTAGGGAAATGATTCAAATTGCCAAATGAATAAGTATCAACTACATCGTAAGTTGCTACCAAAAAGTAACAAAATAGATGTAAAATAAAATACTCAACAATAAAAAAAAATAAAAAATAGAGGAAGTTAGCCGGTTAGCCGATTTCCAACCGAAATCAGCTCAAATCCAGAATTCCGACATATTGTTTACTGTGAACCGAATCTTGAGCCTAACCAAGTTTGAAAGTATGAAAATTATATTACTTACAACATTAATCAGGCTGACACTTTTTTGTATTAATTATTAAGTATCAATTTGATACTAGCAATTATCATTTTAATATTTCAATTGTGAAACTTTTGATATCATTTTAATACCAGCTTTCTCAATTTCATATTTTTTCTTATCAAGTTTATCTAGGTAAGCTGCCATTAAATTGAATACATAAACTTTTGAAAAACAGATTAATATTATTTTGAATTCTTATAAAGTGTATTTTATGATGAGAAACAATTTTTTCTGTCACATGGCTACACGGATGATATTCAAACAGAAATCATCGTAAGGATCTTCACCATGCGAATCTTATTGAGATAACAGTACGCCGATCTGATTTGCTAATGGTTTTGACCAGCATAACTTATCGAACTATCATAAAAACGAGTCTGTTTTAAATTAAAAAAAACTTTTGCGTATCAAACGAATATTCTTAGAATCAAATCAATGACCTTAAGATCAATTTGATACTTTTAGAATTGCTTAAGCAGTTGAAACCGATAGCTCAATGCCAAGTGGATTCAACTCGTCAAAAGAGACTACCTGATCTACATATTAACCACAGATATTTTTCTGACTGTTTATAAAAAACTGCGAACTCTAATTTAGATAAACTAAAGGGATAAGCCAACGGGAATAAAGCCAATTGATACCAAATTTTTTGTGTGTAGTATTTTCTATGTTAGCTGAGAAAAGGTCTAACTAATGCGTTCTTATTAAAGATTTGAGAAAGAGTTCTTAAATCGGCACCCATAAACATCCATGTTTTTAGATTCATGATACCAAAGTTTACCGAATGATTCGTAAAAACTATTAAATCTGATTTTAATATGACGTTTAGAAGATGACAATTTAGGTAGACACATGAGATTATATAATTTGAGTGTGTAAGTTCTCTAAATCAGCGGTGGGCAACCGATAGCCCATACCGTTATTCTGTCATAAAAGATGGTATAAAATACTTTACAACTAAGAAAGGGCACCAGATTCTGCTACCTGTTGTTTCTGATACTCTGCTGTTTGAGTTTGGTGCCCACCGCTGATTTAAGTGATTATTAACCAAAATTAAAAACTCAAAATCTTTTCAAATATGAAACAGTTATATGAATTAACAATACTCCTTTGAAGTGTGCACTTTTTGTGATCGAGTGTCTCACAAAGCGATAGTAAAACGATGTTTTAGACGATTTCTAGAGTGAGGGATCCCATGGGGCGATGATAAGCAGTTCGCTTAGTATGGATCATGCTTTTCGCCTTTCTATTCGCTTTTTACTTAAAAAAAGTCACTGACTTAGCCAAACTGTCCTACAAAATATGTTCAAGAAAAGTTAATAGTATACATTTTTCGAAATAAACACTACGAGACCGGCTTACCTGTTGCAATTTGATTTTTATCATGGGAAAGCTTAGAATATTTAAGCCAGGGACTTGACTAGACTAGATTTTCCTTATTCGAACACTGTTTTTCATACATCTACTACTCTTAAAACTTACTCAACAAAATTTCTTATATATATACTAATACTACTGCTAAAACTATTTCCGCTCAAACAACAATATCCTGGCACCCTTTCCTTGATAACCCTACCAAATATTTGAATTAAGTCTATGTCGCGCATCTTCCTTTATTCAAATTAAGGCAATGTTTAATAAAATTCTTTAAATCAATTCTTAATACTATCCTTTTTTTTGTTCTCTTTTTGAACATGCCTACCTTACCCCCCCTTTTTAGCCAACTTTTACACAACTTTTTTGGCTCTATGTGCAATATTAAATATACTTTATATATTTAAATAAACTCAACACCTAAGCAACAAAACTTAAAACAAAAAAAAAAAAATATCAGAAATATCAAAAGCAAGTTCAACTCGCTCGCTCGTTTTTCTTCATCTCCAAAACTAAACGAAATCTACAAATCTAATTGGCTGCAAATTGAACTAATTGTTTTATGCTTCTAATTGTTTTATGCAAAATTTCTATTGATTAATCAAAAAAAACCAAAAAAAAAAACCAACAAATCCAACACAAAATTACCAACCAAAAATGTCACGCGAAAATTCGCCCCGTCACGGCTCCATACGTCGACATTTGAACAACAGAGATTCACCGGCTGGGCCACCCGGTTCGCCACATCAATCGAATCATCATTACCATCACCAACAGCCGCCCATAATGGAGCATGCCGGCGCCCCAATTTCCACGTCCGCCTCGAATATAGCCACAGTGCTGGAGGATGGCGAAAATCCCATATTGCCGCCTCTGAGCGGCTCGGGACCAAGTCGACAGCGTTCGCTGCGCGATCGTCTCAAAGATGGCATCACCGGCAGTTTCTCCTGGCAGTAAGTTCACCTTGTTGGGTTTTTGTTTTTCAAAGCTTTTTCAACGATTTTCCCCATTTGTTTTTCGAACTTTTTAAGTAGAATTTGGTTATTTATTTTACTTTTGTCTTAATTAATGAAATTTGTAGAGTTTCGAATAGTTTTGAAATCCAAATTAAATGCACCACGTAGCAAATAAACACTTCCAAACACAAGTTCTCCACCCCTTTGATATATATAAAACTCGGCTAAAAGACAGTTTGAGTTTCTTTTTACCAAGCACTTAGAGAGCACAGCACCTTTACTCAAGTAGGCACTAACCTAAAACTATAATTAATTTCCCCAGTGTTATTTAGGAAAAATGTGACTGCAAATGAATTTGGTAAGTTGGGAAGGGGATAACTAGTTTTGTTATTTAAAATTTACAAATATGGTTTTTTAGAAAATACTTTTGAAATCTATTAAAATGTCATGCATTGAAAAGTCTGGCATTTTGTGAGAAGCTTGACTCTCACATAATGGGGGAGTCAAAGTAAAAGTAAAACAAATTTCTTATGGGCGATTTCTCTATATCCGGCTTGTCAAACTGAACTGCGTCTAGCCGAATGCGAATTGGCATAAGACACTCCAAGTTTGGCGAGAACCGAGCTTGCATTTTTAAGAATTTCTCCCTTGAAATCCAGCTAAATTCGATCTCAGTTTAGTGTTTTAAGGCGAAGAGAGTGGGGTAAAGAAACTCAGAGAGTAGAGCTAGCTCATTTAAGAGAATATCGTTGGGTCCGCTCTCACAGTTTGAGTATGTTTGGCACTTGCTTTAAGAATTTTTATAGTAGATTTGAGAATGTTTTGTACTTGGTTCAAGTATTAAAGCTCTTGGATCAAGAATTTTCATTCTTATCGAATTTCTGACATCGAACATTCTTGATCCATGTATGAAATTCTCTATTTTTCCTCTGAGTGGACAAACTTAGATCAAATTTACATCTCTAGATTAGTCGCTATATAAGAATCGATATTTTCATCGATAGACCTATATTTGCTAGAAAAAATGTTTTATAAATAATCGAATTGTTATACCCTATACCAAAAATTCACAGAGTCTATTGAGTTTTGCAAAAATATGTAGAAGCAACTTCGATCCCATATGTATATATATTCTTGATCAGCATAAACAGTCGAGTCGAAACAACCCTATCCGATTCTCCGTCCGTTCATAAAACCAAACAGATCTCAGTGTTTATAAGAGATAGAGTTCTGGATTTATGGGACAAAAACTTCAAATCTCACCCAATTTAATAGATAAAAGGTTCTCACCTTTTGGACATATTAAGTAACCAATATTACTTATCGATTCGCCGAAGGAATGTTGAAGATCAGAAGAACGATAGTCGACTTATGGGCACAACAAAAATTGATGCAGGCCAGCACCGGCTGAAGCAGCGATGGGCAGCACTTTACACAGCTTAACCTTTTTGTGTGGTAAATACAAAACTTTGAGAGATACAGAGAATTTTATAGTCAGGATTGAGCGATTGTCCAGATGTTTGTAACGCATAGAATGAAGCATTTCCGACCACATAAAATACATATCTTCATCTGTCCGCCTGTTTCTATGCTATCTCCTCCGTCAGTTTCAAATCTATAGCGACCAAACCGGAGCCGGAGGGATCAGATGACTATAATATATTGCTGCCATAGGAACGATCGGTCGAAAAACTAGTTATAGTGGGAAAAACTTTTTTGTTTCTTGTACAAACGTCTCCAAACTCCATATTTAACATAATTCTGCCAAATTTGGTCGAAATCGGACATCTATAGAGTATAGCTGCCAAAGAAAAGTAAGGTTAGAAAAATAGTCATAGTTAGAAAATCTTTTTTGCTTTTAATGTAAACCTCTGTAAAATTGGCATATATTTTATAAGCTTTTTCACAATTCTTCAAAGTTTTCTCAAAATCGGTTGACTATCGGTTATAGCTGCCATATGAATGATCTGTTGAGAAACTAGTTTTAGTGAGAAAAACTTTTTTGTTTTCGAAGAAAACGCCTCCAAACTGTGTATTTCTTAGTTTTCTATGCTTTTCCATGATTCTACCAAGTTAGTTCGAAATTGAACATCTATATAGTAAAGCTGTCATACAAAAGCAGAGTCAGAAAGTAGTCTTAGTGAGAAAAACTTGTTTGTTTTTAATGGAAATGTCTTTCAAATTAGTTAAAAAACGTGCTGCAAGAGTATACAATTTTCGGCCAAGCCGAAGTTAACTTTCCTCTATTTTAATAATAGATTTTATTAAGCAAACCTTCCCTTCAAACCCATTTAACGAATTCATGCTGTTAAAGATGCCTATACGCATATTGAATCAGGCAACTCTGTGGTTCAAGGCAAAATATATGCAAATCAGCTGAGTGGATTCTCTTTAGTTTGCTTTGAAGGGCAGCGGTGCCTGTGCCATATACGCTTTAAGCGCATTTTTGTATATTTCTCACTGAGCTATTGCGGAGCGTTTACGGATCACATGCACGCACATTATTAATCAATAACTGGTATTCTTTTCGATTTCTTGAGCATAGAGTAAAACAAGGATATTAAATCATCCAAAAACGAGAAAGCTAAGCTAACTTCGTCTGTGCCGAAGTTTTAATACCCTTGGAAGTGCTCGCTAAAATATTTTCAAAAAATTCTATTTTTCCCATTTTCCGACCGATCGTTCGTATGGGAGCTATATGATATAGTCATCCGATTTGGACAAAAACTTGTAGAATTATGTAAAAGCACGAGAAACAAACAAATTCAAAATGCAGGATGCTACCATTAAAAACAAAAACGTTTTTCTAACTAAGACCGTTTTTCAGACCTATTTTTTTGTATGCCAGGTATACCATATAGTTGTCTTATTTTAATAAAAATTGGTAGGATTATAAAAAAACATATAACACCTACGATTACAAAGTTTGAAGACGTTTCCATTGAAAAGAAAATAGTTTTTCATACTAAAACTAGTTTTCCGACCGATTGTTCCTATGGGAGCTATGAGATATAGTCATCCGATCCGGTCGGTTCCGACATATTAGTAGTGTGCAGCAAAAAGAAGACTCTGTGCAAAATTTCAGCTCGATAGCTTTAAAACTGAGAGACTAGTTCGCGTAGAAACAGACAGACAGACGGACAGACGGACGGACAAAGCTCAATCGACTCAGCTCATCACCCTGATCAAGAATATATAGTTTATGGGGTCGGAAATTAATATTTTTATGCGTTGCAAACTTCTGGGCAAAATTATAATACCCTTTGCAAGGGTATAATGATCATCAGTTGGATGGAGACAGGTGTGTTGAAAAATTGTCGAGCGGAGGGCGCCATCGATTTTTGCACTTTAAAATTTGTTGCTTTACAATTCCCAAGCAGTTATGGCATTGTTGGCATGGAGAGAAGGCTGTTAAACTTTTGCAGCTTTGCAGTGCTGTGTGTTTCTCGAGTCGTCTTAAACTTGATATATAGTTTGACCATTTGTTTTCCTTGAATCAATCAATTTTGAATCTGTGGAGTGAAAACTATTGAAACGATGAGCTCTTGATACAAAAAAGCAACATTCGTGGTTTTTGACAATGCGCCATGCTTTTGATTTAAGAAAGGGCAATCTCGGATTTGAGTAAGCGAGAAAAAGGGATGAAAAATTTATATCTGGATCAAGGATTTTGCTCTTGGAATTCCGAACTTCTGATATTAAAAATTCTTGATTCAAGTACGATATTCTCAATTTTTCACTGATGATGATTTCTGGGTCAAGACTAACGTTCTCCGTAAAACGGTTAACCCAGAAAGATAAGTTAAACCTTAGTGGAATTGCATACGGAAATGTTTGACGTAATGAAGTGGCATTGACTGGCTTATTGTTTCATGGACATCAATACCTTATAAAAGGATTAGTTGGCTGGTGCCTTTTTAGCGCCTAAGGGAGGATTTTATTGATGCCAGCCAACTGCTGCTGGTTACCCAAAATGCTAATTAGTTTATCAAAAACTTAAGCTTTCAACATTTATCAGCAATAACCAAAATTATTTGCTCCAATTGTTTCATTCAACAAAAATCAATTTTAAAATGTAAACAAAAAAACACACAAGTGATTGACAGTTGGTTGTGTTTACGCATAACAGCATCAGGAATGAAAATTCATACTGAAAGCGAAAGCGAAACAACAAGCAAATTGTGCAATTTAAATGGTAACAGGCAAATGAATGACACACAACAGGCTATAAATCAATTTGGATTTGACATGTTAATTTTTTGAACCGGAAACACAAAAACCAGTAAAATAAAGAAATGCACCCAAGAAGGGCTTTAAATCAGGCGGCCGGTTAAGTGAGATTATAGGCATGATAAGCAGTGTCAGTGCACTGTGATAAAACTGAAAGGTATTCCAGTGTAGTCCTGTTTTACTGTACGTACTTATGCAATTCACTTCCAAACTGTAACAAAGTCAGGGTCAGTCGACGTTGAAAATTTATTTGCAAAACAATTGCCGCACGTGCGGCAGGGCTTGAGGTCGGCTAACATATTTCCTACCCTGACCCCACACCCACACTCAAAACAAACTTGTTATAAAGCCAGTTGAGAAAACTTTTGGCCCTACAATAAAGTATAAAAATGCATAGGAAACTTTTTTGGACATTTTCATTTAATAGGCAGAAACAACAAAAACAGAAAATAAAACCCAAGTAAAAGTAAAAGTTGAGTCAAGTTATTTGCTACATGGCGTATGCGTAATATTTTCCCATTCTATCGAATCGGGCCGCGCGTGCCACAAAACTTTCACTTCATATTTTTATAAGCATTAAAACAGTTCTCCCAGAGCATTTTATATAGCCATTTGTTGTCGCACAAGCAATTTGACCTTCAGAGTTGTCGAAGAGACTGAGAAATGTGCGAGAACATGGTATTCTCCTGTTGTCAAACTTGTTTTTGTTGTTGTTTTTTTTGTATGTCAGACAGCTGCATCTCTTGGTCGCCGACACTTCCTTTTTTTTTCACTGCGCCGTTGTTGTTGCCTTTTTAAACACTTTAAGCCGCAACTGTCGCTGCTGCAGCAGCTTTATAATTTATAACCTTGAAACCCTTTTTAGTTGGCCTTGATTGCGGATTGCTGCCTTTGTTTACCTGCAGCAGAGGCAAAGGCTGCTGCTGCTGCTGCTCACTTTTTCTTTTTGCTTTGTAAAGACCAAGGGCCAGGCGAAGCCTTTTCAAGTTGTTGGGTTACTTTTTTATATATATTTTGTTTGCTTGTCAGACACTTGAAGGCGCGTTTTGTTGACCACTTGGCAGGCAGTTTAATGTGCA
The DNA here is from genome assembly GCA_035044985.1 of Lordiphosa fenestrarum. Classification (NCBI taxonomy): domain Eukaryota; kingdom Metazoa; phylum Arthropoda; class Insecta; order Diptera; family Drosophilidae; genus Lordiphosa; species Lordiphosa fenestrarum. Next base: position 455,223 of record JAWNNO010005642.1, read on the forward strand.
TTTTTATTATAAGTAGTTTGTACTGTGGGGGTTAAAGGCCGTGGCCAGTGAATGTTAAACACTTGATGTCTACCAAGGCGCAGTGGGAAGTTTGGTAACCTTTAATTCACTTAAAGTTTCCTTACTATGTAATTTTCTTAAGCCTTTAGAATAGGGATGCCGGAAATAATATCGAAATATCGAATATCGATATTTTTGTCCAAAAAAACAATATATCATTATCGAATATTTTTATGAGGCGATATATCGCATATCGAATATTTTATGGCGATTTTTTCGGCGATATTTTGCTTCCAGCGTTCGGTCACACTGCTGCATTCAACTGTTTCTTGTGGTTTTTTGGCGAGCAAAAAAATGTTTTAAAACATAAAAATATGTTTACTTTTTAAGTTAAGCGTCTTCCCTCAATCCCATCAGAATGTATCATGAATAAGATTCCAAAACTTCTTTTGTTGTAAATGAAATAAAATACATATCTTTTGTTAAACTTATAAAAATACAATTAATCTGTTTTGCAAAAATGTAATTCCTATTATGCGTCAAATGACATCTTAATTCTCCAATAGACCAGCTTATAGTAAAGACACATAGCCATTTAGACTCATTTTGTGAAAATATCGAAAATATCGATATTATCGATATTTTTTGCCCTAAAATATTTATATCGAAATGATACTTTTTCAATATCGTCAACAATATCGATATAGATATTTTTGAAATATCCGGCATCCCTACTTTAGAGTCCCTTTACATACAGGGTGCGCCATCTATAGTGTCGGAATGGCAACAGTGAATAAATATAAAAACAAACAACCGATTGCTATATGTTGATCTTGTTCCTTTAATTTGGTCCTGTACAATTTATTTCGACTACTTTTTGAACACAACATCAATCAAGTGGCCGCCTTTATTGGCCACAACAAAATGTGCCCTTTTTGCGGCATTTTCCATCACTTTTTCGAGCGTCTCAGTCGATAAAGTGGAGGCCTTAAGCTCTTCAATGGTCTGTGGATCGCTGGCGTAAACCTTGCTTTTTAAATAGCCCCACAAAAAGAAGTCTGGGGCGGTCAAATCTGGAGATCTGGGTGGCCAGTCAATATCGGCTCTTTTTGATACCAGGCGTCCAGGGACGTGTAAAGGTATTTCATGGATGCGGTGTGGATTTTCCGTGCCCCATATGCGACAATTTTGCTTATTAACACCACCAGAAAGCGTGAAATGGGCCTCATCGGTCTTCAAAATTTGTTTCCAATTGTTAGCACAATTGAACGATTATTTTCGATGAACTGCGTCACTATTTCGGCACGTTGTTTTGGTGTGAAGCGTTCCATGGTCAAAATTGTACTAGATTGATGTTTCCAAAACATGTCTAACAAAAGCAATCGGTCGGTAAATGTCAAAGTTATTCAGTGTTGCCATACCGACACTTTAGATGGCGCACCCTGTACAAATCTTGAATTTATCAGTGTTAATATCAGGCTTGCGCATTAGGAATTGCTCCAATTCACAAGTCATTTTCATTTCAGTTTAGAGCTAAATTTCTCACCTAAATGAAGCGGGGGTTTTTTTTTTTGATATAATGCAATTTTCTCTTAACCAAAGGTCAAAAAAATCCATGAATCGATTTGAAAAAACTTCTTCATAATCAAATCAAATAAAGGTTGATTTTTTAAGAGCTATAGGAAAGTTTTTCAAAAAAAAAAACACATAATATTCAGAAATATGCATTAAATCTTTATTTGAATCGATAGTAGGGTCCATATAACTTAATGTTTGAAGATTATTTCATGCAAATGTTGACCGTGACTGCGCTTCAAATCGTCCATCCGCTTAATCCAATTTTGGCATACTCTTTCCAACATTTCACGAATAAATGCTTCAGTGTTGTCTTCCAATGCGTCAATTGAAGCGGGCTTGTCTGTATAGACATGAGCTTTAACATAGCCCCACAAAAAATAGTCTAAAGGCGTTAAGTCGCACGATCTAGGCGGCCAATTGACCGGTCCCGAAATTGAAATAATATGTTCACCGAACTCGCCTCTCAATAAGTCCATTGTTGCGCTTGCTGTGTGGCATGTGGCACCGTCTTGTTGAAACCACATGTCATGCAAGGCAAGCTCTTGCATTTTGGGCAAAAAAAAGTTGGATATCATCTCACGGTAGCGCTCACCATTCACAGTTACGTTACGATTCGCATCATTTTTGAAGAAGTACGGACCAATGATGCCACCAGCCCATAAACCGCACCAAACTGTGACTTTTTCTGGATGCATTGGTAGCTCTTGCAATGCTTCTGTCTGATATTCACTCCAAAATCGACCATTCTGTTTATTTACGTACCCACACAGAAAAAAAAATCCAAAAAAGTATCCATTTGGGAGGGATATGTCTTAAATATCCTTTAAATCATCCAACGGAGCTGAAAAATCATCCCAAGGATCATCATTTTTCATATCATTTGGATGATTTTTAGCTCTGTTGGATGATTAAAACGATAATTCAGACATATCCTTCCCAAATGGATACCGGAAATCATCCTTTTTTTTCTCTTTGCATTGACCCACTGACCATAAAATGGAAGAAGCGCGCAATCAACTTTCTTTCTTTCTTTCAATAATTTGCAAGCGTTGCTCGTTTGTAAGACGATTCATGGTTAAATTATAGACCAAACTGAAGATGTTTGGCAGTGAAACAAAACACGAAACATGCGTGAGCTGTTTAAACCAGTGTTGCCAAAAAGATTATAGCTAAAAAATCACACTTTATATGAACTTATTGGATTTTGTTTTTTTTTTTTAGTATCGGTCTATTTACCCGGCTTTATGATTATCAAAACTCAAATATATTTTTGGCAAAATTACAAGATTTTTTGAGCAGCTAACTCGTTGCGAAAAATTATTTCGAAAAATAAGACAAAGACTTCTGAAATTAAGAAAATATTTACTATAAGCTAGAAAATATTTTCTTAATTGTAGAAAAGCATTTTCTAGATTTTAAAGAAACCTTTCTAGATTTTAGAAAAAAAAACATTTTCAACTTATATAGAGAGGAAAGGGAGTGGGGAGGGACTGTAGACAGAACAGGAAGAAGACTACTACTACACTAAGAAGCGTTTAGCGTTTAACCCCTTATATATTATTTTTATAGGATATTTTCTTTCTGTTGGTTCACTAAAGTTTCTATCTGAAAATCACATTGTAATTAGTAATCAATATTTTAATTTCTAACTTTACCTTGTCTGGGACTTGAGCTCGGGACCTAGGGGAAACACTTCAACACGAAAGGCATCTTATCGCATGCGACCACCAAGCACTCGCGTGAGTCACAGTAAAGAACGCGGTCAAATGCTAAGCACTCAGCTGCCTCCTTTATATTCCGAAAGCAGTGAATTCGAACTTGAGAATTACATGAGGTGTCTTTTTATATTTTTTGAAATTTTAGGGCGGTTTTCTAGATTATTTTTCTATATTTTAGGGCGATTTTCTCAGCATGCCGAATATTAGTTGCCCCTTTTATATTCTGAATGCACGGAATTCGTACTTGAGAATTACAAGGGGTGTCTTTTTAATATTTTTATATTTTTTAGTGCGATTTTCTAGACTTTTTTTTCTCTATATTTTAGGGTGAATTTCGAAATGGCTTTTTTGAGTGTATGAAAAGGCCTTTTTTTGAAAAATATTTCAATATTTTAAGAATAAGCTTGACCAAATGGAGTTGGTTTAAACAAAAACATGGAGCTTAATACCTATAAAACCAATACTTGTTAGTAGTTTATAATGTGTTCGAACCCAACGGACCGAACATTATGTTACATCAATCAGTATTGGACACCTAGAATTAAAAGTTTTAAGCATCCGCATCCTCAGATGGTTAAAAAATTTTAAGGATTTTTCTAAATGTAAATAACTATGCGTTTAAAGTGTTAAGATTCGGCAAAACGCAGACGTTTTTCATATCATTTCTGATTTGTCGCCACTTCTAAAGTTTAAAAATGTGTTTTAAGAGTGAGTCGAGGCGATATTCACCAGCAAGGGCTTTAAGAGTGGAGATATGTTGAAAATAAGGGCGAGTCCAGAACAGAAATGAGTTCTAAAACGTTTTGTGCACTGTCTTACCTTCTAAAGTATGGAAAAAATACTTTTAAGCGCAGATTTTAGATTTTTTAAAGAATGGTTAAAAGGCTCAATCAAAATTATGGGCAATCCTTGAACAGAAATTCGATTATGACAACATTTTGTACTGCCTTCACTTTAAAAGTCCAGAAAATTATATCTTTTCAAGCAGATCTGGTACAGATCTGAAAATTTGTTGGAATTAAGGGCAATCCTAGAACAGAAATGAGTTTGTGACAGTCTTTTAGGCTTGTCTTAAGCGTTGTATTCAAATAATTTAAATCTAGACTTAGCTTACAAGAAAAGTATGACTATCAACGCCAAAATACGACCACCCTACAGTACCAAAATACCACCAAATCTCAAACGGTCACAAAGGGGTCCAAGGGTTTGTTTACATTTAAATTAATTGAATTAAAAAACGTGAAATTGCAGGAGTATTTCGGTCATATTTGAAGAACTGAAGTCATGGGCAATGCTTTAGTTGTGTTTTTGCCATTGTTCCAACAATTTAGTTGGGGTAGGTTGCGGAAAAATGGTTAACTATGTTTTTCAGTTTCTACTAGGGTTGTCGATATTTTATCGATATATCGATATATCAATATTTTTGTTTGATGATATTTTTTGTGCCGATATATCGATATTTTTAAAAAACGATATATTTGAAAGAAAACTATCATTAAACTTAAATTCGCCATTCGGGACATCTGTGGAAGACGGGGCTTATATTTTTCTTAGCATTTCAAGACCGTAGCAATGCCCATTGCCTTTTAGGCAGAGTAAGGGCAAATTTTGCTTTTGCTTTGATATTTTAAAGAGATTCTAATTTTGTTAGGTTTTGTTTAAAAAGTACGAGAAAGAAATGAAAAGGTAGGTAGGTAGGTAGTTCCGGCTGACCCCAGATGGGGTCACACATAGACCTTAGGGTCCTTAATGAGGCCGGGTGATTATTTGGGTACGTTTGACTAAGAAGTCCAGGAGGAAGAAATGAAAAGAGGTATTGAAAAAAAATCTTCACTACTAAGTTACTTCAAAAATATAGCCTGAAACGAAAACTTGCACTGGTCATTAGTGTTCTTATAGACGTAGATGTTCTGTAATATCTGTAAAACAACGATATTATCGATATATCGATGTTTTTTTGGTTTCGATATATCAAATATGGATACTGAAAATTTAGATTTTTGATATTATCGATATTGATAATTTGAGATATATCGACAACCCTAGTTTCTACTCAGCTAAACTCAATTAGCAGTTTATCTAGTCAAGGTTGCGGCACCACGAACTTTTAGCTGGGCATGAGCGAAAGCATTTAGTTTGTCATGGGCAACCGGACTAGCTAAGAGACCAGTAAACATATTTTCTTTTAAACAGATTTGACACCAGCTAAATCGATTTAGCTTGTCCGATTACTGAGATTTAACTTCAAAAGATCTAAAAGGGTTGACAGGCTTGTCAGTTTAAACATAAATGCCGTTTATGGCAATTTTCGGTCTGCCTTATCATAGAAAGTTTGAAAATGATTCCTTTAATAGCGGATTGAAGAGAAGTTTATTTTAATACTTCCTGTAGACCTTTTGTGTTGACCAAATCGAACGTTGAGTGTGACAAATGATGAGCTGAGTTTCTTGTTCACAAATTCAACCGTTTCCTAATTCTTCAAATTTGCAACTCAATCAAAAGCCAATGCCCACACATCGATCGATTATGTACCAACTGATCGCTAATTGAAATTTCAGGAACGCCTTGATGGGGGTCTATTTGCCTAGTGTGTTGCCATTGTATCGCCGGCCTCGCGCGAAAACAAAGCCATAAAATCACAAGTCAGTAAATTTTGAAACCCTAGCGACCGGCCTCCCACAGATGGGTGATTCAATTAAATTGAGATGTGTGAATAGCTTTATGGAACCGCATCTGACACGACCATAAAGAATGCCAAGCACGTCGGTGGATGTTGTTGATGCTTTTGATAATGGATGGGATGTGTGCGTTGTGGGCGTCACTCTAAACGCTGTCAATCCTTTGAACCAATTTTGCATTTGTAGACGCGCACTCGACTAGAATTTATACAGCTGACCCTGGCTGTAAATGGCAGTTGACCCTGAAACGATAGTCGTCTGATGACGTGACCCCTTCCACAGCTAAATAGCTACTAAAATGTGTGCTCTTGCGAGTGCTGATATGTGTGTGTGAGTGTCTAAAAGCGTTTCATGTATGACTTTCACTTGCAGCTGTGACGCTGACTGGCTGCATTGCTTGTCAGCGCCAGCACGATGACAACAGAAACAGAAATGGCAGCGGCAACAACAACAACAATGACAACAGCAACACGACCGTTTTGTAGCTGTAGTGGCTACTGTTTGGCATTGTTTTTCGGCCATAATTTGCATCGATTGCATAGTGGTTCTAAATGTGCGTTAAAAGGTAGATCAAAGCTGAATTATTTCAAAATATTTTTTCTTTTTTCAAATCTATCAAAATCTGCAGATTGCTGAATTAAGCTTTATCCTGCTTAAACTTTAAGTTTAGCAAAATTATTAGTTATTTTGAAAGGAACTCAAATATAGAGGTTACGGTTTGGGTTATGGTTCAGGAGTTCATGAGAAGGTTCGATTCTTGAACAAATTTGCATTTAATACATCTAGCCAGGCTTTATTAGGTCTGACCAGGTCCACTCAAAACTTTGACATTCTTTGGCACAAAACAACTCATTATTCATAAATCATTTGCACCTAAATTGCAAATTTCATAGTAGAATCAAACAATTTTCATACTTTTATAAGCCTACAATGGATTCATTAAGTTTTTCGATATAGTATTTCTCACTTCCCCACATTCTGTTACCACAATGTCATAACCATAACACTGTCCATGTACACTCAATGGGCGTTTTCTGCTGTTTTCCCTGCTGTTTTCCATCAATTGCCTGAACTTGTTGTTGTTGCCGTTGCTGTTGCGGTTTTGTCTTTAGCCGAGGATAAAATGTCACATGGCCAATATGCCGCTGTTGTTACACAAATTTTCATTAGTGGGTTCCTGTCGCCACCTCCCCCCTCTTTGTACACCTTCCTTTATCATGTTTTTGTGTGAGCTTTAAAATTTCCATTGCTTTTATTCACTTTGTAACGATTACGGAGAATATGGTTAAACTATTACAAGCTTACTTACTTGTTTTCTAATGTAATTAATTTGTATTAATTGTTGCTGTAATTAAATGACATTGTTGGGCATGCATATTGTGCTATAATTAAGCGCGCAGTTGTAAAGGGGGCGGGGCTAATAGAAATGTATTCAGTTCCTGGGATATTTGTGTTTATTGGATCTAGTTTTGGTTCGAAATCGTCTCAAAATTTAGAAATTCACTTTAAAAAAGGGGTCAAAGGGGATTTACTACTGTGAGCAAAAAGTAAAGTACATTTTCAATTTAAACTTCGCGGGCCTAACAATTCGGGCTAGTTCTTTTTTTCTTGAGTTGGCAGGACTGTTGATGACATCTGTGCCAAATTTCATGTGAATGTCATTATCAGTAATATATTAACGCTTGTGTTTTCCGAACGACCAAGAGTGCATTTTTCGATTTTTACAATGTCTGAGCAGAGAAGTGCCATCAAATTTTGTTTGCGGAATGAAATTTCGGCTGCGGAAACGTTGAGGATGTTGCGGAAGGCCTTTGGTGATTCTACCATGTCACAAAAAAATGTTTATAAGTGGTACAAAGACTTCAAACAGGGTCGAGAACGTGTGGATGACTTGGAGCGCTCCGGACGACCATCGACGTCAACAGATGACCAACACGTCAATGAAGTGGAGGAATTAGTGCGCAAAAATAGTCGGTTGACCTTACTGATATGATCGGAATATCAGAAGGATCTGTGAAAACCATTTTGAAAGACCATTTGGGCCTACGAAAAGTCAAATCTCGTTTTGGTACCGAAAGTTCTCAATTTCTTGCAAAAAAGTCATCAAAAATTCGACGCATATCGTTCCGCAACCACCGTATTCGCCTGATTTGGCTCCGTGTGACTTCTGGCTATTCCCAAAACTCAAGAGACCACTTCAGGGAACGCGTTTCGTGTCGATTGAGGAGATAAAAGCAAAATCGAAGAAAGCGCTGATGGCTATACCGGAAAGGGACTATTTGGCATGTTTCGAGGATTGGAAAAAAACGTTGGCATAAGTGTATTTTATTGGGAGGGGATTACTTTGAAGGAGATGAAATTGATTTAGAAGAATAAATAAAGATTTTTCATTTTTACAAACAAATTTTGACCCACAGTAGTATTATATATTTTAGAAAAATTATTTCTTATAATAGTACTGAAACTTTCTAAAATTAAGAAAATATTTACTTTTAGCTAGAAAATATTTTCTTAGTTGTAGAAACACATTTTCTAGAGTTTCGAAAACAACCAAGCACGAGAGTGAGTCACAGTGAAGAATGCAGAGAAATGCTAAGCACTTAGCTTCCCCTTTTTAAGCCGAAAGCAGCGAACTCAAACTGGAAACGGTTTTCTACACTTATTTTTCTATATTTTAGATCGAAGTTCCAGTATTTTTAAAAATTTTTAGAGGGCGTTTTAATAACATTAATGGTTGTCGCCCTTTTTTAGGAGTCCGAGCAATTAATTTATATACCCGTTACTCGTAGAGTAAAAAGGTTATTCTAAAGTCGTGCAAATGTATGTAAGAGGCAGATGTAAGCATCTCCGACTCCATAAACTATACATATGCCTAATCAGCATCAACAGTCGAGTCGATATAGCCTTGTACGTCTGTCTGTACACCCAAAAAAAAGTAATCATCAAAATGACACCATTTAGTCATCAATTTGAAACTATTGAGCATCAAATTCTCTTTAATACTCCTAGTCACCTTAAAAGGTGACATGACAAAACGCCCACGGACAATAGGCCCATATCAAAAATTTCAATCACTGTTTTGAAATATAACTCAAAAATTTTCTGGGCGTAATGTCCGGACAAAAGGCCCATGGGCGCAAAGTCCGTATTCTAATTTAAATGACATTAAACGCACAGAAAGATTTGACCAAATATTGCTTTCCATACTGATGGATTTTTTGTTTAGTTTTTTTTACAACAAATGCACAAAAACTATAGACTCAGTACCTGTCCCATTTCCATCTTCACCACAAATGTCAGCCGTAAGTCAGACGATTTTGAGACCATCGGGAGTTTAGCTTAACCATCGGCCTGGCCAGTCCGCACAGCATTACTAAAGTGATGAATATACAACTTGACCAATTTATGCCTTCCATATTGAATAATATTAGAATAAATTAGTTCTACAAGTGGATATATATATATAAATGCTTTTATTATAAAAGAATATTAAGAGTATTTTCAATTTTGCTCCTGCAAAATGGACAAATAAATTCCGTCCCATTTTGCTCGTGTGATTTTTTTTGAGTTTTCAGCACAGTTAATGCAAGTTTTTGTGTGCATGCAGGGTTGAAACACAACAGACTTAATAATTTGTGTACAAATCTCGCAAAAAACAGTCGGTTCAATATGAAAAGCTTCTTCATCTTCGTCGTTACTTGGCATATCAACTAGTTTGCCATTAATTATATTATTTGCTGGGCATCTATGCTTATTACTTTTCTGCTTAGATCATCCACCAACGCGTATAAATAATAGTCTTCTAGTTCTTTGACCTCTTCCTCGAATGACTAGTCGCAGTAATATCTCCAACTACAGCTTTCGTCAGTACGGAATATTTTTGACACTCGTCCTGTTTTATGACTTTAAGGAATCGCCAGAATGACCCATGCACACGTATCTTTTTAGCGTCGCCCCATTCTTCATGTAAGACGTCTTTAACTTATAAAGTTGCTCCTCTTGTTGGTTTTTATTAAACTGGGCGAAAAGTCCGACGAGATGTGGGTCATATGTCCGAATTTAATGTGGACATAAGGCCCATAACATTTTTGAGTTTAGTTTCGATGCTTACTACGATTATTTTTGATATGGGCCTTTTGTCCGTGGGCGTTTTGTCATGTCACCGTATTAAAATGATATCTTGAGGATATCAAATTGAAACAAACTTGTATCAGGCTGAAAAATAATCGGATAATTAGCTACCCCCTCCTGTCACACCAGGCATACGCCCTTGGTCGCATGTTTTCGAACTCAATATCGAAAATGTGTGAGTTTCGATTTGATACTTTAGCGTATCAATTTAATAGGCTTAGAGTCAAATTGACACCTAATATATCAATATCCTACTCTATCGTATCATTTTTAAACAAAACGAGAGCGTAAGTTAAAGTCGGCCCTGCCCGACTTCGAAATACCCGTTACTCAGTTCAATTAGTGTTTAATAACCTCATGCGGCTCGGATAAGTATGCAACATGTTTTTAACTCGGCCATTTATTATCCGATCCTTTTGAAAAGAAAAGAGTTATTCAACATTTTTTATTGCGGGGGCGGGAGGGGCGTGGCCAAAATTTGAAACAAACTTGATCTGCCTACAGACAATACTAGCTTACATCTAAAATTTGGTTGCTCTAGCTCTTCTAGTCTCTGAGATCTAGGTGTTCTTACAGACGGACGGACGGACGGACGGACGGACGGACGGACGGACAGACGGACATGGCTCTATCGACTCGGCTGTTGGTGCTGATGAAGAATATATATACTTTACGATATCGGAGATGTTTCCTTCTGCCTGTTACATACATTTGCACGACTACCACGACTACTATACTACTTTTTACTCTACGAGTAACGGGTATAAAAAATGATATTGGTGTCAGTTTCACTTTGAGACAACGCGTATCAAATTTATATTGATACAAATTTTTTTGGGTGTATGAACACCTAGATCTCAGAGACTAGAAGAGCTAGAGCCAACAAGTTTGAAATGTAGACTAGTATTTCAAATTTTGGCCACGGCAATAAAAAAATAGTTGAATATCTCCTACAAAATTTTTAGATATCGAGCTCATAGTGTAGTATGTGTGTGGTACGTGCCCAATATCTACAATCTTACAAAATTTCATAAAGGTCGTATAATAAATGGCAGAGTTATACAGGTTATAAAAAACGTTGCATACTTATCTGAGCCACATGCGCTGTTTGCTTACATAATGTTGAAATATTAAGATTAATGTTAATGCTCCGTTAATTAACATAGGGAAAGGTTACTAAGCACTAATTCCCCTGAGTAGCGGGTATATCAAAGTACGGCAGGGCCGATTTTGGCTTACGCTCCTGTTTTCTTAATTTAAGGGCAAATTCACCCTAAACTTTCTTAAGAAAGTTTTTAGTAAAACGTCTAGAAAAAATAGAGGAAAGTTAACTTCGGCTCGGCCGAAGTTTGTATACCCTTGCAGCACGTTTTTTAAATAATTTGAAGGACATATCCACTGAAAACAAACAAGTTTTTCCCAATAAGACTACTTCTCTGGCTCTACATTTGTATGACAGCTATACCATATAGATGTCCGATTTCGACCAAATTTGGTAGAATTATGGAGAAGCATTAAAAACTAGTAAATACTGAGTTTGGAGACGTTTGCATTAAAAAGAAAAAAGTTTTTCTCACTAGAACTAGTTTTTCGGCAGCTCTGTGTTATAGTCAGCCGATCCGGCCGGTTCTGCCAAATGTGCAGCGTATTTAAACCAGAAGACTTCGTGCAAAGTTTGGTGGCGATAGCTTTAAAACTGACGGATTAGATAGCATAGAAACAGACAGACAGACGGACATGGCTATATCGACTCAGCTCGTCATGCTGATCAAGAGATGGTAAGAGATAGAGGTTTGACATGTATGGGACATATGCTTCTTATGTCTGCAGGCAGATCTAGTTTATTTTTAATTTTGGCCACGCCCCCTCCCGCCCCCGCAATTTAGAAAAAACGTCATATCTCCCACAGTTTTGAAGATAGATGGCTTGTTCCTTCTGGACATATTTAGTTATTAGAATAACTTATCGATCCGCCAAAGGAATGAAGAAGATCGGATGAACGGTTTTCGAGTTATGATCAAAAGACAAATTTTCTTGGTACAGAGTATGTTATAGTCGGGCTTGACCGACTTTCTTTCTTGTTGAATATGATATCTCTCAAATGGCCGCCTCTGGCGTTGATGGCGTATTGTGCCCTTTTTGCAGCATTTTCCATCGTTTTCGCCAACATTTCGGCCGGAATAGCGGCTATTTCTTCACGAATGTTGTCCTTGAGCTCTTCTACGGTCCTTGGCTTGTTAACGTAAACCTTTGACTTCAAATATCCCCACAAGAAGAAGTCAGGCGGCGTCAAATCGGGCGAACGCGGTGGCCAGTCCAAATCACCACTTTTCGACATCAAACGGCCCGGAAACAATTTCTTCAGAAAATCGATTGTTATGCGACTTGTGTGCGGTGGAGCGCCGTCTTGTTGAAACCAGAACTGCCTCATACGCTTTCGACGAATAATTGGCATCACAAAATTGGTCATCATGTCGCGATAACGCTCCTGGTTGATGGTAACAGCATGGCCATTTTCATTTTGGAAGAAAAACGGCCCAATGACCGTTTTCGCACTAACGCCGCACCAAACTGTGACTTTTTCGTCATGAAGAGGCACTTCTTGAATCTCCTGAGGATTTTCAGTGGCGTAAATACGGCAATTTTGCTTATTTACGGTTTTCTTATTCACATTTTTTAATTTTTTAAAAGCACGTTGAGTTTTCACAATTGACTTGTTCTGTTGAATGTAAATTTCAACTATATCAGAGCGCTCGCGTGGCGTGTATTGTTCCATGGTAAAAATCTGCTTGGACTGACGCTTCAAACGCGGTATGTCATTATGCGATCTGACATCTCTGTCAAAAGTTATGGCGTTGCCAGATGGGTCCGTCGAATATGGACATGTACATACTGGTTAAAGCTCTTTGCTTTATGCAGTTACTTAAAGTTTTATATATTGGAAGACCCCTTACATTTCTGCTCACTCCAATCCACGTTCTTCTAATATTGAAACCTGTCTTAAGTCATACTTTCAAACTCTAAGTAGCTTTGGAAAACCTGGTACAACTCGCATTTCCTTTACGAACATGAAAATGGGAGCAAGGCTGTTGGTCTTTTATATTAAATCAACAATGTGTTGTAGACAGTTTTAGAATTTATTAGACTTTCAGAAAGAATATTTGTTAAATTATTTTGAGAGTTTATTGGGCTTGATCAAAAAGTATTCAATGTATCTCCGAATCACTCTTTAATGTTGCTTATGACACTAACGTAAGATGACATTCCTGGTGTAATCTAAACTACTTGGCTTTAACTATCAAATCATAAATCACATCAATTCTATTACAAATGCTTATTAGTTACCGTGAGGCTCGTGGCGAAATAATCACATCACATCACAATGAGCGTTAATCTGTCCATGACAGTTGGAATATAAGCTCATAAAATTACAATAAATATTTAAAAATTGCTTAATCAAAGTCATTGCACCACAATGCATAGCCACATGAAGCTAATTGTATTGGCCAAATTACTATTAAAATTAGTAAGAATATTTTTGCAATTTTGCTTTCAGTTTCATTGGTCTAGAGAAGCTCTATGATTCATATAAATTCTGTTGTGGTGGGGGGCGACACAATGCCATCATTGTTGGTCGCTGACATTTCGGCTGACATTTTGTAAACAAACAAGCAACAAAAATTTCGTTTATTAAATGCGACGAAAAAAATATACAAAACGTTATCTTAGCCCCATTGTAAGATATAGAATTGTATAAATAAAACTGCACTTAGACAAATTGTCTAGATAAATTTTTAATATTAATTCAGGAGAATGGTAATCTCAATCTTGAGCGGACAACAAGGTGGACTAGATGTGCTCATATATATTAGTGGCATACGTGAGGGGAAACAAGTGGGCACACAATTCTCGTTATTTTCCATTGCTTTGTAAGAAGAATCTATCGCTCTGAAAGTGCACGTGCAGGCACAACATAAATAAAATAATCGCATCAAATGTGTGTCGCTGCTTAATTACACATAAATGTTTGAGGAAATTTTATGGAGGATTGGAAAATTTAAATTTAATCAACAATCTAGCAATCTCGTTACGTTCTCTCGTGTGGGTGGCTATCAGCGGCATTTCTTTGCCCTTTGTTTCTGAGAAAAGACACAGGCAAATAAGTGAGCTGCAGATAAGAACACTTTTTATTTATAATTAAATAAAGACCTGATTACATTTGCATATGTGATAAGGCCCCAGCGGAGAGAGTTAATATTGATCACGTGTGGGAAACTTTTGGCGATTACCGAAAAGGGGTCTGAACTAGATTTATTTAGCAAAATGCATTGTGTAAGGTCGCCGCCTGTCAATAAATCATCCAAGCCACACCCCGCATGTCTAAACTAAATTGAGCTGTTTAGCCTTTTATGGATCTATGTGTTTTGCAGTTATATATGCTCCGGCTCATGTGTCAATCCCCCGGGCCGTCTGTTTGTACATATCCTTGTTTTACATTTCGCTAAATTGTTCCACTTTTGTGCTTAATATCGAATGTTTAAGCCAATTTGAAAAAGCAATAAATTTGTAAAACAAATCATAATGCTGATTTCAGTTTAGCAAGGACAGCAACAACATCAACAACATCAACATTTATTTATTTCCACTCGTATTGTTCGAGAGATCTGAAATAGGCGATAAAAAGTGGAGGCCTCATGCATGTTCTAGAGTAGACCATAATGATAGATAAACGTATTGATTGATACAGATTGAATAGCATTGAGGTAGAGAGTAACAAGGCTAGGGATATACAAACTTAAGCCACCTCCGTAAAAAAAAATGTTTAGCAAATGTATATTTATGCTTATAGCAGTCATTTTGAAGCAATTTAAATTAGAAGTTATCAATTAGAGTCAGATTTATATATATTTTTTCTAATATTACACATCAAAAGTACTTAAAGCAGCGGTGGGCAGCATATTAAGGACTGGGGGCAGTCCAATAAAAAATCGAGAAAGCTTAGCTAACTTCGTCTGTGCCGAAGTTTTTATACCCTTGCAAGTGCTCGCTTAAATATTTTCAAAAAATACTTTTTACCCATTTTCCGACCGATCGTTCGTATGGGAGCTATATGATATAGTCATCCGATTTGGACAAAAATTTGTAGAATTGTGTAAAAACAAACAAATACAAAATTACAGGATGCTACCATTAAAAACAAAAAAGTTTTTCTCACTAAGACTGTTTTTTAGACATATCTTTTGTATGGCAGCTATACCATATAGTTGTCCGATTTTGATAAAACTTGGTAGAATTATAAAAAAACATATAAAACCTACGATTACATAATTTGGAGTCGTTTCCATTTAAAAGAAAAAAGTTTTTCATACTAAAACTAGTTTTCCGACCGATTGTTCCTATGGGAGCTATGAGATATAGTCATCCGATCCGGTCGGTTCCGACATATTAGTAGTGTGCAGCAAAAAGAAGTCTCTGTGCAAAATTTCAGCTCGATAGCTTTAAAACTGAGAGACTAGTTCGCGTAGAAACAGACAGACAGACAGACGGACAGACGGACAGACTCAATCGACTCAGCCTGATCACCCTGATCAAGAATATATATAGTTTATGGGGTCGGAAATGAATATTTCTATGCGTTGCAAGCTTCTGGGCAAAATTATAATACCCTTTGCAAGGGTATAAAAAAAACAAGAAAGAAGCCCGACTATAACATACTCTGTACCAATGAAATTATACGCTCAGCATAAATTTTGATGCTGCAGTAGCAGCTGAATGCAGTGCTGCTACTGCGCTGCAGCAGCGAACAGTCTTTTGATCATAACTCGACAACCGTTTATTCTAACTTCACCATTTCTTTGGCGGATCGATAAGATATCTTGATTACTTAATATGTCTAAAAGGAACGAACCACCTATCTTTAAAACTGTGGGAGATATGACGTTTTTTCTAAATTGCGGGGGCGGAGGGGGCGTGGCCAAAATTGAAAATAAACTTGATCTGCCTGCAGACATAAGAAGCATATGTCCCATACATGTAAAACCTCTATCTCTTACCATCTCTGAGATCTGTGCGTTCATATGGACAGACAGACGGACATGGCTATATCGATTCGGCTGTTGATGCTGATCAAGAATATATATACTTTATGGGGTCGGAGATGCTTCTTTCTGGCTGTTACTTACTTTTGCACAAACTTAATATACTCTATGTACCTACAGTACACACCAAAGTCTTCTTACTGCACACTGCACCTGTTTCGACGGCTGAGTGTATATCAGCTCGTTAGCTGATAAAAAATAGGTATAAATTTTATGGGTTCGGATCTGGACACTTTTAATATACTCTTTAGGTTTAAGAACCAATTTCAAAACAGTTACGAAAGTCAGTCGACTTTCGACCCGGTCCAAACTTCGAAGCCGAGAGAAGGCGTGGGAAAAATTAACCCTAAGCTTGATCTGGCTGCAAGTAAAAGGAGTTGTCCCATATACACATCGATACTTTATCTCTTACCATCTCAGTGATCTAAATATGTAAGTCTATTAGCCCGACTGACTGATAATCAACTCACAGCCCACTACAGATGGGTAACTGGACTTACCTGTATGCCAGGTAACTAATGAGCTAATGAACTTGCGTCGTGGAACCGTTCTGGAGCAGTGGGAAACATTCGATTAGAAATTCTTCTCCTGAAAAATAAATTAACGTAAATAAAAAATAAATTAACTTTTGGTCATGTTTGAAAATGTTTCATGAAAATACTCTCACTGCAAAAACGTCTCAAATGGCCTCTGTAATGAGTTCAAAGAAGAACAGCGGTTTTCGTGCCGAATTTTGTTCATTTACAAGGCACATTTCTCGCTGAATGGCTAAACAGATAAAGAATAATGTCAATTTCAATTGTGAATGTAAAGTGAAAGCGTTCCTGGGTTCTAACCCCAGTCAAGGAGAAGTAAAGTAAATAAAACAATAAATATTATTAATTTGTTGTAAAATTATTTAAAATAATTAGCCCAAAATGCAGAGTGAAGTGCATATTTGTACACAGAAAAAAAAAATCTAAAATCGGGATTGAAAACAGGGTAGTCCCGGCGCAGGCTTAGAGTGATCCTGTTTTTCGGGGTTAAGATATAAGAAAGGGAAAGGGAAATCAATCTTTTCCGGGATCAGCTCAAGAATATCCGGAATCACCCTGTTTTCAATGCTGTTTCGGATTGATAATTTTTGAGTTTATAGGATAATTAACCTGTAACTTCCAATTTACTTGTTATTGTTAGTGACAAAATAACATTGTAAAATGTCAATTTGATTTTAAAATATTGAGTTTATATGCTCGAAAATATCAAACTGATACATTTAATTTTGAAGTGTAAAATATCGGCTTTTTATTGATTGACTTAGCCCCAGA
This sequence comes from Lordiphosa fenestrarum, assembly GCA_035044985.1. NCBI lineage: Eukaryota > Metazoa > Arthropoda > Insecta > Diptera > Drosophilidae > Lordiphosa > Lordiphosa fenestrarum. The sequence goes on from JAWNNO010005642.1 coordinate 472,733, forward strand.
TCGTGAAAGCTAAAATCGCGAATTATGCTAGACTCCGGTAAATAACTAGGATCACTTTTTATATAAGCTTTTAGACTTACCGACAACTGAACATACAGCCATGCTCCCATTTTCGCTTTCGCAAAACCTTTGCGATTTGATCATCAAATCGTAAAAGTTGGTGCTCCGACACTCGGAAATCGCAAAGTTTTGGCGTTTTTAAACCGGCGACATCTGAGTCCGTGAAATGAAAAGTAAATGCAAAATATAGGTTGATGCACAATCAGACAGCCCACGGAACTATTTTAATTCAGTTCTTTAACCTTTTTAGATTTGTCTTACGGACTCTCCCACTCCATTCGCACTAAGGCAATATTTTAAACAATTATTTAATAGAGATACACAAAATTGAGCGAGATGGAAAACTGCTCACAACAACAACAATTTGCGATTTGGCCATGGTATATATCGATATATAACTATCGATAGCATGATTAGTGGCGCTCATCAGCTGTTTTTGTTATGTGAAATGACGCAAAACAAGTTGGGAACGGAACATTATCGATAACGAAAACTTGCGAATTTCGGAGCGCTCTAAACTCAAATCGTGCGAATTTGCTGAAATCGCAATTCGCAAAAATAAGTGAAAGCCGGAGCATGGCTGATAAACTCACTTTGCTGGGTATAATGTTTCGGCACAATCTTTTGAAAAGTAATATTGGCGCAAAGGATTTTCTTGGCTGTGTGAACTTTAATGTCCCATCAAGACAAACACGCAACCTTATAACCTAGAGATTTCCTGTTGCTTCTTCTTTGATCTCTATTATTTATGTATTAGTACTACAATAAGATCTTTCCTGTTCTCAGTGCTTACAATTTCCATGAAGGCTTTTGGTCTTTTATACAAAGTAATTATGCAGTTTGATTCCTCTGACCCGAAATAAAGCAAAAATCTCCTGAGTTTGGTTATATCTAGTGTAGTCAACAAAATGATCTTAACTTTCTGACATATAAGAACGCAGAATTTTAAGAATTTTATAAAATTAAATGTGACATTTACCTCAATTTCAAAGTCCCAGTTCGCCTTATCAAGCATGGAGAATGTTTCCCTTACCATTGAACTATTCTGAAAATTTATAATTGAAAGCCTCCCCCCAATGACAACTTGTTTGGGTATTCCAAACCAAAGTGCGAGTAGCTGGCCCATTTATCTTTTAAGTCTTGTGATTCCATGATGGGCCATTTATAATAATTCTATTGCGTGCTTGTTGGAATCCAGGCCGTAATTGATGTTACCCTGGAAACGTCATACATTTGCCTCTTCAATTAACCAAAAAAAGAAATAATTGTTCAACCTGACATTGACCCCAATAAATGGCGCTCATGATAAACAAAATTTAAAAAAAATAATTTATAGACTTTTATTTGCTGTGTAAATAAATTATAAATCATCACAAAGTGGGTTTACTGTTCTACCAAAAAGAAAACAAAATATACAACTGATTGCCTGCATTATTGATATTGAAATTGAGTTTTTCATAAACCAAATAATAGATGAATATTTAAATGGCAAATGACAAATGTTTTAGCACGCTCCCTGCCCGAACCCCTAATGCCAACTGTCAATAGTTTGACACTTCCTTGGGCAACGTTTTATTTTTTCTTTTTTTTTATATCAAAATGAAACCTGAATTTATGTGACGCTTTTTTGGTTTTGTTTTGAGTTTGACTATTCATTATTTTCAACCGATTCTGGTGTGAATAACGAGCTTAGCGACAGCTGCAAGTACAAATAAATTTATGATAAATCATTTTTCAGTAGGTAAATAGAAGTGATTTAGAACTTTTGGTTTGGGCGCAGTTGGGGAACTCGATATTAAGATATCGTAAAAATTTTACAACTTGAAGAAACATCAGGCAGCGTGTTTTATGCTGGACACTTAAATGTTCGAAGCGAGTTTGTGCTAAAAGAATATACAAAATTTAGTTAAGAAATTCAAATGTATGGTTCTCATATAGTTTCATTTTCTTAAAATGTTATATATATTCTCACTTTTTCTAAATTTAACTTGTACTTTATAGGCAGATGAACTGCGATTTAATGCATTTTTGCACGTTTTGGCCATTGCTTCGGTAAATTTATGACAAAATTGTGTTTCGGGTTTTTGTGGCATTTTAAATGGCGCATCAAATGGGACACTTGGAAAAAAAAGAACAAAAATATAACACTTCAATTGAAGTCCTAACGAAAATATATCAAAATTGTGATTAGTTTGTGCAAAAGTATGTAACAGTCAGAGGGAACCACTTTATGGGGTATAAAGTATATATATATACTCTTGATCAGCATCAATAGCCGAGTTGATGTAGCAATGTCCGTCCGTATGTACGTTTGTACAGAGATAAAAATTGTGACATGTATGAAAAAAATGCAAGCAGATCAATTTTATTTTCAATTTTTCCCACCTCCCGGTTCTTTTAAATTGGGCAAAACAGTGACCAAAGCAATGACCTACCAGTGACCAAAACAGTGACCCACACCAGAACAGTGACCAAAGCAGTGACCAAAACAATGATAAAAACATTGACCAAAAAGTAACCAAAAGATTGACCAAATCAGTGACTAGAACAAAGACCAAAACAGTGACCGAAACAGTGAACAAAAGAATGGCCGAAATAGTGACCAAAATTGGATCAAAAATGTGACCAAAACAATGACAAAAACAATCACTAAATAATTGACCCAACAGTGACCCAGATAGGGACTAAACAGTGATCAAAACAGTGTCCCAATCTTTGATCTAAACAGTGACTATAAAAGCGAACCAAACAATGACTAGAATAGTGAGCAAACAGTGACCAAAAGATTGACCAAAACTCGATCAAATCAGTGACTAGAACAAATACCAAAACAGTGACCGAAACAGTGAACAAAAGAATGCCCGAAATAGGGAACAAAAAAGGACCAAAATTGGATCAAAACAGTGATCAAAACAATCACCAAAATAATGACCAAACAGTGACCCAGATAGAGATCAAACAGGGACGAAAACAGTGACCACAACAGTGTCCCAATCTTTGATCTAAACAGTGACTATTAAAGTGACCCAAACAGTGACTAGAATAGTGAGCAAGTAGTGACCAAAATTTGATCAGTGACCCAATATTTTATCTAAACAGTGACTATAAAAGTGACCCAAACAGTGACCAGAACAGTGACCAAAGCACTGACCAAACAGTAACCCAAACATTGACAACAGTGACTAGAATAGTGACCCAAGCAGTGAACAAAAAGTAACCAAAACAATAAACAAACTGTAACCAAAACAGCCAACAAATGAATGACCAAAAAAGTTAAGAAACCGTGGCTAAAATGGTGAACAAAATTCGATCACAACAGTGACCAAAACAATGACCAGAGCAATAACCAAAATCGTGACCAAACAGTGACCCAAATGGTGTCCAAATCAGTGACCAAAACAGTGACCAAATCAAAGACCAAAATTGTGACCAAAATTTGATCAAAACAGTGACCAACCAGGGACCAGAACAGTGACCCATCGGCAAACCAAACAGTGACCGAAACAATTAACAAACTATAACCATAACAGTTACCAAAAGAATGCCCAAAATAGTGACCGAACAACGGCCAAAACAGTGACCAAAATTTGATCAAAACATTGATCAGATCAGTGACCAAAAAACTGACCAAAATAGTGACCACATCAGTGACCGAGTTTTAGAAAGGACGAAATCGGGACAAAAAGTATCGGTCAGAACACTCTAAAAATTGAGCAGGCATCTTTAAAAGATCATAGGTTGGGGGGTAGTCCCGAAAAACCTCCAACACCTTAACTCTTTGATATTATTTTTAGTGATTTTGAGTGATCTTGACTGTTTGTATAAATCTCTCTATTGTGAAATGTAAATTTTCTGCCCATTAGTAGAAGTAGCGTTTTTAAGGTAAGGCTTACCTACGATAAGGACTTTTCTTGAATTTGGTAACTACCCTGCAATTCAACGTTTCAGTACTGAATTTTTCAGGGCTGATTCAGGACTGAGCAGTAAGAATAACTGATATTCATGCCTGAATTCAGGTTTGTTTTAGTACAGGGTTGTCCATATTCGGCGGACCCATCTGGCAACGCCATAACTTTTGACAGAGATGTCAGATCGCTTAATGACATACCGCGTTTGAAGCGTCAGTCCAAGCAGATTTTTACCATGGAACAATACACGCCACGCGAGCGCTCTGAAATAGTTGAAATTTACATTCAACAGAACAAGTCAATTGTGAAAACTCAACGTGCTTTTAAAAAAATTAAAAAATGTGAATAAGAAAACCGTAAATAAGCAAAATTGCCGTATTTAAGCCACTGAAAATCCTCAGGAGATTCAAGAAGTGCCTCTTCATGACGAAAAAGTCACAGTTTGGTGCGGCGTTAGTGCGAAAACGGTCATTGGGCCGTTTTTCTTCCAAAATGAAAATGGCCATGCTGTTACCATCAACCAGGAGCGTTATCGCGACATGATGACCAATTTTGTGATGCCAATTATTCGTCGAAAGAGTATGAGGCAGTTCTGGTTTCAACAAGACGGCGCTCCACCGCACACAAGTCGCATAACAATCGATTTTCTGAAGAAATTGTTTCCGGGCCGTTTGATGTCGAAAAGTGGTGATTTGGACTGGCCACCGCGTTCGCCCGATTTGACGCCGCCTGACTTCTTCTTGTGGGGATATTTGAAGTCAAAGGTTTACGTTAACAAGCCAAGGACCGTAGAAGAGCTCAAGGACAACATTCGTGAAGAAATAGCCGCTATTCCGGCCGAAATGTTGGCGAAAACGATGGAAAATGCTGCAAAAAGGGCACAATACGCCATCAACGCCAGAGGCGGCCATTTGAGAGATATCATATTCAAAAATTGATGTAAACAAATCTACTTGGAACAAATTAAATGATTAAGATTGCCAACCGCCAAATTTTTCTTTTTTTCTTTGATTTTTTTAAAAAAAACATGGGTCCGTCGAATATGGGCAACCCTGTACTTCTCATGAAACCCACCCAGCCCAGAAATCATGCCTCAAATCGGCTTAGGTCATGATGAAGTAGGACATGTCTGTGTTAAAAACTAAAACTCATACAAAGGAAGCCATGAATTCAGTACAAGATCTTCCATTTCAGGGCTGATTCAGCTATGATTCAGGTCTGAACCGAACAGAAGGGCACCCTGCAAACATTTTGTCGTGCTACTTATCTCCCTCGACAATGCGAGAGTTTGGTGATAACTTGAGGTTACTGTTTGAAGATAGTTTGGCGATTTACACAAACAGAATACCTTAGATATCGCAATTATAAAAGAGATTAATTGGCGATATGTGCTATCGGATTTTTTCCGTCCATTCGGTAAATTGGTATATCTCTCAAAAATCACCTTGATCGCCATGGTCTCGCTTTTTCATCATCCCATCTGAGAATTGGCGATACAACGCTTAACACTCCCTAAGAAGACTCGAATCCGATTCTTCTTGAAGTGAGTTGAACGACTTTTTACAATATTACCAAAGGAAAATACTTTGGCAACGCTTATTTACCTTAGGTGCGAAATCGTACTGTTAAATAACAGAATTCGAAACACCTTTTATTCGTGTGGCTTATCTTCGGGCGAAGAACCACATTCCTGCCTCTAGGAAGAATCACATTCTTATCTCCAGTAAGAATCGCTTTCCTATCGCTAAGAAGAGACTTTTCCTATCTCCCTTAAGTATCGTTTTCCTATGTCCCATAAGTGTCACACTTCTTCCCGTTGGGAGATGAGAAAGTGATAATAATGTGATATCGCTAGAGTAAGGCGTTACCTACTGGCGAATCGCATTCTTATCTTCCGCGATAAAAAATGTTTGCTGGATAGCAATTAGCAAGGACGCAAACACGCTACTGATTCCGAAGAAAAGTCCAGGCCTGCAAAATGAGTTAAGAAGCAGCGATCAAAACTATCTGCAGAGTGAGACTATCTCTCTGATTTCGCTCATTTGCTTGAGAGACCCGGAGGATGTCAGATGTGGAATCTTCGAATCCTAATGAAAAATTAGAGTAGAGGTTGCACAGCTTTTTACTAGCTTTTTACGACATGAACGAAGAAAACGCGAATTTAAATTTAAAAATTGGCTAATTATTGAACAAAACCTATGGCTACCATAGATTTCAGGTAGAAGAGCATGAAAGTGTATGCTCAAAAGAAATGATATAAGAAATAGTAATCAAAAATAATTGCACATTTATCAACTGTACCGGGGTTTCACTTTTAGCCAGGACACAAACCCGCTAAACATTTTTTGGGGTTAGTGGAGAGCCAACGTAAATCACATTATCTCGCGACGGGCAATTTGTCAGCTGGCCAAACAAGGCTCTCCACTGGCAAAACTAAAAACCCAAAATACTTATTTTACCACTTCCACTTCCAGACACCCGCCGAATGGTTGAAAATTGTTGGCATTTTTTTTCCTTATTTAAACGAAAATTATATTTTCCTGTCGAGCCGGTTTTTTCATAGTTTTTTTTTTCGTTTTCTTCTTTATTATTGGACCACACCAGCGGCGTAGTTGTTGTTTGTGTCATTTGCCAAACCAAACAACTTGCAATCAATGCTGCTGTTGTTGCTGTTGTTGTTGCTGTTGCTGTGGCTTTTGCTATTTTTAGCAGAGGCTAAAAAGTTGTCGCAACATTGCTGAAAAGATACCTACTTGGCACCTTCCGTCATGTGGCACATGGAGAGGGGGTTAAAAAAATACACCAAAACCAAGGAAAACAAAAATTGTTTTTTTTTTTATTATGGGTGGGGTGGAAAAACTTAAATTGCATACGATGACAGACACAGTGTAGCAATTTGTGATTTGGGATCGAAAAACTCAACTCATTTAACTGAACCGAAGACTCTATCAGCTTGAGAAAATTAATTGAAGTTGAAAAATCCACTCTAAGGTATACAGTAATAACCATCTGCTATTAAATCCACTTAAAAAATGTTGCTTATTCCACAGTGACTTAACTTCTGTGATAAGTAGATATGGTTTAGGACATCGGCAGTCAAATTAGATGGCGGGTTTGACGACTTCTAAAATGTCGTCATGAAAGCAATCAGAACATGGACTAAAAATTGCGCTCATTTCGGGGTTCCAATCTGCTTAAGTTGTTGGGCTCGGGTTCTGAATCCAAATTCAGGTTCGAACAGATGTTCAGGAACATCTCATGGAGAAGTTTTATTTCATTGAAAATGTACATAGCCGGTCACCTTCGCAAGCTATTGGCGCCAGTTTAGAAGTAACAATACTCAGGGGACAATTTACACTTGGATTTGCATATTTGCACCATTGATTTGGCATTAAATATGATATTTGTAAGCCCAAAGTGTCCACACTTTAATTTGAATATGAAAATAGTTGAAAAAAGGTATACAACTTTTTTTTTATTTAAAAATATTGCCAGTCAACCTATACTCAATTCATTTTGTAGGTTTTGAAAAACTAAGAATTATATTTTGTGTAAATTTTTAACTTTACCAGAAGGACTCGATCTCCTTGAGATAGAGACACACGCCCCCAATCTGTTTGTTGAATTTGTTGTCCTGTCCCTGTCTACTTTGGTATACCAGCAAAGAACGTTCGACTTTGCTTGACAAATGGGAAAACGAATTTCTCCAAAGCTAACAAAACTCATGAGCTTAGCGGTGAATAAGAATAAGACGAAGTACCTAGTTGGATCAAGAATGTTCGATAAGAATGCAAATTCTTGATCAAAAAGTGAAATTCATGATCCAAGTATGAATTTTTGATACCGTTTTTCTTGATCCGAGTGCTTTAGTACTTGACCCAAGTACGAATCTTTCTCAAGTCAAGCAGAATAGTTCTTGAATCAAGTGCTATACATTCTCAAATTCAAGATTGCGCATTTTTGAATCAGGAACAGACACACTCATAAAACATTCGCCCTGAAAACTAGAAATTCTCCTATGAAATCCGTCCTAAGGCGATTCACCCTAAAATTAAGAAAAATATTTTCTCATTTATGGAAAACTTTCAAAGTTTCAGAAAAATTTTCCATAAATGAGAAAAAGTTTTCTTAATTTTAGGGTGAATCGATTTAAGACGGATTTCATAGGTGAATTTCTAGTTTTCAGGGCGAATTGTTTTACCAGTGCAGCATTGCCAAAAGCCGAGTATGTACTTTCTTGTATCAAGAGCTAAGATTGCTTACTCTTAAATCAAGAGCTTCACAGATTCCACTAATACAACCATTTAAATTCAGTTGTTTTTACCATTTTGTTTAAGCTTATTTCATGGAAAACTAATTGTTCAGCCATGTTGTAAGTTTTAGCCGACTCGAGGTTAACATAACACCTCGAAGCAGCATCAAGTTTTTGCCTATCAACTGCCCGAGTTCCGGCGCAAAAATAAATTGATTGTCCGTAGCGCTTGACAAAAGCATTTAACTCTTTAGATAGAAATATATGCCAAACTTACCGCAATGCCATAACTGGTTGGGAATTCCAAAGCAACATGAGCGCAAATATTGATTGCGCTCTGCGCTTGACAGCTTTCCCACACCACCCCCTCTTCCATAAAAATCAAAACTGAGAGAGCGAGTTCTACGCTCTCTGTATCTTTACCTCAGTCCCCTTGCCTAAATACAGTACCTGAGTACTGAGAACGAATAAGGCTTGATATCAAAATTCGAAAACTATTAACTTTTTTTTAGAGCGTTTGCTCTTAAGTAATTTGTTCTGCTTTTTTCTGGGTGTAGTAACCACGCATAGAGAATCTGACGCGTCTGTTGAAATGGGAGACTACAACTTTTAGATGATAAAGGATTTTGTCTACCAGCGACAACAACGTCAGTCTGGAAGTACTCTTGCAAACCGATATTACTACGAGCAGAGCTGCAAACCAGTTCGAACCCGAAATTTCGACTTTTAGATTACTGTTAACCAAACCTTGAACCGAACATTTTAGGGTATTAAAGCTGAAGCTGAACCCGTTCCGAACCCAAAATTTCGGTTCGGTTCAACAAAAATGATAGATTTGAACCATTCCCCAGTGACTTCTTCTGTTATCCACATTACTGTGGAAACACTTTTCATATGTGGACTACGAAATTGCATTTCACTTTAAGGGCTGTATTTAGAACTTTGAAGTTTTTATTTCGTCACAATACTTTATATAAGTAGAAACACTTTGTCATTGCTTTGATGGTCATGAGCTGTATGAAAGTGTTTCTTTTTATATAAAGTATTTCGAAATCCCATCCCAACCCAAAATCGAGACAATTCCGTAATAGTTTATGTCGGTTTTAGGTCGCTTACTATATAAACGTGTATAAAGCTTGGCTGAACCAAGGTTCGAACCAAAACCTTGACCCAAAAACCTTGAACCTCCAAATTCCGATCCTGAACCATTGGTAAATTTTAGTTCGAAAGCGCAAGCCGGAGATCCACGAAATTTTTTGCGTTTGCAGCCCTGACTACGAGCTCACAACAAAGTACTCTCTCGAAAAACGAAAACAGTGCCAAACATTCCATTACTGAATAAAATTCAATAGTTGAACAATGATAAGGTAGGTCAACCAGGACGTTGATAATGTTTAAAACCAATATACCATGACTGACGAATCATTAAAACGGAAAATATTTCAAATCAGACCCAAATTTGTTCAAATGCCATAGACAGACATAAGATAAACCATCTTTGCTTGTAATAAATTGTTAAAAACTGCTAGGTGCAATGCAAAAGCGAGATTTCCGCATATTACATTTTCGTAAAGTAATTAAGTATCGGAAGTATTATATTGGTTATGACAATGCTGAGCTCTGGGCTGCAGGCAATGAGGCCCCAAAGAAATAAGGCCCCAAATTTGGGGCCTTATTTCATATGAAATAATACCCCAATTTCAATAATGAAATAACACCCCAATTTTTCAGTTGTTTTTTTTTTGTTCATTTAATTGCTTTTTATACCCGTTACTCGTAGAGTAAAAAGGGTATACTAAAGTCGTGCAAATGTATGTAACAGGAAGAAGGAAGCATCTCCGATATCATAAAGTATATATATTCTTCATCAGCATCAACAGCCGAGTCGATATAGCCATGTCCGTCTGTCCGTCCGTCCGTCCGTCTGTATGAACACCTAGATCTCAGAGACTAGAAGAGCTAGAGCAACCAAATTTCATACGTAAGCTAGTATTGTCTGTAGGCAGATCAAGTTTGTTTCAAATTTTGGCCACGCCCCCTCCCGCCCCCGCAATAAAAAATATTGAATAACTCCCACAATTTTTAAGATATCGAGCTCAGATTTTGCAGTGTAGTCTATGTGGCCAATATCTACCATCTCACAAAAGGATCGGATAATAAATAGCCGAGTTAAAAAAATGTTGCATACTTATCCGAGCTGAGCTGAGTAACGGGTATTTCGTAGTCGGGCAGGGCCGACTTTAACTTACGCTCTCGTTTTCAATATTTTCATTATAAGAAGTTAGAAATAAATTTACAATCTTGATATAAGTATTTTGAGTAAAATAAACTTTCTATAACATTAAGAAATAATGAACATTTTTTACTAAAAAATCGCGCGATTGATCTTATTATACTCTGTACCGAAGGTACATAGAGTATTATAAGTTTGTGCAAAAGTATGTAACATCCAGAAGGAAGCATCTCCGACCCCATAAAGTATATATATTCTTGATCAGCATCAACAGCCGAGTCGATATAGCCATGTCCGTCTGTCCGTCCGTCCGCACAGATCTCAGAGATGGTAAGAGATAGAGGTTTGAAATGTATGGGACATATGCTTCTTATGTCTGCAGGCAGATCAAGTTTATTTTCAATTTTGGCGACGCCCCCTCCCGCCCCCGCAATTTAGAAAAAACGTCATATCTCCCACAGTTTTGAAGATAGATGGCTTGTTCCTTCTGGACATATTTAATTATTAAGATAACTTATCGATCCGCCAAAGAAATGAAGAAGATCGGATGAACGGTTTTCGAGTTATGATCAAAAGACAAATTTTCTTGGTACAGAGTATGTTATAGTCGGGCTTGACCGACTTTCTTTCTTGTTTTTAAAATGAAATAATGAAAACAAACTTCCATTTCGCCGCAATCCAACAATTTTTTCGCACTCCATATCTTTCACGTCTACTTCGCACAATGCAAATCACTCAACTGATCAACATATTCAAAAGCTTATCACTGAACTAATTTTAAAACGGTACTTTTGCACATCTGTACAAAAGTTCCACTCATCAAATGTTTAGTCTAAGAGGACCAGCAGATAAGAAAATTAACCGTTATTGCATTTTATTGCATGTTTTAGCACAAATAAGCAAAATGAAATAAGGCCCCAAAAAATTTATATGAAAATTTGGGGTCTTATTTCCTAATAAATATGCAATAAGACCACAAAATATTCATATTAAAAATGGGGGTTTTATTTCCCAATAAAAATAAAATAAAGCCCCAAAAATGAGTTTGGGGTCTTATTTCATTTCTTCTTTTGGGGCCTTATTTCATTTTCAAATTTTATTTAGGAAATAATGCCCCAAAAAAGGAAATAACACCCCAAATTTTAGGAAAAATTGTTGTTTTTGTTTTCTATGTAAATTTTTGGGGCCTTATTTCATTTTTTTTTTGGGGGGCCTTATAGCGCAGAGCCTGAGCTCTGTTGTTCCTTAGGGCGCTTTAAGTCATTAAAATGACTTTTTAGTCGTTTATGTAAGGGAAATATGTGACCTAAGTATCAGGTCTCTTCTCCTTAACCTTTTCCTTTTCCTTATGATAGTTGAACTGAAGTCTCTTACTACAGTGCTGCTTTGTGATGTCGGCTGGGGACTGAATTGCATTCTAAAGAAAGATACTTCGAATTACGTCTTACAGGCGACGTTCTTACGGTCTACAACACGGCGCTTTTATGCTTAACAATTGACTGTGTTCTTTACGTTGATTTAACAAACCCAAACTTAATATTAGAGTATATCTCTGTTAAGAATCTCTGTTACCGAGTAGAACCACCTAAAATACGATGATGTATCGTGATAAGTCATTTCAATTCGATTTGTTGCCTTTGGCGAAAGCTTGCAAAAATGTTTGTTAAAATTAAACTAGAGTCAGAAAACTTAAAGCCCAAGATTTTCAACATTGACGAAAGCGCCACAGTCCTTGATTTGAAAATCAAAATGGCCCCGTTAATGAATATTCCAGCAGAACGGCAAGATATTCAGACGCTTTCCCGCCTTTTGGATAATTCTGAAATTCTATCATCAGTTGTCAATTCCGAGGCAACGGATGGTGCTAATGAGATTCATGGAGCAGCCATGTCCTTGTATAGTTTGGATGAGTTCATTTGCTTTCTGCAATTGTATAGCCAGGTGGAGGGCAGTCTGCAGAGTGACTTGTTGAATCAGCCACCAGAGGCCAAAAAGTTGCCAATTGATCGCTTGCCCGAATATTGTGAGATATTTAATTCGCAAGAGTCGTGGCATTCGTCAGTGAGCTCATCGGATTCCAGCTCGTCCAGCGATAGTTCTGAGGCCAGCGCCCCAAGATTAAAAAGGCCTCAAACAGATGAAGCCGCCGAGCCAGCAAAAAGAAAACGTCTTCAGCAGGTTGAAAGCGAAGAGGTCAAAGTTCAAGAGGTGGTCTTACCCATAGTTAATAAGGAGGTGTCCACTGGCCGGGAAAAGTCTTCGCCAGAGGTTAACATCAACATCTTACCCGAACAGCGTCGTTATACTTTAGTCATTACCACGGATAAGGAAACTGCAGATTATGATCCTCTAATGAGACATTTTTTTAAACTCTTTGAGTCCTCAAAGAACTGTGATCGCTTAAAGTTTAGCGAATCCGCCTCGGTCTCCACTTTTGAGGGCATCTTATGGGTGGTCTGTGAAGATGATGACACCAGCGATTGGATATCCCGCGGTGTAAGCTCTTTAAATTCCTCCTACAAATGTGCTGGCTTCATAGACTATTTCAAACTGGTACAATGCTCTGTGGTTTTGCCCAGCATTGTGGCTAATAAGAGCCTGGAGAGCATTTTTCAATTGCTGGAACTACAAAATGTTGGTCTCTGCACCCACAAATGGTGTGTGCTGGAGCGCAGACTTTTAAATCCAAATGCAGAGGAGTATGCCTTGAAGGCCGTCTCCAGTCTGTGTGATAATGAGGAGCTGGTGCTTCGTATGGATGTTGAAAGTGTCAAATACATCAAGCAATATGGATTGAATCTTAAATATTGCTTCTGGAGGCTTTGTTTTGTATTTTAGTAAGAAATAAATGTTTTACTATTTACTAAAAAAAAAAAAAAAAAAAAGTCTGCTTAAAATACTTATTTGTTTATTTCTTTTCCACTTTGTTGTTCTTTCTTTTGTGGCCCATTTATAGTTTTAAGCTAATTGCAAGCAGCTGTCAGCATTTTCGGGTTTATTATTCTGGCCAATCATTAAATTGTTGAGGTTTTTGCTTATTTAATGACTTGGAATTAATTATAAATCAGTAGCAAAATCCGTCTTATAAAAGTTGATTAACCTTTTAAATACTTAAAGTCAATATTGAAATTGTAGCTTGGACCCTGCCACCGACCAAGCACCTTTATAAGTAGACCATGATGTTTCGCCCACCACATAATCCATAATCCATCCATAGCCACAATTGCAATTGCTAACCGCTCCCCAAGGTGCTTACATGCCGCACACATTTTACATTAAACTTCACACAATTTACGATTGTGTAATACCACCGAAGGTTTCTCAATTAATCCGCAGAACCAGAGATGGTGGCAACCATGATGTTGCAGTTTTTAGCCAGCAAGCCTTAACAACAACAAATGCTTTGCTTAATATGCATAATTTGCCATTAAAGCCAAGTCATGCGTTGCCAAAACCGTTACGAGCCAAAGAAATTCTCAGGCAATAGTCTCAAAAGTCTCAAGGTTGCCTAGAAAACTCTGTGGCAATGCGGTTCACCTTTGGGTAGATGAAATTAAGTGCTCTGTCTGTGACCTTGATGCGTTAATTTCCTAGTTGGGACCGAGAGGGATAATTGCAGCAGCAGCAGCAGCGGCGGCGGCACTTTCACCCCCTTTAGCAGTGACCTACATTAAAGTTGAGGAAATGATTCCAAACATTCAGCTAATAATTACAAAGCGGCATCATCGTCGCACACGGCGTATGAGTAATTTAAATGCAATTACAAAGTCGCCGCAAAACTGAATAACCTCCACAAAAAAAAACGAAAAAAATAAGCAAGTCTAAACCAACAAGCAAGCAGCACAAAGTGTAACGCAATTGCAATTCAAAACAAGTTCATTGCACATGCGCGCGCATTAGAAGCAACAACAATGCCCACTGAACGCACAGTGGGCAAATTTGTGTTAATTTTAAAAAATGAAACTGTTTCTGAAAACGAAAAGTCAACTTAAAGTTTAATTTGTGGTTGGGAATAAAGCGCAACGCGACCAGTCTTGGTCTATTGTGTCCCCCGACTTAAAGTAAGAAATTAGCTCGATTGAAAATGAGGGGGTTCGATCCCAGCTTTTTTTCTTTGAAAATTTACACCCAAGCGGTCATCTTCATCAGCTATCAGCTATTGGCTGCTTACCTCCTCTTCTCTCTTACCATTCTTTGGATCGGTTTGTTTACACCGACAGATGCACAGTGGACGGCTTCGCGAATTTAGAATTGCAAAGATAAAATTTCGATGGTTTATTATTTGACTACAATATTTCAATAATTCAAGAAAGGGAACTCCAAATAGCACGAAAACTTTGGTCTTACTTAGTCAACTATTTTGGTTTTTACCAGGGATGCAAACCACTCGAATATATGTACTGGTTCGGTTTAGTGGTTCACACAGTTTTTAAACCGCCGGTTCGGTTCATTACATGGTTTTTAGAGCTGACTGAACCGCGGTTTCGGTTCGGTTCACAAAGACACATTATGAAATATTATGATTTCTATTGTAATGTGACTTATCGCACACTTTGCAAATTCCCATAATCCATTTGAATATCTTTAAAATTCTTGAAAGAATGTCCAAAATGTATTATTTCAGTCTTAAAGGATTCGTACATTGGTTCCTAGACGAATGAACTTAGAAAACAGAGAATGTCGGCTAGAAAAGAATAAAACTAACTCGCCTGGCTAAGATTGAATTAAGGTAAAGAAGTACTACAGAAAATTGAAAATTTTGTCCACTAGGGGAAAGAATGTAGTTTGATGACAGGTGTATTAAGATATCGAAGGGCAAATGTTCTTAAATTTTCGTCAAGTCATCCTTAAAAGTTATATTGATCCGGTATCGGTAAGGATGTAGAGAGTCGAACGAAATGTATAAAATTTGTCTCAAGAAAACGTTTCGAATTCCTAAATTAATAAGTATAATAAGTCTTAGAGCTCGTCAGGGCACTGAACCGAACCGCACCGTTTTTATTTGACGTTTTCGGCTCGGTTCAGCAATTCTGAAAGGAAGCCGGTTCGGTTTGCAGTTCGGTTTACCAGCTGGAATAAGCGGTTCGGTTCGGTTCAGAACCGGTTTGCATCCCTGGTTTTTACAGTGGTTTAAAGTTAACCAATTTTTTAAGCCGCAGAATTTTTTTTTTTTTTTTTGTGTCAAATGTCAATTCAATGTATGTATTGAAACCAAGCAAACACTCCAATTTGAATTCTTAAAACATATTAGCTTAAAATTTGTATTTACTTTTAAAATTAGTTGAGTTATTCCAACTTTGATGGGCCGTAACTAATGCTTATACTCGAGATTACCAACCAAGAGTGATAATATTTGTAAAATGCATATTTCTTAATAAAATGAACACAAAATTAGCTGCTCTGTTGCGAGTCTGAGCGACTTGAACCCATCAATGCATTAATATATAAAGTATTAAGAGGAAATCAAGTACATTTTGCATGTGCACGTGCGGAGTGATGGAAAAAATGTAATTTGAATTCGCATTTTCCATTTGCTATTACTGTAGTAGTAGTAGTAGTTGGTTTTATTGATTGATAAGTTGACATAAATAAATAAATAAATATAATTGGCTTTATGAAAAATTAATCTATCAATAACACAAATATATCTCAACAATGTTTTATTTACCGTCTATTGATTAATCAATTTAAAAAGAGAAAATCTAATACCGCTTATGAACAAAGGACTTAGAGACACGAACATCTTGACTACACCACCCACCTTCCCCGCTCGTCACGAGATAGTGGATCTTTCATCAAGAAGTCGACACTCCAGACCTTCGTTTGTGATTAGAAATCACCATCTAGGCACCTTTCCCGATGCCGTTGTGCATCACGTCACAATTTTCCCCGTTTAGAATACGGACAATGTCGGTGGAAGTGCAGTAATCGTATCTCTTTTAAAATAGGGCAACTTCCTAGAAAATGCCTTATATCTTCTTTTTCGCGCATGTTACATATATTCTCCGAGTTCAGTTCTGTAAAGTTTGTAATTCAGGTTTAATGTTTCCGCCCTGGACTTAAATGTGTTTCCTATGTTGTAGATGCCAAGAGTGTCCACAAAGTAGTTGGTAAGTGCCAGGTTATGGGACAAGTTCTTGTAGGTTAGCCTTCCAACAGATTGACCAGCTTTCTGTATAAACTGTTCCCGTTTGGTTTCCTAAGTTAAAGTTATTATTTGATCAAACGATTCACTCCATGATGCAATGTTATCTAAGTTTAGTCCTACGCCACATGCATTGGAGGTAGAGTTTACGGTTTACTGTAGTATAATAGGCTGTTTACACCAGTTAAGCGTTATTGAGTTATAAAATTGGCTCGTTTAGGCGGGGCCATATAAAATACGCCATTCAGCTAAAATATCCTTTTTTGAGGGTAGGCAATAAGATCGGCTTAACCAAATTCTAACACTATTGGCAGGCAGGCTCCCTTTTCTACCTTGTTCCTGAAATCTCGCATATAAAAATGCGCCACAGACACAGATAATCCACCAGTAGCCTTCAAAACTACAACAAATGCACTCAAATCTAAAACAATCATAAAGAATTTTACCATCCCCTTTTGTATTAGATTAGAAAGCGCTTTGAATTGATTGAAACAAACTTACACGACGAATTTCTGTTACCCTTTTTGATATACCCATTGCCGGAAATTCCAACTTGAGAATTACCAGCGGTTTTATTTATGCAAAATGACAGAATTATGTTGGTGAATACTTTTGGGTTAATTCAATATAAGTATTATTGTAGCGACTAAGCAATAGATACGATAGCCTATCTGGTTAAGGCGGCATTCCAATCGTGTTTAAGCCCAAACGCCCCGAGTTTGAGTCTCCCCCCGAGTAAGTTGAAAATGTACACTTTATATAATTCTCAGTTTTTTAGAACCAAATCTAAAATAGCTTTGTTTTAGGATTCATTACAAAATAAATTGAGTTTAGATTGTTTGGCTGGTCATATTTAAAAACAAGTTCTAACTATTTTCAACTTAAATTAAAGTGTGCCTACTTTAGATTTTCGAATCGCATATTTGACGCGCTAAGTTAAAGTTGAAAGTATAAAAAATTAAAGTGTAAATACTGAAATGTCAAAGCATTCTTGCTCTGAGCTTGTGGATACTAAACGAGCAAACAATCTTGATATATTTACAATTCAAAGCAAATTGAATTTTATAACGATTTTTAAGGTCGAGAAGGCTTCGTACCTTTAATGAAAAATGCACAGCCATATGGATAGAACTATTTCCCAGGTGTTGTGAAGAATTATAGCTATGCGGGAAAGATTATATAATATCTTGACAGAAATAAGTTTTGCAATGAAGAAAAAGGAAGCTTCACCAAAAACAATTAGGCACTTTAAGTACTCTTGGTAGGGCGATATTTCTGTTGCCTATTTGGGGTTATTCCAATCAGGGCTGCAAGCCAACAAAAATATGCGGATCTCCGGTTCACTAGTTCGAATCAAAATCAACCAATGATTAAGGTTCGAGGTTCAAACCTTGGTTCAGTTCATGCCTTAGACAATATTTATTTTCCCGAAGATCTCAGAGATGATAAGAGAGAGAGGTTTGACATGTATGGGACATATGCTTCTTATGTCTGCAGGCAGATCAAGTTTATTTTCAATTTTGGCCACGCCCCCTCCCGCCCCAGCAATTTAGAAAAAACGTCATATCTCCCACAGTTTTGAAGATAGATGGCTTGTTCCTTCTGGACATATTTAGTTAGCAGGATAACTTATCGATCCGCCAAAGGAATGAAGAAGATCGGATGAACGATTTACGAGTTATGATCAAAAGACTGTTCGCTGCTACTGCAGCATCAAAATTTATGCTGAGCGTATAATTTTCTTGGTACAGTTATAGTCGGGCTTGACCGACTTTCTTTCTTGTTGTATTTAGCACACATGTAAATATTCAATATACATTTTGCTGTTAAATAAAATTCCATTTCGTAGTTTTCCTTAAAAAGTTTAGAGTCAAGGAGCTTAAAAATCAGAGGCTATTATGGGTGGGGATTTTATAAGTAATTCTAAACAATTTTTCTCGAAAATTTTTTTCACTTTCCTGCCCATTTTAGGTGTCAGTCGCTCAAATTTATGTTGTTTATCATTTTTATTGAACCGATTCGAAATTTAAGGTTCGGAACAGGTTCAGGTTTTATTTTTAAAGAGGTTCGTCTCAAGGCTCGGAATTCCGGGTCTCGAACCGCTTTGGTTCAAAACAGGTTTGCAGCCCTGATTCCAATTTGATATTATTTGTGCCAATATATTTAACTCACTTTAATCACTTTGACATAGTTGGATGTTTGAAGGGGGCTTTAATTATGTAAAGTTTTGTTTCTTAAAAACAAACCGACAGAATCAGTACAGAACAGAAAACCATTGGCCTGTAAGCAAGCTGAAGCCGGGTCTACAACTTTTCATTAAAAATACAACATATTTAATTGAAAATTAACTATTTTACGGATTATGAGTGTAAATTTCCAAGTAACATGTTTCCAAAGTGCACTTTGAATGTTTCCACTATGCCTTAGCAACATGTATACAAACCTAAGCAAGTTTGGGGACAACAACAAACGAGTTTATTGCAGCACATGTTGGGAAGCCAACAACAGCCAGAGAGTAAGCTTCCTCAGCTCCAAAACAGAGAGAGGCGGCGCGGCGCAATTAATAGCATAATTTACACAAGCAATACGCGCCGGCAGCGGTGGCGGCAGCGACGCGATCGTTCAATTCGTATTTTCGGTCGTCTGTTCGTCGACTTTCTGAGACTCGAGACACACTCACCGTAGAAATTTTGTTGTGTGTTCGATCAGTTTAAGTTTTTCATTTGCAACGAACGCAACGTCGTAACCCTCACGCTTCCCCCACACAACCTGAACAACAAATTTTTTCATACAGCAGAGAGTCGCGCCGAACGAAGTCGAAAAGTAATACAAAAAGAAGAAAAAAAGCGCGCTTAAAAATTGGCAAAAACTTCAAGAAAAATTTCAAGAAATGTGCAGCATAGGCAATAATATTTCCAAAATTCAAATGTGGGTCTCCATTTTCTGATTTGTGCCGAGTGCCGTTAGCTCGGATTAAATTTAGATTCGGGTGTGTGTGAGTGCATTATCAATTTATATCTTCCAGAGTGCCTTAACTTATCAACTCTTTGACCGGTTCACAAGAGTCTGAGAAAAAGTCATTAAAATTGAAAAATAATTTACCAATCCCTTAAACCTACGAAAGTGCTACAAAAAAGTGTGTGTTTTGAGATGTGACTAACCAAATTTAGGAAAACCAAAAATCATAAGTTTACGAAACCAACATAAAACCGGGCGGAAACAGTTGCCTCAAAAAAAGGAAAAAAACACAAAGGTAAAAATTTTGTAAATCTTAAATAAATTATGCAATAGGAAGTTAATTGACTGCGCTTGCAATTTGTGTGTTTTTTTTTTAATTTTTTGCATAAGCTGCCCAGTTGGTCTCCCTCTTCAACTCCCTCTCTCTCTCTCTCTGTCAGTCTCTTAAGCTGCGATTATTGTCTTAGGCGCGCCTTCCTTTTCAATTTGTTTCTTTTACTTCTTTAGAGAAGTGAACGGTTTTTGTGCACACACAAACCAACATACATACACCTACCTATGCATATTTCTGTACAGTTGGAATAGTCTTGATTACTGCACTTCATTTTGTGGGTATTCTCTTTAGTTTTTATGGCCAGACATTCACTTTTATTTCTAAGTAAACTTAGCTTCGGGTCATGACATTGACAGCCCCTGGGGAGCTTCAATATTTTTTATGAGCATGTAATATTTTGTTATTTATTACAACAACATAAGGCCAGCAGTCCAAAAAAAACAGAAAAAAAACAACAGCTGACCAGCAAAAAACACAAAAAAAAAAAAACACCGCCTAATTTAAGGTCATCAGCACAATAAACAACCAACAGCCCAAAGTTTCACTGTCGTCTTCGTCTATGGCCCTTCTATGGCCCCTAACCACAGCCATTTGGGCAGAGAACTGAAAGGCAACCAACGGTATTCCAAAAGAGTAATAAGGCAAAGTCTACAGTTGCTACATAAAGCTGCCATAAATTACTGCAAAAATGTGTTGCCATTTGAATTTCCACAAAAAATTTATGCAAATCCGGAACAACCTGCTTTAATTGCGATTTGCAGTTTGATTTTCGCAGACTGATTGGCGGCTGCCGCTGCAGCTGCTGTCGCTTTTCTCTTCTCTTTTCTCTCTCTCGCAAGAGTAAAGAAAGAGACACTTTGGATCATTAGCAAATCTCGCTGGGGATTTGTGGGCATGTCACAATTTTCTACTTGGGGTTGTATGTTGTTTTAAAAATAGACACCCAAATTCCATTTGGCTAATGCGTAAAAACCGATTGGTAAAAGAAAAACAAATAGAAAATTATGGCAAATTAAAATTTAAACGTAAAGGTCACAAATATTTGTGAGAACTTAATGAAAATTAATGAAGAAATTATATTTGTTAGCAAATAATGATGAAGAAAGAAGAACTTTACTTTTTGGTATCGTATATAATTTACATGCCCACAGAATCTTCTTTCAAAGCAATCCACTTATCTATATAATAAGTTTGGCCAAGGTTTTCTCCACTCTATACCAAAATGTACGCAGAGTATATTAAGTTTGTGCAAAAGTATGTAACCGCCAAAGGATATATATTCTTGATCACCATTAACAAACGAGTCGATATAGTTAAGTCCGTATGAACGTACACAACTTAGAGTAGGCAAATAGAAGAAAACATCACAATATTTAGTATCATACGGGTATTTTAAGTACCAAATCGGATTTCTACTGAAAAAAATCAAGATAATATGATCGAGTCCATTTATTTAGGAATAAATAGTATCATTCTAATAAGCAAATAGTTATATTATAGTGTGAAATTTGATATTTTAATTAAGCTTTATGCAGATGAAGGCGGATTTGATCAATTTTACCGCGTTAGAGATACAGGTTCGACATGTATGGGACAGCTGCTACTTATGTATACTTGCAGACTGATAAAACTTGTATTCAATTTTTGCCACGCCTCCTACTGCCTCAGCAATTTTGAAAAAAAAACTACTTATCTCCCACAATTTTATAGATAGAAGTTTCGTAGCTTCAGGACATTTTAAATAATTAGGATTATTTATTAATCCTTTAAACAATTGGTAAAGATCGTATGAACGGTAGTCAAGTTATGAGCCAAAGAATGCTTTCAGCTGCTACTGCAGCATTACAATTTATACTTAAAATGTTTCTTTGTTGATCCACAGTATAATAGAGTCGACCTGCGCCGAATTTCCCACTTGATATTACAAGCATTCGATTCATAGATCAATTTTTAATTTCTCAATTTTCGTTTTGTTAATTTTGTATAAATAAAAATGAAAAAGGAAACCAATGCTTACAATTGGCCCAATTTGATGCGCTTTTTATAATCATTTCGACTTCAATTTCATTCCCTGAAATAATGGAAAGATTCATCCGCAGTTATGAAAATGAGAATGGATTCTAATTGCAATAGATAATTTTAATGTGCTTTCCATGAAGTCAAACGAAAGCTTAGAACGCTTCCAAATCGTATACACAGAAAAAAAAATGCGAAGATAAAATCAAGCTAAAAAAAAATTGATTTTTTCTCAACATTCGGTTTAAAATTTTAAGCAAAAGTCGTACGAGATCCGAGATATCCGAGATTCAGTCAATCCTATTCGTTCTTGGAATGAGCAAATCCGGGATTGACCGACTTCTGACAACGTTTCGAAGTTTTTTTTTCTGTGCATACACTTTCAGTCAGTATAATCTATTTAAAATAAGGTCTAAAATAAATTCATTCAACTAAGGAATGCAAGTTGAGGGATTGCCCAAGCTGATCAATAGATGGCGCCTCTTCTAAGATCACCTAGCAGGCCAGTTTATTGTATATCAGCCATATGATTTATTATTCCGATTTTGATGAAATTAGGCAAAATAGTGCTTAAGCATGTAATATTTTATTAGCTGGCAAGTTTAAAGACGCCATTAAGTGAAACCACAAAGTCTTTTTCACTAAAACCATATTTTCGACAGATCGTTCCTACGGCAGCTATATGTTTTGTTTTGCTTTGGTTAATTGTGTGAAAGTATATAAAATAAGTAAATGCAAAAATAGAAGACTCTACCATTGAAAACAAACAACTTTTCTTTACCAAGATTTCTAATCAAACCTAACTTTTCTATGGAAGCTATACTATATTGTTGTTCGATTGCTACCAAACTTAGTGGAATTATGGAAAATCATAAAAAACAAATAAATATACAGTTTGAGAACGTTTGCATTAAAAACAATAAAGTTTTTTCTTACTGCACAAAAAAAAAGATCCATTTGAAAGGGATATGTCTTAAATATCGTTTTTATCACCCAGCGGAGCTGCAAAATCATCCAAATGATCATAATTTTCATATCCGTTGGATGATTTTTAGATCCGTTGTATGATTAAAAGGATATTTAAGACATAGCCCTTCCAAATGGATACCGGAAATCATCCAATGGATATTTTTTAATATCATTTTTTTTTCTCTGTGTAGAACTAATTTTTCGACTGATCGTATACAGACGGACAGGGCTATCCCCTTTGATCTCTACGAATTAACGTAACATTTCAGCCTTGGAAAAACTGATAACAGAGCTAAATTAAAATTTAGATAAGCTCGAAAATTAATCCACCCCGGAGTAACTTTTATTTTTTAGCTTTTCTGTTAGACTAAAATAATTTCTTAATTTTTTCATCAGTTTTTTTCTTTTTTCAAATTGCGTTTTAAATAATTTATGAACATTTGTTCAAGCTTTTCGTTATTTGAATAACTCAAATATTTGCAAAACTCTTCCATCAACTGATAACTTAATTAATGCGGCTCAACTAGTCTATTTTATGTTTACGCATTCTAAATAACAAAAAATAAAACTTTGACATAATTATCATGACGTCCAAATGTTATGCATACAATTTAAACCATGTGATGTAGTCAGAGAAGATAACAAAACGTTAAATAAACTCCAGAGACAAATTGTAGGCAAAAGTAAGAGAAAACCAAAAGAAACAGTAGGGTAAAGCTAAATGCAATCGAATATGCAAATCGATTCAATAAGAAAGAAACATTTAAAATATGATGCGGAAATGGGAAAAGCTGACAGCCTGTCTACGCATAAGTTGTGCATCTTTTTTTTATATTTTATTTATTTTTTTATTGATTGTGAGTGACAAGCCAAAAGGCATCGTTTAAATTAATTTCCATAAGGAAGTCGAATTTCTCTGTTGTTTTTTATGCAAATATGTAGGAGGCTTGTCGCAGGACAGTAAATAAATGTGCGTGCGGAGGAGGGCGGTTTAATAATTAAGTTTATATATTTGTTTTTTATCTTTATGCGATTTATTTATGAGCTTTTTGTTCGCCGAGCCGGGCACAGACAAAGAGGCTTACTGTTATTTGTTTGCTTAAGTTGGCGTGAAAAAAATGTCATAATTACACAAATAAATATATAAATACACACACAAAAACCTACGTGCTTATGCCAAAAACACGAACACACAAAGGCACTTCATTTGAGTCTGCAGCTTGCCATCATCTTGTTAACATCTGAAGTACTCTCGATTGTCTTCTTCACAATATTATTGATGCATGGGCAATGATTCAATGCGCTCAGTTCAGGATTATTTTTTGATGTGCCAAAAAGGCAGTGCCATAATTCAATGCAGCTGCCAAAAATCGATGCGGCCATTTTGCTTAATTAATATTTTTGTTTTAAGTAAATTTTGTGATGTTTTTTTTTTTGAGGTTAATTGCAGCCAAATGGCCCCTTGAATTTTTAGTGCGCATTATGAACATTTTTACCACAAACTTGTTGAAAGATTCATGCAGTTTTTTTTTTGAGCAAGAGCTTAACTATTAAAAATAATTTACAACACAGAAGTCATTCACTTAGAAGCAAAAAGGGCTGGCAGAATTATATGGCAAGCGGGATGGAATTCATAAGCTTTTATACTTAATATTTCAACTATGTTATTGTCGGTCAAATAATACCCTTTAATACAATTGATTTAGAACAAACTGAATCAAGCACTTTTCAAATTTACAATAAGCCAAACAATTCTAGATAATAAGAAAAAATCTAGTACACTAAGACCGGACTTACACGATGAAGCAAACTCCATGAAGTTTTCTAAGTGGCCTAAAAATTCAAAAGAGAACTACTTAAACTTCTAAACGAAGGGTATAGAATCCCAACTGACTGCCTCCCGTCTGCTTAGACGGGACTTTTGGAGTTTTTCAGAAATCTCTTGCTTGTAGGAAATAATTGTAAAACCGAAAAGACTCCGTCTTTCATTTTAGTACCGAATCTTGAACAGAACCTTAGATTCTAATGTTCCGAACCTAATTTTTTTAATTCGGTTCTAGAAAAATTATGTAAAAGTGTGACCGGGTGTGGTGCAGAGAGTAGTGTGTGTGCCTGCTGTGCAAAAGTTCGTGGGTTGCATTATCTAATGAAAAAGTTTTCTCTTCAAAAAACTTATACCCCGGTTGCCTTGACCAACTGTTGGCGCCTGCTGTGATGTAAGAAGACATTAAATAAAACCTTCTAAAACTTTCGTCGTTCGGGTTCGGGGTTAAGATGTACCTTTCTCTTGTGCAAAAATTTAATACTTTCAGAATAAATCAAATAATTTATATTACAGTCCCAAGTATTCAAATAGAGCCTCTCCCGATGCTTAAAAATAACCTCCCGAAAATCCACACCAATAATAGTTCCTGTTTTTTAAGATCATCGACTCCCAGGTTTATTAAATGATTCTCAAAATTAAAGCTTAACATTACAGTGGTAATATTTTTCATATGTACACTTTGAAATAAAAACACTAATTTATATTTTCAATTATCTTATGTGCTTTACATATCACTTTCGACCCAAATCCCTTAGGATTTGGTTCATTTTTAGGACAATTACTAAATATATTTTTAATAAAGCATGAGCGCTGAACCAAGGTTCGAACTTAACTCAAATTTTCGAACCTTAACTATTGTTAAATATTGGTTCGAACCAGCGATCCAGAGCTAAGAAAAATTTGTTGAGTTTCAAGCCCTGACCAAAGAAGAACAAACGAAATAATTTACAAAAACTTTGTGTAGTTTGCCTCATCTTGTAACAACCGACCTCCAATTCATTCCCCAAAAAGTATGCAATGGAATATGTGAATTCTTTTTAAACTAGTCTGTGCTTAAAATTCCCAAGTGGTTCTAACAAAGTGCTAGATATTCAACCTACAGGTATCAGTATTCATGGTCTGATCAAATAGATTAAAAAAACTAGAAGGGAAATACACCAAATCCACCTAGATTTGCAAAAACAGGAACATGAGAAAACGGCCCTAAGAGCTCTTTTCCAAATCTGTTTGAAAACAAGTACTAATAAAAATGAACGATTTATAGATCGGTAATATTGGAAAAAAAGATTTTTTTTTTAACTTGGACCAATTTTCAGATGGCGAATTTCTGTTAAGCATTACATATTACCAAATTTTCGTAACTACAATCGAACTTCTATTTTCCGAATTTCAAGGGGACGATAAAAAACTTGTTATATTATATATGAAAATCGTAGTATAGAATTGTTTCGATATTGAACAAAATCTCAGTGTTTTGTAAATAAATCTGCTACTACACTCAAAAAACATCCGCCCCTATGAAATCCGTCCTAAGGCGATTCACCCTAAAATTAAGAAAAATATTTTCTCATTTATGGAAAACTTTCAAAATTTCAAAAAAATGTTCCATAAATGAGAAAAAGTTTTCTTAATTTTAGGGTGAATCGCCTTAAGACGGATTTCATAGGAGAATTTCTAGTTTACAGGGCGAATTGTTTTACCAGTGTAATAATACTTCATTGTACAGAAGTTCGTAATAAAGGAACTCGACTTTCTCTTCAAAAGCAATTAACATTCGTAATAGCCGAGCTTAGAAGCCCTAACACACAATTCTAAAATTTGTGAACATCCAAAGCATCTTTAACTAAATTCTATAGACAAACTCAAGCTAAATACAAGTCGACAAGCCAAAGCCATATGCTAGTTAAGACCCTTTACAAGGATTTAAATAAACAAAATTTATTTAAAATATGCCGAAACCGTTTTTCCAATTTTTGTAAATAAATCAGGTACTTATTTGCCTAAGTACTAAATGTTTCATTTTTACGGATGTTGAAGATTTCTACTCTCCACAACATTCTATACAATTCAAGCCCACTCGATACACATCCGTATTCGATTCCACAGTCCATTTCAATCATTAATCAAATTGCTTGCTGCATTTATATTGCCACTCAAATCATCAAATACAAAAATTGTACATATATTTTATTAGAACTGTTTCCGTTTTGCATATCAATTAAATGTGTAAGTGTGTGTGTGTGAGTGTGCGGCAGTTAAGGAACCCCACAGCCTGGCTTCCCATTCTCGGTACGCTAGCCCAGCCCACCCATGTGATACGGTTCCGTCTTTCCCCCATATACATATGTTGGCGCACTTGTACTAAAGCAATAATGTTTGTTTTCTCAGCTATTCAACATTTATTTTTTGCGGAACACAAAGTTGACGATTGATTGTGTTTGATTGAGCTCACCCATACGCACACTCATGTCGAACTGGTTTGCCGCAAACCACTTCCGCCATAGTAAAAACTTTTTGTTTTTGTTTACAAAAATCCACTCCTAGCCAACTATAAATTATTGTTATTGATGCGAACACGCCTTAATTGTTCACTCGAGAGTACAAAAGTTACTAAGAGACAAGTCAGCATTCTTTTGCGGTCTGTTGAGGTTCACACAGAAAATCAGCTCAAGTGTCACGGTTACCCGGATTATGTCATTCTGTCGCCAAGCAATGTCCATTCACATTTACACTCCCTGCCTACCCGGCCTTCATCCCTCCAGCTATCATCAGCTTATAGTATGATTGTTATGTGAATGTGATTCTAAGGCGGATTTTTGTTTAGACGTTTTGTACCCGCACCTATAAAGGCGGATATTGGACAGTTTTTTTTTTATGGTATACACAAATATTATTTATATACTCGAACGCTATGTGCATGGAAAGTAGCCTTTTGTTCTAATGTTGGTGATAAGTTTTTGACTGTCTGGCTTAATTGGAAGGAAATATTCTTGGCTGTTTTGTTTGTTTGTTTGCAAAATATGGGAGAGTGGAGAGGTATCTTTTACATGAAAATTAATGACTAATTGTGGAAAAATGTATTTCTTAGAATTCTTATCAGTTAAGGTGTTTGTAAAGCATCGAAATAAGTAAGTCCAATAAGGTGTGTGCCACAGAAAACTATGCTTTGCCAAAATAAAAGCAAGGGCAAGTTAAAATTTTAGTATTTGATGAAATACTAGGGTAAAGCCACAAATATAATTTGTTATGTTTTTTATTCTCTGTACGAAACGATTTTCATTTGATTAAAAACCAGGTTTAGCTTTTGAAATGGTTCACACCGAAAACACGCGCAAGTCTGCATCTTAGCCCACACGACCATCAAGCGTTTGTGAAAAAGAGCGACAAAATCATAGTAAAGAAAGCAGCCATAACCACTAAGCCTTTTGTCATTATATTTTTAGCAAGAAGCCTCGCACAGCTGTAAAAGTAGCTTTTACTGCAATAGCTCGCCAATAACATCTTATCGGTTTCGGTATCTTATACCTTATCGGACAATAGAGAGAGCCTTGCAGCCGAAAATATCGAAATTTATTGCTGCAATTTATAGATTTCTAAAACGTTAACATAATACACCTGCTCAGGTTTCTACTTTGGACCAAATATGTCGAAGTCGAAGTTTCATAATGATAATAAAATTGTAAAGGTTTGATCCTGATTACCTTAATATTTAACCAAAAATGATACATGTACCCAATTCGAATTCACTAAAGTGAAAACAGAAACAAGCCACAAATATAAATGATCTGGATCTGGATGATTTCGGTATCCATTTGGAATTGATATCAAAATATCCATTAAATGTCAAATTGGTGTTAAATTTTCATCCAACGGATCTAAAAAACCATCCGAAATACAGGAAAAATTAATATTTTAAAATCAAAAAAAGGTTATTAAAAACTATCCATTTCAATTGAATCTTTTTGGAACTCATTTTTCTGTGTAGAATTCATTGATACTTGTTTTTACTTTGTTTTATTTACACCAAAAAGCATTCTTTTTCCAAACAGTTTAAAATGAACTTCACTCTCTTAATTTGCTATTTTTGCCCATAATCAAAAATGGTCAATATTATGATGATACAGGGGAGAAAGAATCTCCAGTTTCCTGTTTAACGAATCTTCGTTTTTTTTTTAACTTAAACTTTCATTTATTAATTAACATGATAGAAAAAATTTTTCCTTTAGCCACCTTCATCAAACATCTTACTGCTTCACCAAGACACCTTCTTGTTAAGTATAGAGAAATATTGAACAATGAATTTACTCAAATGCTTTTGTAGTTTAGTTTTGGAATAATACTCGTATACTTTTTAGCATATTTTGGGAACCATTCTTATTTTCTATATCCGGAATATACTCATTAGTTGGATAGAAACAAGTAAATTGGTTTCTAAGAAGCAGCTTCAATTACTAAATTGTAGAGAGCATTGCCAGTGTATCGAATTGCTAATCAAATGATTCATATCAAGGGTGCTCACTGCCTATGCGCAAAGCTGAATCTCAAACGTATGTGCATGTGGTGATTTTATGATTTCGTTTAAAAAAACACACACAGAGAGCTGTGCTTTGAAAGAAGTCAGCTGGCTCTCGGCACTTTTGATTTATATTATAGAATTTTTAGATCCAAAGATCATTAAATATACTTTTTGCTTGATATGTTCAAGTTGCTTAATAAAAGCCTTGGCTGGTGCACTTTTCATTTTCGTACAAGAGAAAGGTACCTAAGTTTGAGAAGATTTTTGATGACTAGTTAATTTATAGCTGGCGCCAGCAGCTGTAGAAGGTGACCGGGTGTATAAGTTTTAAAAGAAAAAATGTTTTTCATTAGATGTTGCAATGTGGGATCAAAGCCACGACCTCTTGCATAGTAGATACACACACTACCCGCTGCACCACATTCACCCACATCTGGATGGATTCATTTTTAATTCATCTCAGAGCTTAAGTTTTCCCTTTAAGCCGGGAGCCATATCGGAAACAAAAACCGATATAGAAACTTTAGACAAAACATTCCCTTCGGGACGCACCTGACCTTTGCCAAATCCATTCCAAGTAAGACTCTAAGCCAAATAAGTTCAAAAACAGTCTAAGATTTAGGTTTACAGGTCTGAGCGTTAATGCACTCAGTCAGTCAGTCAGGCACAGATGCAGTAAATTAGAATGCGGACTTAATTTTAGTTCCGCATGCTGCCGCTGAAATTGTTCAACAAATTGTATCAACTGGCACCCACATTTATGCACTGGGACAGGCTGCTTCAGTTGAATGAGTTTAAAACCTGCCACTCCCACTTTGTACGCCATTAGGGCAAGTGTAAACAGGTTAGTTTATGATTGAATAGACAGGCTGGATGTATTTATAGCTACTAAGTTTGTAAAAACTGCAAAGATTTATTAATATAGAGCCTACAAACTGTTGGAAACTGCTGGAATGGAATTTGTTAATTGTGGCAAGTCTTTGTTTCATTCCACGAAAAAGTAAATGCGAGTCGTGCCTAAACAGAACTCTGTCTGGCGGTTAAACCAAAACTAACAATAACAAACACAACCACACTTGACACTTTTGGCTCATGACAACGTACGTTCAAAACGGTAGCAAACACGTGTAGATGTATCGCACATTTTGTATCTTTTTCACACTCTTACAAAAACAGTTCAACGACTCGACCCCGCGACCAGTTTCAGTTATTTGCAAAGAGCATAAGTGCACACACACACACACACACACACACGCACACAAAGCGCGCCAAAATATATTAATTATTTCCAATTCATGATTTATGATCTCGCTGCAAAAGTTGACAACTCTACGAACACTACTGAAGTAGCTGTTGAATATTTTGGAAATTTGGATTGGCATTTGATATTCAAATTTATGAATTTAAGGCGCTTACTGGCGAAATGTTTGGGTCAACCGGTTTGTCAGTTGCTCTCACATAGCTAAAAGTCTACTAAGTTTTATTTAATATCCAGATTCACTTTAGTTTTCAGCCACTTCAATTCGTTTGCTAATATTTATTGCCCATTTAATAGACCAAATATCTTTAACACAAAGTCCGTCATCTCGTTTACATATTGTTGGTATGCACGCCATATTCTCTCGCTTAGATACATTTGTATCTTTCAGTTCGTTGTGCTGTCTGTGCCATTTATTTATAACACGCTGTGTTGCTCATTGTTGCTGGTTCCTATTCGCATTTCATTTCGTTTGGCCCCTTAACATCATTCGCCTGTTGCTGCATTTAACGAAAGCGAAAGTGCAATTTAATAGCAGATGAATGCAGTGTGTTTTTTTTTTGATTTTTGTTTGTTTATGCTTCATCCTAATCAGCTGATTATAATTATTTATTGAATATCACAAGTGGCTAGAGAAGGCGATCATAAAAAAGAAAACAGTGAGATTAGCCACATTTGAGTGACGGGTCCTAAATCAAATCAATCGCTATGATTAGATACAGCTCAAAGGTTAATCCTTATTTTGTAAAAGTAAATGGATTTTATTAGAGTTAAAGACCATTTGGTTGCATCGTTTGTACACATTCCTATTTGTACCTACCAAAACTTACCTGATAAGTTTTACATAAAGTAGTTTATCAGTTTTAGTTTATAAATTCATGAAGGCTCAGAGCCGGCCACGGTTTCACTAGAATGGGATTCTTGCAGCAACACTGCATTTCATTCTAGGAGATTAGAACGAAAATATTTAGAACCGACTTCTCTTCTTCTAGATAGCTGCTATGTGACAGATAAACTCACAATTTATTTGCTAGTAATGCGACAGATACATCCATGTAGAAGATGAGAAATCAGTCTGGGAACAAGTCTAAGATTAGTTTCTATAGACCCTTAACTTTAATGTTTCGTGGAATGAAAATGCGTTACATACACTAAACGAAAAGAATCTATAACCTAGATTGAATATCTGTTTATCGAAAAGATTGCAATCTTAAAAAAAAAAATTGAAAAAACTTTTAATGAGACTGAAAATTGTGACCAACACTAATATATATGACTATGTCTAATTGTGTTCGGAAAAAAAAGATCTAACTCTATTCAAATCAATCTGCGAAAATCTCAAAATCAAGATTTATTATCTCTCAACTTACTTATCAACCCTCCTACATTTCTCTGTGAAGCTTTAGCTAGGCAAAGGTACTAAATTCTCATAATAATCTTATTGATTGTTTCATCTTTAAGTCGAGCATATATGATCTACATATATACAAGTTTTACATTAAGATTATTATCTTGGTTTGAGATTTTCTCGTTTTGTCCAGGTTTCGTGACTTTAATCTTGGTTTAAGATTGATTTTTATTTTTTAGTGTACTAGGAATAATTAACAGTTTAACATTTGGGATATAGGAACAAAGTCGTTTTTAAGAAATCAGGTTTTTTTTTCAAGCTTTGAACGAATTTTTTTGAGATTTTAAGCCAAGCTTGTGTTTATCTTTGAAGTTCAGGATTGCCTCCTTCTGATAAAATCCAAATTCATTGAAGTTTGGCTGTTACTTAGTTCCCTTCACTTAACTAGGCATTAATAGATTTTCTTTACCAATACGTTTTCTTTGAAAAGGTTATTTTTAAAAACATTTCCATAGTTTTTTAGAATTAAGAAAAGAAAACTCAAAAAGAAAACATTCCGTTTTGTAATTGAAATGTTAAGTGAGTTTTCTTTTTGAAAGTACTTTAACTAAGTACGATACATTTTAAGACCAAAAACCACGTTTTTTATTAATTGAAATAAGAGCAAACATTCTTGAATGCAGAACATTTCTTACTTACAGTAATTCGAAAAAAAAATCAAGAAAGTTTCAAGAAAAATCTAAGCTAAATACAAATTATGATTGAAAGTTAAACTCAGTTATTAATATAATCATCAGGCTAGCTCCAAGAACTGTGCAACGCAAAATTCTTTTTTTGTAAAGCTAATCTGTTCCTGAAATTCCCAACTGATTTTAACCTAATTGATAAACAGTGATGGTAGATTTCTGACCTAATGTAATTCCATCTTTTTCTTATTTAAATCATGAACCTAGTATATTTCCAAAGACCTGGTTTTAAGAACATCTTGGGACTAGCCTTAGAATTTTACCAATAATATTTTATTCATGTTTGAAGTACTTATATTTAGTTTCTAGAATGATTATGGGTTGACATTAGAATATACTAAACTTTAGAATAGAATATGTTGTACTTATTGTCTTGACTTAAGACCACTACAACCTAAAAGTATCAAAAAACATTTTAGAATGCTTATAAATTTACTTTAAAACATTAAAAAAAAACCGTTAATCAAGTATTAAGGTATTAAAAAAATCGTACTTGAAATAAGAGTTTTGCACCTGAATCGAGTATTTCAAAACTGTCATAAGCCAAAAAAAAAACGGTTTTTGAGTTAATGATTTTTTATATGAGCATCGTATATCAGGTATCGAGTACCATGTATCGCGAACTAGGTATCGAGCTCTGCGATCGAGTACTGCGCATCTAGTATCAAGCACTAAGTATCGAATACTGTGTATCCAGAACTATGAATCGAGCTTTGAGAATTGTGTACTGGGCATCGAAGATGGAGTATCGTGCTCTGAGTATCGAGTACTGTGTATCAAGAACTAAGTACGAAGTTCTGAGAACCGAGTACTGAGCATCGTATATCGAGTATCGAGTACTGTGTATCGCCATCTAAGTATCGAGTACTACGCTTCGAAAATCGAGTATCAAGCACTGAGTATCGTGTACTGTGTATTGAGGACTAAGTATCGAGTTTTGAAAATAGAGTACTGAGCATCGATTAGTATCGAGCACTGTGTATTGATTACTAAGTATCGAGCTCTGAAGACCGAGTACGTAGCATCGAAAATCTAGCATAAAGTACTAAGTATCAATTACTAAGTAACAATTACTTGTTTTTAAGTACTTTGTATGGAGTACTGAGTATCTGGAACTTAGAGTTCAGCATCGAGTACTATTTGTCGAGCATTGAGAACTGATTACTTACTATTGAGTACAAAGTATCGAATAATGAGTACAAATTATTTAATATGGAGTACTAATTATCTCATAGAAACAAACTTAATCTTAAATCAAACGATTGTGACTGAAATGTCGGCTGAAATAAGATGATCTACTAGGATCCAGCTACATTATAAGACGACTTTAATTCATAAACACTAAGTAGTAAGCTGATCTTAAGCGGTTTTTGTTTATGTGTCTAAAGTTTTTTAAAGCCATGTCATAATCCCCTCAACTAAACTGGTAGCACACATACGAGTACCCATGCATTCCCAAACAAGTTATTGTATCAGATAGCATCTTTATTGTCTAAATGGGAGGAGGCGATGGAGCAATTGCTAATAATGCAAATTAACTGAAAACTTCATGACATCATGACAATAGACGCCACACAACCTACGACAACAAAACGCAACATGGCACAAAATGCCGCTGATGAGCGATGATGAGCGATGATGACGATGATGACGGCTTAGTTTGGGAACGGAGAGGCCATTACACGCTGCCTGGCTGCGAAATCGAAAGTGCCAGCTTACAAGTGAATAGAACAATGGGCAAGTTGAAAGCAATTTAAGGGGCATTTGTGTCGAGTAATAAGTATCTGGTGCCTGTAAACTGTCAGATGTTACAATTTAGCGTTACATCCAGTGTTGCGTTCAGTTAATGTGCATCTCAAATTCTCACATTGATGGCTAATTGTACAGTTGTTAAGACTAATTGAGATGGGTCATTAGAGAAACGTGGCGGTCTTGTACAGAAATTGGGCATTATCTAATGTTTGCACTCTTAAGTAGGCTGTAAAATCCAGTGAGTTGCTCCATGTCTTATCTGGTGGCTGGGAAGCAGGCAATTTAAATATATACGCCCATATAAGCATAACCTTGTCCAAACGATAAGTGCACAACTGGAACGCAAAACTGACCACAACCGGTCGCTATCAAGGCATTTTACAACGTAAGGTCTGGGTCTAGGTCTGGGTCTCCGTCGAGTGCATTGAAATCTGGTACCATGAAGGCAAAAAAGAAAAAAGCCAAAGAGAAGCGTCACATGTTATTTATATGTTTGTCATCGGATCAATTGTGCAATACGCGCATAAATGAATAAAAACACAAACTTGCAGCCCAAAAGTCTTACTGTGTCAATGTCATGGCTAGCCAAGCAAAACTGGTCGCGATTGTCTATTGTCATGCGTGGTAGACCCAACGCTAAAGTCATTTGGGTCGGGCATTCATCTCGCCCACTAGACAAAAGGAAATTCATTTGAGTCTGACTAAATTTTCCATGCAAAGAGTGGAAAACTACAGCACGTGATAAGCCTTTATGGCTATTGATAAGCCAACTGGGAGTAGCACGAGAGGCAATGAAGGCTCCGTTTTGGATCTTGCTTCACACTCAAATGGCAAAGCAGCAAACAAGAGTCTTAATATATGTACATATCAAATTGTCACTTGGAACAGCTGCAATTTGCTATGTTTTGCAAGGCCTATTTGCAGTAGCTGATAAACTAAAGAGGAAGTTGGCAAAAGACAGGGAGGGAAATTTGCATTAAGAGTCAAGAAAGATTTAAAGGAAGTGGGGGGGGTGAAATAAGTGAAGTTGAACAAAATATTTCACAATTTAAGAATTTACTTTCTGAATGGTGTAAGATTTTGTCTTTTTAGACAACGCTAGCTGAAAAACTAATTTTCTTAAACTGGAAAGTTTATTCTGAACAAACTTTTTTGTTAATAGTTTGTCGACTTAGAAGATCTAAATACATTGGATAAAAATGTGAAACATCTTTAATTTTGGTACAATTTTAGTCAAGGCTGCAAACCTCCAAAATCTTAAAAATAAGTTCGAGCCCAATCTAAAGTATAATCTTCGGCTCGAGGACTGGTTCCTCGGTTCCGCGGTTTCGGTTCGGTTCAGTGGCATTATTATTAAAGGAATTATGAAATATTATGATTTCTGCTGTAATGTGACTTTGCGCACAATTTGGATATTGAATTCTTATAAACCATTTGAGTATCTATAATATTCTTAAACGAATTTCCAAAATTTATGATGTCGGACTTACAGGATTCGTCTACGAGTTACTAGAGGAATGCCCTTCGAAAACGGAGAGGGTGGGCTAGAAAAGAATACGTACCATGCCCTATTAACCGTATTATATGAGAAAATGCTCTCCTGGCTAATGTTAAATTGAGGTAAAGAATGCAGATTGATGACAAGTATATTAACGGATCGGCGGCCAATTGCAGAAGTCTTGCAGGATTACATGTTGTAAAAACTGTGTCAAGTCATCCTTAAAGGTTATATCGATCCGGTATAGCTAAGGATTTAGAGGGTCGAAAAAAAGTCGTAAAAAATTATCGTATCCGAATCAATGGAAAGCCTTCACTGTCTTAAAACTCGTCAGAGGACTGAGCCGAACCGAACCGAACCGTTTATCTTTGTGGTTTTCGGTTTGGTTCAACATTTCTAAAAGGAAGCTGGTTCGGTTTGCGGTTCGGTTCACCAGCTGGAACAAGCGGTTCGGTTCGGTTCAAAACTGGTTTGGTTCAGAACAGATTTGCATCCCTGCGAAATATTCATTACCCTTTGTTAAACATGATATTTTTTCGAGGTTTATTACCTTTTGTTAGAACCTTAAGTACTCATCGCTATTTACTGATTCGTCAGTCACAGAAAGTGGTTGGAAACACTCTTGACCATTGGTTATTCAAGATATTTTCCCACGGTTTATTACTATATATTAAAATCTAAAGTATTTTTCGCTGTTTAATGATTCGTCAGCTACGATAAATCATTTAAATTGGCATACAAATACGATGCAAACATTTTGGAGAGCTTAAAATATAAACAAGTTAAACATTTCTTCGACCCTTGTTCTTAGTGCTAGAATTTCGTTTTCCATATTCGTTTAACGATCGACACCGACTTCTCATCCATTTCCCCAAGCCCTCTCTCACGGTTGTTAATTGAGCTGCTCGTGTAATAGGTTACATTCGCTTAGATATTCAAGTGGCGATATCGTCAACGACTCGTCGTTCCAGCCGACCGACAATGGCCTGCTAATTACCACACTAATGTTAGGTTCAATGGAGTTCATTGAAAGTAAAAGTTTTGCCGACCAACACGAGAGCGGGGGCAGGGAGGCACCGCCCCCCAACGGGGTTTCAGCAATTGGAGCGCAGCAATTAACAATGCAATAGAGTTTACGCTTGTGTATTTTGTACGACTATTTAATAGATTTAACGAAACTATTTGCAGTTAACTGAGCTGAGTGAACCTCAACTGAAGCATCAACATGAGCATCATCGATAACGGCAAGTACCGCCTGCGCAAAGATTGGGCCAGCGCTTCCATACCATCATTGGTCAACATCGATGAGCATGTGGAGACGGAGAATAGCGTGAATATCACAGCTCCGTTGCCGCCACAAAAGCCGCCACGACGCAGCTCCCTGGCCCTGGGTC
Organism: Lordiphosa fenestrarum; assembly: GCA_035044985.1. Classification (NCBI taxonomy): domain Eukaryota; kingdom Metazoa; phylum Arthropoda; class Insecta; order Diptera; family Drosophilidae; genus Lordiphosa; species Lordiphosa fenestrarum. The sequence goes on from JAWNNO010005642.1 coordinate 509,945, forward strand.
TGTTCTCGAGTAAATCGGACAAGAGCCAGAAGAGACGTAGCTCCATAGCTGTGTCATTTCTAAGACGCGATAGTAGTAAGGTGAGTGTCTCCACAGGGGGAAACCTTTAGCTCTCGAAGCATAACTAATTCGCCAACCTTTCCAGAACTCCACCAAAGACTCGTACGAATCGGCTGTGCGCAGTGAGAAATCTGATGGCTCGGCCACACCCACCAATAGTCCCGATATTGTGTACAGCTCCGAGGAGAATATACGCGCCAGTTCGCCCAATGATCCCGGCAAATTGACCTACTTTGAGGATGGCACTCAGTCGCGCCATGTGGTGCAGGGCATGAATACCTCATATGAGAATCCTCAGCCGCTCAATGACCGTCAGCGGCGTCGCCGCAGTTCACTGCAAACCAAACTCGATCGCCATAGACGCAAGAAAATGGAATACATCAATCAGCGCAGTCTGGACTCTGGCCTCACATACAGCGAATCGCAAAGCGATCTGACCAATGATGAAAGTATGACGGCGAATGCCAACCAATCGAGCGAAATGAGCGGCTATGCCAACGATGATGAGGACGATATTATCGATCCCAATCATGTTGAGTACTTTCCGCGCGAGAAGCGCCACTCCTGGTGGAATATTTTTGTGCCAGATAATTTCAAAAACAAGTAGGTGTCCCCGCCAAGTGCTGCTTAAGCAGCCAAATCCTAACTCCCGTGTAATGTGTCTGTGTTTAACAAACGCCTTGGCCAGTGACTAAACTAAAAACCCGAATGCATTCTTACAGGATGAACTAACCAAACAATCAAACAAACAAAGTGTTGTAGTCCAAAACATGTGATTAATTTGCTGTCATAACACTACCCCTACCCCTTCCCGCCCTAATACATTCGTCTGCATTTCCGATTCACCTCGTCTGCCTGAGAGGAGGAGAGCTGGTTTATTTCTGGCATTTTTATCAACTTGATTTACAGCCTCTTCAGAAGAATCATTTATCTTGAACTTCAGTTTTGTTATCTCTGCTCAACGATTTCTCATTTACCTTATCGATTACCGCTTAGTGACATCCATTCAGTGAGTAATGCCATATTGTGAAATGATTCACTGATTGAGATATTCTGAAAAAAACTTCAAATTAAGTGTCTTTTTTTATTGATTGACAGAAATTTTGGATCAGATTTAATCAGCCCACTTATGCTAGAGTTGGGAATGTTTGAATTTAGTTCAACTGCAAACCAAAACTGTCCTTGGACTTACGTTGAAATGTTTTCCCATCAAGCCTGGAACTTGGTTTTCGAAAATCGGTTTTGTATAATAAGCACTTGAAAACAGATTCGATATCTTCTTAATGCGAAAGGTTGAGGTTGAACCCTCTTTATAACTATGCTATATACTATGACTTGTTAAAAGTTGTAAAAGTATATAAACAAGTTTTCAACAACAACAACAAGAAGCAATGGTTCTTTCAAATCTAATTTTATCGATGTGAATTATCATTTTTTACGGCATTTTCTGATGCTTTAGTAAAAAATATGTCGATATTATGTCGATGTTGCTAATTTGTATTTTTAAGATTATGGATTTTGATTACTTGGAAAGTATTGACAAATCTAGTTCAGGGTGCTACTTGAACCCCGATAACTTTCTATCTATAAAACTGACAGATATATGACATTTTTTCTAAATTCCAAGCAATTAAGTATAAGAAGATATATGTCGCATAAATGTCAAACCTCTTTCGGACAGGGCTATATCGACACTCGACTGCTGGTGCTAATCAAGACAATATATTCCTTATAGTATCAGAAATATTTCCTTCTGGCTGCATACAATTTATATACTCTGTCTACCTTTTGGTACCGAATATAATATCTCTTAAATATATCAAGCTTACAATAATTTTTATTCAGAAACTAACTTAAGATCAGAATTTTGTTCATTAAGTCAGCTTTTCTCTTTCTTTTTGAATTTATTGTGTTCCTTTTTTGATAAAACATATTTAAGCTAGAGCTGTATAAGTCACGGTTCGTTATGGACATAGCTAGCTAAAACTTGTGAAATCATATTTTTATTCCGAATTTGAACCGAATCAAACTTTGCCAAGCCGCATAGTGGTGCAATGGTTTAGCAATGCTAAATCCTACCGAAAAGTTAAAGTGTAAGTTAAGATATTTTGAAAACAGAAAGCAAAGATCGTTGGAAATATCATTATCACGATAATCACTATATCACGATAATGGTATCACTGTGATCATTTTTCGGTTTCTTGATGGTATGTTTATACAGTAACAGGTTTATTCAATTTAAAAAAAAAAACATATTGAAACAGCTGTACGATCTACCAGCCTCTTTTATGGTGTTATGTCTCCGTTTAAAGTTGTGCGAAACCACCACATGACCTCGAGCCGGCTAAAAACTGCAGGATTACTCAGTATAAAGGTCACAAAAAAACCAGTCACACATATTGAAAGTGTTTAAATGTCTGTAGGTTTATAGCTGGCATGTCCAGACCTCAGGCTAAGAGATATTGAAAGAGTTCATTTCATTTCAGAAAGTGACAACATACTTTTATAATTACTCTTTATGGTTCAGTTGTTATGGTTCAGCTGCTAGCTTTTTTTGAGGTCATTAGCTTATTTAGATAATCTTTCTTGTTCAGTTACCACCTTACCTGGCAGCTCTTAACCACAAATCAACTGAACAAGTGAACCAAAATGAGCTGCTTACAATTTTCTTTGTTATTTGTAACGTCAGAAGACAGTTAGCTCTACTGATCTGTCCCAAGTAAGCTAATAAGCCACATAGTGAGCAAAGATCACATCTGAATAGCTGGGAAAGTGTATATATTCCGCATTAATTACTTTTTATGGTTCAATTGCTCACTTATATGTGTTGGTTTATGTGCATTTGTCTAAGCAATTGCATATAGATGGATGGACTTTTTATTTTAGACACTAGTTTTGAAACAGTTTTCAGCTCTCGTCGAAATACTCATACATAAAACAAAATCATATATGCTTGGCTTGGAGCCATCAGATTTTCTACATTTGAACATTGAAAATGTGATACAAATCAAAAATCTTGACATTATTAAAACTAATCTTTTTTACATCAACTTGTATTAAAAATCTTCAATTAATATTCTTCTACTTTATAAAATAGCCCAGCCAACATTTTAAGATATTTTTGATCACCGGTCTGATTAAAATAGTCATAAGAAAATTTTACTCTTGATGCGACTCTTCTTAGAGAGTCGTTTTAACACGTTCTTCTGATCAGTTTCGACTCATTTTCGAGTCATTCACGACTATTTTTCGAATCGCACATTTTGAGCATATACATGATTCATTTTGAAGTCTACTTTTAATTGCATATGATAATAATATCTTTGTAATCATCAAAGGGCTCGAAAAAGACTCATCAGGGTGATTTTTATAAAAATGATATTCTGTTCTGTATCGTCCATCGAAAGAACTATCTAGTTTTCAATGTATTAATAGATCTGCTATTCCGTGATCTTTTTGTAAAATTTGACTATTTGTTATCTCTGAAACAGATTATCTTAATTTTACGATATTTTATTTAAAAAGTATCAAAAGTTATTATCTAATTCTTGCTTCCCTTTTCCCTACTAAAAAGACCTTCAAAATCAGAAACCTCATTTCAAACTTCGTACCCCGACCCTGACCTGGTGTGTTTGGACGCCCAACTGAGTTTCTGCAGCTATCTTAACCTTCGGTCTATTCATAACGTATCCAAATATTATTGCCCGCCTCTTGCCATTAACCATTAGCAGTCTATCATGTGGCTTAATAAGCCTCATTACGATTATTATGACTTTTTAATACCAAATGAAATCCTCGCCTCCAGCCAAAGCAATTAGAGGTGGGACTTTTATGCTGCTGCTATAACTACCTACTTCTGCTTCTCCCCGACACTCATTCAGTCATCAAACATTGCATGTTTTTTCTGTTGTATTTTGTGCTTCCCTAAAATCACATTTTCGTTTACATATCATATTTATTTTAATTACGGCCATTTCTTGTTTGGTATTTCGTTTTTACATTCTTAATTAAGCTTGATTATTTGTGATTGAGAGCAAACAATGCAAATTGCCGGCAATTTGAAACAAAAATAATCCCAGTTCCCTGTTAATTAAGGCAATGTCTAGAAGGCATTCGCCTCTTTGACAAAGAGAAATTCGCTTTCGATAAGCTTCTGTTGTTTTCCAATTTCAATTTTTTGTTGCAACACGCCATACAATGCAAATCAGTTGGCGCTGACAGTTTATTGATAAGAAAATCAACTACTATATAGAAATATATATCTTAATCAGCCACATGTCGGGCGTAGTGCTGCGCTTACGTAAGGGCTTGTGGGGACAGCAACAATTAAAAGGCGACGCAACTTGAAATTCAATGTCAATTGAACTTGTAAAAAGAGAACTTAATGGAGTGCACAGTGACACATGAATACATGGCGAATTGTCAAATGAAATGTAAACAAAGGCAATAACAATAATTGACCGCATTGTAATGGTATCAAGTAGTGCGATGTTGATGATGGGCAATGCGATGTTGTTGGTGAATGACTGTGTGTGTACAGGCAGCACGTTTTTATGGCACGCGATGGCATAAAATGATATAGAACTTAGAAAATGTGGAACACGATTTCAGTCGAAATATCATAAAACCCAAAAATAGAATGTCGAAATAAAAGGTATTCCCTTAATTAGTAAAATTAACTAATAACTTTAGTTTCTCATTCAAGTCACATCATTGCCCGCTGAACTTCTGGTAGGGTTCACTTAGGGGTATTTTCCCCCACTCTTACATTTTCCGCTTAAAGTCAAGTCAGAAAAAACCAACTAAAAGCCTCTTGAAGCTCTTACAGCTTCTTCACACTCCCACTGAGTAAACTCACGTGCCTATTTACACAGTTTGGTGGCTGTTTGGTTTCTCTCCCTCTCTCTCTCCATATTGATATCTATTTCCATTTCGCTTCTGTTCTGTTGTCGTTAAGGGGGGACTCTGGCCATTTGTGTTCGCATTCGATTCGCCATTGTGTATTGTCAAAGTGTCAACATCTGTCAGTCAGATGCCTAGACACGGGCCAAGCCAGAGTTAGTTCAAAAATGCGGCACCCACCCATCACCCTCCCCCTATCTTATCACCTACAGTAGTTAGTTAAATACCAAAACAATTTGTGCAAATATTTTTGATAGGCAAATATGGAAAATAGTCGTCGGAGACAGAACGGCATGAAGGTAATGCCCAAACACCTGAGTAAAGTCTTTGATGCAATGCAATGTGCTGGTTGGCTGGTTGGTCCGGAGGTTATAGGTGATCAATTTCCAAATGCATTTGTGCAAACAGTTGAAGTTAATTAATTGCAAATACTAAATGGAAGTATGTCTCGTTAGCACTTAGTTTAGCATTGGCGAGATAGAAGGGAACAATTGAAAAACCAAAAAGTTTGTTTATTTTGTGCTCCACATTTTGTATGTAATTATTTTTACCTGCAATTAAAATTGGGTTTCAATTACACTTCGTATGCAATTATAATTGACAACAACAAAAAATTTGTTTTCAATTAACTTTTATTTGCATTTGAAATTTTGTTTGCAAATTAAAAGGGTCGTCTACAAACTTCCCTAAACAAAGTATTTGAAATATTTGTCTTTAAACAAGTGCAAATAAATTAGTCTATAATAGCCTAAAAGGCCAAGCTGACCATTTCTTGTACAAAGCTGGCGGCAATTGCTGGTAATAATGAGCAGTAGTGTCACAGGTTTCAAAATAAATTGTACGGAAAAAAATTAGCACACAAATAAATTTGTGTACAAATAAATTTGTCTATAATATAATATTAAAAATACTTACCTTTTTGGTATTTTAACAGCCTTGGCACACACAGAGAAAAAAAGGATTTTCAGGAATATCCATTCGATGATTTCCGGTATCCATTTTTTAGCTGCAAAATCAACCAAATGATCATCATTTTTCATATCCTTCGGTTGATTTTTAGCTCCGCTGAATGATTAAATATTAAAGACATATTCCGTCCAAATGGATCGTTTATGGATTTTTTTTTCTGTGCAGTTAAACGTAGAATCTAATGAGCAAAGTTTCAGCAGATTTTCCTCGTCTACTAACTTTACTGCTGATGTCAATTGACCGTTAGTGTCACAGTTTTTGTTTGCATATTAATTTGTCTGCAAATTTATTTGTCTACAATGAAATTTGAAACCCAATTAATTAGTCTTTGTCTGCAAATTTATTGGTCTACAAATAAATTTGTGCCGAAATTAATTTGACCATAACAAAAAAATTTATATATTTGTTTTCTTAACAGCCTTGGAACCATTTAAAGCAAAGTAGGTGGCTACTTACTTTACGGCTAGTATCAATAGCTGGTAAAGGTGACCGGTACAAATTAATTTGGATTAGTCTTTAACAAAACAAATATTTATATTTGCATGTCAATGAATTGGGTATACTTTTTGAACCCAATTGGAGCTTTAACAGTCACATTTCCATGATCTGCAGTAAGGCTAGAGATGTACTATACTTGGATTAATCAAGTGATGGCCCAAAGAATTCCATAATCCTAATACCAACATACCACCAAATCTGGCATATTGCTCCTGTCTTTGGTCTCCGCTATATCTGACATACCAGAACAAATTTGATTTAGTTTAGAAGCAGTTTCGGATTTTTGCCCTTCGTGACCTCAACTGGGACACCAACAGGCACCTACCTCAATACAAACAAAGACTACGTCTAATTGTTTTACCTTCACTCAAATCCCGGTCATTTTTGTCCATACACTTCGTACACTTGACCACCTTAGATGTGAGTTGGACCATAGCTGGCTTCGGCAAATAAACTAGTCCCACCGGGTCAGAGATCGCTATACCTGGGCTCTCACTGTACCTTTGTTATTTTCCATTTTAAGTTCAACTGAACATTGTTAAACTTAATTCAATAAATAAAAAAAATTTTAATTTGTCTGCAAATCAATTTTTCTACAAATAAATTTGTCCAACAATCAAGTAGTTAGCAATCCACATTGAGTTTTATTCTTACTACTAACTGATTTACCCACATCAAAATGGTTGTTCAAATTCATTTTAAGTCCAAAACAAAGAGATGAATCAGATTTTTCAATCCCAAATAGTTTTAGAATTAATAAATAAACTTAAGACTCTCTTATTTTATTAACATTTAGCATACAAAATACACTAAATTGGCCTTGTGATGAAACAAAATTTGTACAAATTAGTTTGAATAAACAAAAAATATTGACAATTTCAAAAGGAATGTACAAAGCCTTAAACAAAATATTTCTTCAATTGAAAATGATATGCAAATATGTTTGTCTTCATTAAAATTCTTCTATGAATGAACTGGTTTTTGACTAGTGCTTAAACAAACTTGATTGAATCAACTGTCAGTTCCAGCAAGTATAATTTTGAGCAAGTCTAGTCTTGTTTCTTGCCAGTGGATGATCTTTTAGTATACATTTTTCTTTAAAGATAGTTTTGAAATTAGAAAATACTTTAAAGATGTTGTTAAAACAAAGTTTACCCAGGTAATCTTGTAAAAAGAAAACTTTAAAAAATTATAAATAAATATTTGGCTTTACAGCCGAGCTTCTCTCAATCTCTTGGCTGTGCGCCTCTAATTATTTCACAGAGAAAGGAAAGGGTTATGACACCATAAACATAAGTACATAAATCTTGTACTTAGACACTCTGGAAACCACTCATAAGCATGAATGACTCACCTTGACATACACTTATCAATATGCATACCGTGTTTAGTAGTTCCCCATTCGTCAATCGATAGGAAAGTTAACTAGCAAACATGATTTTCATTTTATGGGTACAATTATTATTTCTTTTCCCTCTCTTATTTTTTGCACACTTGAACTTATCAAATTAGCACAACAACCTCTCATAATAACCAGAACAAAGTAAACACGCACGTTCAAACCCTTCCAGACGACATCTAGTATTTGTTTAAGTACAATCCGTCGCACACTTAAGTCCTCCAGTCCCCACCCCATTTGAGTGGCACGAACTGAAACAAAATATATTTGTGACATCCACTTAGGAAATGTTATTATACTATTCCCAACAAAATTGTTTATAATCGTACGATTTATGAAACCTCACGATGGCATAAGTTTCGTAAGACCTTTTCCTAATTGGTTTCGGGGTTTCGCTTTAAACAACTATGTGAGTGTTTTAGTATCAGCGTCTATCTCTCTTTATGGCCCACCATAATTCAATTTTAGTGGGTCCAAAACAAGTGGAGGCCATAACCCAAACACAAATATATATATATATACTATAGATACGACAAATGCTGACTTATAACATTTGTCAAGTAATTCAATTATAATAATTATCACAGAATTGATTATCTGCCTGAGCTTGGAGAAATTCTGGAATGTGTGCTAAAGATAATTAATTTAAGCAACTAGGTAATCAATTGTAAGCGGTTAGAAAAAAAAGTTTTGCTTTATACTTTATTGCTTTGTAGACAGGTTGATGTTGTCATATTGGGTGGGATTCAATAATGATGTATTCCGATTTTGGAAATGTGCCAAAAGGATAGATCGGATTGGAATAGAACTTATTGAATAAGACTTGTATTTAAATATTAGTTATAAAATTAGCTTTAAGCAACTTTATGCACTTACATAGATAAAGCAATGGAGAGCTGAAATCAAGCTTATCAAATCTTAAGTACGAATAATCGTACCTGATTGCATTTAAGACAAGTACCAAAGGCTTGGAATAAACCTAAAATTCGTGTATCTAATCGAAAATGCGCATTCCTACTTGAAAATTAAATATAAAAAAAAATGTATTGAAAACAAAAGTACGAAATTCCCAAGAAGGTATTCCTCTTACCAATACAGTGAGGCTAAATGGTTACACACACATAAGCAAAGGCTTCTGTTGACTGTCCGTTTTTGCACTTGCCTTGGTATTACTTACCAGATATAGCAGCTGTTGCGGTGCAGACAATGGTCAAAGTCTTTTGAAGATAAACAGAAAGAAAAAAAAGGCTAGAACTTTTGTGTTTTCTTAGAGAAATCCTATCACGAGCTTAGAAGTTCAATCTCGATTAACAAGGTATTTTATTCAATTCAAGCTTTTAAGGCTGGGCGCTATCCATTCGAGCTTGTTTTATTCCAATTGTGCTTACTTCAATCCCTTTCGGTATGACATATTCACAAATTTGGAACTAGATTGGAATGGTATAAATAGCATTTTAGACATCGGGCAATAATCCTATGCTATGGCGCTGTGCAATGAGATGTGCTTCCATTCGTGTTTGGTGCATGGCTGCAAGTTGTGAGCTCGAGTCCCAGACAAAGCTTAATATTTCTTTGTTTTTCAGAAGTTTTAAATCAACCTAAACTTCTGTCTTTAAGTGTATAAGAATTGTCTTACAGAATATGAAGGAAGTAAGGAATGAAAGAGGAATCTTTTTGAAAGTGAAAATTGATCTGTAATATGCTTAAAATGATCCTTGTTTTGGGATTAAATTGAACTCGAATTGTTTGCTTAGTTTAATCGATTTTTTTTCTGTTGGGTTCAAGAATATCCTGGATTAATCTGTTTTGAATACTGTTTCGAAATAATTGCGGATTAATTGTGATTTTTTTTAGAGTGTAGAACCAACGGTGTGCATGATTTCGAGCTCAACTGAAATAAGAATGTCGAGCTTAAGTCAATAATGTGCTTTTTTGATTTGATCCTTCAAAGAGATCAAGTCGACTTCGTATATCGAGCTGTTTTTGTGAGCAAATGAAGTAAGAATCAATATCGGGCCTTCTAGATTTGATCCTTTGACTTCGAATCAAGCCCTACAGAGCTCATGTCGGTATCATGGGAATTGAAAAATTCGTATTCAGTAGTAATCGTAATTAGTTTGAGAAAATACGGAGTTGACCCACCTCTGCCCAACGTTTGATATGGATTATAGTCCATACATCTAGGATTCTGTATAAAAAATATATAAATAATGGGCTTTACACAGCCCTAAAGGGTCTAGCCGAACTTCTGTCAATCTCTTGGCTTGTATGTTTCTAATTTTCGCACAAAAGAAGCGACCTACAGTTATCACCGAATCTGAAATGGAAAGTCTGAGAAGCTTTTGCATGACTCGTTACTTCAAAGCTGGTGCCAATAGCTGATGAAGGTGACCGGGTGAGTAAGTTTTAAGAGAAGAAACTTATTTATTAGATATCACGAGAAGAGATCGGCACAGCAGGCACACACACTACCCGCTGCACCACACCCTGTCAGAATTCGGTATGAACTGAGAGAAAAATCATGTAATTGGGTAATTGTATCATGACTTTTCCGGTTGAAAATTTAAATTAGCCAGCAAATTCTTCTTTGAAGTACGAAATTCTTGATCTTGCAAACCCCTTCATTTTTGATTTGAAGAACGGTTATGCTAAGCACGAATCGGAATTATTTAAAGAGCTCTAAGAGCTTATTATAAGCTGATGATGATCTAAATCAAATTAAGTAAAAAATTCTAGATACTCGGAATTAAATCATTCCCAAAAGTTGTCAGAAGTTGGTTAATCCCAGATTTTTTAATTCCTAGTTCGAATACGATTGATCGCGGATCTAATACGACTTGACTTTATCTTGCCTTTTTTTCCTGTGTGCTTCATGTACTTAGTACAAGAGTGTATAATGCTTGGACTAGGATCTTCAATTCTCAAATAAGAACCAAACATACTTGAATTAAAGATTAATCTCTAAATTATTTGGGGCCAATAAACTTTTGCCTGCAATGGAATGCATTCGTGAAGCTTTTATCTCACAATTTAGTTTTCGATTAACTTAAACTAGCAATTTAGATTAGCCGAACAAAAGTACGGCTCTCTGAGAGTGTTGCTTTTAAGCGGAATACAAGCCTTTAGATATATATACCCTAACATTATCTCACTCTTATAAAACTTCTGTTAATGCAGCCCTAAATCGTTTTAAATAATTTTTAGCAAATATTTGACAACTCTCTGGGCATTCTAGTAGATATGACCTAACCTGAGATATATGCATCCAGTTGTGGCTCAACGTTATGAAGTCATATTCCTCGCTATTCTCTCACTTTGCTGGTCCAATTGGGGAGTGTGGATTGGTTGCCGGGTCCAAATGTTGACGTGCCTGTGCACACAAAGTCCACATAAGGCGGCCTTTTATTACGCTTGATAAATTTATATAAAATACACATTACAGTGGTGATAGCATACATACATACATCGCATCCCATTAACCACTCTCTCTCGCTCTCTCAATGGGAGCAACAATGCTTTAACTTTTGTATTTTTGTCAGTTGTCGTCGGAACATGAGTAGAACGACATTTGATCCGCGCTCGATCGGGAGAAAATTCTAACAAAAACAAAACAAAAGTGCTTATAATTTATTTACAATACAAATTGCCAACAAATTGATGAAGGGAACAAATGCGCCAAAGCTCATATTAAATGATAATTTTATTAAATCAACTCAAAGGCAGCAAAATAATATTTTATAAAGTTTTCGCATAAAATGTGTGTATAATTTGCTTAGGAGTTGATGACTCGGGCTAAATTTGTTCAATTAATTTCAAACTGCGTACAAATTTGCATTTGGTTGGCATTTTTTTTTTATCGTTTCAATTAAGTTTCCACTTTTTCACTTCTGTCTCATGCTGCTCTCTCTCCCTGTCCGTTGATAAGGCCAGTTGCTTATCTTCATTTACGTAAACCAAGTTTCAATTTAAATAAAAGATAACAAATGCTTTTTTGTTATTGTTATTGTTAATGTTGCTGTGGCAGTTTGTGTAAATATTTTGGGTTTTTGTTTTAGACCGAAAGGCATAACTGGTTTATGAACTTATTTACCTTTTTTTTCCAATTGAAGGTCACATAATCGAAAATCGATTTAGAAGGGGCTCGTCTATATAGCTGGGATGCAACCATCTCTGCCGGCTAGTTGCTAATCAACGCAAGTTGACAATTTCACACGCAAAAATGAAAATATATATATCAAAAAATTACAATTCCTATGCTAAATGCCTGGCAAACAACATACAAACTAGATTTTATGTAAATATCATTCAGGCATAAACAATTAATGATGATTGTGGCTGTTTTTCTTCAAACAGGTTCCACTCATGTTTTCATTTTGTAAACAAAAATTTTAAAAATCTGACTTAAAAAATCTCAATTGAGGTTAATTGCCGAAATTTTTTACATAGCTAAATATTTACACAAAGACTTGAACAACTTCCTTCCCCCTGATAAGCTTAGCTTATTTACTTTCTTTTCAAACCAGAAAGAAAAAAATTAAATCTCCCTTCCAGTTGAAGGCTAACCTTAACCCAAATTTCAATTTTTGTTGATTTTGCCAGCGCGTTGATGATGCGTCTCTTGTTAGGGAGGATTATGGGTATTGCGTAATGACCGACCTTGCAGGAATTGCTGTAATGAGTGAAATATTTTAATTGCAAACGAAACCCACACAGAAGCATATATATACATGGATATATTAAAATCATTTATGCTGTTGTTTACCTATTTTTTTTTTGAATAGAAACAAGCCTAAAAGTGCCGTCATGCTTGTTTGTTTACCGCAAAATAGTAGCGGTTCAAATTTTCCATTTACCAAATGACAGTTCCAATTTGGATCATGTTATGCGATATCTGATTTGGCATAGACATCTGAGAAATAACAGGTCTGCCTATAGATATTCGCATGCTTTTGAAAACACAGAGGAAATTTTCAGTCTGTCCACTTTATTTAGCATACGTTTTAAAAGAAAAACTAACCCAAATTTCTAAACCAAGGCTGAACCACTAACCCGGAGCTCAGCAAAAAACTTGTCTGCTTATATCGAACTTATCATTACTAAAGAAAAATAATTCAAACAAATTTTCTTAGAATTATTTAGCATATCTTAGGGCCGATTTTACATATTCTAGACAGATAAGTCTAGAATTATTTCTGTTATTTGTAAGTTTATGTGACAGACTATGGACTATATAGAAGATGTCGAATAATGAATCGATATGAAGTATGCAGAATAATAGCAGAAAGAGTTCTGCACAAAAGTAACTCAAATAAATATTTTTAAATTGACTGCGAGTCACCCAATTTTGGGCAGGAGAGCATACGATATGCTCCGCCTTTACTTGTGTGTTTGTGCTACTATTTACTTGATCCTCAAAACTCCATACCCTGCACTAGTTACTAATTATTCGATATTATGGACTCATAGCTTAATACGCTTTACTAAGTACTTAAAACTAAATACTCATTACTCATACTAAAATCTTCGATCTTAGCCACCTAATACTAAGATAATCGACACCAAGTACTTGATACTGAGAACTCGATACTTAGCATTTGATATTTAGTTCATTTACTTATTACTCGATATTAAGGACTCATAGCTTAGTACTCGTTACTCAGAACATGATTCTAAATACTCGTTACTCATACTAATATGCTCGATATTAAGTACTTGATTCTAAGATAATCGATACTAAGTACTTGGCATCCTTCATGGCCTCCTTTATATGAGATTCAGCCATGAATTTACTAGAATCCACTAGAATCTCATGACCATAGCTGATTTCAGGCATGATTTCAGGTCTGAACTCATGGGTGAGTTTCATGAGAAGTACTAAAACATGCCTGAATACAGTTATTCCTACTGCTCAGGTCAGAATCAGTACTGAAACGTAGAACTGCAGGGTAGAAACAAAGTACTGGATACTCAGTATACGAAACTTAGTATAGCACAAAAAAAATAGGAAATTAAAAAAAAAAAATTGGATGATTTCCCGTATCCATTTAGGAAGAATATGTCTTAAATATCCTTACAATCATCCATAGAGCTAAAAATCATCCAAAGGATATGAAAAATGATCATACTTTGGATGATTTTTCAGCTCCGTTGGCTGATAAAAAGGATATTTCAGACATATCCTTCCCAAATGGATTTTTTTTGGACCTTTTTCTGTGTACTTACTACTAAGTACACGATACCAAATAATCAATTCTCAATCTCGATATTAAGTAATCATACCTTGGTACTCGTTACTTAGTACTTGATTCTAACTACTCGTTACTCATACTAAGATGCTCTATGCTAAGTACTTGATACTAAGATAATCGATATAAGTTATCGATACTCAGCATTCGATATTGAAGTATCAACTTTTAGTACTCGATATTAAGTTATCGGCTGTACGTAATCGACACGCAGTACGATTTTAATTACTCGATCTCATCTGAGAAAGATTCGTGTTCTACAGTCGAGGTGTCTGCGCAGACTATCGGAAGCACTCTGGTATACATATGTATGTGCACAAGGCCTTTGGAGAGTGATCTCAGATCTCAGACTAAGATTGGCGAAGTAAGAAATAAACAGGCAGGTGATTCCGTGGTGGGATTTAGAAGACACTCCAACATGCTAAACAGAAGGCCCTTGCATAGACGAAGAAAAGCAGGAAGTAGGGTAAGGCGACGACTTAATTAAGTGTGTCCCACCAACCTTCCAAACTTTAAAATACCCTAGCAAGCAACCACCTTACCTTCTATAAGCTAGACAAAAATATACAATACACTAAACTTGTTTTATATCATAATAAATCCCCTCTTTAATAATCAGAACCAAAACACAAGTCACACTTACATAAAATATGTTAATATTAATAAGTATATTCAACCTAAATTAAGTTGCCAATTTGAAGGTGACAGAAAATTTTGAAAATCTATTTCAAAAATAAAAAAGATTACATAATTACGCGATTAAAAGTACTGGAAACCCAGTCAAATGCACTGGTTCTTTATCATTCAACACTGTGTTTATCGGTTTTAAACTTCAAATTCTCAGTTACTCTCATTCGATTCAACCGAATTCTTGAATCGTTTCTTAGAAATAACTATTCTTACCAATTCCAATTAGTTGAATGCTGAATTGGGAGCAGGCCTTATAGAATGTTAGCACTTTACACCTTTTTTTTTGTTTTGAAAGAATAATGAACTTACTCACAGAAAAAAAGTATATACTAAACTTTGGGCCTGTCTGAGACTGAACTTGGAACGCTTTAACGACGTTTGTTCATATAATTTAAAGATTGTTTATTCTATTTTTCATGAATCTTGACGGTGTTTAAGTCAATCAGAAAATTATGAAATATAAATAATTTTGCTTTAATACCACAGCAACTTGAAATTGAATCTTTGCTGAAATTTCTGTGAACGAAGAAAGTTTGCTATCTTCTCTGGACCAAATGCTTTCACAACAACATAAATATAAATGATGTATAAATCTATTTGTGCTAAAGGTTGAATAATACTTGGATACCTTCAGTACTTCTTAACGAACGGAGCAACTACATAAAGTTCTCGTTGTTGAAAGAGCAAACATTTTGGATACTTCTACTTCTTCAGATACTACATTCTAATAAGTTTCAATACTTCTAACTCACGTTCTTCAGGTGTGACCTTAAGATGTGACACATTTTAGCAAATTCAAATAACCTCTCCACCTAAACCAGTAAAACAAACCCCAAAACGCACCGCAAACAAGATAACAATGCGGCATTAAAAATTTCGAAACACAACAGATGAGAAATATAATCGTGCTTGCCACTCAAAAAACCAAAAAAAAAATGCCCGTGCAGAAACATGATTATCAAAAAGCCGCAGAGAAATAATAAGCAAATTTACCGCCTTGAAGCTGCTACGGTTACAGCACGTGACAGTTGCCAACTGCTGGTGCTGCTGCTGCTGCAGTTTCTGGTTGCCGATAACAACTGACTTCGAGGCTGTCGCTCTATTTGTACTTCCCCCTAGCCGCCCCCAACAACCGCAAACATTTTGACAAGCTAATTAATTTTGCCATCAATATTTTTTCCCATAAACTACAGCAAAATTGAATCATTAAAAGTCAACAAAAGTGTCAAATGGAATTTGTCTTGGTCTGGTTTTGTTTTTGTTTTTTTTTTGTTTTGGTATTTTTGGTCTCTGGTGCTTCGCCAGCTGGGCTTATACGGCGTATGATTGATGGGCAAACACGCAAAAGTATTAGTTTAATATAATCAATATATACATAAAAACAAAATGCAAAACACACTCGTCACTTCACAATACTATTGGTAAGCAATATGTAGAAATTAAAGATGTTTAGTCAATGGATAACTGCATCCATTCAACAGCTGACTCTCCCGTCTGATCATAAGCACGTACGCACACAATTCAGTACTCTATCTCTGATATTTCCCCCATGTTTGCTCAATTGTGGGTCAATGTTAGGCAACACACAAAAAAAAAAAACTTAAATAAATAGAAAAAAACCAAACTTTTGTTTGAGCACGTGAATACAATTAATATCCATTAAAGAAATATGAATATGATTAAGATCAGCGGGTGATTGGTCTACTGTGATTTTGTATAAGAACTTATTGATGAATGATTAGCTAAAATGTATCGAGTGTTCTCCCACGAATTCTTCATGCCAAATTCCATCACCTTGTAAAATTCATATATTTCAATTGAGGCAATTAAGATTAGCCACATACATTCATGCGAGTACATAGGCAACTATTGACCACATCATTTGTCGTAGGCGTTGTGCTCTGTGCTGTTATTGTTTTTAATTCTGGCTGTGGTCTAATATAAGTATATACTTTATTTTTTTTGCACTCCTATCATATCGGCTTATACAATGTCTAGATATTTACCCTTGACAGCTTGAAGTATATTGACGATTTGGATTTAGAGTGCAAGTGCTAAAGTTTTTGGAGAGTGTTTGGTCTGATAAGTGGGCGTACACTGCAAAACAATTGGCATTGAAGTTGCGAATGTACATCCACAAGTACATATTGATTTGGATTCAGCTGACTTTGGGTATAGAATTTGTGGAAGCAACTTTTGGGAAGAAAATGATTTAAAAAAAAAATTAATTTAATGTATTTTCAATACATTTACCCTTTATTTTTTGTTTTCTTGACATACCTTCCTTTGATTTGACTTTTAAGAAAGTTTTCTTCTTGATTTTCTTTATCAATTCCTATTTTTACTCTAACTCTTCGAAAAGCTTTGGTGGAATTCTTCTTAAGTTTTTGACTTTTCTTACTGTTTTTTCTTCATCCTTTTCATTAATCTTTATTTTGATTTGTTCTTTTTGAATCGAAGGTAGAACAGAGTGTCTTGGGCTTGTTTATACACATCCATCAGAATGAGCGTAGCATTTTCGACCCTATAAAGCAGGGATGCCCACAGCCTATGCGCTTAGCATACATTCGTTGTTGTTTTCCACAAAGCTCAAGCTTAAGCAATCTGCAACTACAACTTCGTATTCTACGTATTCGATGCTACCAATTCGATTCTTAGTATTCAATACTCTGTATTCGAAATTTAGTTATTGTTACTCAGTATTTGATTCTTAGTACTCGATACTTATTACCCAATCAAAGATTCTAGTTACTCGACTCACAGTACTCAATATTCATCACTCAATACTCAGTTCGCGATGCGCTGTATGCGAAATTCAGTACTCGATAATCAGGGTTCGATTCTTAGTACTCGGTACTCATAACCCGATAATGCTATCAATTCGATTCTTAGTACTCAATACTCTGTATTCGAAATTCAGTTATTGTTACTCAGTATTTGATTCTTAGTACTCGATACTTATTACCCAATCAAAGATTCTAGTTACTCGACACACAGTACTCAATATTCATCACTCAACACTTAGTTTGCGATACGCTCTATGCGATATTCAGTACTCGATAATCAGTATTCGATTCTTAGTACTCGGTACTCATTACCCGATAATCGATTCTAATTACTCCACACACAGTACTCTATACTCAGTACTTTATACTGAGCTCTCGATGCTTAGTACTCAATCCTTAGAACTCGAAAATCAGTCCTCGATACCCTGTATTTGAAATTAAGAACTGGATACTCAGTATTCGTTTATAAGACTTTGATTCTTAGTGCTAGTGGTACTCATTCACCGATAATCGATTCTAGTTACTCGACACACACGACTCGATACTTATAGCTCTATACTCTGTTCTCGATTCTATTCTCTCGATACTAATAACTCAATACTTAGTACATCTTTATCAGTTCCCGATAATCCGTATTCGAAGTTCAGTATTCGATAATAAAAATTCGATTCTTAGTAGTAGGTACTCATTACCCGATAATCGATTCTAATTACTCGACACACATAACTCGATACTCGTTACTGAGCTGAGATACTGTGCTCTCGACACTTAGTACTCAATACTTGTTACTCGATTTTCAGTACTTAATACTTATTAATCGGTACTTAGTACTGTATAATCTATTCAAATTACTTTAAAATCAGTACTAAATGCTCACAACTCAATACTACTTAGTACTCGACCACCGTGAAGCGCTTCACAACAACACCACAAAATATATGTCATGTAAGCGTAATGCGTGACGCATGACGCTGCTATCAAGAATTACTCAAACTAAACTCTTCCGTACCGAAGTTAAGGAAGTTTTAGATAAAAAAAAAAAAATTTCACACAATTATCATAAAAATCCTGTTTCTTGCTGTCTTTTTCACTTTTTTTTTGGGGATTTTCACCCCTGATCTTAATTATGTTCCCCTCTCTTTGTGATTTCATTAACATTTTCCTTGATTATCCTAGGGCATTCGCATTATAAAAGCAGAAAATAAAATTTCGTTTATTACTTCAAAAAGATTGATGGTGTTTGGCTTGGATTTTGGAATTGCCAAATGAATTAGGATCATATGTGGAAACCTTTTTGGTACTCACTTCTTTGGGTACACTTTCATCACTAAAGATTCTTCCTTACCCTATCAAAAAACTGCTCAGCTACCTTAGATATGTGCTATCGCTTTGAACGTGACATTCCCCCCAGTCAGAGCTCTAGCCACGTGTCATATATCTGAATGATAATCTTGCTAGCAAATATTTAGGATCAGGGCCTGGCTAGGCGTCCAAGTTCTACGTGTGCATTCCACAGAAACGAGCAACAAATTGGCGTTTGTTAAACGACACACGAGAGTTATTTTCCTTGCTTTTTTTTTGTTTTTAACTAATTAACAAACTTATTTATTTTTATCATTTATTCCTTTATTTTTGTTTTATTTTCTTGGCTCATTTTGTACGTTCATTTCCGCTTTCGTTCGTTTGCCCTGCTGTGCTCCTGATGATTTATAACGTGCCAGGTCACGTAGGGCTAGTCAAGATGTTTCCAGTTTGTCACGCAGCGTTGACAATTTGGCGATACCCGTGCGCAGGTAAGTGCAAATAACCACTAACCCATATGGAAATGTATATATATAGTGCAAATCGAGGCCCACCTTAGAGTAGCATTTGAAATTCCCATGCACACCTGTACAATCAATATCTATGTTTGTTTAACGTTGCATGATGGCCTGATCTGTATGTACAAGTATATAACTAACTATTTATATATATATCCAAATCAATTATACCTATATATATATTTTCTATAACCCAATTTTTCAGCCAATTGTGTGCCATAACCGAGCTAAGAACATAAATTGTTAACAATTTACGGGCTTTTCAAATACAACCAACAATTTTTAATATAAATCACCAAACACACAACGAGATAATTTATAGCGCACGTGAACCTCACACAAAACGTTATTCCATTTACGATTATTTCTAGATAATCTTAATGTGCTCTGTCGTCTTATTAGCGATTTTTTGATAATTTATAAGGTCGACAAATTGTTGACAGCAATAACAGTAAATAAATGCCTGATTTTGAGTTGATTTGATAGATAGAAATAATCATTTTGAACAAGAATTTATGTTGGCTAAATGGCAAAGAGCAGTGTTAATGAAAATGTAATTGGTTGGAAAGTAGGAAACTGGTTTGAAAATTAGATATTTTAAGAGCAGTTTAGTTATTAGAGTGTATTAGGCAGTCTTTGGGATCATTAAGAGTTCCCAGCTTATTTCAGTATCTCAGTGGACGCTGCGATTTAACAAGCTAGTTATTAAATTAAAAGATTCTCCGGAATCAGTAGATCAAGTCTTCTTAACGAATTCAATAAAATCCTAACGAAACCTAAGGAACTTGTCACAAATTAAGACTTGAGATAAAAAATTAAACAATTTTTCGTTCACTAGCAAGAAATCTCGGAAATTTCGGCTTTTAGCAGCTATAGCTAGATCTGTACCCGCAACCCGAAATTTTTATTTCGTCACAATGATTTATACAAATAGAAACACTTTCGAACAGCTCATGACTATCAAAGCAAAGCCCAAGTGTTTTTATTTATATAAAGGATGGAGACGAAATAAAAATTCGGGGTACTAACGTTTATCATGGTATATATCCATAAGCATTTATATAAGCAGTCCCAGGCTACTTTTTTACATATGTAGCTTGCATTTGGGCAGAGTTTTTGCTTGATCCAAGATCAGAAATAGTGTCTTAAGGCTTTTTGAAAAGCCAGAAACAAGTACTTCCCATCTAGATTAAGGGAAATGCCGAGAAGGAATTCTTAAGCATGGATCTCAGTCCATTATTGGTGAACTTATGAATCTTTCGAGTTGTCTGATTTTTTCTTAACTATTTCCTTAATAAAACAAGGCAACTAAACTGTTAGTTTTAGATCAATTTCGTGTGGTGAACTGATTTCTGTTATGGAAAATGTTCTATTTTAAAAAGTCTAGACTGATTTGCTTGACCCTTTAGAATCAATTCGTATGGAAACTGCACTATTGTTTTAACTTTCTGTTATATTTTCAATAAATATTACTTTTTAGCTTTAGAATACAAAATTTCAAAAATTTTTCCGATTTTTCTAAGCGAAGTTATAACATTTTGAATACGAGTGTTGAATATCCAGAAATTATCGTACGGCCTAAAAGTATGCAATGCAATCCCAATACAGTAGGCTAGCCATTTCAATTGAATTCTAACGAAATTGTTTATAAACATCTATTGCATACAATACGCTAAAAAGAAGATGACGTGGTTTAATTAAGAGACAAAGATTACATCTATTATCATTAAATGTTTTTAATGCGTAGTAAGAAATAATAATTTTCAGATTGTTTGTAAAGCTGTAAAGATTAAAGCTGTAATATTAGGTGTTCCTGATACACAAGTTTCAGTCGAGACCTTCTTTTCTACTCTTAAGTTTGCTTTATCCAGCCAAATTGCCAGTATTGGGGACATATTACTGAAAGACATTTTGTTGATTATTTTGATTAAACTTAGCTCATTTAAAAAAAAAATCTTAAAAACTATAAAATTTTTTGAAATAAATCTAGGAAACTGATTTTACGACCTTTATGCTTAGTAAATCTGCAGTTGAGGTCATGTTATACTTAGATCGTACAACAGTTTCAAGAGGAACCACCCTCTATTATTGAAGATCTGGGCCTGTCAACTTTCGGTCCACCAACCGAATCTCCATTCCTGCGATGCCATAACTGTTTGGGAATTTCAAAGCTGCATGCTTGCAAAAATGGAAAGACAGGGCAGAAACCGACAGACGACTTTGTGCGTGTGTGGCTTTTACCGTATTAGTATGAGAGAAATACTCCCCGCAGCTAAAACGTTAAGCAAACTGTTTGCTTGCAAAATTGCATCCAAAAGAAGGTTTTTGTTGTTATAAATGAAACTATTTTTGTCTAGCGTTTTTATACATACACTCCTAAATAAAGGACTAAATTCGACCTGAAAATTGGAAATTCTCCGAAGGCGATTTACCCTAAATATATTCTACAATATTCTCTAGTTTATGGAATATTTTGCTAAGTTTCAGAAAATTATTTCTGTTTATTAGAAAATTTTTCTAAATCCCAGGGCAATTTTATATATAAGGCAAATTTCTAAAATGCATGGCAAACTTTTTTCTGAGTGTCTGTGACTTTTTTTAAGACCTTTGTGATAGGTTTACGTTTACTCATAGTCGGCTTTTTGGTGATTTTAAATTTTAAAATCTTCGAGCAACGTTTTGGAACCTTAGAAATATAAGTAATAGTGCATGAATTCTGCATTGCAAGGTAAAGAAATACAGAAATACAGAAAGTTCCGAAGGCAGCTATGAGATATACTTAGTTATTCCGTCCTATTAGCAGTGTACAGAAAAAAGGATGACTCGATGCAAGTTTATAAAAACTGCACAATAGATAGACTCAATTTACAACATGTGGCAAATCAAAACTGATTAACACAATTTGTAAGAACTACAACAAAATTTGTTTCTTGTTCGAAATTTCCCAAAAAGCTTTTGCCTGTTAGTTTTGCAATCATGTGGAGTGCTTACTTAAGGGTACTTAAACCTTTATCTCTTAGCTAAGGCTTTCTATTTAAAGTCAATAAAAAAAGGCTAGATAAGAGTGTCGAAATATAATTCGATTACCTAAAGGCAGATTAGAGGACTATTTATATAAATCAAGTTTTAATACGATTTTAGTTGAATTTGAAATGTCAAAACCTCAAATCAAAAACCTACCTCACAGAAGTTATATGTATATGCATATATATACCTTCCAGCTCTTATCAATTTCACAATTGCATTTAACATAATCCATTAAGTGAGTCACTTAAAACATGACTTGTCTTAATTCTCCCTCCCTCTTATGAGCTACTGCGTCGCCTCCAGGGCCAAAACATCATAAGTAAACACACAATGCAAGTGATAAGATTACTTGGCGTTTCTTTCACACCCGAAAATCGAAAACACATAAAAAGTGTTGACTTGTAAGTGCTTTAATTGCCTTTAACCATTTGTTGTAGCTACCCATAGAGTTGTTTTCTTTTTTTACTATTGCACTTAATGTGTGTTTATGGGCCCCTTGAAATTGGCTATTGGGGAATTTCCCTAAAAAAAAACCAAACAAAAAACCAAAATTGATATTTTCATTAGCTGTGTCGAACCGCTTAAGGCGGAAGCGTGCCGAAATGTTAGGCAGTAAATTCAATAAGATTTCGTACTGCCCATTTATATAATTTATGCCCCCACAAAAGTTCATTTAATTTAAAGTTTTAAATAAGAATTTATTTTAGTTTATGTGTGGACAGATAAGACTTGGTATGGGGTGATAAAAAGCATACTTTTAGGGTGCTGGTAAAATATTTGAAATGGAAATAATGTAACCACAAATAAGTAGAAATAAAAGACGTATCGAACTGCCCTCGAATTTGCTTCATTTCCCTCACTTGTACTTGATTTATTTAAAATTAAAAAACATTTTCCTGCCCAACCATGGCCAAATCTCATTTTATGACCTTCTTTGAAAAGTATGCGAAAAATAAATACAACCTGCCAGAAAATAAAAGAAAAATATTGATGTTTATTTGGCCTGCAAAAATACAGCAACAACTGTTTAAATAAAGTAAATAAATAAATAAATTCTTATACTACTCAAAATAATGAAATGTGACCATTTTTGATCACAGTTTTTCACTTGAATTGAGACCTCCCCACTTTTCATTGCCTCCAGCTGCGCAATTAATTAAAATTTAAAACGAATTATTGTCAGGGGGAGGGGACGGTGAAAATTGAGATATTAAAAATTTTAAATACAAAATGTGCGACAAATATGCGTTAAATAATTATTTATTATTTATCTTTGAACGAAAGCTCTGTTTGCTTGAGCGGCAACCAGCTGCTGTCGCATAAATACCACAAATTAATATGTATGTACGTACGTATGAGCATGCATATATATATATATCAATTTTATCACTGATATTCAATTATGGTTATCGCAGTTTGTTCGCTAATTGGCATCGCAATAGAAAGACATGTGCAAATAATTTTTTCTATATTATTTTTAAATATTTAGATGTGATTGGAGGGAATCAAATGGCACAAGAGTGGTAATTGAGGTATGGCAAAAAAAAACAGCAAATTTTTCATAACACAAAATGTGATTAAAAATATTTATTTTAAGAACTAAACTTTGATTTGACTTCAATAGACACAATTCCCAAAGCTTTTTTGCTTAGAATTTTAGAGTTTTTGACATACATTTTGACATTTTTGACATACCGGACAGTTTTGAGCACTTTGGTTCACAATGAATGAAATTTGCATAGAAGGAATCATCTCCGACCATATAAAGTAAATATTGCTTATTTACTTACAACAAAGGTATCTTTAAACTGCACACTACTATTATGTCGGCACCGCCTGAATCGGATGGTTAATTCTCGTAGCTGCCAAAAGTATGCTCTGTTTCATATACATTAAAACTTCGTCACAGATAAAATTACCTTTGCTTTCTCGTTATTTTTAAAAGGACAACAAGATCTTTCATACTTTAAATAAGCCGAAAACAATTTTAAGAAACCGCGTTCCTACCTCAAGTACACATCTTGGATTATGCGATTGATTTTTAACCGAATCTGTTCTTAAAATTCCCAACGGCTTCTCACACTTTTCTTATGGCGCACACTGGGCTGAATGGCCAAATTTTTGGCATAAAGTCGAATTTTTATACTCTGTACCGTAGGTACATAGAGTATTTTAAGTTTGTGCAAAAGTATGTAACATCCAGAAGTAAGCATCTCCGACCCCATAAAGTATATATATTCTTGATCAGCATCAACAGCCGAGTCGATATAGCCATGTCCGTCTGTCCGTCCGTCCGTCTGTCCGTCTGTCTGTCTGTCCGTATGAACGCACAGATCTCAGAGATGGTAAGAGATAGAGGTTTGACATATATGGGACATATGCTTCTTATGTCTGCAGGCAGATCAAGTTTATTTTCAATTTTGGCCACGCCCCCTCCCGCCCCAGCAATTTAGAAAAAACGTCATATCTCCCACAGTTTTGAAGATAGATGGCTTGTTCCTTCTGGACATATTTAGTTATTAGAATAACTTATCGATCCGCCAAAGGAATGAAGAAGATCGGATGAACGGTTTTCGAGTTATGATCAAAAGACAAAATTTCTTGGTACAGAGTATGTTATAGCCGGGCTTGACCGACTTTCTTTCTTGTTAAAGATAATGTTTTGTGATGTTCGTCATTCATTCTAAAAGAGGACACTTAAAATATAACAATTCCAAAAATAGAAGCTGTCTTAGGGAAATAATGGACTTTTAACAGGCCTGCAAAGTCTGATTTTTGCTTGCCTGTTTGATTACATAAAAAAGCGGAAAAATGTATGTCATCAATGCTACATGAGACAATTTCTGCTAGTAAACAAAGACAAAACAGAAAAACAAAAGAGGATGTCAATAAGTGGAATTATTCTATGAGTTACGATTTACTTGGTATATTTGATTGGACAATGATATATACAAATTTTTCATTCACCAGTTTTTACATATGTATTCACTGTACCAAAGGCAAACCACCAAGTATATTAACGCATGTGACAGCCAAAATGATGCATTTCCGACCAATATATTCTTGATCAGCATCGACAGCCGAGTCGATGTAGCCATGTCCTCCAGACATGTCTGTATATCGGTAACAATCACATCTCTGAGGTAGAAAGAGCTAGAAGGCAACTCATATCTCCCACAGTTTTGCAGATAGATGGTTTGAACTTTTTAGAGATATATAGTAATCTGCATTATTTCTTAATCAAAGAGTAGGGGAAGATTGGATGAACGATAGGCAAGTTATGAGCAAAAGACACTTATTTCCTTTGTCTCAAAAATATGTGTCTTTGATCAACAGAAACACACAAAAAACGAAAATATGTGTTTCCCACTGAGCGAGACATTTAAACTCAAAAACAAGGCATTCTCTCTGTTGTGTGAGATATTTCATAGTGTCACAAAATAGCTGTTGTTTTTGTAACACTTCAACAGTTGAGTCGGATATTTTCGACCTCTGGTGATGCGTCCTTAGTCTGAAAAAACTTACTCAAAACACCTTTTCCCTGTGGACTTAAAACTTACTTTCGCCCACTTTCGGCCTAAATGTTTTTAAGCTAAAGTGTTCTTTAAAGTATGCATTCTCACTTGTTATCAACACTTTTTGCCCGTTCTCCGACTTTTAAGAAAGATTAAGCTCAGCCTATGACATATTTTCAATGTGAGGCCAATAGTCGAGAAAAGCTATACTTTTTAAGGTTTTTTTTTTAAAAATTAGCCTGCAACAAGTTTCAACTCTATGTCTGCATTTGTCGACTTAAGGCCAAAAATTTGTCTGTGCGGTGTAATGATATATATAGTATTAGAGCCCTGCATGAGTGGAATCAAAGTGAACTTTGATTCATGTTTAAAAAAACGGTTCAAGTAAATCAAGTCTGAAAATATTTTGATTCGTGTTAGTCAGCTCAAATTTATAATGACTCCAAACAGATCAAGCTCCAAATAGATCAAGCTCCAATCTGTGCTCCAGTGGTTCATTAGATCATATCAAGTCAAAAATTAAGTCAACACAAAAAAAAATTTTGTTACCATATTTCATGGTCGAGCTTAGATACGAATTAAATATATATGCTTCCAAGGAAGTTTAATTGGCCCAGTTATATAGAAACTGCACACCGTCGACTTGCTGGATTCAGACCCCCAAAACACATCCACTTATGCTCCTGAGTCAGCCTTCTTGGCTTCCAGTCGATGCGTAACTACCTCATACCTAACTCCCCCATGTATAACAAGAAAGAAAGTCGGTCAAGCCCGACTATAACATACTCTGTACCAAGAAATTTGTCTTTTGATCATAACTCGTAAACCGTTCATCCGATCTTCTTCATTCCTTTGGCGGATCGATAAGTTATTCTAATAACTAAATATGTCCAAAAGGAACAAGCCATCTATCTTCAAAACTGTGGGAGATATGACGTTTTTTCTAAATTCCGGGGGCGGGAGGGGGCGTGGCCAAAATTGAAAATAAACTTGATCTGCCTGCAGACATAAGAAGCATATGTCCCATACACGTCAAACCTCTATCTCTTACCATCTCTGAGATCTGTGCGTTCATACGGACAGACAGACGGACAGACGGACATGGCTATATCGACTCGGCTGTTGATGCTGATCAAGAATATACATACTTTATGGGGTCGGAGATGCTTCCTTCTGGATGTTACATACTTTTGCACAAACTTATAATACTCTTTGTACCTACGGTACAGAGTATAAAAACCTTGACAGCAGATATAAAGACCTTTTGCCGACCTATACCATTCGTATCGCCAATAAACTGGCGACAAACAAAATACGAACACGGCTCAAAAGTAGCATCGCTTGAGTTGTCTTCGGAGGTTTTGAAGCACTTATGCCGGGTCAAATTGGTTGTGCTTTTATTAAGTTTAAAAACACTGCAGCACTTTCTGCAGCCAAAAAAGTTTGCGACCTTCCCTTGCTCCTTCCGCGCTTTTGGCAAATCTTGAGTTCTTGTTTAAAAAAAAGAAATTTCGCCAAATAACCCAAAATTTTGATCGTTTTTACGGCCATAATAAGGCATTTCGCCCTTTACATTCCGCCACAGACTCTCAATATTTTGAGTGTGGGCGTAAGTTTCTGGATCCCCGAAATTCTTCGAGTGGTTTACAGTTTGCATGATAATTCTTTTTTGATAGCCCGCGAATTGTGAAGAATTATCATGCATCTTTTTTTTGCGTTATTCTATTTCAAAAATCCTCCGACATGGAAGACAATGGCTTGAAAGCTTTTTGACTGCAAATTTGCATTCTGCGGTTTTTGGTTTCGCCAGTTAGTTTTCAGCCGTTGCAGTCCATGTTCAACCAAAAAAGATGAAAAAAGCATAAATAGGCCATTTTGAATTAATTCGATATTAACGACATTTTTCAGTCTAAAATATTTACATGGAATTGATACTTTTTCAATACCAGCTAGTGTTCCATTTTATTAAAATTTCTGCACACATTCGAGTCTTTGATGAGTCTAATCAAAATTGTCATAAATAAAGAAAACAGGGAGGTAAAAAGTCATTCCGGTTCCCTTTTTCATGGTGTTCTAGTGTCAATTGAAACCTCGCAACCTGTTGACAGTGGAAATAAAATTCCTTGTCCAAAATATTCCTAGTCTCGTTTGGTTAAAGAATGCCAAATGACTTTTGTGGTATCATAAATCAAATCGGTTCAGACGAGCAATACAAAAATGGTGCTAGGAAGCAGCACACACGCGCCTGCGATAACGTCAGTACCAACGCCTCAATCGTGCCTCTGGAGCTACCATAAAAAATGCCAACCATGCGCGGCGGCGACTAACAAAAACAAAAATTGACAAAAAATTAAAAATTCTAAAACTTGCAATGAATTTTAATAGCAATTGAATGGTCTCCCTCTCTCGCTCTCTGTCCGTTCAATTTCAATTAGGAGGCTTTGTCGTCGTTGAATCAACGAAATAAAAATCGGATTTCAAAAAATTTGTATGCAATTATTGTAATTGATGAATGAGGCAGCAAAAATTCTAAGCCGGCGAGGAATCCAGCTGGAAAAAAAGCGACAATTTTAAAATAACAAAACAAAACCAGGCAATACAAGCGACTTACCTCAGGATCAGCTGCATAGAAACTGGCTGGTTGTATTTGTTGCTGCTGCTGTTGCTTGAAATTCTCCTGACGTTCCATCAAGGACAATTGACGATAGTTGTCTGCCGAAAAGCGTGCCACAGCTATGCCTATACCCTCAATTAAGGCCAAAAGGACGCCACCTATCAAGGCGCTGCTTAGTATAGAGGTCATACCTGGCAATTGAAAATGAAACGTTGGTTAGAAAATCATGCAAATTATAATGCAAATCAGATATCCACCAAAACACAAAAACTTCCGCATAGACAGAGGGCAAGAAATGTGCGTTTAGTCGGTTAAAAAACTTCTTACATTAGAACCTAGCTTGAAAAGAAGAGGATTCGCGGGATTTCAAGAAGTATGTGTGCCCACCACTGGTTTAAAATTTCCCAATTTCATTCTTGCGCAAGGTATAGATGGTTTGGATTGCTTGAAACTCTGACTTAAAGTTAATAATTTGAATTCGCTGCTAAAAGCCGCACAAATCTAAGCTAAGAAATGTCTAATAATTCTCAAAACTTCCTGAAAGTCTTAAAATTTCGCGACTGCAAAGTTAAACTCGGCTGCTTTCAACTTCTACCAGCCATAAATAGGCGAGTTGAATCATAATAACAAAAAACTTACCTCCACGTGCGGCCAGTACCCCACCCGTAGCTGCTCCACTGATAATCGAATTCCAGGGATCCTCTTTATGGCGATAGTAGACCAAAGTGCAGTCAATGGCACTAAAAGTGGCACCCCAAACGGCAAAATTGCCACCCACTATACCAGAACGGGCACGCACAGCCGTCAAACTGCCCAACAAACGACGCTGCAAGCCACTGGGAGCATTACGAAATCCTTTAATAGCCTGAAAGGCGGCACCGCCCAGAGAGCCCATGGCAAAGGCTCCACCACAATCCTCCACTATGCGAAATGGACATGGCTCGCGCGTATACTCCTCCATTGCTGTTGTCGTTTGCACACTGAAGTGAAAGTGAATCCAATATGTAGGGTTTGCTTAGCTGTCACTGAAATCAAAGCCTACTCCTTCCACCAACTCATAAAAACAAATCTCTAATTTCTGAAAACAAATATTTTAAGGACAGCCACAACAACTGCAACGAATTAAATTCCTAAGCAACAAAATACAAAAACGTTTTCAAATTGATTTTGCCTTGTCTCACCTTATTTGGGGTCCAACACATAAATTGTTATTAGCCCCGGTTATGGCCACAATTTGAGCGCTCATATAAAAACAAACAAAAAATTTGTTAGTGATAAAGATCACTAAACAGATTGCAATTGATCATTGATCCCAATCATATTTCTACAACTGTTTTTTTTCCCCTAATTGTTTTACAGGAGCAAATCGCGCAGCGTTGATCATGGCCTGGCGGCGCCATTCGATTTGGATTCATTGCGCTCAAAAGTTGAGCAGCGATTCGAGAGTGTCGACAAATTGTCAAGTAAGTATACACGATTTGTGGATAGAAAATAAACAAAATAAATTTGAGTTATTTTTGAGATTTAAGTTTAGAGTTTTTGTTTCCAAAACTTAAGCAAAAAGTTGAAGTTTTTAAACCAAATGCTGTTAACGAAACCCGGAACTGATATACAAGTTTTTCCTAACGCAACTTATACCCTGTTTATATACAACAAAATTCTCATGATAAATGCTCTTTAAAGTATGCTATGCTTAATAATATTACCAGTTCAGGTAAACAATTCTCTTATAGTTGGCTGACTACTAACTCATTGCAATTAGTCCGTCGAATTTAGTAATGCAAAATGCAAAGTGTGGATTATGTATGACGCAGGCATAACTGACTCTCAGTTACTTATTTTAATATATAGATATATATTTAAGGAAATGAAATGGCCTACTTGTAGGGGCTTTTATCATGATATTTTTTTGGTGTATAAAAGGGGTAATAGGGGTTGTTTCTACCCCTGGCAACATTAATTTTTCTGTTCTGGTTAAACGCACGATTAAAGTTTTGAAAGATTTCGATCAGATCCGCCAAATAAACAAGTACAATTTTTTTGGCACACCTTTGAACCTTGAAATAGATGTTTAAATATGTTCGTATAGTTCCTAAAAATAAGTTCTTAAAATAAATTTCTTATGTAGAAATAATGGGAGAATTTTTTACCAAATCTGACTCACTCCAACCCTAATTTCTTGGGTACCAATCAACCGATTTGGATGAAATTTTTGTTCTGTGTTAGCTAACACCCAAAAAAATAAAAAAAAAACTATTCAAAACAAGTAAGGGCGCTGCAGTTGAGTTTCCCGACCACAAAATACCCTGTTCATTTGTTTTCATTTATTTGTTTTTGAATTTTTGAATATGTCATCCTAAATGTAGGCAACACTTTTCTAGTCCTGATCAAAAACTGGGGGGTACTCTTATCAGCTCAACTGTTTCGCTTATAACTCCGGTGTTTTTGGTCCGATCTGATTGTACTTTTCAGAATAGATAGATATTAGGCCTAGCTTGATGTATACTAAACCACGAGCCTCTAACTTGAAAATTGTGGATCTGACGGCTTTTTAGGTCTAGGATTTCTAGAGGAGGTCTAGGCTTTTTGGGGATAAAAGGGGGACGGGGTGGAATTTTTCAAATCTGAAACAAACTTGATCTGCGTACAGCATAAATGTACCTTCGTGTAAAAATTTGTGGCTCTATCTCTTATAGTCTCTGAGATCGACGCGTTCATACAGACAGACAGACGGACATACGGACAGACGGACGGACGGACAGACGGACAGACGGCTATATCGACTCGGCTGTTCATGCTGATCAAGAATATTTATACTTTATGGGGTCGGAAAATTTTCCTTCTCCCTGTTACATACATTCGCACAACTTCATGATCCCCCTTTTCCCATTTTTAATGTGAACAGGGTATAAAAATTATAATTTTATTTTAGTAAAAAATCATTTTAAAAAAATATTTTATTTAGAAATTTTTGAAGAATTTTTGTTACCAACTCTGGACGCAACTTACCCAAATTTCTCGGGAACCAATCAACCGATAACAATTTTACAAAAATTAGAAATTTTCTAGTATATCGAAAACAAAAACCAAACTCATTTTTGAAATAATCAAACCATGTTTTATTAAAGGACTCGAAGAGTAAAAAGGGTATACTATTTTTTTGACTTACTCATAATTTTCGCAACTGCCTCGGGGAACCGGGCAGGTCCAAAAAAAGCCAAACCTGACTGAGTTTATGCTAACAATAAAGGACGATTGACTTTTCAGCACGGTCTTTTCGAAAGTAGAGAACCACATCAATTTCTTACACATCCCTTTTATATTTCATCCATTTCTGAGAAAAATCCGGAATCATTGGACCAAACTTATATGGTGTGCCCAACATTGATGGGCGCTACAACAACAACCGCAATGACAATAACAAAATACAAAATTTTATTCAATTTATTTTATGTCCCATCCAAAAAAAAAGAACCGTTGGACAATCTTATTCTCAAAAAAGCCTAAATTTTATTGCTAATTTTCTTCCTTATGGTCCACATTTGAGCGGTTTCGATAAAAAAAAAACTAAGTAATTTTTTTAATTATAGTCCATATTTGCAATTTAGGCTCACTTTTTCCTAAATTTAAAGAAAAAAACAATGTATTATAATTTTTCTGCTATTTTTAGCAAGGCTTTACAAAATGGCCCTGTGGTAGAAACTACCCTTAAAGAGATGAAAGATTTTACATTTTTTACTTTCTGCACATTGTTCAGAATGCTCAATATGTTGGCTTAAAGTCAGACTACTCATGGTTTTATAACCAGAAAATTACATTGATTTTATAGTTCTTCATACCAGACAAGAAATGAAATATTTTAAGGTCTTTGGTTAAATATTAGGGAGCGCAGTCAAAGTCAGCTGTTTGAGTGCACTTCTCACTTATCGAAAATCGATGGCAAATGTTAATCTACTTTGCAAGTGTGGTGTTGCTTATACATCAACGACATAATTAAACTTGAAATATACACAATATTCGTACAGCTATGCCAAATATATGATGATATACTACTGTGAGCAAAATGTAAGGTGTAAGGGTCAATTTAAACTTCGCGGGCCTAACAATTCGGGCAGGTTTTTTTTTTCTTGAGTTGGCAGGACTGTTGATGACATCTGTGCCAAATTTCATGTGAATGTCATTATCAGTAATATATTTACGCTTGTGTTTTCCAAACGACCAAGAGTGCATTTTTCGATTTTTACAATGTCTGAGCAGAG
The DNA here is from genome assembly GCA_035044985.1 of Lordiphosa fenestrarum. Classification (NCBI taxonomy): domain Eukaryota; kingdom Metazoa; phylum Arthropoda; class Insecta; order Diptera; family Drosophilidae; genus Lordiphosa; species Lordiphosa fenestrarum. The sequence continues at coordinate 542,729 of JAWNNO010005642.1, forward strand.
AAGTGCCATCAAATTTTGTTTGCGGAATGAAATTTCGGCTGCGGAAACGTTGAGGATGTTGCGGAAGGCCTTTGGTGATTCTACCATGTCACAAAAAAAATGTTTATAAGTGGTACAAAGACTTCAAAGAGGGTCGAGAACGTGTGGATGACTTGGAGCGCTCCGGACGACCATCGACGTCAACAGATGACCAACACGTCAATGAAGTGGAGGAATTAGTGCTCAAAAATCGTCGGTTGACTGTTAGAGACCTTACTGATATGATCGGAATATCAGAAGGATCTGTGAAAACCATTTTGAAAGACCATTTGGGCCTACGAAAAGTCAAATCTCGTTTTGTTACCGAAAGTTCTCAATTTTTTGCAAAAAAGTCATTAAAAATTCGACGCATATCGTTCCGCAACCACCGTATTCGCCTGATTTGGCTCCGTGTGACTTCTGGCTATTCCCAAAACTCAAGAGACCACTTCGGGGAACGCATTTCGAGTCGAATGAGGAGATAAAAGCAAAATCGAAGAAAGCGCTGATGGCTATACCGGAAAGGGACTATTTGGCATGTTTCGAGGATTGGAAAAAACGTTGGCATAAGTGTATTTTATCGGGAGGGGATTACTTTAAAGGGGATGAAATTGATTTAGAAGAATAAATAAAGATTTTTCATTCTACAAACAAATGCACCTTACTTTTTGCCCACAGACTAAAAATAAATGATTGAATTCAGGAATAATAATTATACAATAACTGGAAATGCAAGACTTTTTTTTCCAAAAAGCTTTATATAGTTTTTTTAGTCTATATTAAAAACCAACTCTATATTTGGGAGCATACACTATTTGAAGCTATAAAACAGATATTCGCTATATTACAGCGCTTAAGCTTAGTAATAAAATCAAAGTTTTAAGGTGCGTAAAGTGCTGCCCATCGATATTCTAGACGGTGGTGCACAGTATACGTTTTTGTTTGTACAACTTGACTGATCCCCTTCAGATGGTCGCTGGACCTAGGTTTAGAATCGAACCGTGGTTCAGGAATAATTATGAGTTAACCTAATACGTAGAACCTATATATAAATTGAAGCAAACTTAAGCATTAGCTTTATATATGGATAATTAAAGTCATGATTTTCTCATTTTAATATTTGAGCTTAGTGGAAGTTAATCTTCTTAGTATGTCTTCCATCATTAACTTTCATCCGTACTGGTTTTTTGACTACATTAAAGCACATCTAAGAGTAGAAAAATCGCCATAGACTAATACTTCTGTCTTGGAACAACTAATGCAACGTTTTTAAGCTCCTTAGAATGCTGTTTTATCGAAAACATAACTTAAGAATTTGGAGGATTGCAAAAAAAAACTTGATATCTCCCAAATTTTTATAGAGAAATGATTTGTACCTTATGGGCATATTTAGAAATTTCTTTTATTTGTCAATCCGCCAAAGGAAATGGTAAAAATCAGACCAACGATAGTCAAGTCATAAGGTAAACAAACAATTACGGCAACGGTGATGGTCAGCAGTTCACACGCCTAAATACAAACTTTCGGAGTTGCAGAGTATATTATAGTCGAGTTGTCGTTCCTATTCTAATTGCTGTGTCCCACTATCCCGCTCTTCTCAAAGATAATTGAGTTAATATGCTTCCAGTTATGCTACAACAGCAGCTTAAGAAGTGAGAAAAGTATAGAGAGACTTCAAAACAATACAAAGACAAACTTAAAAGCAATAGCGCTTGTCTTTGCAAAGACAAATTTTAAGTATTAAGATCCCTCTTGGTTCCATCTTCCATATATGCTTATATGTATGTATGTTCCCGCCACATCATTATCATCTTCATTCATCTGACACCACCAAGAGAATTTGTAAATAGGATTTTTGTGATTGTGTAAGCAGTTTATGCAGCTTTAGTTTGTCTCTGTTGACGTTTCTTTCCATTCCGGGGCAACATTGTAATCCCCAGTTTTGGCACATCAATCACTTGGTGTGGTTTGGTTTGGTTTATTCTTTTTGTGTCATTATAATAACAACATTTGTTAGTCAGACAGCCAGCAAAAAATTATCAAGCATTATGTTATCTGCTATCAGTGCTATCATATAGAAATATCATCAATACAATTTGTGTTAGTTGAGTTTGGAAAGGCAACGGACAGGTTGTGGCCCCTGTGATATATTTAAAATGTAAAATGCCGCTTAAGGCGCTAAAACAAATCGATAACAACGATAGCAGCGGAACAAGTGTAAAACGGCCACACTGCATTCCACTTATCACTCGGATATCACTCGGAGAGTTGGGCTCTCCGTCAGGGAGCACACAACATGCTAGAATCGATAGAAATCTACTGGCGCTCGCCCATCGAATTTGCGGTGGTCTTCTTGAGTCGCCCTGAGTTGGCCTCTCCGCTGCGGCCCGACACAGCGCACTTTATGGCATTCGAACAGCAGCCCAAACTAATCTCCTCAAAAAGTAAACTGAATTCTCTTCAACTCCATCTGTATTCATGATTTATAAACCCTTTCGTTCTTCTCCTATTCCGCAGAGCAAAAGTCTTCATTGCCCACCATACCCACCATTTCCTACACCGTGGGGAATCGCGATACTCTAACGTCGGTGGCCGCTCGCTTTGATACCACGCCATCGGAGCTGACTCACTTGAATCGCTTGAACAGTTCTTTCATATATCCCGGCCAGCAGTTGCTGGTGCCCGATAAGAGTGCCAAAGATGATGCCTCCAGCAGCTCCACTACCGAGGGCGGTGAGGGTGGCAGTGTTTCAGGCAAATCCAGTCCCATTGAGCGCAAATTGTCTAGCGATGAGTGCAAGGAGAGAGGTATGTATGCCCCGCGCTGGAAATGGTGCAATTGGTGCGATGATATGAAGCAATATTGCATGGCTTTTTGAAAATAGCGCGCTTTTTTAAACATAGATGGGCAGCATTGGCCAGGGTCTGCATGCCGGCTGTAGGTTAACAGTGCACATGGTTGCTGTTAACAGCACAATGTGATCCAATGATTGAGATGAGAGTTGAGGCTTACTATCGGTAGACAAGTCACTGCACGAAAAAATCGACAGAAAACACATTCAATTTTCAAGTAATCTTAACAGAAACATATTTGGAGTGCCCGCAGCGAGAAAAAGCCATAAATTAAATTTTCACCGAAAAAAATATTATTTTTGGATAAATTCTCAGAGTTGCCCCATATGGTTATTTGTTCAAAGAGTTCACATAAGCAGCAGAGACCGTAATGGTTATGAGCTCTATTAAAATAATCACACCTTAATAATTATATACTTATGTTTATTTTTGAATTACTCATAAAAAACTAATTAATATTGATTTTTAAAATAAAACTCAACAAAACTCCTTTTTAGTCGAAAGCTAATTACGACTAGGGCATAAGGAATTGTGTCAGAACTAATGCATATTCTTCGTAAATGGATCAAATCGAACTAAGAAAGCCTATTTACAATGCTGCAAACATTACTGAAACTCCGATTTTTAAAAATGTGATGATTACTGTAGATTTTTATTCACTTTACTCCAAAAATAATCATTTACCTTTGAGCAGGGTCGGTAAAAAATGATTAATTGTAGTTTTTTCATCTTCAAAAATCATCCACTTTATTTATATTTTCAAACTTAGCCACGGGTTTTATTGGTTCGACTTGATTCACTTACTAAGGATTTGCATCAAACTTCGCACAATTCCTTATACACAAGTAGTAATCCGCGTTTGAGTAACATTTGTAATTATTATTAATGAGTTTTATACTAAAAATCAAACTCAATCATAATTCACTTACTAAGGATTTGCGTCAAACTTCGCACAATTCCTTATACACAAGTAGTAATCCACGTTTGAGTAACATTTGTAATTATTATTAATGAGTTTTATTCTAAAAATCAAACTTAATCATAATTGTTTGAGTAACAAAATAAAAATATAAAATAATCACTAAAGTTTGATTTTTATAATAGAACTCAGAAAGATTACGGTCCCTGCCTTTGAGCAATAAAATTAACATTTAAAAAAAATCATATACAGTGAAACAGAACCGTATATCATTATGATACAGTTTTTCATAAGTTGATTATTTTTGTGGATGAAAAATCTACTGAAATCATTTATTACGGTCCTTGATGAACATAGCAATAAAATCGTTTGAATAAGTTTAAAACACTGTTCAAAGGTTGTGATATCTGGCGGTTTCTATGACATCACCTCCTTCAGTGCAAAATGCTTTCGCATTTTTGCATATTTGCACATTAAAAGAAAAAGCAATGATTAGTACAGCACAGAAATCCATTTCGCTTTTTTATATGGAGTTTAACGCGCGTTCCTCGATAATTGGCCGCGAACGTGAACGCAGCTGTCGTAGAAACGTCCTATTAAACACAAGCGATAGTTCGTGCTATCGATATTTGTCCGATTTCGCCCACCACTAAGGCGCTTAACAGACCACGGCACAGCTTAACAGTGTGCTGTTAAAACTGCTGACTGTCGCTGCGCTCTTCCTCCTTCCACACAAGCTCCGGAGCTCTGAAGATCTGGAAAGTACTTAAAGCATTGCCGGCCTCAACATGCACACGGCCGTGTTCTGGCGCAATGGAGGTAAAGCAAGGCGACCTTCAATTCGTTAACAGCCATATAACATGGCCTATACAGAGGCGCCCTCTGGCGCTCTGGACATTGGGTCACTTGGGTCCTGGGTCACTTAGCGGGTTGGGTCACTTGGCCGGCTGGGCCACTTGGCGGGCAATTCAAAATGAAGTGCGGGAGAGCGTCACCTGTTTGCAGCTTACAACTAATCCCTTCTGTGCTCCCTCTTCCACCTGCAGATATACTCGAGGGCCTGCGCCCCGGCTCACCCAAACCGGGACACATCGAGCGTGTCTCAGGCAACAGCCAGGCCGAGGAAGAGGCCAACAAGAGCGACGATCCTGTCATTACGCAACGGTTCCTCAAGATAAACGTGCGTCACATTACCGACGGCCAGGGCGTGGTGGGTGGTGTGCTCCTGGTCACACCCAACGCCGTCATGTTCGATCCGAATGTCAGTGATCCGCTGGTGATTGAGCATGGCCCAGAGAGCTATGGAGTGATAGCACCCATGGATCTGGTGGTGAATGCGGCCATATTTCATGACATTGCACATATGCGTGTGGCCGGAGGAGCTGGTTCGAGCACGGCCGCTGAGGAGAAGCCAGAGATCTATTATCCCAAACCAGTATTAGTTGAGGAGGAGTCCAAGGAATTGCCGGAGCAGCAGCCAACGCCGGGCCTGGAAGGTGAGTCTTATAGCTAAACTAGGAGTTGTGCATAGAGATTGATATTTGGGTTTGCTCTTTCAGCTGAAATTGGCTCGCTGGAGATAGCAGATGATCAGGAGTCGCTTTGCTCTAGCACTGGTCGCGAAGGAGATGCCTTTCCCAAGGCTTTTGAACGTGAACGCATTGAGGTAAGTCTGCCGCAGAAGCCACTGATGAAACCAAAGCTAATTTCTAATTCGAACAGGATACCTCGACGGATGCCAAAGATAGCGCTAAGACTGACGCTCTAGAGGATGAGGATAAGAAACAAGAAGGCCTGGGCCTAGGCAATACACGCAGCACCCTAGAGGAGCGACGCAAGAGTCTACTGGACCATCACTGGGCCATTCCGAGCAAAGATCGGTGAGTGTTTCAAGCAGAGGTGCTCTCAGTGCTTAATGTGTTCTCATTTCCATTACTGTGAATAATTTTCCGTATTTTTTACTTTCATATTTTGTGTGTTATCCATATGTTGCTCCTCTTGTATATTACACCCATCACTCGCACCCTGTATGTTTTCCCCCGCCCTCCGTTACGCGTTACTCAGCTATTGTTTGTCTCATTCCCGAAGATCATCGGAAGACGAGGCCGACAATGAGTCCAACATTACCGTGGACAGTGGTCCCCGTGTCCAGGATCCACTCTCGGCCACCAGTTCGGTGAGCGGCGGTGCTGGCAGTGCCGCAACTCTGCCCATAGGCTCTGCTTCCGGGCTATTGCCAGGTGGCGTACTGCCACCCTCTGGCATTGATCTGGAGCATTTGGAGCAATTGTCGAAGCAATCGTGCTACGATTCCGGCATTGATATACGCGAGCCCATACCCAACGTACAGCCCATACCAAAGAAAACCGTTTACAGCGATGCTGACATAGTCCTCAGCTCCGACTGGGTACCACCGAAGACCATAGTGCCGACGCACTTTAGTGAATCGCCGCCACGCAGCACCATACTGGGCCAGAGTCTGGATGCGGGCGGTGGAGCACGCAAGAAAACCTCCAGTGTAAGTTTCAGTGTGGACGATGAGGCGGCACAGCAGGCCCAGGCAGCCGCAGCAGCGGTGGCGGTCGGTGACAAACAGACGGAAAAGAAGAACAAGGTAAATTATTAAAAAAAAAAAAAAAAGAAATCCACATCTCCCCGACGGGGAATTGAACCCCGGTCTCCCGCGTGACAGGCGGGGATACTGACCACTATACTATCGAGGATGTTGATTTTGCGCTGGCAAACAGCATTTATATTCCCAGCACTAGATCGCTGCGAAGAGTTCTTGAGCTATAAATAAGACTAGGCCCAGCGGCACTCTACTTTGTATTGCCAGTGTGTGGGTAGGGGAAGCGAAGCCTCTACGCAATTCGTTTAGGCACGCAGACTTATTTACATTAGGGTGGACCCGATTAAACAGCGGTGACATTCGCTTTCGATTGAATTTGAATTCGCCCCGCCATAGACCCTGCTGAAAAGTGATTTCAAAATTGCGCCGCCATTTTGTATCTCATAGAAGGAAGCATCTTGGACCACATAAAGTATATATATTCTTAATTAGCACTTTCTTGATCCGTCCCTCTGTCTCTATGCTATCTCCTTCGTCGTTTGAAAAGCTATCTTCACCAAATTTTGCGCAAAGTTTTTTAGTACAAATACGCTACCCATTTGTCGGAATTGGCCGAATCGAATGACTATAGCATATAGCTGTCATAAAAACGATCGGTCAAAAATCCAGTTTTAGTCAGAAAACCTTTTTTGTTTTCAATGAAAACGCCTTCAAATTTCAAAGTATGCTATGCATTTCCGTGATTTTACGAAGTTTGGTCGAAATCGGATATCTAGTGATAAAAACTTTTTTGTATTCAATGGAAATTTCCTTAAAATTGGCATTTATTTATGTGATGTGCTCTCACACAATTCTACAAAGTTTTGTCAAAATCGGATGACTATAGCATATAGGAAGTTCTATTAAGAACAACTTTTTTGTTTTAAATGGAATCGACTCCAAATTTATTACATGTAAGCTTGTTAGGCTTTTGCATGATTCTACTAAGTTTAGTCAAAATCGGACATTTGTACTGTGTAGGTCCCATAAAAAAGTAAGGTCCGGAGAGTAGTCTTAGACTAGATTTACACGGTGAAGCAAACTTCATGAAGTTCTCTTACTAGGCGGAATATTCAAGGCAACGTAAATACGTTTTATAAAGGAAAGGTTTTGAATCTCACCTGATTCTCTCGCCGACTAAGTCTAAGACTTCATGAAGAGGTGTACAGGTGTATATACAGGAATGTGTCTGATGAAAGGTATTTAGAAAAAACCTTAATTTTTTGCACATTGTGACGGTGAAAAGTGTCACAAATGCCTTAGAAAACGCACAAAGTGCTTGCTGGGATATAAGTCTTTTTCGAGTCCTCAATCTGATTAAAATAGTCATAAATCCGCTCGTTTTCTGATCATAAAAGATACTTTTGTCGGATGATAATGGTACCCTAGCCGCGACGCTTTTTGAAGAGTCTATTTTAACCCGATCTTCTGACTAGTTTCGACTCATTTATAAGTCATTTGCGAGCCTTTTTCAATTCGTATGTAAATAAATCACATTTTAAGCATTTGCACATGTCGTTATCGAGTCTTCTTTTAATCCCACATGATAGTCATCTGTTTTAAATCATCAAACGGTATTGAAAAAGACACATCTTGGAAATTTTTGTAGAAACGATCTTCCAAAAGTTGGACGAAAGGAAATTTATGAAATTTCGGATCAAACTTGAGTCCTCGAAATGGTTGAAATAGTTAAACAATTTAATTTCTGATTATAAATTCTTGTAGAGTCGCTTTTAACCCGTTCTTCTGACTAACTTTGACTCGTTTTCCATTAATTTGCGAGCCTGTTTCAATTCGTATTTCAATAAAACACATGGTGCATTTGCACAAGTCATTTTCGAATCTTCTTTTGATTGCACATAATAGTAACTTCTTTTTGACATCAAAAAGGCTCAAAAACGACTCATCAAAGAAATTTTTTTTAAAATGATCTTTTAAATGTTGGCTGGAAAGTACCCCCAGCAAAGATTTTATAAAATTTCGGATCAGATTCGAGTTTTTTTCGAGTCCGCGGTCTGATTAAAATAGTCATAAATGCGCTTGCTTTCTGATCAGAAATGATACTTATTAGAGTCGCTTTTAACACGTTCTAATCAGTTTCGCCTCAATTGCGAGTATTTTTTCGAGTCGTTTTTCAATTAATCATAAATCGAACATGTGCATGCGTCATTTTCGAGTCTCTCATATGAAAGTAATCTCTTTTTAATTATCAAATTGGCTCAATCAAGATGATACTTGGTAAAATGATCTGGCAAATGTTAAATGGTCCTGAAATGGGCATTTCCAATCTGATGTGACGTGAAATTTCTTAGAAAAAAGTCTTAAGAAATATGGAAAACTTCTATTTTTAAAAAGATTTGTTTTGTATTTGCGAAGTAATTAGTTAGCTTTACAATTAGAAAACTTAAGGACATAAGATCTCAGGGAAATAAGCCCAAAATATGTACAGGCGTGAGGTTACAAAAAAAAAACCAGTAGTGGGTTTTGATTTGTATTACAAATGCGAATTGGGCAAAGAAATTAAAAAACATCGAAATGCATTTTGGATCGAAAATGTTAAATAGTGTAACGACTCAAGCAAAGTCACAGTCTTTATGTAGAGCTAAACTTTTCGTTATGCCTTACTAATCTCCGTCTACCTCTTTACAGATGCTGAAACGCCTTTCATATCCCTTGACCTGGGTGGAGGGTCTAACCGGCGAAGGTGCTACCGTACCGTCCACCGGGGGCAGCCTCAACAAGTCGTCGGACACAGATTCGGCACCCAATACGGGTGATTCGAATCAGAGCGTATTTTCGAAAGTATTCTCAAGGTGCGAATTTCAAATCAAAATTAGCTGCAATAACATTAATTATATATACGATTGGTGCCAACAAATATTTTCGATTATTTCAAACCACAAAAAAAATGCTTACCTTCGTTTGTTCTGGATCGGCTACTTTGCAAACATACTTTCAACTTATTCTTTCACACACCACAAACACAACAAAACACACATCCGACATACACACACGCACAACACATCTACCATAAACCTATCAACATCTATATAGCTCGCCCATAACTCTGGTCTCAGAGCTGGGCGGGAATCTATTTTCGAAAACACCTTCGGAAGACTCTGGTGGCTCTCCAGTGCCGCCATTGACTCCGCACTCGACACATTCCGAGGGTCATATGACCTATGGGTAAGGAAACCTGGATATGGATTCAGTTGTTGCTGTTGATGTTGTTGTTGATGTTGATGTTGTAGTAGTGTTATTAATAAGAAACTCATCCAGCTAAAATTTCAGTTATTCAATCATCATAGCTCGCTAAAGTTGAGGAAGCAGCCAGAATTACTCACAATTTGTGTTTCTTGTTAACAGACGTTCTTCAATTGGTACCTTTATACGTCCGCACTCATCGGAGGGCACCTCAAGCAGCACCAAGCTGAAGGAGCACAAACCGCAGCCCAAGCTGGACTATCGTTCCATGGTCTCGATGGATGACAAGCCGGAATTGTTTATCAGTGTGGACAGTAAGCTGCAGACAACTTAAATTGGAACCCCGCCAATCCTAACATTCAACCTCTTTTTTGCAGAACTCATACCACGTCCCGCACGAGCCTGTCTTGACCCACCTTTATATTTGCGCCTGCGCATGGGTAAACCCATTGGCAAGGCCATACCGCTGCCAACCTCTGTCATGTCCTATGGCAAGAACAAGTTGCGCGCCGAATATTGGTTCAGTGTGCCCAAGAATCGGTGAGTCTCTGTTTGGCTAGCACAAATCATCCATGTATTAACTGTGAAACTCGCTTAGCGTTGATGAGCTCTATCGCTTTATAAACACCTGGGTGAAACACCTGTACGGTGAGCTGGATGAAGAGCATATCAAGGCGCGTGGCTTTGAATTGATACAAGAGGATACCGAATGGACCAAGAGCGGCACCACCAGGGCTGGCCAGGGCAGCGGCAGTCAGGATGGCGAAGAGATAAGCGATCTGACACGTGAATCCTGGGAGGTGAGTTCACACACACACGCGTCCAATCCTGACCTCTATGCGCGTCTCTCTTTCTCTGTCATCCTTTAACTCTTTGCTCTTTTTTAATGCGCTGAGAAAAAACAAACCAAAAAAAACCAAACACAAAAAAATCAAAAAAGAATTACCAAATTTTCCATTTAGGTTATGCCTCACAAACCAATCCAATTTCAAAAGATTTAATGAACCAATTTGTACTACTGTCTATGCGTTCTCTTCATCTTTTTTCTACATATGTTTGATATCTTTCGATTTTTTTTTATTTTCGTTTTCAAAAATACCAAAAAAAAACAAAAAAAAAACCAAATACCATCCAAAATGGGTTGCCAAAATGACTCACACGATCTTATCATCAAATATTTATATGTATAATGAATATCCTTTATATATAACAACGACAGCTTATAAAGGCGCCCTTCGCCAAGACCTACAAGATCATTAAAACGGCTTCGCATGCCGCATCGCATGATTTGGAAATGTTGGGCGGCGAGGTTAGGACAATTTAAACCTACTTAATACGAATTCTTCTCACACCCAAAAAATAACAACCCACCAAACTCTGTGTGTGTGTGTGTGTCTGTTGTACGCACCAAGATCTAAAACAGAAATTTACATGTTTTTGGAACTGTGTGAACAGTTTTTGGTTTTCAGTTTTAAATTTAGTTTATGTTTTGGTTTGTGCTCGCTGATTTTGATTTGGTAGTTAACTCAAAAAACAAAAAGAAAACTTAAACCTTTGCACTGTGTTCCTTTAGTTATGGATTCTTGGCACATTTTTCCAGCACTTGTCTGTGGCACGTGGCACACAAGTCGAACCAAAAAAAAACAAAAATTATTCCTACTTTCACCTCTTTATATTTTGTTTTTGGCACTTTATCACAATCTAGCATTGGCTCATACCCCAAGCGAGCATTTCAAATTCATGCTTTCATTTTAAGAACTTAAAACGATTTTTCAACCACATTGGCAAAGTATTTAAGATTTCATTTTTAACAGAAAACTTCACACATTTTCATTAATTCGAAACATTGATAAGAAATGGAATTCGGGGAGCCTACAAATTTCTAGAATTTATTAAGTTGGTGTTGTAAAATTATGAGGATTTTAGATATTATGAATAACCATTCTAGTTTACCTTAAGGGCATATTTGCCTTTAGAAAGACGAAATTTTGATCCTTTTAAAAAATTTCAAAAAAAATTGGTTTTGCTCTCGGGGTTTTTTTTTTATTTATATTTATAAATACTTCAACAAATAAAAAAAAAAAAAAAATTGCCCGGATATGGCCAGAAAAAGAAACGTCTTTTTATACTCTGTACCGTAGGTGCATAGAGTATTATAAGTTTGTGCAAAAGTATGTAACATCCAGAAGGAAGCATCTCCGACCCCATAAAGTATATATATTCTTGATCAGCATCAACAGCCGAGTCGATATAGCCATGTCCGTCTGTCCGTCCGTCCGTCTGTCCGTCTGTCCGTCCGTCTGTCTGTCCGTATGAACGCACAGATCTCAGAGATGGTAAGAGATAGAGGTTTGACATGTATGGGACATATGCTTCTTATGTCTGCAGGCAGATCAAGTTTATTTTCAATTTTGGCCACGCCCCCACAATATGGAAAAAACGTCATATCTCCCACAGTTTTGAAGATAGATGGCTTGTTCCTTCTGGACATATTTAGTTATTAGGATAACTTTTCGATCCGCCAAAGGAATGAAGAAGATCGGATGAACGGTTTTCGAGTTATGATCAAAAGATAAATTTTCTTGGTACAGAGTATGTTATAGTCGGGCTTGACCGACTTTCTTTCTTGTTTAATAATGCAAAACCCTCCGATCTCCTTGTAAAACCCACAGCCGAAAATATTCAATTGATCTACGAATACCTACGCTCCCTAAACTTAACCATGAAAATGTAAACTGTCTGTTAGTAACCATAGAGTCGTAGGCCCTGGCAGCTAGTACTCTAATGTAATTAGATATTTTATTATATAGTTATCGATGTTCATGGCATCGATTTTTTGCCAACATTTTTAGGAAAACATCGATTAAAATCGATTTAAATCGATTTTTGGAATTTGTCTCAAATAAATACTTAGGGTATATATTTCATCATCTAGATGGCACTATCTGCCACATAAACTAGCAAATAACAATGTAGAAGCTATATAGATGAAAAATCGGCCCTTATAAGAATAAAAATATATATATGTATTTGAAACCATATAACCCAAATTTATTTTCCATTTAACATTTATAACTTAAAATATATCACTTCATGTAATACTCTTAATGATGAAATTCTTTTCACATTTGACTTGTGTAACAAATAATAACAGAATGAAATTACTCCTCCAGCCACTGGTTCCTATTAGTAAATAGGAGCATATCGATTTTATTTGGTTTTAAAGAGGCACGCCTGTCAGAGATTATGTTCAGGGTGACCATACTGTTTGACTAAACGAACGAGTAAACAGCTGACTCGGTGTGGTTTATTTCTTTTTTAATGCGATTGGCTGTTGCTGGTGATTGTTTTGCGTAAAAGTTGACTAAAATGCGATGCTCTGCCTTTTCGAATTGCCTTTCCATTGCGTGGAGTTGAAAATTCGTTTATTCTTAAACATTTTGTGTTGCAGCAAATAATAAAATAACCAAAGCAAGTGTGCGGCCAGCTGTTTGTATATCGATAGAAATATCGATAACTTCATCGGGGCTGAGCTCGCGGTTAAAGTTGACCGGTGGATGAGCAGCGTTTAAGTTTGTTCCTCCGGTTACGCAGCCTACATAATGAGACACTCAAATTCGGTTAAACTGCCTGTCAAGTTGACCTACCGGACTTTGAGAAATCGGGCCTAAATGAATCACATCCATTGTAGTTTTGTACAATTTTGTTCTTACCCTTAGACGCTGTGTTTCGCCGCTAAAAATAGTGATGGAACTTTTTCGATCTTAGTCGATTCTCAAAAAAAATATCGATGTTTCGCACACAGGCAAAAAATCGATACATCGATTCGAGAATTGATTTTTTTGCCAGCTCTATTATCTAATGTAATAAACAAAAATAAAAAAAAATAAAAATAAATTAAAAATCGAAAAGCAACAGGTTGATAGAGAGAGGGGTGTTGCTAATAACAAGGGTGCCTAAATCTTGGCACGATTACTCAAGTTCTAATGGGATGACTAACCTGAAATTTTGTGTGTGCCTTCCATATAAACTCAGCGAAATTCAATTAAAGGCACATGGATATTTTATGTTTTATGGGAAATTAGATGAGAAATGAAACAAATTTTTATTAAATAATAAAGTGAATAACGATATTAGTTCAACAAATGTCTTAATACTACAAATCAACAGGTTTTAGATTAACAAACAAATTCTTTTCTTTCTTTTTATACAGCGAAGTTCAATTAAAGGCATGTATTTAAATTATATGGCAAAAAAACAATATACATATTATTGTCGAAGAAAATGATGATTAATAGTGAGTCCAGCTCCCAGATTTTGAAATCACTTCAAAAATTCGTTTTTGCATTGAGTCTATGACCTTTTGAAACTCTGAAGTAGGAATTTTGGCCCATTCATTGACAACAGCAATTCGAATTTGCGATACACGTCGTGCCAAGTTTCCCCAAATGTTCTCTATAGGATTTAGATCTGGGGAACGTGCTGGCCACTTCATAACATCGATATGCTTCTCCTGAAACCAATTAACTCTGAGTCGTGATACATGTATGGCAGCGTTATCCTTCTGAAAAATGGTGTCTGAAGTAGGTTACTGATCTAAAAAGTTTATTAATACTTCATCCAACATGGTTATATACTTTTTCGAGTTCATACGAACATTCACTTTACATATGGGGATCCTTCCATAGTAACTAAAACCAGCCCATGTCATTAACGAACCTCCTCCAAAGTTCCGCTTAGTAGAAAAGGATTCGGGCTTCTTCAAATCGTGCCAGTAATAATTAAAACCAGCTGGACCGTCAAGGTTGAATTTTTCTCGTCTGAAAATATTACCTTTTCCATTGATCGGTCCATGACATGTGTTTTGCGGCAAACTCCAATCTTGCAACTTTATGCGATTCCTTTAAAGCTGGCTTAGACTTCATTTTCTTCCAAATTAGCCGATTACTTTCAGATAAAATTTGTTGTACACGACGCTTAGTAACGGGTAATTGTAAGTCAGCTCTTATTTGCGATCCAGTTCCATTTTTTGTAAGGATTTTACACGAGAAGAAATCTTTTGTTTATTATTATTTCATCGATTTCATTCTGCTTTAAATTGATTACATTGTCCACTGCAGATGGAGATCTTTTCAATTTAATGGCAATTTGCCTATTAGACATGCCAGTAAGCAAGGATTTTTAATGTTTCTTCAGATGATAATGTTTTTCCCTTTCCCATATCAATATTGTGGGAAATTTTCAATAGGATATAACTTGTATCTGTTTCAATTAAACACGTATACATAATCTAACTATCAAATTAAGAAAAAGTTGCGCCGTCTTCTTACTTGAGGACTTGAAACACACTGCCTTTAATAGAATTTCGCTATAAAAAGTTCACAAACTCTGAATAATGTGCATGCTTTAGCCTAAACTAAATGTTAATGCTCTCTTTAAGCTAAAAATAGAAATAGAGAGACCAATGTAAAAGGGAGAATAGGATTGGAAGATGCCTTCTGGTTCCAATACATTTTAAGGTGACTAAACCGACCTGCCTTTAAATGAATTTCGCTGAGCGTACATCCTTCTATGGCCCGAACTAGAATTATGTAAAAATTTGGATTTTTAGTATTTTAAAAGAATTCAAAACTTTGAAAAAAATGATTCCCGAACATGGGTTAACCCTGTAACATTTTGGATATAAATTTTTTATATTTTAAATAAATTATCCTAATAGGCCGAGGTTATTTAATTTCTCAAGATCTTTTTGCTGGTATCCACTTCAATATTTCATTTGATATTGAAAATAACGTAAATAACTTTGAACCCATACCATCAGCCCGCTCTGCTCAATATCCTGGCCTGGTCACTGGTCGGTCTCTCCTAATAACAGGACCTTTTAGTCACAATCTAGGGATCAAAGCTCAATAGCACTTCAAAATATCAAGGCGGCAAGCCTCAGAAATTCTGGAGAAGGTTTGGGCCGAGGTTTCGAACCGGTGGTTTCTCAGACCGGTTCACTTATCAAACCTAATCTAACCTTATTTTAGATCGTGAAGACTTTTTCGTTAAACAAAAATAAGACACATGTTTGATGAGAAAGACGCGTCCAGCTAAAGAAGCAATTATAAACATACAGACAGGTATAATTAAAAATGTTCTCTGGATTTTTAAATAGAAGCTAGAATGAGCTTTAATACGTAAATTTGTTTTGCCACAACTTGACTTATGCATTATACTTTTCAAAATCGTTCAATAGCGAGGTTGGATAGAGTTTTGAAATGATAATGCTCCGATTCAGTCAAAATTTTATAAATTTTCTCATAAGTTATTTCAAAAACTCACTAAAGTGATTCTTCTTATTTCAAAGCAGACGGGGTTGTCTGTTTCGGGATGTTTACAATTTAGAAGATCCGGTTTGATAGACCCAAAAAAGAAACACAAATGTGTTTCTCTCCTCTCACAATCAAACAAAAGCAGAGAGCATTGCTTAAAGTTGCTTCCATACCTATATTTCACTGTTCCCTAGGTTATACCAAATGCTTGCCGAAATAATGCATCAATTCGATATTGATGTCAGAAAAAATATCGAAATTTTCGATTTTTAAAAACGTAGTAATTTCTTTAGAATAATCAGGTCTATTAAGGTAATTAAGATAAGGTCAAAGACTTTTGAAATTCTGGAGAAGGTTCGGTTAAGGAGTTCTATGCCGTGGAAAGTAGTATGCATAGAAATATTAATTTCCGACCCTATAAACTATATATATTCTTGATCAGGGTGACGAGCCGGATCGGATGACTATATCTCATAGCTCCCATAGGAACAATCGGTCGGAAAACTAGTTTTAGTATGAAAAATTTATTTCTTTTCAATGGAAACGTCTCCAAACTTTGTAATCGTAGGTTTCCTATGTTATTTTATAATTCTACCAAGTTTTATTAAAATCGGACAACTATATGGTATAGCTGCCATACAAAAGATAGGTCTGAAAAACAGTCTGAGTTAGAAAAACTTTTTTGTTTTTAATGGTAGCATCCTGCAATTTTGTATTTGTTTGTTTCACATGCTTTCACATAAATTTACAAATTTTTGGCCAAATCGGATGACTATATCATATAGCTCCCATACGAACGATCGGTCAAAAAATGGGAAAAAGAGTATTATTTGAAAATATTTAAGCGACCACTTGCAAGGGTATAAAAACTTCGGCACAGACGAAGTTAGCTTAGCTTTCTCGTTTGGAATGAATGTTCGGATTGTTTTCGAATTATAACTGAACTATTTGGCAGCCTTAACAATTTTGATGCGGACCTGCGAACAATCCGGAGTCATTTTGATCGTTTTTGCTATCGGCCTTATACAATTTCAGAGAAAAAAGTCAAATATTTGACACCAAAATTAAATCAAACATGAAAGTATTAAGATAGCGAAGAAAAATGTAATTTACTTTTCATTCCATTGACTCTAAGGCAAAACATTTAGAATCGTATAACTTAATTGTTTTTTTTTGGAAACGGAAGCAGCTACAAACTCCGATTTCGCGGTATCTGATCGACATCGAAAACAGAAACAGGCCTGATAATGTGTGCAGCTTACAAAACCACACTTTAATAGTGTGAAGAAAAGTTAAATAACTAATTTCTTAACTCCCACCTAAACTTGGTATGGCTTCAATAACAATTTAAAACCAAAATGGCTTCACTTCAATTAAGCCTTGTAGCCCAACAACCTCATATCAACTGAGACCCCCAGGTTACCCATTCCGTTTAACCGCACTTGGCTTATATCAATACAAACCAAATTGATATGCTAATTTAGTTTAGCTTGTGATACATTTCCAGCGTTTTGGACTTGGACTTTATTGCGCAATGTCAAACATTTTCCATTCCATTCCATTTTTAAACTCAATTAGCACTCTTTTTTTTTGTTATCATTGGAGGCGAGTTTCCACTTTGTTTGCTTGCACAATATGTATGGACACGTTTTTTCATGCCAATACGCGTGCCGACTACCAATTCCAATCACGATTGACTTTTATGAATAAGCCCTCTGCTTACTCTACAAATTATGAAGACTTCCCGAAATCGTGGGGGATCTTTCATATTGCCAAGAAGTCACAGTTAAATACCATTTTTCCATGTACTTCTTGTTGACACTGTGTTCAAACGAAAATGCACTTTCTTATCTCCGTTCGGGCATTTTCCTCATTATCAGCTGCCAATGTGGCAGTACATCAACAAATTGCTTCCTCATTAGTAGCGTTTCGAATCAGAACAAACAGCGGCAATAATTAAAATTTATTCAATTTAAACCAGATAACTTATATAACCTGCGCTTATCGCCAACATCTTTCGTTTCGTAAAAAAAAAATGCTTTAAAGATCTTTGCCTTTGGCAATCAAAGTAGCAGCTTTCGAGGTTTCTTAGTAAAAACTGAATTTTGATAATCTCAAAATAATTTTGAAGCTTATCTTGAGCTGGCCTTAAAATAAAATCTGTTAAACGTGTCGATTCCTTAAATTAATAGAGATAATAAGATCGTACAGTCATGCTCTTAAAGCATGAGAGAAGAAAGGCCTCGACCTATGAAATCACAAAATATAAAGTATCTTGAAGTCGGGACTCTCGACATCACCGCTAACTTGTTGAAATAAAGTTATAGCAACAGAGACAAGTTTTTGTCAATTTGTTGGCTTAAAGTCCCTTGTCTTACAGAACCCGCCACATTCTGAGCTGTTAAAACCAATATTTGTTTATTTATTTTCCATAAACTTGCCTGGATATACTTATTCTGACATTGAATGAAGAAAATAACTGATCAACATGTCATGTTTTTCTTTGTCTCTCAGTCTATAAGTCTTAATGCAATCGAGAGAAATCTTCTGCAAGCTGTTTTTAAACACTGAAGAAAAAATAAGGAATCTTTAGGAATCTTTTTAATATTGATCACTTAAAGTCTTAAGGCTTCTTATAACTTATCAATGCCTCATCAATTTTGAATATCTCCTACAATTTGTAAGCTATCGAACTCAGATTTTGCAGTATAGTGCATGAGGCCAATATGTACAATCTCACAAATGTTCATAAAGATCGGATAATAAATGGCAGAGTTAAAAAAACGTTGCATACTTATCTGAGCCGCATGAGGTTATTTAACCCTAATTGCCTTGAGTGTAACGGGTATTTCGAAGTCGGGCAGGGCCGACTTTAACTTACGCTCTCGTTTTAAATAACAAAAATGGTACAAATGCTAGGACAGTTGTAAATCAGTAGGGGGCACAATAGACCAGGATTGGTTGCGGTGCACTTCTTCCCCAACAACAAACCGGACGGCAGTGGCGTACGCAGGCTTTAGAGAAAGCTTGGCATAGTCGGCGGAAACATCCTTGAACTGCTGGCGCTTTTTCTTTAGGTTAATGTGTCTGCACTTGCGCTGCAGGTTCACGACAGTGATCCGATTTTGGGGGCCTTGAAGGTGGCCTTTTTCTTATCCTTGGCCGGCAGGGGGGCGCCTACTTTATGTTTCGAATCAAGATATTTAGATCAAATGATAAACTGTCCACTGACAAAGCATTCATTGACTATTTACTTAGACTTACAATAATTCGGAAAGACTCAGTCAATCAAATAATAAACTTGCAAAGCATTGACTGCTGATCTGCCTTCATGTTTTTCAAATTTTGACTTTGCTTTGACACTAACTTCTGATAGCAGCAGTTTTAGTGCAAGTCAATAAAACTAAAACTTGTCTAAGTTTTTAAACACTGGAAAAAAGAATCTTTTTTGAAACTATACTGAAAACAACAGCTGATTTAATCAATGTCAACGGTTGTTTTTTAGCATTATTATTATCAAAAAATTCTCCGCATCATAATAGAATAACTTTTATGACTCGTTCACTCGGATGTCTTCATGCTGGCGTCGATTGCTCGCCTGATTTGGTGTTTATGCAGTTCTCAATCTGGTCTGCCGCTCCACTTGTTCATCGCGTCGCTCCCAGCTCTTTGATAGGCCATGTAAATAACAACTTGTTAGCGTCGATTGCTCGCCTGCTCTGACGTTTCTTAATATGGTCTGCCGCTTCACCTGATCATTGCGCCGCGCTTGCGATTGTTCCTTAGTCTGCGATTCGATGTGCTCTGCAAATTACTGCCGTCGATTGACCGCCTGCTCTGACAGTTCAGCAGATCTTTCATAAGCTTGACGGTTTACCTGTTGCATTCTCCTTAAAAGTTTTTTGACTTCTTACTACACTCACTTTTACTTTTTTTTTTGAGATATGAGACGGTTAGACTTTTGTGGTTCAAGAAAATTTAGAAAATCAGAGGTTTATTTATTTCTAGCTGTTAAAGTTAAAGCGATTCCATTCAATCTATGAACCTGCATTTTTTTAAGTATCCCGGTTTTTGGACCATTGAAAGCAGGTATGCTGAACTTTGCAAAATTTAATCCAAATAAGTTAGAATAATTTCTGCCCTATAGCTTAAGAAACAGACGAACTTTCACATTTATAATGTTATTAAGATATATTCGACAAAATTGTATCTCGTGAGAGAGAGTTGAACACGGTTCTGTACGAAATTACCACTTTTCTAATGATTTGGCAACCTTTTAAACATCGATAAAAGACTATCGATAGATAAATGTCTGTCGAACTGGCATCCAGAGGTGTTTAGAAAATTAATTAACATTGCAGACAAATGTTTTAAGATACCAAAATATCTCAAATTGTACAAAAAACGGTCATTTAATTTCATTATGTTAAAAGCTTTTATTTTTAAGTGCCAAGTTTACAATTGTCTTTTCATTTCAATACCAAAAAGGTAAAACATTTGAGCGATTCTCGTTTGGTTTCGACATCCGCTTTACTCGGCGCCGGTCTACAGTTGTTGATATTGCCTCTAGTCGAGGGCTTTGCGGTGCTTCGGGGTGAGGGCTTGGTACCCTTTTTTTACTTGAGTCAATTTCACTTTGCAAAAACATTTTTGTGGAAGTGAAGATTATGTGAACATTATGCACATACCAGGGATTTTCATCAGCAAAAGTCTGCTTCGAGACTCCAAGATGTTATGCATATTCCTTTTGTATCGAAAGTTCAGGGAATAAACATTAGAGGACTACATAGATCGCTATTTCATGTAGACATCGTTACAGAGTTTATTTAACAGGGATATTAGTGTTTTTTTTTGTACCTTAGGGATATACTTCCCTTATAAATACCAAAGTAATTTGGTTTCGCAGCACCAACGAAAGCCTTCATAGGTAAACCGTCTAGGTTATTTTTACAAACATTTCATCAAGCCCCTCGATTCATTTATTCAGAAAAAAGACCCAGAGCTTTGTACTTGAACTATGTGCAAACGCTATCAATACTTGATTCAAGTACAAAGCTATTAGATCAAGTACGAATTTTCCATTAAACTGTTTCGGGCCGGCTTAAACTGCCGGTTTACTGATTCGAGATATATTAAGTACATTTCGAATTAATTTTAATCTTTTGGTCTTACTCTTAAGCTGTATTGGTCTTGATTTAAGCCCGATAAATCCGATAAAAACTAGATATTTCTAATTAAAACCCAAAAACGGGTTAAAAAGAAAATAAGGTTACTTCAATAGACACAATGTTCTAAAGCTATTTCCAATTTGCAAGGCATAAAGATTAAAGAAGGAAAGAAAGAATTTTTGGTACCAAAAATGGTTGAAAATATATACAAGGGTCATGAATTAACCAAAGAAAAAGGTAGAGAATTACTGTAGGTCAGAAATTTTCCATCACTCCAAAACAAATGTGTTAAAAGCAGTTGGGAATTTTAAGCATACTTTGAATTTAGCGTTGCCCACTTTTTTGAGCTAGTACTATAAGTATATTTTGTACTCAATCTAACATATTGTGTACTTGAACTAAGAACTCGCTTGTCTTGAATAGTTCATTTCACTGTAAATTCAAAATGTTCTAGATTCAAGAAAGTTTGTTCTCATTTTAGAAATATTAAGAGTCGTTTTTCGGCTTTAAAATGTTTCGTGCTCAATTTAAGTACACCCAAAAACGAATCATACTTGAAATTTTAAGTACAAAACGGTTTAAAGTCTATCCAGTTCAGCTACTTTTCTAAGTGTACTGATTTGGTAAACAATAGTATTAAAGCCTGTCTGGGAATCAAAATCGAGCTAGACCTGGCTTTCTTCTGTGCATAGCTTCGTTGTTGTTTGTCTGATCTTATGGGTTTTTTAGAATAGTCAATATACTGAAAGTTCTAAATCAACTCCAAAGAAGGAAGAAAAAAGTTGCCTTAAAATTACCTCTTGGCTTTCAAACGAGCCTCCAATTGATATACAAATTATATGACTTTGGTTTAACCAAAATACGCCTCACACTTAACCAACCAAACAAGTTCTTCATAACTCAGAATATGTACAAAAATAAACCTGTTGAATAAGCCAAGTTGCTTAAAAATAGAAATCTAAATAATATGTTTACAGCACTTTAGCTAACCAGTTGGGTTTCCAAATATTTCTGGTGCTCTCCTCACATCATAGTAAGTGGTCATCTCATTTCATTCAACCGGTTGTGTTAATACTGAGAAGCGCGTGCCTAACATAGTTTTGTTTCTATTCATTCAAACATAACCAAAATCTAAGGTCACTTGCAAATTCAAAGTCAATCCCGCATCACTTAGACCAATTCACACCAACAAAGGCTGCAGCAAGACCAGCAACTAAGGGTGAATGCGATGAGAATTGGAGGGGCAACTCTAATTCTAATTAAACATACATTAACTAATAAATTCAAACAGTCATCCACAGCGATTGTCATTTAGCCGGTTTTTGTTTTTGTTTCTAATATCATCTGCCAAATCCGGTTTTAGTATACACAACAATAACAACCAGTGATGCCTTTTACTCCAAAAGCCTCGCTTTGCTTCTTTTGTTTTACTTAAATGCTCAATTAGCTGCGACAGATCTGCTCCTCTCCTGATCACTGACGCCACCAATTCGCTAAATGCTCTTCTATAGATTGGGTATGGGCATTGTACTTGTACGTTCAATTAGTTTCAATGAATATTTACGCCTAAAGTTGAGGGCAATTGAGAGAAGGAGCAGTGGATCTGCTTTGTATGTGCAGTCTGAAAATATGGTTGATCATCAGAATGGTAAATGCATTTATTTTTGGTAAAGCGCTTAAACATCTGTTAATGTTGCAATTATAATTTAACAGCCTTTGGTCTGGGCTGTAGGAGCTGACAGGTGGGCGAGCCGCCAATGGAATTAGCATATTGTTTTGGTTTACATTCTTTTAAATTGGTTCCCTCTGACATGAGACACTGACAAGGTGTGGTTCAGTTGGTTGAAATGAGAGTTGTTTTTTCCGTTTCACCTGTATTCATAATTTACAACCAAGTAAAGATAATAATTTTAAGTTCAAGTTGTTGTGAACATTCTTCATTCTTCATATAACTTTAAAAATAGAAATGAGACGATTATATTTTTACCACCGTAACAAAATCTTATCTTAAAATAGTTCCTTATTAAAGCATTTTCCAAAAGTTGAGATTGAATACAATATATATTTGGATAGATATTTTAGGTTATCTATCCAACCAATGCCAAATACACAAACAATTTCAACGTTTTGGTTTCCTCTTCTTTATATTTCCTATAACAAAAACTCCATTGTGTATCGCAGTGATCTGCAAATCAAATTATACGATTGTCTGACAAAAGATTTGGTTAAGCTGTATTTTCTCTTGTCGATATCGCATATGCGATGTTTGAAAATTACCCCACTGTACTGTGAGTTGGCTGTCAAAAAACTCATAAGAGAACACAAAATAGCCCGCTTCTCCTGCAATTTTTTAAATGACTCTTGTCTCATTTAAGAAACTTCTCTTTCTATCTTTCTTGAACCAGGCTTCAAGCCAAAATCTAAAGTTTATTAAGCAAATAAATCGATCTGAACACTTTGCAGAACTTTAGATGTTGGCCGCCTTCATATTTTATTGTGTTATGGAGCTTTGATCTCTAGATTTTGATCTCAGAAAAAAAAAATTTAAAATATTATTCTAAAGAAAATATCAAACCGATATTTTTTATGCAGCAAAATATAAAAAATATAGTTTCGAAAGAAATATCGATACATGTATTTTTTCAAAATAATAGGCAGAGATGCAAACCAGTTTTGAACCGCACCGAACCGCTTATTCCAGCTGGTGAACCGAGGCGCAAGCCGAACCGGCTTTTCAGAAATGCCGAACCGAACCGAAAACCACAATGAAAAACTGTTCGGTACGTTTCAGTTCTCAGTTTCAAGATATAATACTTATTAATTTGGGAATTCGAATCGTTTGCCTAAGGTCAATTTTATCCTACAATTCGTTCCACCCTCTACATCCTTAGCGATGGCGAATCGATAGAACCTTTTTTTCCTAGTAATTCTTCTAAAATTGTCCGCCGATCTGCATTCTTTTCTTGAAAGTTGACGACTGATTTGCCGTCCTCTAGTGGACAAAATTTTTTCTAAATTTTCTGTAGCCCTTCTTCACCTTAATAGACTGCAGAGTTTTTCTCATATAATATAATAAGTAGGGTGTGAAAGTTGCATGGTACATATTCTTTTTTTTGTCGATATTCTCTGATCTCGAAATGCATTCCTCTAGGAATCCTGCCAGTTCGACATCATACATTTTGGACATTCGTCTAAAGATTTTATAGATTTTATATATAGTAGTCGGAAGTTGGCCACAAGAGAGTCCTGTGAAAATTGGCTCTCCGAGTTTTTTGACAATAGGGAAGCGAGCTTCTATAAGAGGGGCATTATGAAGTTGGCATCTCGTTGGGAACTCGTCATCGAACAAAACGGCGCATATTTGACTTAAATCGCATTATTATAACCAATTTTATGAACAATTGAAAATTCAATAAAAATACCGCTTTTATATCATAATATTTCATAACGAACCGGACGAGTTGGTTTGCTCCAAAAACCACTTAATGAATTTAAGAAACTGTGTGAAGACTGAGCCGCATTCCTGTTTTCCACCCCATTTCCGACTGAAGGAAGTAGATTTTCTAAATTTGAAAGTAATTTTGTTTGTTTGAAAATAAGTTCAGAGTAGAGATTTTCGGGCGTGAGGCGATTGAATTTAAAGTTAAGGGTCGAGATCGTGAAGGGATTAATGCAAATATCCCAGCATTATTAAGCACATCAATGAAAACAATTTATCGAACTAATCGAATGGTCACACTTACATACGAAAGCGAAAGAACGGGCACACTTACAAAATAAATTTTGAAAAGTTTTGATTCTAACAGTTCGTTGCTTTATAAATAAACTGAAACATTTTTCTATTTTTTTCTATAAAAAACCTGTCTTCAGTTCTTTATATTTGTAAATAAATAATTAAGGTCAGATCGGGTTGGGATCCCGACGGGAATAAATTCAAAATTCGGGCTCCGCAAGGGGACGGTAAGGGATAGCTCGGTCCGGGACCGGGACAGGACGGAATCAAAACTTGACCTCATCGCTCACCCAGTTTTTACCCAGTGAAGTGGATTTTCCGGAAGATACAAGCCATTTTTATACTCTGTACCGTAGGTACATAGAGTATTATAAGTTTGTGCAAAAGTATGTAACATCCAGAAGGAAGCATCTCCGACCCCATAAAGTATATATATTCTTGATCAGCATCAACAGCCGAGTCGATATAGCCATGTCCGTCTGTCCGTCTGTCTGTCTGTCCGTATGAACGCACAGATCTCAGAGATGGTAAGAGATAGAGGTTTGACGTGTATGGGACATATGCTTCTTATGTCTGCAGGCAGATCAAGTTTATTTTCAATTTTGGCCACGCCCCCTCCCGCCCCCGCAATTTAGAAAAAACGTCATATCTCCCACAGTTTTGAAGATAGATGGCTTGTTCCTTCTGGACATATTTAGTTATTAGGATAACTTATCGATCCGCCAAAGGAATGAAGAAGATCGGATGAACGGTTTTCGAGTTATGATCAAAAGACAAAATTTCTTGGTACAGAGTATGTTATAGTCGGGCTTGACCGACTTTCTTTCTTGTTTACATGTGTATCTTTGAAAATAAGCTTAAAAAATCAATTTCCACCCCGGAAGCTGAATTTTTTGGAGAATTAGAATGCTGCTGAAAGTTGAATTTTTGATAAAGTTTTTCAAAGAATAATCAAAATAGTGTAATACAACTGACTTAATACTTAATACTTATTCATATTTCGAACTCTGGGAACGTTTGGTTTGCTCATACAACCTTGTTCACTCAGGGAGCTAAATTTACGGTAGATTGAAAGATAAGTTTGAACCTGATACGATGATAATTAACAAAAGTTTCATTTAATACAGTTTTCTGCGAATTTTCATACACTAGAAGCTAAAGATCTTGTAAACAACAACAACCATCAATAGAAAGTGTTGAGGAAATACAGGCAATTGGCGGTTGCTTCCCGGCCTATGTCTGGATTTGGTCACTTCTTATCTCTCGTTAAATATACTCACAAATCAATTTGGATTTGTATCTACCATCAATATGCCGTGAATATAACCATTTGATAAGGCAAAACTCTCAGAGCCCCTCGGGTTCAATTAGAGCAATCAAAGCAGCTGAATCCAAAACCAGACTTGTTCCTCTTTGTGTTGAGTTGGAACCGCTTTATGACATTGTATAGCCTGGACTATTAATAACATTCCAATCGGGCAGAAAGTTGTTTTATTTGCAAATGGATTAGAATGCAGTTGGGTGTTATAAGTTTGGTTAGCTGTAAACTGGCGTCCAATATATAGTTTGACTCCGCATAGTCGTACTCTTTGCCCACAGTCACGTCTTCACTGCGAACGCAGCTCTCATCTACATAGACGAGTTATCAGCTGGTTGAGCCATGTTTGTTGGCAGCAACGAGCGAAGCTTCGACAACAACGTTGTTTTTTTTTTAGTTTTCGCAACACATTCAAGCCGCACAGTCGTCGATGTCGTCGTCGTCGTGGTCGCCTGCCTTCTCTCTGTGTCAAAAATGTGACTTTTGTTATTGCTTGAAATTTTATTTTTGAAACTTGTAAACAACCAAAAAGAAAAACAATAATAAACACCGGGAGAGCGTGTACAAAATTAGCAAAAACAAAAAAGAAAAGAAACCAAGAGCCAAAATGAGCGCCAAAGCAATGAAACTAAACAAAATAGCCAAATATATTAAGAAAAAGGTAAATAGCAACAAAACCGAACACATTCTGCCCAGTGAAGATTCGCCAGTGGCGGGTGAAAGTTTTATACATTTCGAAATTGTTTAAAAAAAAAAGACTTTTGTAAGCTGTGTGCGTTGTGTGTTGAAAATCATAAAAACCGTATTCAATGCCTGGGCCATTAAGTGTCCATAAATTGATCGACAATTGTCTGGTATTCATCAATGCAATATGCGATAAGGTCGCCACCCTCGCCGCATGCAAATCTGTTGACTGTTTTCGCCATGTCCCATCCACAGCCACATCAGCAGCAAGTAAATGTAATTAAAAATCACAATTTGGAACAGATGTGGCATTAATGATCTCCTTATAAATGTTTTAAATTGAGCAATTATTATTACCTTTTTTTTTTATGAAACTTGTTCGTGGTTATGTGTAGTTGAGTTATTCATCAACCTGTTGCGTTTCGTGGAAACAAAGTAAGATTTAAGGGCCTTTTTGTGGTGCTTAGAATGCTTTGTGATTGCCCTTCAGGCGGTAAAGAAACAGAAGTCAATGAAAGTGGCATTCGTGGTGTTGGCAAAGGTCAACATTATCTATCTGCTGGATGCTTTCCCCCGACGAAAGAAACTTCTAGTTCATCTTCATTGAAGAAATTTGAAGAGTTAAAATGCCTGAAAATGTTCCCTTCCTGGACTCACTTGTCTCATGTCTGGAAAGCAGAAAACTTTCTACATCACATTTCTACCACAAAAATGAAATTTCCAAAATTTATTTGTGTCTGTTTGTTCAAGTGTTTACCTGTACCCCAGAACCCACTTATCTGAAGAGCTTCTTTGGCTATCAATCACTTTGTTCTCTTGTTTTTTATTTTTATCTCGTACTTTTGATCATTTGAAATTCATTTTAATTTGGAAAAAAACCTTAACTAGTTCAATGGGTAATCAATACCTTGTGCTAATCTGCATAAGCTCATAATTTATTCCATTCTAGAACTGAAAGAACTAGCCACTTGTTTGGTTCAAAATATGCAAATGATTGGTCTGGTTCGCTTGTTAACAGACCAGTTGGTTGGCCCTACGAAAGAACATCAAACTGGTGAAAAAACTGAGCTCATGGGAAAACCATAACTTTAAATTTGTTTCAATCAATCGAAAATAAAGCCCGACACCCTTTTTCTAGATGCTATTTTCCAAAATGTGAATTTTATTGTAAATTATCGTTCAGTTTTGTATTGAAATTGCCAATTTCTAGAAATTTTATTGAGATAGGTAAAAGTGAAATTTATGAAATTTAAATAATTTTGCATATTTTAATAGATTAAGCATTCGAATTTCGGCAACATGTCTCAAAATATTGTTGGTCACTTGCATTTTATTCGACGGACTCTTGATTTTACTCGTTACTTGTAGAGTATACTAAAGTCAGCCAGAAGAAAGCATCTCCGACCCTATGAAGTATATATATTCTTGATCATCATCAACAGCTTAGTTGATACAGCCATGTCCGTCTATCTGAATGAACACCTAGACCTCAGAGACTAGAAGACCCAGAGCAACCATATTGCAAATCAAGTTTTTTATAAATCCACAAGTTTTAACGTTTTCACCATTGTGTATGTGCCCATTGTCTATAATCTCTCAAACTTTAATAAAAATCGGAAAATAAATGGCCAAGTTATAAGGCTTAATTAAAAATTTGCATACTTTTCTGGGCAGTATGTGCTAATTTTTAACATAATGATGATATGCTTACATTAATGTTAATGTTCTGTTAATAAACATAAGGAAAGGCTATTGTATATTAATTTCACTGAGTTTCGGGTATTCCGAAGTTCATAAAAAGATGATAGAAACACACAATTTCTGTTCTGTTCTTGATAAAAATCATTTAATTGGGCTCAAATAGATTTGTTTACATCAAATTTTTAATTTGATATATCGGAAATGATCGCCTACGGCGTATTGAGCCCGTGTTGCAGCATTCTGCATGGTTTCCGGACGGACTGACAGCTATTTCCTGGTGAATATTGCTTTTTAGATCTTCCAGCTTCCTTGCCTTGTTGATGTTAACCTTTGATTTCAAATAAGGGGTGATTTTGTTTACAGCTTTCGGACTCGATTAAAACAAAAATATTCATAAAATTCAGAAAATGTCTAAAATTTGTATTTGAGTCGATAGAACGATCCATATCATTTAATGGTTCAAGATGATTCTATCATCAAATGGTTTTGAGGCATACTCCACCAACATTTCGGAGGGTATGTTGTGATTAAATTCTACATTATGGGCTTCCAGTGCGCCAACTGCTGCGGGCTTGACGTTATAGACATGGGCCTTAACAAAGTCCCTCAAAATAAAGTCTAAAGTCGTCTTATTGCACCATCTAGCCGGCCTATTGACCTGCCCCGAAAGTGAAATATACTGTTCACCGAACTCGCCTCTCAATTGGGCCATTGTTTCGCGTGATGTGTGCCGTCTTGTTGAAACCACATATCAGCCTCGTCCAGCTCTTCCATTTTGGGAAAAAAATCTTTAAAAAAGTTTCAATGATGCCACCGCCCCATAATCCACAGCAAACAGTGCATTTTCTGGATACTTGGGCAGTTCTTGCAATGCTTCGGGCTGTTCCCCTATGAATTCAACCAGAAATGAGCTTTGTCGCTGAACGCAATTTTTCGATAAAAAAGTGGATCTTCTTCCGAACTTTGCCAGCAGGTCAATTCTTGCATCAGCTGTATTTTAAAAGGTTTTATGCCCAAATGCTTCTACCAAATGTTCCACGTAGTGGAGGCGCACGGTCATTAACAACACTGGCGAATACAGCTGCTATATTTTAATCTTTCCGCATTCTACGTATGCGTGTTTGTTGGTTTAATGTCCCATAATGTAAATTTGGTGATCAAATTTAGTCACAAGATTCCGAATAGCCGCCTCAGAAGGTCAGAAGTTAACTTTTTTTAACCGAGCATGAGTTATATGTATTAATGAAATTCATTAGTCTGCCAGAGTAGTTCATTTGTAAGTCGATTCATGGTTAATCTACAGACCAAACTGAACATGTTTGACAGTAACAAATGACACGAAAACAGCTGAGTTGACAAAAACAGTGTTGCTAAAATGAAAGTTTGCTAAAAAATCACCATTTATGTTCCAAAAATATAGGCTTTGGGATACCGGTACGTCAAAAAATGAATCCGCTGCCGGTTCTAATGCTGAGTTGTTCTTTGGTTCCGGTTTAATTTCTTCAATACAATTGTTTTGACATTGAAATTCAAGAAAACGAATAGTGAATTTCATAAAGAAGATGATGATTCAAGGGCAAATCTTGGATAATTTTGTTCTCAGATTGTTATTTTCTAAAATTATGTAGAATTTGTTTGTTCCAGCAGCTTATTTTGTTTCAAATTTTAAGAAACAGAGATGGGCTTGTTTTTTTCCCTGTGCACCAATTTGACATTTCTTTCACCTTTAACATCATCAGCGGACCGGGCCCTCTTTAATTATCTTGTTTAAAATGAAATTTGACTGTAATTAAATTTCTATAGACTTTAAAACAAATCGTAAACAACACAACAAATGAATTCACTTTTTGTGTTTAACAAACAAATGAAATTCAATGCGAAAAACCTGTGCAGGAGGGAGGGGGGCACTGAAAAAGGCAACCAATTGTGAAGAGCAACTTATGTGTGTGTGTGTGTGTGTAGCACTAGATATAGATGTTTGTTTATTTAACTTGGCTTGAATTTCAAATGGTTGACTGGCATTATGTAGGTATAATATATTTATATATTATGTTAGCTTCAATCTTGGGAAGGTGTGTCAGGCAGGTGACGGAATTTGCTTTATTCAGAAGCGCCACCTGGCGTTGCGAATAAATATAGATGCGCCACTGCAACATATTAAAGTCATTCATCTTTCTCTAGACTTTATGAGGATTCCTTTTTAGCTCACTTGAATTGTATTGAATTACCACACAACTAGCGGCAATTGTCGGCTTATTATAAACATGTTTTTGGTAATACAATACCCGGCTGGTTACCTGTTTTTGGTTATAAAAGAGCGTCAGCCTCACAAAAATAAAGCAAACAATTTATCATACAATTTCATCATTTGGGTCGCTAGTCTATAATTTCATTGAATTAGGTAGCAGAGTAAAGAGGTCAACTAACTGTTAGAATTTTCGACAAAATATGCAATTGTCGCGCACCTTTTGGGAGCCATTTTTGAACCGGTTTCCGTCTCGGTGCTGTTGGTAAATACCGTGTTACTTGCTGTTGCTGTTTTCTTTGTCACGCCCACAAATTGATTTAGCTCTGGTGGTAGTCGTCATCGACACTTTGATAAGAAAAAAACAAACTAAACTGCAAGTTTATTTTGCTCTTGCAAAATGCTTAAATAAAACCCACAAAAACAAAGCCTTGGCCCAATGCAATCAGCCCCAAAATAACAAATTAAAATTTTTGGCACGATCGCCAAAACAAAAACAAATACCCTGCGAAAAGTGCGCCAAAACTGCCTGCCCAATAATCAATTTGCACTTTCCTCCAATCATTTGCGGCAATAATAACACAAATTACGTATACGTAAGTCTGTCAGAATGTTTAGCCACATTTGAGGCCAGCAACACAACAAACCTGTAGCCAAACAACAGTTGAAGCAAAGAGCATTCAAAGCTTAGGCTAAGAGAGCTAGCTGAGAGAGTAGTCCATGCTCTCTCTCTCTCGCAACTTCTTTTTGGGGCCGCTATTCTTTGGTTTGTTTCGTCATGTCCCTCAGTCAGCATTCAGTCAGTCAATGGAGCAACTTGTTTTAAAAATAGTTGCAGAGCAGGAAAAGCTAAAAAATACAAAATATTAGGCCAAAGTGTAAACAACATTAGCATATTGCTGTGTAACTGCATAAAAATAACAGAATTTGATGTGCTCGTATATTATTGGAAAAATGCAAAAGCAGAGAGCGTGATAAAAACTGTGGCAACAACAGAACAGAAGAAAAAAAAAAAGCTAAGTCTCGTGGGTCACAAGACCCCCACTAAAAGCAGCAGCAGCGCCAGCAGCTGTGCGAGAGAGAGAGAGAGCGAGCGAAAGCCCGCCCACCATGCTCCCAGCTAAAGCTTTACTACACTGCTGGCCATAAAAGTTATCTAGTTGATTGTGAGAAGCTTTGGGGCTGTTTCTTTTGTTTTGTTTACCAACTGTAATTGTTTGTGTTGTTGTTGCTGCTGCTAGCAACATGTGGTTTGTTATTGGACTTTTTGCCATTGTTGCTGCCTGCGGTGTGGCTGGACGCAAATGGGGCAGATATTTGTATTTACACTATGGCCGGCATTTGTTGCCACGGTCAATGCTAACGGTAAAGAATCGTGCACCCACACCTCCTCTGTCACCCACCAAAGATGATCAGAGTTTGGAGGCGTTGCTCGATGAGAGCGGCGAAATGCATGAAACGGTGAGTTATGATGAGAGTGAAATTAAGCAAAAATAGCAAAGAGAGAATTTGAATTTTGGAAGGTTTATCAGTTTTTATCTTAGACTTCGATTGAAACATAAATATTTAGTTAAACTTGTATTTAGTTTTATATGCAAGTACTTGTTTTGACTTTAATTACTTGTAATTGTTATAAAATAAGCAGAGCATCTCTATCTCTTGGCTTGTGAGCTTCTAATTTTCACCAAATACTCTGATGGGGGAAATATAGACAGTTATAGTTTGAAACAGTATATAACAGGGCTGGCCAAATGGAAACCAATACAAACTTTGCAATTCATACAGACTGGAGTCGAGCGCATGCCGAATCTTGGCAGAAGAGAGCAAACAGCGTTCTGTTTGCATTCAGTCGCAGGCCAGCGGTCGATGCTAGCAGGTCAGAGCTAGCTTGCTCTCACCTTATGGCCTGGCTCTTCTTTACAAGCCGTGCCATAATGTAATGTGCTTGTATTGGTGAGCATAATTCACTTTATTTTCGGTGCTCATCGACTTACATCGGCGAGCGTTAACTGACTAATAGCCGGTAGATCTATAATTCGTGCTATGTGGGAATTGGGAATGAATTGTTAAGATTCACAAACGAAAACTTGAAAACCAAGGTTATGTTTTAAGCCTTCTTAAAGTTAGGTTATTACTTATGAGCGTATTGCATTTAGTTATTTGATGCGTCAAAGCCGCCTACAACCTTCTCAGTCTGATCCAAATTTCTAAAATCGATAATACCCAGAATTAAAAGATTAAAATAGCAATTTCTTTTTTGAAGCTGCACCTTTTAAACAGACTAAAATAAATGAAAACAGTTCAGTTCGGGTTTTAAAAATCCTTAAGCCGAGCCTCTTATAACATATTCTGCTAAAACCAAACCGAATTCATTCTTACTGGAAAAAGGCTCGGCTTCAAAATAAGTTGATTGTTAATATAAAATTATTATTAAAAATATTATTATAAATAATTCAAGGAATTTGTTTTAAGTAATGCAATAAACCTGCTTCCTCTTAAAACAGTTGCACGATCTACCTCTTTTATGGTGTTATGTGTTTCTGCCTAAGATAATGCAAATGTATAATATGATCTCGAGTCAGCTTCAACTGCAGGTTATAAAGCTCGTAAAAACAGTCACAAATGATTTTAAAAAATATATAAATATTCAAAAATCGTCTAAATAGATTCTTTTAAAGCAGCGGTGGACCCTAGAATCAAACAGAAGGGCAGCAATTATTGCGAAATAAATTTTTGTGCACGCATTTTGTTATTATCATAGCTAAGCATTCCTTTTTTAGTCAGAATATCGATGCAGACCATCCGTTGCCCACCGCTGCTTTAAAGAAAATAAATACATCAGCTTGAGCAAACTACTAGAAACCCTGGTAATTGTCAAGCATTAAAGAATTGTATTTAGATAAACTTTATACTACACACCAGAGCCGAAACCAAACCAGTATTCCCAGCAAACAGTCCACAAACCGACACTTAAACTATACAATGGGTTCTAACTCCCGGGCCACACGTTTCAGGAACTTACAAAGTTTACATACCAGCCTCAATCGGTTGGCATTTTCATATAATAATACAGTACAGAAAAACTTGTCTTAGTTATGAGTAATGGGATATCTAATAAATCAGTTTTCTATGCCAAATAACTTCCCATTCAGACCAACCAATTTACATAAAGAAACGTTTAAAATGTAATAATATATTACTTAGTCTTGTAAGGCCAAAGGCTTATAACTTCTAAGGGTACAAGTAGTTTAAAATTGAAACATCAATCAAGGCAAATTAGAGTTTCATTAGTATAAATAGTAAATTGTTAACGCACACGTTTTAACTATTACAATTGAAGCTTGACTTGGCAAGTTTTCTACAAGTTACAAGTTAATTGCCTTGGTCTTTATACACCAACCAACATGGAACTCAAAAGTGTCGAGGGTCAACGATCCTCCACCTCAATACTAGCTTAGATGGCGTGAGACGACGAGACATTGCACCCAATAATTACTTTGACACCCCATATAATGTGTACATTTAACCTAGCCTCTCTCTAGACAACTTAACTAACTAAATATTTGCATATAAGGGAGAGGAAATGGCTATGTGACATTTGTATGAAGAAAATTGCGCACCTTTGAAAAGCAAAATTTGTGAATTTCACGCCCTCTTAATGCATTCAAGCAACACGGAAAACAAAAACAAATAAATTCTGTGGTGTTGTTTCTGCCGCTGATAAGCAAAACCAACTAAATAATTAAGTAAGTAAGTAAGTAGGTAGACGACGCTACACATTTTGCCTGTTCAGCAATATTTGCAGTGAAAATTTACAGCCCTAGAAGTGGTGTGTGATACCACAAAGGTATAAAAAAAGAAATACAGGAAATTCCCCGAAAGAATATAGCCACAAAAATGTATTTTTAGCAACAAGTTGGACTATTCGGTATACCGTATACACTCCTTTACCTAAAAAAAGGTCGTCAACTTTAAAGCTTAACCTTTTTTTTTTTGCTGCTGTTTTGTTTATAAAGAGCAACAAAACACACACAACACAGATTTGTTTTACTTTGGGGCTTCTTTCTTCAGAGTAAGTGAGAGCGCTGCAAACCAGCCAGAGCTTACTCTCGGTACTCAATTCTGGTTTTATTTTTAGCCGATTGTTGTTTGGGCCGGTTCTTTGGATTTTTTTTTTGACTTCTGGCTGCTTTTTGGCACAGTCGCTGCATTTGAAAACCAGTTGATTTAGAACCGTTGCGGAACATGTTTGCAGCCGCAGTGCCGCAAACCAAGGTACACATACTCGAGTGCGTCTAGTGTCAAGCATCATCATCATCATCATCATCACCATCATCATCAAGGGCAATTATCACTCACCTTCAATAGTTTCGATGGCCCCAGAGTCCGAAAATTGTTTATGCCAATCAATGGTTCAAAAATTAATGCAAAAGAAATTGTAATCTTATCAAGTATTTATGAATGTTTATTGTTTTTTTTTTGTTTTTTGTTGTGGTGTTCAGTGCGCAATATTTGGCTGAAATTAAAAAATGTTTATTGAATGTTGATGGGGGGTAGCCCCATTTACGCCATGGAAATTTAAATTTTTTGATAAGCCTCAACGATTTGGAAACCCTCCACAATGATTTTATGAATTCTTATCAATTGGCTACACTGATTTTTGTCTAACAAGCAGCCAGTCATTAACTTTAAGTGTACCAATTTAGCTACCCTTGTGGGAGTCTTATCAAAAACCCCCCTTATTTAACTAATTTTTGGAGGTATCTTTTTTCAAGCTTTACTCGCTGTGCCCAAAACCGGCTCTAATATCTCTCTATTGTTGTAGCCAATTAAGGCAACTAACTGTTTAAGCAAAACCTAATAATCAGGCAACATCATCACACACACAAGCTAATCGTCATAATTTCAAATAAATTTAATACTTTAGAAAATTGCATTGGGAGAAATCGAAGTTTCTATACACTATGCAAATCAATACGAGTGCTTTTTAGCAAGACTAACAACTTAAATTTGTTCATCATTCTAATACAAGGCATGCCAACACGACTTGCAAAGTTCTAGACCAATAGGAATAGAGTTTAAACCGTTTTTTACTTAAAATTTCAAATATAATTTGCTCTTTTCAGTACTGAAATAATGTACTTAACATTCTAAGATCAAAACACGACGACCTTCATTATTAAATTGGTTTTAACCCTAGTAGACTAGAGCAATTGTGTATTTAACAAACTTTTCAACATCATTTTCACTTTTTCTGTCGCTTAAATTTAAAAAATAGTTTTTTAAAATATGTTGGAATTGAAAGCAGATTTTTTGGTATTAATAATACTTCAATAAAAGTAATCAAAAACAAGTAAGGGCGCTGCAGTCGTGTTTCTCGACCACAAAATACCCTGTTCATTTGTTTTCATTTATTTGTTTTTGAATTTTTGAAGATGTCATCCTAAATGTAGGCAACACTTTTCTAGTCCTGATCAACAACTGGGGGGTACTCTTATCAGCTTAACTGTTTCGCTTATAACTGCGGTGTTTTTGGTCCGATCTGATTGTACTTTTCAGAATAGATAGATATTGGGCCTAGCTTGATGTATACTAAACCACGAGGCTCTAACTTGAAAATTGTGGATCTGACGGCTTTTTAGGTCTAGGATTTCTAGAGGAGGTCTAGGTTTTTTGGGGATAAAAGGGGGACGGGGTGGAATTTTTCAAACCTGAAATAAACTTGATCTGCGTACAGCATAAATCTACCTTGGTGCAAAAATTTGTGGCTCTATCTCTTATAGTCTCTGAGATCGACGCGTTCATACAGACAGACAGACGGACAGACGGACAGACGGACGGACGGACGGACAGACGGACATGGCTATATCGAATCGGCCGTTCATGCTGATCAAGAATATATATACTTTATGGGATCGGAAAATTTTCCTTCTCCCTGTTACATACATTCGCACAACTTCATGATCCCCCTTTTCCCATTTTCAATGGGACAGGGTATAAAAATGTTGTACATTTACTTTGGCTTACTTGTATGAAAATCTGTTTAAAAATAGCCCAAACCCACTGACTAGTCATTAATGATTGAAATGGGTTGAAACGTTCTTAAATTGAGTACCTTTCGTACTTACAGTAAGACCAGAAATTTATGAAAATCACCTTAACTCAAGTACAAAATATCTTGTGGGTTGAGTAGAAATTAGACATATAGTACAATATTAGTATTTGGGCTGATTTAATATCTTTTACAAAGCAGGTAATAAATAAATAATAAAGGTAATTGTGATTTTATCTGACACATAGCAGCTATCTAGAAGATGTAAATTTCCAAATGAATTAATTGGAAGGCCCTGTTCCGAACTCCGAGTCGGTTTTTGTGTAGAGCTGAAACTTAACAATGGTTTAAGCATATCAAAGGTTACTAGATCAGGTTTGAGGGTAATCGGAAATGCTTCAGCAGCTAAACAGCTCAATGCCAAATGGATTTAATTCGACAAAATGACTTACTTGTATTTGCCTTTAAGTTTGGCTCAAATGACTCAAAACTAAAAGAAAGGCTGAAAAAAGACCAAGCTCCGATTTCTCATATTCTAAATAGCTGCTATGTATCAGATAAACTAAGATTTTTTGTAGGTTTATGTGACAAATATAGAACTATTTGATTAGAAGATTAGAAATCGAACCTAAATCATATTTAAAAAAGCCAGAATTCCCGCTGACCGCTGTTTACAAATTTTTTTTTCCAATCCTGCTTTAAAAAACAAGAAAGAAAGTCGGTCAAGCCCGACTATAACATACTCTGTACCAAGAAATTTTGTCTTTTGATCATAACTCGAAAACCGTTCATCCGATCTTCTTCATTCCTTTGGCGGATCGATAAGTTATCCTAATAACTAAATATGTCCAGAAGGAACAAGCCATCTATCTTCAAAACTGTGGGAGATATGACGTTTTTTCTAAATTGCGGGGGCGGGAGGGGGCGTGGCCAAAATTGAAAATAAACTTGATCTGCCTGCAGACATAAGAAGCATATGTCCCATACACGTCAAACCTCTATCTCTTACCATCTCTGAGATCTGTGCGTTCATACGGACAGACGGACATGGCTATATCGACTCGGCTGTTGATGCTGATCAAGAATATATATACTTTATGGGGTCGGAGATGCTTCCTTCTGGATGTTACATACTTTTGCACAAACTTATAATACTCTATGTACCTACGGTACAGAGTATAAAAAATGCTAAGAATGAAGTGAAAAATGCTGATTTGGCAACACTGGTTGGTAGTAATCAGAACTGTAAACCAGAATTACCATTACCATTACAATTTTTCAGATGATTTCTGATAACATTTTTTATTAGTAATATTGGTGATAATTCAATAATTACTTCAAATTGTAATTACTTTTACAATTACTTGAATAATTGTAGGTACCTGCAAAGATGGATTATTGAGGATTTGTGCTGGAAATATTAAATTATTCATGTACTTCCAGGAGTAAACTTGATTGATGATCTCCGATAGCTTGGGCCAATTGCACTTACGCCATAATTTTGCTTAATAGTGGGAGTATTACCATAATCAGCAAACAATTAAATTTGATGTTTTCCTAACTTGATTGTTACAATTTTCACCTACAATTACATGCATATTTTACGCACAATTACTCAATAATCCCCCTTTACAGGTGCAATTATTCAAGTAATTGTAAAGGTAATTGCGATTTGAAATAATCATTAAATAATCATGTTGCCAAATTGCAAATACGATTACTAAAAAAAATCGTAGTCCGTAATTGTGGATTCATTGTCTTGATAATCGAGATTATTGTAATTAAAGGTCACAGAAAACATAAAGTAATGATGGTGGTAATCATCTTGTTTTCCAGTATCATGGCAGATAATTTCACCTTTATATCAAATATAATTAATACAAAATATGTCATGATTAATGCCCTTTAAAGTATGCTACATTTATATATTTTTAAAACTATCTGTTTGAACGTAGACGTTCTTACATTATCCAAACTGTATTTTGACATACAGCGTCGGTCCAGCTAAAAGTAAACAACATGATTTTGTGTTAAGCCAAATATAAGATAATCACTTTTCTCAATTAGTATAGCATACTTTAAAGAGCATTAAGCACGACAAACTTTGTGTGAATAAACGTAGTAGTAGTGTGCTTTGAGTCAGTTCCTCAGATTTTCTCAACTTAAGCCTAGAAAGGTTTGAAAATCCATATTTCCAAACAGTTTATTAATAAAATAACTTCCAAGGAATGGGCCTAAACCATTATTAAACTAGTTAACTCTGCTTTGGATGTGAACTTCAATCCATTAAATGTCTTTTACTCAATCTACTGTCGAGTTTTCCAAACGACAGCTTCTATTATTATATATTTGAAATTTGGCTTCGAACCACAAATCACACCGAATTTCGCATTTATAACTTGAACAATTTTTGAGATCTGACTTTGAAAACAGTCAGCCTTTGACTAAAGATCTTCCATTTTCGGAAGCATTCAAAATCGAGTTTCTTATACGATATCATCTCCCACAATCTTTTTGGGCAGTTTGACGAACGCAAACTTCGCTTAATCTACCTGAAGGGTATACATTGTATGATAAACAGAACGCCGGCGGAGTAAGCACAACAACAAAAAATTTGTTTTCTTGATTATTATTATAATTTATTTCATCAACCTTCACAGCACCTCTCCTCTCCGTTCCAAAACAAACTCAACTCGGCTCGCACTCGCCGCACTCGTTCTGCTCTCACTGAGTGATCACAAATTAAGTTGAGTTTATTTGAGCGTGGGCCAATAAAAACCGCTGAATGGTTTGAACGACCAGTTGGTTTTTAAAAGCGTTACGGCAAAGTCGGTCAATTCGCAAGTCAGGAAAGAACATTTAACTAGTTGACCACGTGTTCCAGGCGGCGTATACTTAATATTACGCATAAGCCACGCTTAGATCGATTGAATTGAAAGTGAAAAATTGGATTTGAACGTAAGATGTGCGAACTGATAGTCCATCATGCACTCAATCGTGAGGTAACATGATTCATCCGAATATCCAGTTAAAGTTTTACTATAAAAATCTTGAATACGAAACGATCACACAGCCAGTTGCCAGACAAACAACTGTCATTGACGTTTGACTTCAAAACTCATTTAAATTGTGTTTATTTATTTTGTATATTTTTGAGCGAAATGGCGCTTTGTTTTTATTTTTTTAATTGTTGTTGGCCGCCCCAATTGTGCAGTACATACATTTATATTATATTTTGCCTCAAATTATGGTCACGCTTCAATTCAGGTCTTTTGTTGTACGATAATAAATAACTAACTGCTCATCAAATTATGGCCAAGTGACAGTTTCGATAGAACTAAATTCCGAAAGTACTCGAAAGTGAGAGTTAGAATGCCAATATGTTGGCCTTCGTTGACAATTCATAATTGATTTATAGACTCTTAATGCCATATCAAAGTCAAGGCACTCACAACTCAATTGCCATCTGGGTGAATCAATTAATCAGGTTTTCAATCGTTTATCAATAATATAAATAATTACAGCAACACCCACCTCCCCACCCTCAAGTAAGTCGCACATTCTGTGTAAACAACAGTACGCAGTTAAATAACATTCTGATTTATCTGATGTGTTGTGTTGCTGTTGATGAATAGGGTGCTTTGTTTTCTTTATGACATTTGGCCTCAAAAGAAAAAAGTTGCTAATGGTTAAAGCACGTTGATTGTATATTATTTCGATGAGTTAATCAACATTTTATGGGAACTTAAATTGTGAGAATATAAACCGAATATTATGTAATTGTTGAAAACTCTACAAACAATTGGGATAAGTCGTCCGCTCCTTCCGCTAGAGTGAACGTCGATGCGAATAGCTGGCAATACACCTCGCGGACTAAGAGAAAGTGAAGTCAGAAACGGGAACAAGTCTTCAAAATTCTTTTCATTTATTGATGACAAAGTTGGAAGGGGTTGACTATTTTCGAGCTAACTAAATAGATACGGAAATTTCACTTTCTCACTGATCGGGCATCTCAAAATATGATGCATGATCGGGGAAGGAAACACTGATAATGCCAAAACGCTTATGGTGCCCACAGCCTATGCGCTCAATGCGCTTACATTGTGGTTTTCCCGCATAGCTTAGCCGCGCGTCAGCCCAAGTAAATTGGAACAAGAACTAAGCAAGATTTCGCTCTTCGGTTTCTCTCCCATGACCCTCGCAGCAAAGAAAACAT
Source organism: Lordiphosa fenestrarum (assembly GCA_035044985.1). Lineage (NCBI taxonomy): Eukaryota > Metazoa > Arthropoda > Insecta > Diptera > Drosophilidae > Lordiphosa > Lordiphosa fenestrarum. The sequence goes on from JAWNNO010005642.1 coordinate 583,765, forward strand.
AGGGGGCATTTCCAACGTAAGGTCCACGGACACATTCGATACATTTTTTCACATTTTCGCATGGAAACAATCAATTTAAACTAAATTAAACTAAATCGTTTTCTCATCATCATTAAATAAACCAAAATTAGAGAAGATTTCCAAATCAAATACATTTAAAAGATCTATTTAATCATACTATATTAGATATTAGATCACAAGTAATGTCACAGGATTCGCTAAACTATGTCTTTATATAAAATCGAATCGATTCTTATTGTGCATATATTTTGAAAACTGACTTCATTTTGCTATTCACTTTAGCAATAATTAAATATTAATATTTAAAGTAAAGAAAGAAGAATTGAAACTACATTTAATTTTGCCTTTTATTTAACTTTTAATATGAACGGTGGAATTAACCAAATGTTGTCTTTATCAAAGATTTTTTTTGTTAGCATCGATTGAGTTAGTGTGCATCAAACGATGCCGGGCACCAGGCTTTAACCCGGTTTGTCTTACTATATGTTGCCTTAAAAATATTTTGTTCATTTGTATTGGTGTCTACGCGGCCTTTAGCTAGCTCTGTGCTTATTTGCCATACATCGTCTTTTGGTATTGCGGGGTATTCGTACTCACTTAATCTGGATGTCAAACAATTGCTTTTATTGAGGGAAACAAGCCTGCAGATCATTCCGCTTCATTCGGAGAATATCACTATGGGAATGCCACGTTTTCAGCCGCCTGGCTTGCTTTTTCGCCTTTATCGAAGAAAAACTGTACAATGTAGCTTATTTTCTCTGTTCAAGTGTTCATTTTTGACACGTGCGCAAACGAAAGTAAATCAATCAAATTGCAAAACTGTCAAGGAAGCTTTTTTTGGTACTAACTGTCATCGTTATAACGATCTCTGTTGTAAATCAATCAAACAAAAACAAAGCCAAATACTGAGTACTAAAGTACATCTATTGAAAAAGTAATGGTTTTGTTTAATGCTACACCTGTATTTGCAGGCAGAACAAGTTTGTTTTCAATTTTAGACAATTTGAAAAAGCCTCATATCTCCCACTATTTTATAGAAAGAAGGTTAGTCCCTTCTGCCTAGGAAATGGTAGATGAGCGAAAGAATGTTCAAAGCAGCAGCGCTGCTTACAGCTGCAACTGCAGCTTTAAAAACTTATACTGAGCATACACTTTTGCTGTTACAGAGCATATTATTGGATTGTTGTTGGACTGAAGCGACTTTCTTATTTATTTTAAAATTAGAATTTTGTTTTTTTCAGACCAAATATAAGACCAAAGTGTTTAAATTCAGCCTTAAATTGGGAATGTAATCTTAGACTGAGATTATCTTGTCTCTGTTTGGCTCTGCGACATAAGACCCCAAAAAAAAAACAAAAAATATCTAAGGCCCCACAAAATTATACAGAAACAAGAAAGAAAGTCGGTCAAGCCACAACTATAACATACTCTGTACCAAGAAATTTTGTCTTTTGATCATAACTCGAAAACCGTTCATCCGATCTTCTTCATTCCTTTGGCGGATCGATAAGTTATTCTAATAACTAAATATGTCCAGAAGGAACAAGCCATCTATCTTCAAAACTGTGGGAGATATGACGTTTTTTCTAAATTGCGGGGGCGGGAGGGGGCGTGGCCAAAATTGAAAATAAACTTGATCTGCCTGCAGACATAAGAAGCATATGTCCCATACATGTCAAACCTCTATCTCTTACCATCTCTGAGATCTGTGCGTTCATACGGACAGACAGACAGACGGACAGACGGACATGGCTATATCGACTCGGCTGTTGATGCTGATCAAGAATATATATACTTTATGGGGTCGGAGATGCTTCCTTCTGGATGTTACATACTTTTGCACAAACTTATAATACACTATGTACCTACGGTACAGAGTATAAAAAACAACGAATTTTTATACACTTTGGGGTGTTATTTCCTAAAGAAAAATTGGTGTCTTCATAATGAAATAAGACCACAAAACTAATATTTGGGGCCTTCTTGCATCATTAGTCGAAAAAAAAGACTGAAGTTCTAAAAAAGTTGTAGTAAATGTGGCTTTAACTAGCTCCTAGTCATCTATATTCACATTTGTAGATGAGGTAAATACATGATACATTCCATAATATCCGAAATACGTAAAACTAATTAGTAAATATTTTAAAACTTAAATTATTAGTCGAATAAATTATCTATCAGTTCTGTTCCGGTTTTTGCTTTTGACAAAATTTATGAAGTAAATCGGCTTAAAACCTTTAAAATTAAGTCCGTTCTGTTCTAAAGGAAGTACATATTCAAATGTCTGATCCGGATTACCCTGATGTATTCCCAGAAAAGGCTACATGTACCGAATTCGAATTTACTAAAATAAAATCCGAAACATGCCCAATACAATATTAAGATATAATTAAAATTTTGATACAAAAAAATTCCGCAATTCTATGAAATATATTTTAATTATTTTGTTTAGAAAATTGTCTCAGTCTTAGCGCCGCAGTCGAAAATTTTGATACAAAAAAATCGCGCGATTTTATGTTTTAAATTTTCACTATTTATACGCATTACTCGTAGACTAAAAAGGGTATACTAAAGTCGTGCAAACGGGCGGAAGCAAGCATCTCCGACCCCTTAAACTATATATATTCTTGATTAGCATCAACAGCCGAGTCGATATAGCCTTGTCCGTCTGTCTGTCTGTATGAACACCTAGATCTCAGAGACTAGAAGAGATAGAGCAATCAAATAAAAATAGACTAGACAACCAGATCAAATTTGTTTCAAGTTTTGGCCACGCACCAGCAATAAACGAGAGCGTAAGTTGAAGTCGGCCCTGCCCGACTTCAAAATACCCGTTACTCAGCTCAGCTCGGATAAGTATGCAACATTTTTTTAACTCGGCCATTTATTATCCGATCCTTTTGAAAATTTGTGAGATTGTAGATATTGGCCACATAGACTACACTGCAAAATCTGAGCTCGATATCTTAAAAATTGTGGGAGTTATTCAATAATTTTTATTGCGGGGGCGGGAGGGGGCGTGGCCAAAATTTGAAGCAAACTTGATCTGCCTACAGACAATACTAGCTTACGTATAAAATTTGGTTGCTCTAGCTCTTCTAGTCTCTGAGATCTAGGTGTTCATACAGACGGACGGACGGACGGACGGACGGACGGACGGACGGAAGGACGGACGGACAGACGGACATGGCTATATCGACTCGGCTGTTGATGCTGATGAAGAATATATATACTTTATGATATCGGAGATGCTTCCTTCTGCCTGTTACATACATTTGCACGACTTTAGTATACCCTTTTTACTCTACGAGTAACGGGTATAAAAAAAGAAGAATATCTTCTACAAAATTTAAGATATCTATCTCATTTTGCAATGTGTAATGTGTATGTACCAAATAACTACAATCTCACAAATTAAAATAAAGATCGGATAATTAGCGATAGAGTTATAAAGGTTATAAAAAACGCTGCATACTTTTCAGAGCAGTATGCGCTGCAAGCTAACATATTGGTGATATGCTTACATTAATGTTACTGCTCTGTTAAAAACTATGACGGAGGACCATTAAACATTAATTCGACTGAGTAACGGGTATGACCGACTTTTCATTATTTTAAATTACAGAAAATTGTCTCAATTTTAGCGCCGTAGTCGAAAATTTTAACTCAAAAAATTCCCCCAATTTTTCATTATTTCTTAACGTTATAGATAATTTATTTCGCTATTAAGCCAAATTTAAAAATATTTACAAATTTTCTTGCGGAAATACCTAAATTATGAAATAACACCCCCAACTTGGATCCTTATTTAATTGTATCCTTGATTGTCTTATTAGATTGGGGACTTATTTGCCTGCAGCAGCCTCTCTGTTGACTTTTGACACTCGGTTTTGATACTTTTATATTCATTTTAGATTGACTTTCTCTGCAGTACTCAGATAGATGACTCTTAATCTAATGACTTAACCCAAAGACAGCCCCAGCTTCGATTAAGAAGATACGGTTCATGGCCTTGTTAGTGGGTTACCGAACAGAGTCAACTTCAATGCCTTAATGATTAGCACACCCCAGAAAACTTATGCAAATTGGGCCAGCTCAAATTTTGTATTCCCAATAACTTTGAAATTAACCGAAATAGAGACTGTCTCTCAGAATAACTTACGACCCACTTAGCACCAATAATAATTGACGTCAACTGTGCAAATTTTCACACGCTGCTCTCCTCCACCCAAAAGGAACAATGTCGCCAAAAGCTCGTTTAATCAGTCAAACGGAGTTAGTCAGCAGCCAAATGAATTTCAACTAAAATGTTAAATATGAAATGAGGCAGCCATAAAATTGATAAGCAGCCGAAGATGATTTCTGAATGGTGATAAGATTTTGTATATAAATATAGGTAGGGGCCAGGGCAAAAGATAGTTTAGTGTTTTATGGAAGCTACAACATGGGACTACGTGAAAAGTTAAGAAGGTTGCACCTTCACCACCACCACCACCATCATCATCAGCAGCAAGAGCAGCCACATTTCTATCAGAGTTGTGGGGTGAGAATATTAAAATCTAATTTCTTGTTCAGTTTTTCGACATCCAAGTAGTCCTTGAATCGAACTTCGGTTTGCTGTTGTTGTCAAGGGGCTGGGGGACTGGCATGTTCTATTCAGTTCAGAGTTTTACTTAGACCCGTTGAGCAAACAGCTCCTAAAATCCAACAAAAGTTGTTTATTACTTATTTTTTTTTAATAAAATTTCTACGTCGGTTTTTGTCGTGAATTTTGGTAACACAAAGAAACGAACGTTTGACAACGCGAAATCCAGACCACACTGTCCTTTGTCCAAATTTCTGAGAACAGACGCGTCCCGCGACTCACAAGAGTCATGAGTACCAGCAACTATCGCTTGGGCAAGCTGGCCCAGAAGAGTTCCATACTGAAGAATCCCAGCGGGGTGAGCCTGAGCGTGCGTAGTTTCTATCAGGCGCACTCGGCCATGTTGATCCAACAGGATGCCAAAGAGGCGGCTAATATGAGCTTGGCGCCGACCTGCTCCAGTCGCACCATTGCCCAGCTGAACCGGCAGCTGAAGCCGCAACCGAAAGTCAAGGTGCCTAAGCTGAAGAAAGAGACTGGCGTGGACGAGAGCCTGGTGAAGCGTATGCAATGCATGGCCACCAATGGCAAATCGAAAGAACCCGCCGCATCTTCGTCCTTCAAGCGCACGTACAAACTCTTCGGTGGGACCAAAACGTTCTCCTCCACCAGCAGCTTGCATGGACGCTGCCCCATGCTGTTGAAGTCTACCGGCAAGCGTTGGATGTCGACCAAGGCGCGTACCCAGCCGCCAGAGAACTTGGCCAGAGCTTCGCTTTCGGCCACCCAGCGGCGTTATCATCAATCTGTAGCGACTAAGGACAATCGCGACCACCAGGCGGCCAAGTTCATTAGTCGCTCCATTCAGGAGGAACTGATGGTGATCGATGCTGACGTGAAGAGCAGACTATGTAGCGACCAGAAACATCGCGAGGCTGGGGATCAGTTGTCCACCGGTGGCTCATATGATCCCTTGCAGGGCTGGAAGCATCCAATCTCGCACAAAAAGCAGCTGGGACCAGCGGCGAGCGTGCCGGGTACGGACGAGACCGAAGAGCTCATTAAACAGGTGAAACCCAGCCGACGGAAGCTGGCCATCAAGTCCCGGGAGAAAATAGTGTCCGAGTACGTTCCGCCGCCCATGCGCAGAATGCATACATCCTCGGACTATCAGCTCGATGCTCGTAGAGCCACGGCACCGCCCAGGTTCCTGAACCTGCAGTTGCCACAACGGGATGAGGATCGATTGATGGACATGCCCAAGCAAAAGCTGTCCTGGACTGCTCAGCAGCACCACGCTGCTGCGCAGGCCGAAGAAGACGGGGAGGAAGAACCGGTGGCGAAGAAGAAGAGCAGCTTGCAGCCGCAGGCAGAGCGGGATTACTTGAAAAAGTACATCATAGATGCCTTCAAAGATGACCATGTTGACCCCAATGAGCTGGAGTACCCCGCCAAAACCCTATCCGCTCCCTTGAGTGCCGCCCAGCGCGTGATTAAGAAGCAAAGCGAGAGCTTTCTCAAACACGTCGGCCACACCCGTGACGGTGCCCGGCGGGTAAAACTGGCGAAGCAGGTCGTAGACACGGTGGATCCCACACCCAAGCTGATGAGCACGCCTCGGCCGCAGTTTTCGCCACCACCACCGCCGCCCAAGCCACGTAAGAAGGGCTCAGAGCGTTTGCCCACGCCGCACTTTGAGGAGTCCAAAATGCAATGGCCCGAGAGGACGCGAGTGCAGTCCATGAGGGTGAAGGCTTCCAAAGCCAGCATTATGCCCCCTCAAGCAGAGGAAGACGAGCAGGAGCCGGAGCAGCATCAACCTGCGCCACGCCTCTCTGCTGAAAAGCGACCGAAACCCAACCCAAAACCCGTCACCCTCGCCTCGGTCAAGAGCACACCCAAGATGCAACTCTCTTATACCCCCCAAACCCGCCCTGACAGTGAACTGCAAATGCCAAGCAAATATTCGAAGGAGTCGGCCCTGCAGCGTCTTGGTCTGCCGCACGAGAGTCGTAGCAGCCACGCCTACCACCTGAATCGTCAGCGACACATCTGCTAAGTCGGCCATATATACCCAGACCTACCTCAAATCACCCGGACCTTCTCTCTTCATATCCTCGGCGAGTGTGTTAAAGCGCGCATGAAGTTCTCCCATCGCGAAATCTATGTATCAAAATTGTCCGCTCTATCCACAAATCCCCGAAGCCTGATCAACTTTGTTACACACATTTTGATTTCTATATTTTCACAAATTTAAGTGTACAACATGAATTATGTAAGGTATTTCAATAAAACTCGAATCTGTTGTGCAAAGTATTCAAAACAAATTGCAAGTATTCAGCGCAAAGGGCACTAAAACGATTGATCGATCAGTTTATATCAATTTTGATTTAACGAAACCCTTATTCTAAGAGGCTGCCTTAATATGTCGGAACCAGTCAATCAAAGGTCTATATAATACCGGAACGATACAGCTGAAATATTTACTGATTTGAGAATCCCCTCATAGATCGTTTCAAAAGCAAATGGAATGCTCTTAAGTTTGTGAAATTTGTTGCAATTGAATTCAAATAAAACCCTGACCGACCTTCAAATAGCTTCTGTCATATAAATCGTCATAATTCGCATTCCAATGCTCTTTCAAAATTTTCAAAGTGGCTTTCCGGATAGTTAACATTACCGGATGAAAGCGATTTGTGCACACAAAAAGAAAAGATTTGTTGATCTATTGGATGATTTTGGTATCCAAATGAATATAAATAATTTCCTTTTTGGGTAATCCAATCTTAGATTTTCATCGGAACTGAATACCGTCCAAGGAAAATAAACCAGAGTATAAATAGTCGTAACTGTACCATCAAAAAACGGTCGAAACCGCCCTAAAATTTCGAAATTTGCCCTAAAAAGGGATTAAAGTCAATTCACCATATATTTTAGGAAATGTTTTTTTTAAAATTAACAATTCCATAAACTAGAAAATATTATCTTAATTTTAGAAAAAACTATATAAATATTCCTATATTTTATAAAGAAAAACTATTTTCTAAGTGTTAGAAAGGAAATAAAGTGAGGGCAATAGAGGGAGAGAAGTGTAAGACTCTACATCGAGACGCGTAGTAACCTTTTAAGGCCCGATTTCTCAAAGGTTCCGGTTAGCCAACCACCGGTCAGATTTGTTCGTCAAGATGACAGTTTCGCCTGATATCGGCAAATGCCTATCGCTGCTTCAGGGTGACCATACTGTTTGACTAACGAACGAGTTAACAGCTGACTCGGTTTGGTTTGTTTGTTTTTTAATGCAATTGGTTGTTGCTGGTCATTGTTTTGCGTAAAAGTTGACAAAAAATCGATGTTCTGCCTCATCGAATTGCATTTCCATTGCGTGGAGCTAAAAAATTCGATTATTCATAAACATTTTGTTGTGCAGCAAATATAACAATAAACAAAGTAAGTGTGCGACCAGCTGTTTGTAAATCGATAAGAATATCGATAATTTCATCGGGGCTGAGCTCGCGGTTAAAGTTGACCGGTGGATGGGCAGCGTTTAAGTTTGTTCCTCCGGTTACGCCACATACATCATGAGACACTCAAATTCGGTTAAACTGCCTGTCAAGTTGACCAACCGGACTTTGAGAAATTGGGCCCAAATGAAATAGTTCGTATCTTCTTTCTGAAAAACACCTATACAACTTTAATTTGTCTGGGACTTGAGCTCTGGACATCGAGAATACTTCAACATGTTAGGCATCTTGAGAGCATTCGACTATCTCGAGCATTCACGTGCGACACAGCCCCTTTTAGACCCTTTTCGATTCCAAATGCAGGGAATTCGTGCTTGGGAATTACAAACGGTGTATTTTTTTTATCGGCCCTGTTCCGAACTGCGAGTCGGTTTTCGTGTAAACGTTGCCATGTAAATTTTAATCATAGTAATGTTATAAGGAAGGTGACAAGCATTTCAATGGTTATTAGATCAAGTTTGAGGTAAATCGGCATCACTTAAGCAATTGAAACCGATAGCTCAATGTTAAATGAATTCAACTCAACAAAAAGAGATGACATGATCTAGCAGCCACAGACATTTTCCTTATTTTACATAGAAAACTGTAAGCTTTTAAATAGAACAAGAACGAAAGTCGGTCAAGCCCGACTATAACATACTCTGTACCAAGAAATTTTGTCTTTTGATCATAACTCGAAAACCGTTCATCCGATCTTCTTCATTCTTCATTTGGCGGATCGATAAGTTATCCTAATAACTAAATATGTCCAGAAGGAACAAGCCATCTATCTTCAAAACTGTGGGAGATATGACGTTTTTTCTAAATTGCGGGGGCGGGAGGGGGCGTGGCCAAAATTGAAAATAAACTTGATCTGCCTGCAGACAAAAGAAGCATATGTCCCATACACGTCAAACCTCTATCTCTTACCATCTCTGAGATCTGTGCGTTCATACGGACAGACAGACAGACGGACAGACGGACATGGCTATATCGACTCGGCTGTTGATGCTGATCAAGAATATATATACTTTATGGGGTCGGAGATGCTTCCTTCTGGATGTTACATACTTTTGCACAAACTTATAATACTCTATGTACCTACGGTACAGAGTATAAAAACCAACTTTTATACGAAAACCGACTCGGAATTGAGAATAGGGTCGTTGAGAAAACGAAAAGTTCAGAGTGTCCTATGGTTAACAGTTTTTATTTAGTACTCTCAATTGTTTTGGTACACGGTAAAATGAGAACGAATGGATATTGTATTGGATATCCTCATGAGATATGATTACCTGCTTGCGCAGTGGATTTGGACGAATTTGATCTTTTGCGAAGCTTATCCTATAACTTCATGGTAGGATTCACAAAGTTTTGAATGATTTTCAGTGGGCGCAACATTCGAACGTTTTCACCTGATAACGCAATTTTCGTAATAAAATATAGAAAAATTGTTTACTTTTAGGCAATTCCATTCATCTTGGAATCGGTATTGCCAAATGTTGCCGTTTCCGAAAACCGATTGCACTACTTTCATTTTCCATTTACTTTCATGAAATAACATTTACACCAACTAATCTAACCGTTTCTTGGAATTCAGATCTGTTTCCAAATCTGATCTTGGAATTCAGATCTGCTTTCAAACGCAATCAATCGATTTAGGAATTAGGTAACTCTTTCCTGATACCTGCTTAGGGATCTAACTTTTTGCTGATGTGTGAAGAACTTTGGAAATTTCTAATTATATTTCGGAACCAAAGGGGTATACTTGATAAACTCATAAATGCTAAATTATAAATTTCTCAAGAATAGTCGGTGGGAAACCATTTCAAAAGTGTCTTATCTTCAAGTTTCACCATCCATAATTAAGCTTTACCGAAACAAAACTTGAATAACTAACTCATGTCCACATTTTCACTAAGCATCGTCTGTGGCATTGTAATATAAACATATAAACATTAAAGCATAAATCGTTAAAAACCTTTTGATCTCTAAATGTTTGTCTTTTCGGTTTTTAAAACGAGTTTTGGGAGCGAGCTTTTTAATTTGTAGCTGAACCAAAGAACACACACACCCCACCAAAAACAAGCAAACATTGTCACACTTTAAAGACAGTTGATGAAACTGCCAAATATATATATATTTTGTACTGCCAAACCAAACCCCCCCCCCCCCCACTACTACTGCACCTGAAAAATTCAAAGTTAAGCTACACAAAACCCAACCAAATCCACCCCAAGTCAAACAGAATATAGAACATGTATACTTTTGTCGTATGTTTTTTGGAATATGTATATTGATTTCTTTTTGGAATATTTATAATAATATTTATTAAGTAGCATTGCAATCACATTCCACTGTGCTGTTTACTAATTCTGATTTCCTTCTCTTTAATATATCATCATTCTTCAGGTGCTGTCCATGAGCACAGATGAATATCGCAAGACGTCACTGTTTGCCACCGGTTCCTTTGACTTGGATTTCCCCATACCAGATTTAATTGGCAAAACAGAAATACTGACAGAAGAGCATCGGTAAGTTTGGTTTAAATGGTTAATTTTAATAGACCGAGGAGTTTTTGAGACCATAGGTCTCGCACTTGGTAACAGCTAAAGGGACGTCGAATATTTGTTAAATATCTAGCTCTATATTGGTTTCGATATTTTATGTAATCGTAGGTAGGAAGATGAGTGGTAAAACCCTAATTAAAACCTCAACCAAAACCGATTCCAGTTGATATTGATATCTTTATTAGTATGAAAACCAGTCAAACAACCCATCTTCAAGCTCTAATCTCATACAGTTGATTGGTGTTGTAGGGACACTATCGGAGAACGCCCATTGCCCATATTACCCCATAACTTGGAAACCTATTGTACACCAAAATCATCTACTTTATAGATGCGTTCTAATGGAATGTTATCCATATTTCGTATAATCAAACTAAAAAGTTTAATTTCGACTAATTTCACCTGGTCTCTGCAATTTAACCACAAATGTCGGCATCTTAGCCCATACGACTATCAAGCACTCGCAGTAATCACAGTAATAAAAGGAAGCGAAAAGCGACGATGAGCGAATGGATCAACAACACGTTTTGTGTAGATTTTCTATACATAGCATTCAGCATTTGAAGTACTAAAGTATTATTTATAAACCAACGATTAACTTACTGTTTTCTACATTTCTCGTGTGAAAGGTAACAGAACGAACTACGTTTCGTGGCGTGTAGCTAATTTTGTATTCTTTGTGTAACACAATTTCCTAGTTTTAGTGATGAGTTAAGTAGTTTACCAATCGGTTTACACCCAGCTGGCAACTTTGTCAGGTACAGGACTGAAAAACAACTTGATTGATTGTAAATAGCACGGTATCCGCAACTTCTACAGGCCAAAACAGTTGGAGTTTGTCAGAGTATAAGGACAAGTTAAGACGAAATTTTTAGAAGATAAATGAGGGCGGAAACTGAGAGGATCTTCTTTAAGCATTTGAAAAGTTGTAGAACTTCTTTAGTTTATTCTAAAAACTCAACCTTCTCTTGACCAAAGACCTGGAACGGGGGTGCCCGGGGCTACATACGCTTCAGGCGCTTGCGTTGTTGTTTCGCACAGAGTTAATTGCAGCAACAACTTCGTAGGATCCTCTTGTCTGTTTCTTTCCTATGCCTCTTGCGAAATTGAAGTCAAAAATAAGTCGTATGCGCGCAGATCTTGTTGTTTCCGTATGCATCAGACAGCATTAGGCAATAATCATTCGCCTTCTTGCGGTTGATGTTGCTTCAATAATATGCGTTTTATTTGTGTAAGCGACTGCGCTTGCATTAGTTGCTGTTTGAAGGAATATTTGCAAAGTGGACCTTCCATATTACATATGTGTGCTGTCTGTGTGCAAAGCTTGTTCTGCAAACTTCGCTTAAGCACTGCACAATCATGTCAAATTGAAGGTCCGCTTTGAAAGTTCCCCTAGCCATTCACTTGTATGGCCGTTACGCATCATCAAGTATTTCTTTAGCATTCAGAGTTAAGAACCATAGATGTAGTTCGCGCCACCGAGTTCAGACTAAGTATATTTGAGGTTAGACTAACTTCTGGTGAACCATGGAGACGCACATGTGCATGGAGAAGGAATCCGTATGGGCACAAAATCGTTAAAAACTGTAAGAATATTATCGTAAAAGGGGTTTGTGGTTTTTTCAACAACCGGAGATGCGTTCAAGACCAGTCAACCCTGAATAAACCCTAGTTGAGGCGATGAAAAATCAATCTTAAGGGGAAGGAGCCATTGGTAATCGGTATATCTAGCTAACAATCGATTTTTTATTGTAAGCTGATAATTGTAATACAGAATTGACAAGGGCGAAATTCGAAATACTATCGGACTGCGAATATCCGTAACAAATACAAGGTCTAGGAGTCTGTCCAAAACTATTACCGACGATAATCTACCCTAGAACCTGCTCTGAAATAAGATTAAGAAACTTATGAGAGGCAAATGGATACAGTTCGCAGGAATTATCGATAAAAAATTGTATTTTGTTCGATAAAAAATTATCATTTCAATTTATTTGCTTTCTTCACCTTGATATAAAACTATCTTAAGCTACTGACATTAGGTGTGAGAGTAAACTTATTATTTTGTTGTAAAAATAATCGATATTTTCGATATTTTCCAAATAAAAACAAATTTTAGGAAGATGCAATGAGTTTTGATCAAAAATATATGCGAAAAATATGTCCTTACAATATGCGCATGCTATAGATCGTCTTGTTTAAATACTCCCATAGAAAAACATCGTTTTTTGAAACTAAAATACCGATATTTGGATATATCGATGAAATATCCTAATCCTTTCTAAACTTTTCGTCTTTGGATAAACAACCCCCTGCTTTTCTTCGAGTGACACAGCAGGGGTAGGCCATGTGAGCAGAGAAGTTGCCACTGGCAACTGAGAAAAACTGTGTTAACAGTATAGACAGAGAGCTTTCCAAAGTCCCACTTTTTCTTATCAAAATCGGTTAACCATATCTTCTATCTCATCTTATCTTACAGTGAAAAACTTTGCGCACATCTGCCAGCACGAGCTGAGGGCTATTCCTGGTCCCTCATATTCAGCACATCGCAACATGGTTTCGCTTTGAACTCTCTGTATCGTAAAATGGCGCGACTGGAGAGCCCGATACTTATAGTCATAGAGGACACCGAGCACAATGTGAGTAACCTCGTAGACTACAAAGAGGAAACCAACAGAGAATAAGACTCTTCTACTATACTTTTAGGTCTTTGGTGCTTTAACCTCCTGCTCGCTGCATGTGTCGGATCATTTCTATGGCACTGGCGAATCCCTGCTCTACAAATTTAATCCCAGCTTTAAAGTATTCCATTGGACTGGTGAAAATATGTACTTCATCAAGGGCAACATGGAAAGCCTTTCCATAGGCGCTGGCGAGTAAGTTGTTATTATTATGACAACCCTTAACTGGACTGAAGCTAACCTTTTTCTCTCTTTTTCTCTCAGCGGTCGCTTTGGTCTCTGGCTAGATGGTGATCTCAACCAGGGTCGCTCCCAGCATTGCAGCACATATGGCAATGAGCCACTGGCTCCCCAAGAAGACTTTGTTATAAAAACACTCGAATGCTGGGCATTTGTTTAAGTGAATTTCTGTTTAAAACAAAAACAACAACAAAAAGAAACCTATTTAAAGGAGGAAACTCCCCTCCTCCCCCTAAACTATTTAATTCATAAATTATATGTACTAAAATGCAAAAACAAAAACACAAACCACAACCTGAGAATGATATCAAAAACAAAAGGAAGTAACTAATAATCAGCCACACACACACACACACACAGACGGACATTTGCTTGTAAAAAAACAAAAAAAAAACAAAAAACAAATTGTCTGTGAGCAGCAAGAAATAGCTATGCGTTTGAACGTATTAATTATTTAGTTTTTATATTATATACTAAATTATGTGTTAGATTTAAACAATCATAGAGAAAAGAAAATGGCAAACAAACGACACAGAGAAAGCAAGAAAACAATGGAAAATAACACACGCCCATACACCCACACACACAGTTTTCAGCCGCATCATCTCTCCTCCATCATCATCATCATCATCATCATTATAAGTTAGGTACTCTTTATCACAACATGTTATTAAAAAGCTGTCATTTTTTGTGTTTTCGAAAAGAAAAGAATGTCGATATAATTTGTAGTGCAAGAGAAAATTTTGTAAACCTTTTACTTCCCCCCTTTATTTTTGCAAGTAAAACATGGAAATATTTTTAATCACTTTTGACTTTGATACATGTGTTGGTGTGTTTTGATTTTACACATACACATCTATTTAATTAATGCTTATTTTTATGCTAATCTGATGTTGACTTTTATGCAATTACACAATACTAAGAAAAGAAAAAACAAAAAAAAACCAACAACAAAAAGAAATCACACAAGAATGAAATACACAATACCTATATACAAAAGAAAAAAGAAAACAAAAGACGGAGGTTTTATTTGATTTGACATTAAGTTGACCTACTCTTGCGCCCATAAGTGTGCTACATAAATTTTGTTAAAAAAGGAAAACACGAGGATTCTACTTAAGCCATTTCTTAAGGTAACATTTTTAGTTTTTATGTTGTATCTGTACTTAGAACTGGAAGAGCTTGCATCAGTGTTTAGCAGAGTTTCAACACAGCAAGTCAAATGAAACGTGGGTTACACTTTCGGTTAGGAATAGTAATATACGAATAGTATTTTACTTTTCCTTTGGGAGTTCATTTATAATGTAAATTACACAGCCCAACAGTGTTTTTGGTGCAGGTCTATTTTGATCAGAATATGTTAATTTAGACTGAAATGAACGAAACTGCATCATTGATTTTGTTCTATCAGTTCTTGGTTTGAAGATATAGCGAAAAAATGATTTTGTCGAATTTTTGACACTCTAGGAATTACGGAGGCCACACTGGGCATATATATCTTGATTTATGAGCTATATGCGACAAAGCACTTATCAATGCGTCTTTCAAAAATGAAAAGCGCTATATAAGTACAGCGGAAAGTGTCTAAATTGGCCTCTAAAGTCAGACTATTCTCGATATATGGGATTGTATTCATAATTTATCATGACTTTTAAGCTATCGCCGCTTTTGAATCAATATTTTAGCCATTTGAGCAAACATTTGATCTAATATTGTGGTTTGTGTCGCACTTTGATCAGCTTATTTGGCAAAGTTACAGCCTGCTTAAGACGAAAATACATATTTATTTTTATGAAAGGACAACTAGATTCGAACTTAGTAGCCTTTTGATTGTTCCTATACAAATTTAAAGTTCGAGTCTAGTTGTCATATATATAAAATATTGATTCAAAAGCGGCGATAGCTTAAAAGAATGCCATAAATCGAGAACAGTCTGACTTTAAAGGCCAATTTAGACACTTTGCGCTGTTTTTCCGCTGTGTTTTCATTTTTTAAAGACGCATTGATAAGTGCTTAATCGCATATAGCTCATAAATCAAGATATATATGCCTAGTGTGGCCTCCGTAATTCCTAAAGTGTCAAAAATTCGACAAAATCGTTTTACCGCCATATCTTGGAAACGAGTGCTGATGGAGCTAAACCGAAACCAGTTTTGGAATCAGTGAACATTAATTTAACATATTTTTACATCGACAAGGCTGCACCTCACAAAGATGTTCATTTTGTCGGCCTGTGTTATTCAACACTTGACCTTTCAATTCGATTTTAAATTTACTCCCTTTCTAATGTGCTCAAAACCTCACCAGACCATTAAATGAGACCAGAAGACCAGAAGAGACGTTTAGCCTTTGAGTTTACCAAAATTTTAAAGGAACGAATACATTAAATTATCTTTGAATTTCCCTAAAAGCATCTGATTTTTCAGACTCGAGGTGCATTAAATAGTTGTAAGAAATCTAGTAATGGGATAGCTGAGAACAACTCTCATTTAGGTCTCAGGTCTGTTCAAAAAGTATAGCGAATTAGCGCTGATTTCGTATTTTTGCGTGGCGTTCTAATGGTACTTATGCCCCTCTCTTGTGCTCGACAAGACCCCGGACATTTGGATTGTTTACTTAAATGTTGGCAGCTTAATTTGGCTATTCCAAAACATAGATCAAAGAATCTTCATCAGCTAATTTTGGGGAAAACCCAAATTAAGTGCGCCGATGCTTTCCGAATGTTGACTGTGGCTAATGCTGAAGCTAATTGAAGCTAAGCGTTCGTGAAAGTTGTTTTAAGTAGACCGAGTAAATTGTGCGCCAGTTTAGTCGAAAGTAAAGATTCTTTTTCTGACTATTTTCTTTGATTGCAAATGCGTCGTCCAAACCATGAATTCTTGCTCCCGGATAAAAGATCAATATGAAAGATAAGCTGCAAGTTATGCTCAATTTGCGTGAAGCCCGGCGTTATTGGGGTTTGCACCAAGATAACGACCCTGCTAAATCGATTTAGCTGGGTGTCAAGTCCATATAAAAATAGGTAGCTAAGCAGTGAACAAGTTCTCATACAGTCTAAATGTTCATACCCGGCGTGGCGACACAAACTCGACTGGCTAAACAGCTGATCGAGCTTAGCTGGCTGGTAGCCAAAAAAAATAGTTTGTAATTTGTTTAGCAACCTACCTTAGGTAAATGGATTCAACAGTGGCTGCAGCCTGCAGCAAAAAACCCAATTAAAACACAACTAAGGCGTGGCCCTCTTTGCTCTCCAAATATCATCTACATACTTCTGCATTTTCTTCACATTTATTAATTAAAGGCTGATAAAAATTTATGTCACGAAATTGCAAATTATTTATTACTACACAGAAAAAAATAAGATCAAAGATCAAGTTGATCTTCCAATATAATTTCAAAAATATCAATTTTTAAATATCCAAGAGTTACTATTTAATATCAATATGATGCTGTAGTATTACATTGATACTAAAAATATTATATTAATCAGCGAAATTCTCAAAGTGATATGAAAAATACCCTAGTGATGTGATTTCAGATCAAAGTAGACATCGAAAATTTGAGGGCAGAAAGAGACAAATGGAGTTTCTTAAAACAAAGAGAGACAGCTATAGTCCAACTCGAAAAAGGCAAAAACAATGTTCATGTCTCTGCCGCAGCTAGCGAGACAGCGAATACTCTTACGATTCGTCTGTTTTTGCTTTCATTGCTGATTGCAATTCCCAACTGCTTAAAGCGGTGAGCGCATGGAGAGACATTCAAACAGCGACAGTCATTAGCGAAAAAAAGCCTACTAAAGGTTGAATCGGGAGATTCGTGAAATAGTACTGTGTAGGCAAGCAGCTCTTTTTGGTGTATATAAATGCATAAGTTGCTTGCCCCGAGCCAACTAAAGTCACTAAATTTTATTCAAAAACATCTTTGACTAAAATATAGCTTTGATATTATTAAATACACCATTGGTAACACATTAATACCCCTTTGATATTATAAAAATATATACTAAATATTTCAGCCATGTCGTACAGGTATTGTGAAAATACTGCATTGATACTATAAAAATATATCAGGGATATTAACAATATCAGATTGTTGATCTGAAACATTTCACATTGATATGTTCGAAATGTACGAGTGATATTTTCGATCATATCAACTGGGTATTCTTCAGATGAAGGCCGATTCGATGCTGAAAAATACCCGATTGATACTAAATATCGTGATCTTTTTTTTCTGTGTACGGTTGTGCTAGCAATATCACGATATTTCTACAGTGAGATGCCACCTATGTGTAAGAAATCATGGTTTTTCTCGAAAACCATAGTCAAAAATTCTTGTGTAGCAAAAAATCATGATTTGGTGTTTATCCTTTAATTTTTTGGAAAAAATCATGATCTGAAACCATGGTTTTTTGCAAGCATAAACGTAGTATATGTCATGTGGAGTGAAAGCTTTTGTAGGATCACAAAGTCCTAAAAAATACCTGAAATAGCTGTCGGACAGTAGGGTCATACTGATTTACCGGTCGCTTGTATTCAAATAACGATTAGAAAAGTTCAAGCAATTATAAAATCACCTTCCAGCTTTCCAAGTCGCGTGGGATACCTCCACAAATATGGACAACCTCGTGAACTCTGCAGCTGCAACTGATTCTTGGCAGATACTCAAACTGAGAAGGTTATTACAATAAAAATAAATAAATGAGTCGATTTTATATGCAAATTCATTTATTACTTCTTGTTCTTTCTTGTCGAGACTTTCCAATTGTTCTATGTTGTCCGATCAAATGTGCTCTGCAAGTTATTTATGTTCAATTTATTTGCACCAAGTCGGCTGCGCTTACAGTCCACACAATCTATCGATGTGGCAACGCCACGCCTATTTATGTTCTCTTCTGGAAATCAAGATGTTAAAATTATATTTAGCTGCTTTGCAAACGCAAATCGAACGTTCCGAAGCTACAAAGTGTCCTTTCTCTGAACGCTCCTTGTAGGTGTACAGTTGTTGCAGTCTAATTTCATTTTAGTATCCAATCGAGCAATTAATTACTTTTTCGTGCTCACAAACAGATTGCCGTTCTCCGTAACGTGCTCCAGAATGGATTTACAAGGTGAAGTAAAGTTCATAGGCAAATGTCGAAATCCCTCAGATCCAAAGTTTTTACCTTAAGTCATTTTTTGCGAAAGTGAATCCAAAAAAACAAAATAGAAATCCCAAAAAAATGCCAAAATTGCTATGAAACGAGCAAGCTAAGCTTACTTCGTCTGTGCCGAAGTTGTAATACCCTTGCAAGTGCTCGCTTAAATATTTTCAAAAAAAACACTTTTCCCTATTTTTCGCCCGATCGTTCGTATGGGAGCTATATGAAATAGTCATCCGATTTGGACAAAAACTTTTAAATTTATGTGAAGGCATGTGAAACAAACAAATACAAAATTGCAGGATGCTACCATTAAAAACAAAAAAGTTTTTCTAACAAAGACTGTTTTTCAAACCTATCTTTTGTATGGCAGCTATACCATATAGTTGTCCGATTTCAATTAAACTTGGTAGGATTATAAAAAAACATATAACACCTACGATTACAAAGTTTGGAGACGTTTCCATTGAAAAGAAAATAGTTTTTCATACTAAAATTAGTTTTCCGACCGATTGTACCTATGGGAGCTATGAGATATAGTCATCCGATACGGCCGGTTCCGACTTATTAGTAGTGTGCACCAAAAAGAAGACTCTGAGCAATTTTCAAAACTGAGAGACTACATAGAAACAGACAGACAGACGGACGGACAAAGTTCAATCGACTCAGCTCGTCATCCTGATCAAGAATATATATAGCTTATGGGGTCGGAAATTAATATTTCTATGCGTTGCAAACTTCTGGGCAAAATTATAATACCCTTTGCAAGGGTATAATGACATACAAAATGGCGCATTTGGTATGTTAATGATAAGGTCTCCGTCTTTTTCAGCTCCGTTTTGCATGCAACAGTGGTTAAATTGTCTTGTTAACTTTGCGTTCAAAACATTAATCAGGCTTTCGATCTTTAAGTTATTATTTGACAATGTCTGTCTTCCGCTAAAGCTGTTTTTTCACATGTCTGATATCTCATATCAGTTTCTCTAATGATATATCAGATAAGTGTAAAGCAGGGACAGGCAGATTGCTATCTCGCGTGTATAGGCGAACTCTCAAAGGCAGAGCTGCTTCACACAGACAGACACAGACAGGTTTTGTGCTGCTCTCAACTTCAATCATCAATGAGTGTCAGAGAAAGACAGCCTACTGGTGATGCGCACACATACCAATGCCAAAATGTGATTGTGTTTTTCGCCTTCCACTGGTGTAAAGTTAAGAAGTGACACTCAGAAAAAAGAAATCAAGACCATTCGTTGATAAAAGTAGAGTAACCCCGTTTTTTCGTAAATCGCGAACAGTGGTTCTTATATTATGAACATTTTTTCGAACGGCTTGGGCATGTTCTAAGATCGTTTTGTGCTCGCTATATACAAGAAAAAAGAAAAAACTTAACGTTCCTCGACGGGGAATTGAACCGGGGATCTCATGCTTAAAACGAAAAGTGGCATCTCAACCGAATCCACCGTCGACCTCTCGTGGGTCTTCGCGATAAATCACAGTGAAGAATGCAGCCATAGGGCTCAGCGAGCAAAATCACGGCGGTGATTTCCCGTGAACGTCGGGCTTGTCTTGTGAACGAAAATTCACGAACGAAATGGTTCAAAAAGAGTCCGCTTGGGATGGAATTTGGACCGTCGTTTTTATACCCGTTACTCGTAGAGTAAAAAGGGTATACTAAAGTCGTGCAAATGTATGTAACAGGCAGAAGGAAGCATCTCCGACATCATAAAGTATATATATTCTTCATCAGCATCAACAGCCGAGTCGATATAGCCATGTCCGTCTGTCCGTCCGTCCGTCCGTCCGTCTGTATGAACACCTAGATCTCAGAGACTAGAAGAGCTAGAGCAACCAAATTTTATACGTAAGCTAGTATTGTCTGTAGGCAGATCAAGTTTGTTTCAAATTTAGGCCACGCCCCCTCCCGCCCCCGCAATAAAAAATATTGAATAACTCCCACAATTTTTAAGATATCGATCTCCGATTTTGCAGTGTATGTGGCCAATATCTACAATCTCACAAATTTTCAAAAGGATCGGATAATAAATGGCCGAGTTAAAAAAATGTTGCATACTTATGCGAGCTGAGCTGAGTAACGGGTATTTCGAAGTCGGGCAGGGCCGACTTTAACTTACGCTCTCGTTCTTTTTCAAGTCTTCCAAATAAACGACAACCGTTTTAATTGCCTTTTTGGATTGTTGAGCCGAAAATTGGCTCCAAATTGAAAAATCCTTTTCAGAGGGTTCAAAATGTAATAGATTTTGGTATTTATATCGATTATTTTATAACACTTAGTTTATATTTGAGCAGTTTCTTTCTGGTTTACTATTCAAGAAGTCCAAATAATTTCCTGGACCAAATCATTTCCCAAAAGACGAGCCACAATTTGGGATCAGGTAAAAAGTAGTTTAAAGGGTTTGAAGCCTAAAGGACACACAAAAGTGCTTAGCACGTTGGTTTTTATACCCTTGCAAAGGGTATTTTAAATTTGCCCAGAAGTTTGCAACGCATAGAAATATTCATTTCCGACCCCATAAACTATAAATATTCTTGATCGGGGTGACGAGCTGAGTCTATTGAGCTTTGTCCGTCCGTCTGTCCGTCCGTCTGTCCGTCCGTCTGTCTGTCTGTTTCTACGCGAACTAGTCTCTCAGTTTTAAAGCTATCGAGCTGAAATTTTGCACAGAGTCTTCTTTTTGCTGCACACTACTAATATGTCGGAACCGACCGGATCGGATGACTAAATCTCATTGCTCCCATAGGAACAATCGTTCGGAAAACTAGTTTTAGTATAAAAAACTTTTTTCTTTTAAATGGAAACGACTCCAAACTTTGTAATCGAAGGTTTTCTATGGTTTTTAATAGTTCTACCAAGTTTTATTAAAATCGGACAACTATATGGCATAGCTGCCATACAAAAGTTAGGTCTGAAAAACAGTCTTAGTTAGAAAAACTATTTTGTTTTTAATGGTAGCATCCTGCAATTTTGCATTTGTTTGTTTTTCATGCTTTTACATAGTTCTACAAGTTTTTGTCCAAATCGGATGACTATATCATATAGCTCCCATGCGAACGATCGGTCGGAAAATGGGAAAAATTGTATTTATTTGAAAATATTTAAGCGAGCACTTGCAAGGGTATAAAAACTTCGTCACAGACGAAGTTTGCTTAGCTTTCTCGTTGAATTAAAGGTCAAGGTTCTAAAACCTCAGGAAGACTCCTTAACCAAGTCTACACTGATGACATTTATTGCAACTGAGTAAGTATGTCGATGAAATGCCTGAAAAGGAGCATATTTAACCCACGGTATGAGCTCTGGAAGAGGCAGCCTTTAGCTTGGATTTTGGTCAACATTTAGGGCTAATTTCCCATCTTCTAAAAAATAAACCAATAAGAGTAAATAGAAACGAAGAGATGAGAAATTTTAACTTGTGAACTAAGCCAAGACTTAACTAAAAATTCAAACAGTTTCATTTTAAATTTTGTGCTTTTCTTTTAAAATCTAAAATTAAGTCATGGTTGAAAAAGAATTAAGGAACTTAAATTAATATTAAATTTAAATATATATGCAGAATTAAAATTGGAATCGTTTCAAACAGGGTTCCGAGACATATCATGGAAAGTATTTAAGCTATAAACTTGTTTGTTAATATCAGAATAATTGATTAAAACTGGAACTTAAAGCAAGGAAAGTATTTAAGTTATGAACTTGTTTGTTAATATCAGAGTAATTGATTAAAACCTGACTCGAAATTGTTGATATAAGTATCAAAAATCTTACATCATTTGGTGAAAGAAATAAAATTACAAGAAATGGCTTCAGTATAATCAGTCTACCCCAAACAACATTCTTCAGAACACAACTCATCGCCCACACTATTTTAGACTCCACACTTAGTTGCATAGCTGGCTGGCGAAATGGTTTTTGTGGAAAAAAAAACAAAGAAACAAACAAACTTAAATGGCTTTATATCCCTTTTGAGATACAATTTGAATATAATTAGACATGTATACACACACTATGATTATGATTATGATTATGGTCTATATATATATATACAAATACATAAATGTACAATGGTAGCGAAAATTGACAAAACTATAGGTAAAAGTCTAAGTGTAATTTTTGTAGTGAACTCTCGTACCCCCTCCCACTCAATGTGTATTATAATAATAATAAATGTATGTACTTACTTGTACTCCCAAATGTGTATTTGGAGTGGACAAACGAAACTAAAATTTGCTGATATTTTACACTGAACCGAGTTCATTTCATTAAACTAAAAACCAAACATGAACAACGCACACACACACGGCGAACATTTAGCTACAACTTTGTGCACCCCACCCAGCAAAAACAAAAGAAAAAAACAATTTATATAAGACAAATATTGGAGACTCAAGCCAAAGTGTTTTTTATTAGATGTCACAGCAATTTTTGTGTAGCGTGAGGATGACAATTTAGCTGAACCTTTGACCTATGCTTACACAAACTCATTTCGAACAATCTTGAGACCAAAAACTGCGTTTACTAAGGAAATACATGCATACTTATATACCTACTATATATATATATACATACATATGAGAGGCTTGACATTTGCCGCAATTAGATTTTGTGTCAACCGCATAATTAACTAACTAAAACAGAGGTGCCCCAACGTTGCTTATGGCAGTGCAAAACGTTATTTTTGAAAGTGCTTTTAAATCCAAATGTTATGGGGGCTTCACATTTTGTTAAGTGGAAGAAAAATGGAAAAGAAACAATGCAAAGGGGTATGCAAGCCGTTTTGGGATTCAATAAAATCGGAAAAAAGTAGGAAGAAAAGTGGGTGAGCTTTTCATCATAGAAACACAGTTCACAGTTCGGAAAAATCATTTCGTTTCTCAAAAACTTTTGAAGTAAAATTGCATGCTAGCCGAAACACGTTTGTATGTTAGTAGAGCAGTCAAGCCCTTGTTCCCATTGCTCCTTCTTTGTAATTTGCTTACTTCTTGGTGCCAACGCGCACAAGGAGACAGAAGACAAGTGCAATTGCCTCGCTTCAAAGCGACTTAAAACCACAGCTTGGTTCACGACTCCAAGAGCGCCGCTAAAAGGGGTTGTTATACCCATTACTTGTTACGTAAAAAGGGTGTACTAAAGACGTGCAAATGTGAGTAAAACGCAGAAGGATTCATAAAGTATATATATTCTTGATGAGCATCTATAGCCGAGTCGATATAGACCTGTCCGTTTCTTGTTCGTTCATCCGTATGAACACCTAGTTCTTGGAGACTAAAAGAGCTAGAGCAACCAAATTTTATATGTGCACTCCTATTCAGGGCTGCAAACCGGTTTTGAACCGAACCGGTTCGAACCCGGAATTCCAACTTTCAGATTACTATGAACCGAACCTCGAACCGAACCTCTTAAAGTACTAAAGCTGAAACTGAACCTGTTCCGAACCTATAATTTCGGTTCGGTTCAACAAAAACTAAAGACATGAAAAAATTTGACATATTTCCTTGCAACTTCTTCTCTTATCCTGATGGTTCTGAAAGACTGAGTCTTACAATCGGCAGGAAAGATTAATGCAAGCATCTATAAAAATGTTCAGAATTACCATTAGAATCCCTACACAAATAAGCCTCTGTTTTTTAAGATCCTTTTCTCCAAAGCTTATTGAATTATTCACAAAATAAGAGCTCAACATTACTGTGGAAACACTTTTGGTACGTAAATCGACGCAATTTCCTTACAGTTTATTTCGTATTTAGGACGATTACAATATAAACTTGTATTAAGCATGGGCTGAATCAAGGTTCGAACCAAAACCGTGGCCCAAAAACCTTGAACCTCAAAATTCTGAACCTGAACCATTGTTAAATTTTGGTTAGAACCCGCGAGCCGGAGCTCCCAAAATATTTTTGGGTTTGCAGCCCTGCTCCTATTGTCTGTACGCAGATCAATTTTATTTCAAATTTTTGCCACGCCCCTTGCCACTCCCAGCAATGAAAAATGTTGAATAACTACAACATTTGTAAATATATTAAGCTCATGGTTTTAAAAAGTTTGTACAATAATTGGCAGAGTTATAAAAGTATGAGTACACAGAGGGAAAAACCGTGTTCAGAAAATGAGATTTTTTCATCTCAAAAGAAGCACAGAATGTTCTCTCAAATTTTTGAGAACAAATGTTCCGAATGTTCTCGAAATGAGCACAATTCAGCTCATCACCGAAATGTATAAGTAGCCATTCAGACTTGCAGATGCAGAAGTGGGCAATAGCCTAACGAGCTAACACGTCCGCCGTCGAGTCGTTGTAAGTAAGTCCGAAAAATTTTTCTTTCTTTAATTTAATTATCTAAGGCAGGTGGGGTGTTGTACAAGCCGGGGGGGAGGTAGGTCTCTGCGGACTTTAAGCTGGAATTTAACAGACATATACAGACTTGGAAAGGGAATTGGACTTGGACTTGGGTTCTCCGGACTGGAGCTGCTGGCCCCCTGGTATCTGGGTCCTGGACGGCCTGGACCTAAAATTTTTTTTTTGAGTTTAAAATGTTCTCAAAAACTGAACATATCAACTCACATCAAGATTTTGCGTACTCAAAAAAAAGTTCTCGAAGTGAGAAATTGTTCTTGAAGTGAGAAAATCCGGTCATGATTAGTTTTTGTCACCGAATGTTCTCACTTTGAGTCCAATGTTCTTGGTTTTTTCACTCTGTGTACTGATTTCAAAGAGTATGTCAAAGCAAGGAAACTCTCTTTCACCATTGCTAAATTGTTCATACACATTTGAAAGGGCTTCTATCAACATAACGAGTAATTATTTGTGATTTTTGCACTTATTTTGCTTTGAAATTCTCAAACAGTCAAAGCAATGCTGGAATGAGGAATAAGCTGAAGTCTATTAAAGATAGAAGTTGGTGAATCTTGCTGATTTGGGGTAACATAAAGTTTGACTATCGCGAATAAGTCAATCCCTGTCATCTTAGAAGCATTCCTTTTTTTTGGATTGGAGTGCAGGTCGAATATTGACTATTAATCCTACACCAAAAATATGCATTTGGGAAGGATACGTTGTAAATATCCTTTTAATCAACTAACGGAGCTGAAAAATCTTGCCCTGCATGGTCCTTTTTCATATATACTTTGGATGATTTTCAGCTTAAGACATAATCTTCCCAATTCAATGCGTGAATTCATTCAATGGATATTTTTTCATATCCTTTCTTTTTCTCTGGGTTTAAGTTGAGTTTGGATAATAAAAGAAGCTATCCTAAGCTCGAGTTGGCATCAAGACAAGTATTGCGGGTCTGTAAGACTCGAGCTCAATTCAATTCTGTTTATACTTGGATTGAGTAAGCCCGGGATTGACCGACTTTTAGCATCGTTTGGGATTGATTTGATCCCGTATATCTTGGGCTTATTAGGTAAAGGAGTCCCCACTCTAAATGGTACCATGTCATGAAAGGTTCTGAGCGGAACATTGTATGGAGTTTCAAAAAAATTGATTTTATCTTAAGCTTCGGAAGAAAGCTTTATCGTACTAGATCCAAGATTAAGTCAATCCAATTGTAACTTAGAATGAGAAAATCCGGTATTGAGCGACTTCTGACAATGTTTGGTTTGGATTTAAGCCCGGATATCTCGAATTCGGTTTTTCTGTGTATAAATTAATGGGCAAGTTGCAAATGCTGTTTCAGTACGTAGAAGCTGAGGCTGCCTTTCAAAATTTCAAAGGGCAGACACTTTTGAAAGCCCTTATAGAGGACCTGTGAATGACAACAAAGAGGAAGGTGGTACCGTCGATCAGCCATCAGTAATTGATGAGTTAGATAACTTGTACTCAACACTTTTCGAAACGACTTTGAAGTAGGTACTCTCAAGTTAGATACCTTAGATTACCTAAGACTTTTGAAAGAACTGTACTAAAACGGCTTGCGTCCCTGTGCATTTGGTGCTTTGCAAAAGCAATTGTGCTTGCAGTGCTTAGGAGCTGGGGCACCTCTGACTTACACATATGAAATATGTATAAATAATCTTAATTTCTTTAGTTTTTTCCTATGTTCATTTTTGGTAGCCCTCAATGGAAACTAAGTAAATATGTTGTTGAATACGTAGAGATTTTTGTTGTGCGTTGACAAAACATATTTTTGAAATTGTAACTTCTGTCAATTAAATTGTAGACTGGTGCAAGTACCAAGTGAAAAACAAAAAACTAACAACTAAACAAAACCTAAACTGAATACCAAAATATTTAACCAGCATGGTTAGGCTTAAGCGCCCTCCATTGAGTTTATGTTGTGCGTTCAATGCAAAAACAAACAAGAAGTGCTTAGTATTTGTGACATATGTATATACAATTGAATATATATATATATATGTATCAGTAGTATCCTAGTCAGGGGTTGGTATCCTTTTTTATTAAGTCGGTGTCTGCATTTTGTCAGTGCTTTGATAAAGGAAAGAAGTTAAATATAAATTAACAGACGTTGAAGTAGTTGCAAAAGATTCTTGTTGTTGCGCACCAAAATCAAAATAAAACAAAAACGAAAACCTCATTGCACAATTTGACGAAACCGTTAAAATGCATTAATCACTATTTAGCAGTTGTTAGTTGAATACGCGTATGAACAACACAAAACGATGACATACTCTCACCTTTGATTTACCAACCAACCAGAACAAAACTGTATAAAAAAATCCACAAAAATAGAAAGAGCAACAAGGCAACGTTTATTTTTCTACCAACAAATTGCAGGCAATGAAAATAGTTGAATATTAGAGCAGAGAACAGTCATGTACTATACATACAAAGAGCTACCTATACAAACGAAATATATATATATATATTTTTGGAATAAAACAACATTTGCCAACAGACAGGGACGCATGTCTTGAGTTAATTTTCATTTTGTACAAATACTCGTACACACACACACACACTGACACACACACACATTTGTTGTTCTTTCGTTTTGATAAGTATGTTATGTAAATGCAATTTGTAAAGGAACTTATGGCATTCCCACACAACAGAAATGAACACATTGCAACACGCTGTTAAGAAGGCAAACATACATACGTACATATAAATATATATATATTACTTATATATATGCATACTATATGTAAATGTAAAGTCATAAACAAAATGAACAACTTTTCTGAAAAATAAAATGTATATTCAAATATCAAACATTTATACTGGGTCCATTTATTTGGCGTTCACCTACTGGCTTAATGATAAATGGTAAACGATAAATGCACTATTCCTGCGGTGGGCACCAACAACAGCAACCGATGAGCATCTGTAAAAGAATGCAATTTCCGATGTAATGGGACAACACTTCTTAATACATTTGTAGAGGGTATACCAGAATTTTCCAGATGTTTGAGATATTCTTCATCAGCAAGACTAGCTAAGTTGTTTAAGCTCTATCTAGAAATTGGTCAAAGTAGCTATCATAAGTAATTATTTTAGTATTATTCCATCAATGACAAATAAAGGAATGGCACAGCCCGCTAAAATCAAAGATGAACTATTTTTCGTTAATTCTGTAAAAACACTTCGAGCTAGCGATGCCGGAAACAATATCGATACATCGAAATATCGATATTTTTGTCAAAAAATATGATGTATCGTTATTAAATAGTTTTCCAAGGCGATACATCGGATATCGAGTATATCTTGAAAATATATTCTTTGGGTTTATTTTTGATTTAACTTTTCGAATTCTATAAGTATATTGAAATATGCTGAATTTCAAAACTAATCACATCTTTATGTTCAAGAGAGCAAACTTCAATTGTGTATGCCGATTTTGATTGCTACATTTAAATATGATGACTATTAAGGTGCTTCAAATCATACTCAATACTCAAAAATGTTGAAGTCAATAGAAATTCATATAATAAATAGCTTTAACTTCTTTTGTTCTTTTCATTTATTTCTATCAGAGCTTCAGAAACTATCATAATTTATTGACCGGACCAAAAATAATTTTATAGTGCTGAATCGGAGCATGATCTTTTCAAATCCATATCCAAATTAGGCATTTTACGATTTTGAAAAGAATAAAAGTAAGATGTAAGTCAAGATGTTTCAAATCAAATTTTACGTAGTTAAGGCTAATATTTTTAATAGCTTTTTTTTTGACAAAAAAATGTCTCAACGATGGAAGATTTCAGAAACAAAGTCCAACTGGTTCGAGCCCCCGGACCGAACCTTATCCAGTATTGTTTGGCCGCCTAGATATTTTGTAGTATTTTGGAGTTTTGATGCCTAGATTTTAAACTCAGCTAGTACGTAGTTTTAAAAACTTGTCAAATGATAGCTAAGTTTTCTTAATGAACCAATATTTTAAACAAATTGCTATTTAATTAAAATATCTAATATATCCATATTTCTTAACTTTAAAACTTGGTCAACAAAAGACAAAGTCTCAGAAAACGCATGGCACCAATGTCTTTTGGAGATCTCTTTGAGTTTACAAGCAATTGTTGTGTTTTTTCTTTCTATAAAATTCGTATATCATCTTAATTTAT
The DNA here is from genome assembly GCA_035044985.1 of Lordiphosa fenestrarum. NCBI lineage: Eukaryota > Metazoa > Arthropoda > Insecta > Diptera > Drosophilidae > Lordiphosa > Lordiphosa fenestrarum. Next base: position 613,036 of record JAWNNO010005642.1, read on the forward strand.
TATATTCAATCAATCAAATATCAAAACAAAACACTTGATCAATCTTTCTGCAGGTTTCTCAGGTCTGGCCGTACTGGGCCATAACAAACGAACTGCCAGTTTTGGTATTTTTGTTTTGGCAGTTCCTTTGTTGAAGTGTTTACTAAACTTTAATATTTATATCGAAATTATTCTTTTTCAATATCGTCTAAAATATCGATATACATACAGGGTGCGCCATCTAAGGTGTCGGTATGGCAACACTGAATAACTTTGACATTTACCAACCGATTGCTTTTGTTAGACATGTTTTGGAAACATCAATCTAGTACAATTTTGACCATGGAACGCTTCACACCAAAACAACGTGCCGAAATAGTGACGCTGTTCATCGAAAATAATCGTTCAAAAAAAAAAGTGGATGTTGGCACATTTTGTCTGCCCGCAAATGCGCGAAAAAGGTCTTGACGGTTACTGGTTCCAACAAGACGGTGCTCCGTGCCACACTGCAAATCAAACAATCGACTTATTGCAGCGGAAATTCCCTGGACGCCTGGTATCAAAAAGAGGCGATATTGACTGGCCACCCAGATCTCCAGATTTGACCGCCCCAGACTTCTTTTTGTGGGGCTATTTAAAAAGCAAGGTTTACGCCAGCGATCCACAGACCATTGAGGAGCTTAAGGCCAACATTCGTGCCGAAATCGCCACTTTATCGACTGAGACGCTCGAAAAGTGATGGAAAATGCCGCAAAAAGGGCACATTTTGTTGTGGCCAATAAAGGCGGCCACCTGATTGATGTTGTGTTCAAAAAGTAGTCGAAATAAATTGTACAGGATCAAATTAAAGGAACAAGATCAACATATAGCAATCGGTTGTTTGTTTTTATATTTATTCAGTGTTGCCATACCGACACTTTATATGGCGCACCCTGTAGATAATTTTGAAATATTCGAGAACCCTAGTTCGGGCCAACCATTCCGCTTGCATTGTCCTTACTGTTTCCAATAAAATTTACAATGTTTGTTTTTAACTTCCTTGGCTTCTGGCACAAACTGTTAGGTATGGAATTCGAGTCTCCTCCTTCAAGAGGGAGTAACGACAAAAGTGTGGACACCATGAATTTAAGTTGGGAGTTAATTGTAACACCTGTAAAGTATAGTCGTTTTGTGGAAGTAATTCGCGATTTCATACCCCACTTAAGGCATATATTTTTCTTTATTATTTTGCACTATGCTTTACTTTTGCTGCTGCTTTACTGCTTTTTAATATTAAACAAGAAAGAAAGTCGGTCAAGCCCGACTGTAACATACTCTGTACCAAGAAAATTTGTCTTTTGATCATAACTCGAAAACCGTTCATCCGATCTTCTTCATTCTTTTGGCGGATCGATAAGTTATTCTAATAACTAAATATGTCCAGAAGGAACAAGCCGTCTATCTTCAAAACTGTGGGAGATATGACGTTTTTTCTAAATTGCGGGGGCGGGAGGGGGCGTGGCCAAAATTGAAAATAAACTTGATCTGCCTGCAGACATAAGAAGCATATGTCCCATACACGTCAAACCTCTATCTCTTACCATCTCTGAGATCTGTGCGTTCATACGGACAGACAGACGGACAGACGGACATGGCTATATCGACTCGGCTGTTGATGCTGATCAAGAATATATATACTTTATGGGGTCGGAGATGCTTCCTTCTGGATGTTACATACTTTTGCACAAACTTATAATACTCTATGTACCTACGGTACAGAGTATAAAAAGGATTAAATAACTTTAAGTGACGTTGAAAATCTTAAAATCAAAATTTGTTCAATTAGTTTGGTTTTTACAAAAGTTCAAAGTTGAATACTTTTTGATACTGCTGAATTTCTAATTATACTCTGTACCGTAGGTACATAGAGTATATTAAGTTTGTGCAAAAGTATGTAACAGCCAGAAGGAAGCATCTCCGACCCTATAAAGTATATATATTCTTAATCAGCATCAACAGGCGAGTCGATATAGCCATGTCTGTCTGTCGGTCTGACCGTCTGTCTGTCCGTATGAACGCACAGATCTCAGAGATGGTAAGAGTTAAAGTTCTCCCAGATTTAAAGATAGATGGTATGTTCCTTCGGGACATATTTAGAAATCAGGATAACTTATCGATCTGCCAAGGAATGGTGAAGATCGGATGAACCGTTGTCGAGTTATGATCAAAAGACTGTTCGCTGCTGCAGCGCAGTAGCAGTGCTGCTTTCAAAATTTATGCTGAGCGTACAATTTCGTTGATAGACCTTGTACTACAGAGTACATTATAGTCGGGCTTGACCGACTTTCTTTCTTGTTTTGGTTTCAAATGTCGATTTGAATTTGGTTGATTTTTTTGAAAAGATGCATCAATTTTAAATGTCGTATCCTCTAATGCATTGGTGAATGGGTTCCCAGCAGGTTTGCACTGACTTCGTCGTGCTAAGTACATCCTACTGCCTTTCAAGACATTTCTTAAACCGACCATGGACCATCGGCGTTATGAATTTTATTTCAGTCCTACCAAGAAAAACTCCTACTACAGTTTGGTGAAAGAAAACATTTTCCATTTGCTCAGTTTTTCATTTAATAGAAAAATATAGACATATGCATGAATATACATAATTGTAATTTTGTGTACGCTTAAAAAGAGAATCTGATTTCATTTGCATCAAATATCAAAACATTTCTATCTATATGCATGAGAGTCTACGAATTGAGTGGGTGGGGGGATGAAAGAAACCATATCTTTGTATGATAGAGGTTTTAGATTTTCTTTTTTGAGATGAAAAATGGGCGCCACATGATTGTTGATATTGCTGCGTTGCGTTTTTGATATAATACTTTGGCAGCTAGAAACTAGATAAAAATTAACTAGGCAAAGATTTCTGATAAAAGTTGTAACGATTACAAATTTTCATGTAGTAAAACAATCAACATGACAACCTGACAAATGGGCAGCTATCTTAATGCAGGGGAAATGGCTAAAACATACGACTTAGAAGGTAATAACTAGAGGGCTTACGCAACTAAAGGAGCTTTGATTTACAAATTTGGGGCATTTGTTGGGGTTAAGAGTTATGCATAAATAGTTTTTAACTAGATTTTTTTTTACAATTTTACACTTTTTGGTTGCGGTGGACGAGGGGTTACGTGCAAATCTCGTTGCCAGCAGCACAGGAATTGCTCGCCACATTTGCATTTAACGCTCCTGTGCCCGTTGACATGCTGGCGGGCAGAGTTGACGTTGGTGCTGGTGCTGGTGCTGGGGGCGGTGTTGCTGCTACAACTGCTGCTGCAGCTGCGGCGGAGGTGTAGGAGGAGGAGGATGGTAAAGCGGATGGTGCGGTTGTTGAGTCGGGTTCTGCCTGCTGTGTGGTTCCACTTAAGGCATTATTTGTTTTACTATTCTCCAATTTGGCACGATTTAAAGCCTCTTCGCGCTCCTTGGCATCAAAATACCAAACGGTGATGGCATAGCGGGTACGATGAGCTGGTTGCACTTCATGTGGATTGCGTTTATCCGACCAGAAGAATATCAGACGATCGAATTTGGGTTCAATGTCTGCCACTGTTGTTCCCGGTGTGGGTCGAATTCTGTAAGAGAAGGAGAGGGATGGGTTTTTAGTAAGACTTTTGGTTCACAACTTATAGCGACATTTCTAATGCTAAACCTTAAAACTTTATCTGGCTTTTGGTCAGGAATATGTTCGCTTCTCTTAACAAAGAGTAATAAACGCCTGGGAAAGGTAACTCTTAACAGCAGTCGATATCGAAGTCTACTGATGATCACCTGGTACCTAACTTTCTCGAGTTTCTCTTTTCCATGTTTCTTTTTTATATAGTTCTAAGAGGTATGAGAATTGCAGATACCTTCGGTTGGAGAATATGTTTTAAGCAGCCCTTGGATGATCGAATGGACAACGTGCAGAACTTTAAAGTGCGAACCCACCACAACAAAAAAACGGACCTGAAGCAAGAATACCGCCCTCAAACCACAATCTCGCAGAAATAGATCAGAAATCAGGAAAAATGTAGCAGCAAACGGTGACTTGAAAACGTTGTTCATTGCGGACAAGTCATCCTTAGAAGCTACATCAACTCGGTATCGGTGTCTTAAAACTTGTCAGTAAACTAAAACGAACCAAAGCGACATATTGTTGTGGTTTTTGATTCGGTTCAGCAATTTCCAGACGACGCTGGTTCGGTTTGTGGTTCGATTACAGTTTGGTTCGGTTCAGTCCGGTTCGGTTCTTAGCACCGACTTACCGCAATATTCCGCCACTTTCTTGTGCATCCCAATTGATATTTAGGTAGTAGATGGCTGTTATGACACGTCCGTCTTTATTTGGATTGTCCACATGCATCACATAATGTGTTCCAGAGCCGGGGTAGCAAGCAACCATGGCCTAAAGCAATTCGAATTGAAATTAAATCACATCTTTTTAGTTCAACAAGAGTTGTGCTTACCCTCGTTCGTTCACGAATTTGATATTTGCCTAGTATACCATTATCCTTCATGGTATTCACACGATACACCACCGAATCGATCTGTTTGAAGTATAATTTCATTAATTACTTTGTAAGGAATATGCGTTGGGTAAACTTTAACTCACCTGATTGGTTAAATACCAAACATTACTGCATCCGGGCTCATTGCCACCCACCCATTTGATTTTATCACCGCGTATCTTATCGCCACGTACCGCAGGGGAAGGAGCATCCGTCTTTTGATTGTGCACCAGTTGGCCATCATGAAAGGCGCCCGCATTGTACATGCTGCACACTTCATTTAAGATTTTGATGCCCGTTTCGCGGCCCAGAAAGTCATCCACAACGGACAGGCCATATTGATTCATGTCGTTAATAATGTTCCGACACAGATCCTCATAGCGGCGTTCACTGTGTGGGAGGAAAATGGAAAACAAAGTTCAATCAGTAAGTGGCGTCTAGGTGAGGTCACCTTGGGGAATCCCCCACTGAAATTGCATTGGCAAACGTTCACCGAACTCTATTTATAGACAATGAAATATTGAACAAAACTTTTATTTTCTATCAAATTAACGACTTTTTTATGGAATGCCATTTATTTCACAGACTTGTTTCGGTCACGTAGGCCACCCAGCAGCTCTGTGCTGGATATATGTCGGGGTCATAAACAATACTCTGAAAAGTTGAAAAATGCCATAAAAAATGTCTGTCATAAGAACAAACAAAAAATTGGTATAATCATCAAAACGTGCTGCATGTTGGGGCTAGAATAAATTTCTTGGATGTAGAGCATCAGCCGAACGTCTTTCACTGGGAAATATACACAAAATCAAGTTTGCTTGACGACAATATTTTATATTTTTTATAGCAAATTATGGCAAATTAGAGAGAACGACAATATTTCTTATTATTTATGGCAAATTTTGGCAAATTAGAGAGAAAACAATGAAAACCGAAGCTGAATTCGTTGACTGGTTTTATTTGGCAAGAAATCTGTCAGACGCTGTTAAGATTTGCGGGTCTAAGATAAAGTAGAAACGGAAAGGGTTTTTTCTTGTCATAACGTAATATTATCAATTAGTAATGATTCTCGACCAAAGCTAACCCTTGACAACTGGTTCGGTTCGGATTATTTTGTATCCCTAGAACCGGATCATTCAAACTTATAACTAGACTTCATCTGTTTTGAAAAGGGTTCGGTACATAAAATTACTTAGGTCACGTTCAGAAGATCCTATATAATTTCCTGCCCATTATTTAGTCAAGAAACGATTAAATTTCCAAACCAGATCCGAAGCCGAAATCGATATGCAGTTTCTGTTCTGAGTAAACAGCTCGACTGCAAAACTGGCACTTAGTTTTGGGGAACAAGAAAGAATGTCGGTCAAGCCCGACTATAACATACTCAGCATAAATTTTGATGCTGGAGTAACAGCTGAAAGCAGCGCTGTTGGTGCTGATCAAGAATATTTATACTTTATGGGGTCGGAAATGTTTCCTTCTTTCTGTTACATACTTTCGCACAACTTTATGATCCCCTTTTCCCATTTTAATTGGGAATAGGGTGTAAATATAAGTTTGAAAATTTGACATAGACGTTTATTCAAATGTAAAAATTTAAAAAAAACAAGAAAGAAAGTCGGTCAAGCCCGACTATAACATACTCTGTACCAAGACATTTTGTCTTTTGATCATAACTCGAAAACCGTTCATCCGATCTTCTTCATTCCTTTGGCGGATCGATAAGTTATTCTAATAACTAAATATGTCCAGAAGGAACAAGCCATCTATCTTCAAAACTGTGGGAGATATGACGTTTTTTCTAAATTGCGGGGGCGGGAGGGGGCGTGGCCAAAATTGAAAATAAACTTGATCTGCCTGCAGACATAAGAAGCATATGTCCCATACATGTCAAACCTCTATCTCTTACCATCTCTGAGATCTGTGCGTTCATACGGACAGACAGACGGACAGACGGACATGGCTATATCGACTCGGCTGTTGATGCTGATCAAGAATATATATACTTTATGGGGTCGGAGATGCTTCCTTCTGGATGTTACATACTTTTGCACAAACTTATAATACTCTATGTACCTACGGTACAGAGTATAAAAAGACACTTTGAGCAGACACTTAGCTCGATTTGCTCAGTGTCTTATGCTCAGTTATAGCCTATACACCTATACACACCTATACACACTACAGTCCATCTCAGCGGAACGATGAGAAGATGGTGAAAAAATGAAACTCGTGTTCATACTGTCACCGTCCACCGTCTACCGTCAATGCCTTCGTTTTCTTCCCCCAAAATTGAAGCATATGTGTCAATCAAAATAATTAAATTGTCTAAAATAAAGGAAAATAGTTCAACTAATTTGGTGGTTTTGTTATCTGCTATGGACATTGAAAATTAGTTTTGATGGTCCTGCTGAAGCTATAAGAACTGCAATTGCGGAGTCACTTTTAGCATGAAGCGAAAAGTGTTTAAAACAAAAGTTAATTTTACTGCCATCCATTGGCCCTTAATTATTGAATTTATAAATTTATTTATTTAATAAATCTAAAAACAAAGTCGAATCAGCGTTTTATTGCTTAAGCAAATCCAAATGACAGTTTTGAAAAGAAGCGTTTTGGGCACTCATTTCCCGCAAAATGTTTCGAGTCTGCTCGTGATATTTCCTCTGCATTTCAATCCTCCCTAGCCAACGAAATCAGTTCCTGGTGGGTGCCAGTTTTCGTCCTTACATTAGTCCAGTGGATTTTAGTCCCTCTTTCCTCCATCAGCACGGCCATCTTCTGGTACACGTTTGACATTTGAAGTTTGACAATCACTTGCCGCGCTCACATTGTTTACGTTTTCGTTGCGAATGTCATTTTTTGTAGTGGTGGACACAGAAATATCGTAGTCACGCTGAGTGAAACAGCATGAAATAGGAACATCCCCAGCCGACGGGGGAATATTTTGAGAAAATTTGGCACGGCAGGTTCTTACGTACCGTCTGTGACGGTAGACGGTAAACGGTAGATGTGGGCTAGTGTGAATAGGCTATTACTGAGAGCCAAACGAAATTGTTCCCTTCAGCTGTTCTGTTCTAGAGTGAGCAAGTATGTTTCAGTTTAACCTGTCATTTAGGTGAGCTGTCTTGCACAGAAAAATTGGTTGAGCATATTTTGGGAGCTCTGGTTAGAACCCATATACCGAAATATAAGATTCGGTATATAGAACGTACGCACATAAATCGAATTCCCTGGTTTGAAGTCTCGTACTCAGACTCACTCGAAGAGTAAAAAGGGTGTACTAGGTTGGTGTAAATGTATGTGACAGACTGAAAATAAATTTTACAACCCCATAAAGTATATATGTTCTGGATCAGCATTCATAGCCTAATCGATATAGCTATGTCCGTCTATACATCCGTCCGAGGACCTCGAGCGTCCAAATTTTCCATGTTGACACGCAGAGCAAGTTTGATTAGAATTTATGCCACGCAGTATTTTTCTCTTTAAATTTTTAATAAAGAGCGGAAAACTGCTGTTACTGTTACTGCTGTGAGCATTATGCGATGCTTGCTTACACAGTGGTGCTATGTTTACACTAATGTTAGAGCATTAATGCTCTATTAATTAACATGAGATAAGGCTATTAAGCATTAATTCCACTCAGAACAAAGCATATAGAAAAATCAAAAGGATCTTCGCACAATATCGTCTGCAAAATTCACATTTAAAATGATATACCGACATATTCTCATCAAAATCGAAAATGAAAATTATGATATGAAAATAACACACAATTTATAGAATATCTCTACATTATGAACTTAATAGTAGTGTTTTTTGAGAAATGGTTCACTTGAAGTCAGTGAGCGATATATATTATGAGTTCGTCAAGGAAAAAAAATCACAAGCCATGTAGTGAAACGTCAATGGAGGCTATTTTCCAGTTACACTAATGAACTTGGTCTTACGTCTATGGATAGAAAAATAAAACGACGTCCTCAACACAAAAATAGCAGAGCATTGTTACCAATTAGTTTAAATTCGCCGAAAATAGGGAAAAGTATGTTTCACGAAAATATGGAAAAAGTTTTTACAGTTTCTAATATGTCAAGAACCAAGATACGAAGCAAAACCTTCGGTTCGCAAGCCGATCCTTAGACTTTACAAACCTCCTGCCGATTTTTCAAGGTTTCCAGACTTGTTTTAACAACTTTTTGTATCTCAAAAGTTTCGGATTGGGAAAGATTGAGTGTCAAAACCCTGTAAGGATCATATAAAAGCGGTGCAACTAAGATTTAGTGCAATGCTTGTGGAAGGGCAGACCCCAATACATATGAAGTGCAGGAATGCAAGCCGGTTCTGAATCGAATCGAGCCCCTTCTTAGTGCTTGTGATCAGCAAATTATATTCAAAGAAGTTTGCTAGATTTGTTCTTTTCTTTTAATCTAACATAAATTGAAATAACAGGAACAGGTATTATATATTATAAGTACAAGTCTTGAACCACTGAAATCTACGATCAGTTAACAGTAAAAACCATTTGGGTGAACCAAACCAGAAATATAAAGCTTACGTAAACCATAGAACCGTCACAAATCTCTGCATTTAGATCAAGAAAATCTTTTGCCAAACAACAACAATCACAATTCTGTATAAAGAAGCCGGGAGCAATGCCTGCGCATGCGCATTTGGCCCCTAAACTAACTAACACAGCAGTTAACATTGTTGTCACCGTTAGTTCCCTTATTCTTGTATATTAATAATTTACCGTTTATCCAATAATTCATGAAAATATTGCTCAGCATTGGCAGGATGTGCCGTATGCTTGAAAAAGTTCTTATAATCCGTTGTTGTGGAGGTAATCATTTTATCTGGTTTAAGGATCAGTCCTTGTTATTATTACTATTAAAATAATTGTTATTATTCCTTTTAAACGACATTCATAACAATTCACGCACAACTGAAGAAAGTTTCAAATTGCCGGCGAGTTTTATGCGAGAGTCAAACCCGAGAGAGAGATAGAGAGCGCGAGAGCGTGAGTGAGAGCACAGGTAAGAATAGCTGTAAGTAGCATTTGAGGTGTAGTTGTTGTTGCTGTTATCTTGTTGCTTTTATTTTTAATTAGCCGTAGCAGCTGTTGCTGTTTGTTTTGATTTGGTTTACACTCCGAGTCACACGTTTGTTTATATTGCAGACGAACCGTTCGCTTGGACGCGCGGTTAACGAATGCCAGACCGACCGACCACTTTGCTATGGCTGGTGTTGTGTCACGCAGGGTGAGAGATTGAGCATGTTGTTTGCTTTGGTATTAGTGTGTTAAGGGGGCCTGGGAACAGCTAAAGCTAAAGAGATAAGCACTACGAGAGTATGGGTAAATAATTGAAAAAAAAACCACAAGATAACAAATGCAAAATATTGGACACACTGTGACAACAACGACGACACCGAGCTTTAGTTGTTCATTTTTTAAAAAAAAGTAGCCTTATCAATCAAATTAAATTGTGAATCGTTTGCCGGTGAACTAGGCCTGCTTCCGGATGCCCTTCACACGCTTGTAACAGCCACCAACCATGAAAACCTGGAACAAATGCAAACAAAACGGCAAAAAAGGCAAGCGCAACGCTTGTCACGTAGCCCAAAGCACACCGACACACTCAGCACACACACACACACACACACAGACACACAGCCCCACGCACTGCCAGAGAGGCACGCATTAGCGTTAGAAAGAGACGCAGCGCGAGTAAAGGGTGAGGTCGTTGAAACTAAAGCAAAGAGCATAAAACATTTTTGGCACCAAATGTACTCCATCTCTCCTCCGCCGCCAAATTGGGTCAATAACCCAGTTCAAAGTCAGCCATAGACGAAAAATGAGACTCCAGTTTGTAGTTAGAAAATTAATGCTCTGGGCGCTGCTTAAGGGCCTCTTTATGTACATATTTATGATCGATATTACGTGCAACGACGATGTACGCGGCACGTGCACCAAATATTTACACCCAAGCCGGTTTATACTAGGACTGGCAAGCACTACAACAACAAAAACGACGACCTTGGTGACGTACCTCTTCTGTATGCTTCATTGGGTGGTAGAAACATCTATGACACCTGCTACATATGTAGCAGCAACAGCCGAACAGGCATGCGAAGCAAGTTTTACAGAACAACCGTGGAAATCCAATGGATGGTCAGATTTTGGTGCCGTGCCCTTCACTGATCCACACGAATTCTATGCAATTTTAAAGCTAGATACTCAGCTAGATAGAGAGCAGCTGAGCTTAGCAACAAATAGAGTCAAATTAACAACTGCAAACCGTTTGGATATAAAGACTGTTGCGGTTCAGAGCCCACGGTTTGGTTCATTATATGGATTTTATGATGCTAAATGAACCGTGGCCTGTTTACGACTTTTATAGTTTCTACCAGGGCCTCAAACCCAAGAAATTGCGTGGATCTCCGGCTCGCGGGATCGAACCAAAATTTTACCAATGGTTCAGGTTCAGAATTTGGAGGTTCAAGGTTTTTGGGCCAAGGTTTTGGATCGAACCTTAGTTCAGCCAAGCTTTATACTACACGTTTATATAGTAAGCGACCTAAACCCGACATAAACTGTTAGGGAATTGTCTCGATTTTGGGTTGGGATGGGATTTCACAATACTTTATATAAATAGAAACACTTTCATACAGCTCATGACCATCAAAGCAATGACAAAGTGTTTCTACTTATATGTATAAAGTATTGTGACGAAATAAATACTCTGAAGTTCTGGATACAGCTCTTAAAGTAAAATGCAATTTCGTAGTCCACATACGAAAAGTGTTTCCACCAGGGATGCAAACCACTCGAATATAAAGACTGGTTCGGTTTAGTGGTTCAGACAGTTTCTGAACCGCCGGTTCGGTTCATTACATGGTTTTTTGAGCTGACTGAACCGCGGTTCCGGTTCGGTTCAGTGGTTCACAAAGGTACATTATGATTTCTATTGTCATGTGACTTTTGCTCACTTTCAAATTGAACTCCTATTTGAATATCTTTAAAATCCTTTGAAGATTGTCCCAAATATATTATGTCCGGATTCAAAGGATTCGTCTATATGTTCCTTGAGGAACGATCTTCGAAAACAGAGAATGTAGGCTAGAAAAGATTAGAATAGAAAAGTGTAAAAACTGAAGAAATATTACAGAAAATTCCAAATATTGTCCACTAGATGAAAGAATTTAGATTGATGGTATGTATATTAAGAGATTGGAGGGCAATTACAGAGGACTTGCAAGATTACTTGTTCTTAAACTTTCGTTAGGTCATCCTTAAAAGTTCCGGCATTGGTAAGAATGTAGAGAGTCGAACGATATGTAGAAAAATTGTCTTGGGGAAACGATTCAAATTCCCAAAATAATAAGTATCATTGGCTAGAGGAAAGCGACTCCCGTCTTAAAACTCGTCACAGAGCTGAACCGAACCGAACCGATTTTATTTGTGGTTTTCGGTCTGGTTCAGCAATTCTTAAAGGAAGCCGGTTCGGTTTGCGGTTCGGTTCACCAGCTGGAATAAGCGGTTCGGTTCGGTTCAAAACCGGTTCGGTTCAGAACCGGTTTGCATCCCTGGTTTCCACAGTAATGTGGATAATTCCATCAGGATAACAGAAGAAGTGGGAAATAGTTCAAATCTATAATTTTTGTTGAACTGAACCGAAATTTTGGGTTCGAAACGGGTTCAGGTTCAGCTTTAATACCTTAAGAGGTTCGGTTAAAGGTTCGGTTCACAGTAATCTAAAAGTCGGAATTCCGGGCTCGAACCGGTTCGGTTCAAAACCGGTTTGCAACTCTGGTTTCTACAGTGAATATATATGTGACTTTTTGCTCTAGAAATCACTTTCACAGCTTTAAAGTAAATTCTACGAAACTTTCCCAGAAAACCATAGGTCTATAATCAATTTTTAGGTCGCGTCTGGCGAAGTCAATTTTTGTATAGCAACAAATTATATTATTTAATATCTAATGTTCATAATGATTAAATCGTTTTTATGAAGAATATCAAATTTGTCAGGTATTTTTAAATACTAGGTTGCCCGAATTCAATTTACGGCCGATTTCTCATTTTCTATATAACTGCTATGAGCCAGATTTGCCTAGAATTTACTCTATTATTTGTTTGTTTAAATGACAGCTAGCTCTACTTAAAAGATGTAAAATCGGCCCTAAGAAATCAAAATTCTTTTAATACGAAAACAGATTCGGAGAGCTGACGAAAACTCTTTTTAAACAAGTTCGAAATCAATGATATCAGTTGTCATTTTTGGACTTTTCAACTGTGATTCTATAAACAAAAACTATATTAAAATTTTTACCACGACTTGGAATTAATTTTGAGACCTATGGTTTCTTGGGGAAAATCTCTTAGAATTAGTTGTATATTATGTTTCTGTTATGCACTTGGTCGATTTAAAATTCGGCCCGGCCCAGTGTATTGGTGTGCGAAAATAAAGCTATGCAAACTAGCTCTGACCTGCCGTCATCGTCCACTGGTCTAAGACTGAAAGCAAACGGCGCGCTGTTTGCTCTGTTGCGTCATCCCTTGTCGAGAATGTATGAATAGCGAAATGTGCGGGCCAGGCAAGACCATCGCTGCTTTAAAGTAATAATATGTATAAATGTCACATATATAAGAATATATATATAAGAATATATTCATTCATATATAAAGATAAGGAAAACACAGAAAAAATTGGCTTTTTGTAAAACATTTAAATGATTCAAAAACTGTGAGTTTTACAGGCCTTTTACCGATAAAACCGACCGAATTCGAATTTGTTTCTGGGTGCTGCATACAATTGATGGTGTACACCGGCTTATAACCTTTCATTTTGAGTCCGTCTTATTAAAAGAAAGTAACAACTGAAAGGTGTGATACAGATTACTTTGATTGCTTTCGGACCGTCTTATTAAAAGAAAGTAACAACTCAAAGGTGATTGCTTTCAAGAAAATGGTATATGTAGCAAATTCGAGTTAACTAAATTGGAAACCAGAACATGTCAGGGTTTGTTTGCTTTTCGGTCGAGTTTTTCTCACAATTAATATTAATCAAGGCTGCAAACCTCTTCAATACTGCAGACGGTTGAAAACCATTGTAAGGTCCAAGGTTTTGGTTCGAATCTTGAACAAAAAAGAAATGTTCTTTTAAACAAGAAAGAAAGTCGGTCAGGCCCGACTATAACATACTCTGTACCAAGAAATTTTGTCTTTTGATCATAACTCGAAAACCGTTCATCCGATCTTCTTCATTCCTTTGGCGGATCGATAAGTTATTCTAATAACTAAATATGTCCAAAAGGAACAAGCCATCTATCTTCAAAACTGTGGGAGATATGACGTTTTTTCTAAATTGCGGGGGCGGGAGGGGGCGTGGCCAAAATTGAAAATAAACTTGAGCTGTCTGCAGACATAAGAAGCATATGTCCCATACACGTCAAACATCTATCTCTTACCATCTCTGAGATCTGTGCGTTCATACGGACAGACAGACAAACAGACAGACGGACATGGCTATATCGACTCGGCTGTTGATGCTGATTAAGAATATATATACTTTATGGGGTCGGAGATGCTTCCTTCTGGATGTTACATACTTTTGCACAAACTTATTATACTCTATGTACCTTCGGTACAGAGTATAAAAATTATCTATTAACACGTTCATAATAAACATAATATTCCATACCTAAGTCAGCGGTGGGCATGCCGTTGCTTCCATTGCTCCGAGTGCTATTTTTTGGCAACTGGCGACAGTCAAGCTTCGAAGAGAGTTAAGACAACAAATGCAAATGCAATTGCCTCATTCACTTTCAAATTTTTCGAACCAACTAAATGTGCAATTCCTATCAAAAACTTCAAGGAGCGCTAATCAAGCATATTTTTAGAAACACGTCAAATGCTTTTGTTTAATTTCGCCAGTTTTATTTTATTTTATTATTTAACCATAAACGTAATTTGACTTGCATATCGGCGTAATTAGCGATAAGCGTTACGTGCGCGCCGATTCTGCTGCAGTTTGGCCACTCCGCCGCCAGAATCTCTCTGCCAGCTGTTAATTTCTATAAATTCTAGTTTATTTTATATATTTTGTCATAAACAAATATGTGCACTAAGATTAGATTGGTGGCGCGCGGATTGAACATCCACTACCTGGCGGCCAGTGCGAATGTTTGTGTTTACCTTTATTTTTGTTGATCAGGCCATTCCTACTACGTGCGGCACCATCGACTGCATATGGCGGCGGACGATATTTGCCAACACCTTCGAATTATTGCAGTCGCAGTTGCGAGTTTGTAATTATTCTGTTGCGCAGTTTTTAAATATCGCAGATACAACAAATATTTTGTGTATATAACAGCAGAGCGAAAATTTCGTTTGCTGAGTCATCGATAAGATTTGTGCGAATTTCTTTTATTTGGTTCTTATCGATTTGGCCAACTGGCGGGGTGGTCGCCAATTCTTCTGGGTGGTCTTGCTCATTTTGCGTACGTGCCGAGCGTACACAAGCCCCAAACTGTTTGGCTCGAATTGTCTTATCATCATCAATCTGTTGATGATGAGGCTGATGCTTTGGGTGCTGGCTCTCTTTACCTAGCAATTAGCATCGTATAATAATTTTGCAAATTTTACTACATTTGTTTATAAATGTGTTCAAAAAAAAATGTTGGCTTTTGCGTCGTCGCCTGTCAGGCAACTTTTCTGGAATTGGACAAATATAAATAAAGGGTTGCGCAAAACTGGCTAAATACAGCTGAAAGTTGAAACCGGTGTATGCACTTGTTGGCATAGATAAAGATTGGGTCTGGGAAAGAAAACGTTGGGTTGGGAATGAAAAGTGTGTCAGTGACCCTGACTTTATTATTCAGACCCTGTTTAAATATTCAGACCATTTTAAGAAGTAACTGCAACTAACATGTTTTGAGTCCACTGCCAGATATCTATTGAGGATTAGAGCTAAAATCCGGAAAAACCCTTCGAAGTTAGGTTCTTCCTAATTTTATGGTACTTCTATTTTCCAAAGAAATACACTTCCCGGTTTATTTTTACCCCTTCAAGAGTGGTTTTAAAACGCAAATCCCAACTTAATCTAGGATCATCGAATGTGCGGGCCAGCTCAATTCGCGTTGATGCAGACCACTGTAAAAATCCAGCTGTATTAATCCTGAAAATTACGTTTAACCGAAGAGAAAAGATGTATGCGCACCAATCACTCACCGGCTCTGGGTCAGATTGTAATAGGCGACTGCCATTAAGGGATTTAATAGATCAAAATACTTTAAGATCATCAGCTTAAAGCAGTTATAATATGTATAGATACCACTAAGCTAGAAGTAGCCAAACTTGGGTTGAAAACAGAGAACTGCAAAAATCACTTTTTTCTTCATTTCCTCATACACTAAAAATTCCACTCACAATTAATCAATCAACAAAGCATTCCGTTGAGTTAACTCATTGTCATACCAGAGAACGCTTTAATCGGTTGAGTATGAGCGTACAATGATTATGTTCAATTATTCACTCAATGAAACTCAGCCCTGAGCAAAATACACTTAATTTCGGCAACAGCTTCGTGCGGTTGAGTGAATTTGAGCTGATTGAATATGTTTGCACGAAAATCGTCTCTCATGTTCACCAAAACAAACACAATTTTCTGTTCTCTTCATTTGGGATTCCCAGCTAAGAATGACAAAGCAAACTCGCTCTCTCTCTCTCTCATTCATCTGTGTCAGCAGCACACTGAGCAGCGCTGTATTAGCGTATGTAAAAACTCATACGAGGTAATGAACTCATATTCGTTGTTGAATCGAGCAGATTGAAGATGAGCATGATTGTAATCAGAGCGCCAACTAGGGTTGGTGTTTTTGAATGAACAAAACTGAATAGAGAATATGTGTGAGTGAGCAAGATGAACGTTTGAACACAAATACATGTTGATTCGGGTGTTGATTATTTATGATCGTTCTGCAATCACCCGAAGCCGTTCTCTGGTTGGAAAGCAAGTTGTTCATTCTGACTCTGTAAATTTCGCGCTCCAAATAAGATTGAATCCATCATAAAACGAAATTAAATTCTAGCTTACAAAAACTTGGCAAGTAATGGGTGATAACCACTGTTGCCATTGGTTTATCTTGGATTTTTGGAGTTCGAGTCAAACCCGAATCGACACTGAGAAAAATTTTAAAATTTTCTATTTACAGTACTGCCCTGAACTGAAATACCAAACCAGTAAAGTAATTTAGATTTTAAGTTTATATTTAAATATTCAGGAATGAAAGAATAATATTACGAATATTTAGCCAATCAATTGCTTTTCTATTAAAGCTTTAAAAAACCATTGCCAAACCAAGATTCGAGCCAAAAACTCTGGACAAAAACAAAGCAAACCTTAAATTTCCGTTTGGTTCGGAAGTCGTAGGTTTGCAGACCTGCTTAAATCAATCTTGCCTGGTACTAAAAGCATGGCTCAACGGGCATGAGCCTTTACTGAAATCACTAATGAACTGAAGCTGCTAATGGATGTGGGAATTTCTATTATGTCGAACAATCCGTCAAGTATAAAGTCAAGGCAGTGATTCAAGTTTGGGGAAGAGCAAACATCGTACTAATATGCTATTTTAAGATTGACTATCCAATAAATCTTACATAACAAGAAAGAAAGTCGGTCAAGCCCGACTATAACATACTCTGTACCAAGAAATTTTGTCTTTTGATCATAACTCGAAAACCGTTCATCCGATCTTCTTCATTCCTTTGACGGATCGATAAGTTATTCTAATAACTAAATATGTCCAGAAGGAACAAGCCATCTATCTTCAAAACTGTGGGAGATATGACGTTTTTTCCATATTGCGAGGGCGGGAGGGGGCGTGGCCAAAATTGAAAATAAACTTGATCTGCCTGCAGACATAAGAAGCATATGTCCCATACATGTCAAACCTCTATCTCTTACCATCTCTGAGATCTGTGCGTTCATACGGACAGGACGGACAGACGGACATGGCTATATCGACTCGGCTGTTGATGCTGATCAAGAATATATATACTTTATGGGGTCGGAGATGCTTCCTTCTGGATGTTACATACTTTTGCACAAACTTATAATACTCTATGTACCTACGGTACAGAGTATAAAAATGACAAATAAATGTATATTTAAGATATGAATCGTTTTCCGTTAAAAACAAGAAAGAAAGTCGGTCAAGCCCGACTATAACATACTCTGTACCAAGAAAATTTGTCTTTTGATCATAACTCGAAAACCGTTCATCCGATCTTCTTCATTTCTTTGGCGGATCGATAAGTTATCCTAATAACTAAATATGTCCAGAAGGAACAAGCCATCTATCTTCAAAACTGTGGGAGATATGAGGTTTTTTCTAAATTGCGGGGGCGGGTGGGGGCGTGGCCAAAATTGAAAATAAACTTGATCTGCCTGCAGACATAAGAAGCATATGTCCCATACATGTCAAACCTCTATCTCTTACCATCTCTGAGATCTGTGCGTTCATACGGACAGACAGACGGACAGACGGACGGACGGACACGACGGACATGGCTATATCGACTCGGCTGTTGATGCTGATCAAGAATATATATACTTTATGGGGTCGGAGATGCTTCCTTCTGGATGTTACATACTTTTGCACAAACTTATAATACTCTATGTACCTTCGGTACAGAGTATAAAAATAGTTTAATAACTCTTAATAAAGGCTGGTGTTCAGCCTTCTCTTGAATAGAAACAGTTTTAAAATGTTTCGAAATCTGAATGAACAGTAGTCTTATTCGAAGAAGTATTGTGCCGAAACCCATTTTCATGCAATCTGGAATCAAGCCTTAAAATGTGAATATTTCTCAAAAATAAAGGATATGGGCATTTCCGCAAAAAGGTCCACCGACACGAAAAAATTAAAAGTAGTTAAAAACACTATACTTTGTCACATTTTCCCCAGGGAAAAAATTGAATTAAACTTAATTAAGCCAGTAGCAAATTTGCTCATAGCCCGTTTCGAGATTTTCGAATGCAAATTCGCGCAATCACAGTTTTTCTAATTTTTATACTTTTATGGCAAGTTTTTCCCTAGAAAATTGCCTATGGATTTCATTGACTTTTGATATCTAAAACTGTTCTAAGGGTCTGAAGGGTTAAAAAAGGTTGGATAAGAGGCTATATCAAACTATGTAATTGCAATTAACTGTAAGTTTCTGCTTTACATTAATCAGAAACCACATAAATATCTTGATGGAAAAAATGTCGCGTTCGACATGTCACGTAGCGACACAGATCAATATTTAAAGAAAAAAAAATACAGAAGCTTTCCAAACAAACAAACAAAATACATTTGAAAGAGCAATTCATTGATAAGATATTAAATCAATTTGGGCTTTGTTGAGGCCTCAGGATTCGCTAAACTTTGTCTTTATATAGATAGGCACGAAAATCACTTCTGTTTTTGTCGCCGTCGAATTGCTTCTTATTTTGTCTATATTTTGGAAACTCGACTTCACTTGCTATTCTCTTTTAGCAATAATTAAAGTGCTAGCGAGGACCTTTAATATGAAGTAAAGAACGAATTAAAAATGCGCTTTAATTTGCTTGTTTTTTTACTTTTAATGTGTACGACGGCGGCGTTCGACAGAATGGAAATGCCCATATGTAACTTTTAGAAAAATAGTTTTTTGTTTTTCAATTTCGGTTTTAATTCAATTTTCTTAAAAATTGATCAAATAATAATATTTCTTGACGTTTATTTGATTTCAAAATTTTATAAATTTTTGGAGTGGTGCTGTATTTATGATGGCCAGTACAGCTGGCTAAGCACATCCGAATCTTTAACTTTTGTTGGAAGCTCAACGGTTTTTTCCTTTGCTTTGATTTGATGTCATGATATTTTGAAATCTTAAACTCAGTAATTGGCTACTTCCCAAGGCTGTTAACCGGTTCGAAAGCGGTAATAACACAAAATTATCAACTTATGAACCGGAAATTTGGTGTGCAGTTTGGAAGTATGAAGTTAGATACGTTGAAAAGAGGTTTAAAGATTTATTTAGAAATATTTGGATTTATGAACTACATATTTGGTTGAAGGTTGAGCTTTACGCCGGTTCAAAAGAGATCCAGAGTCACATCGCAATGCAATAAACTGTAAATTTGGATTGTGAACTATTTACAGCGAATTCGAATGCTGAAAGCGATGCCCAGATAGTTCCATCTTGACAATAAACTTTCTCATACGAATACTATTAGTTTCTAGTTCATCCCTTTCTCGAAACGTCTAAAATGTCAATATGTGTCCGACACTTCATAAGCTAAAACATATTCGAAATTATGTTTATTCCAAAAGTATTTTCTAAAATACATGTTTTTTCTTAAGACCAGAAACACAACCAATTACAAGATTGCTCCTCGCACCGCAACACAACGAAATTTCGCCAAAAAGGATCTGGAATTTGAAAGTAACACACAACTCCTAGTTCACAATGGAATACAATCGTCAGCCCTGTCCCATACGTATTGTGGAGGATTGTGGTTGTGCCTTTATGATGGGCTGCATTGGTGGCTCCATGTTTCAGTACATGAAGGGATTTCGAAATGCGCCCTCCGGCTTGATGCGTGGCCTCTATGGCGGCATCGATTCGGTCAAGATGAAGACACCGGCAATTTCGGGTAGCTTTGCCATTTGGGGTGCCACCTTTAGTACAGTGGACTGTGCCATGGTGGCCTACCGACAGCGTGAGGACTCTTGGAATTCGATTGTGAGCGGCGCCACAACAGGTGGCATTCTAGCAGCACGCAATGGAATTAAGGCAATGGCAAATAGTGCTTTTGTAGGGGGTCTGGTGCTGGCAATGATCGAGGGAGCGGGCGCAGCAGTGGCCATCATTTATGCGGCCGAACCCACAAAGTCGCCGGCTCTAAGTGAAACGCGTCCACAATGGGACCTTGTGGTGGAGGATAAAAAGGAAACAAAGAGCCACAAAATAGAGGGTAAAGTTCAAAATATGGTGGAATTTGGAAGTGTTATGGAGAAGCTGCGCGGTTATAAGTCCTACTTGAAACCCACAATAGAGACAGAGACACAGCAGCAACAAAAGCAGACATTTTCACTGCTGGAGCTGGTGAAACAGTTAAGATTTTTCTAGTCCCACTCTCTAACAATCCAGGCAAACGATGTTACATAAAAATTAGATGCATGTATTGGTGTTCAAACCCTCGGGATAATCCGTTCTTATTAGTCTATAGTGTCGTAAATGAAACAATAAACCGTCAGTTCTAGCGTTAACCAGAGATGGTCACTTTGATTTTCTGGGCTTAAGTTGGTGCCAAAGTATGAAACAGCCAGAAGGAAGCATTTCCGACAACGGTACAGAGTATATTACAGTCGAATCTGAACGACTTGCTTACTTGTTTGGATACGTCTACCTTGATTAGCCTGGGTTAAGATTTGACGGAGTTAAATAAACCACCGCCACAGATAATAAACATTCCTATTCGCCTTGCGGCCTTATCTAATTTTCACTCACCTGCCCAAGCCCATAAAGCTGGCATCTGCCTGTCCAATTTGATAGCTGGAGCTCTTCTCGCCATGTAGATGCTGATGTCTCGCCCCGCCAGCACCTTTGCCCTCCACTTCAGCTGGCCAGGTCTGGGCCTGATGAACAGGTGTCATCATCTGTGCCGTGGAACAATTGGCGCCAGCGCCATTGCCTCCATCCAGTGAGGTGGCTGCCACCGCCTGTTGCAGTTGTTGCATCTTCTGGCTGCTGCTGCTGTTGGAATTGTTGTTATTGTTGTTGTTGTTCTTCTGACGTGCCAGCAGGCGGCAATCCTGTCTATGGCTGGGCCAATCCATATGCTGATGTTTTGTGGAGCAATAGTAAATAGCTTTGCATTTTGCACACCGCAGCAGTCCCAATGTAGTGCTACAAATAGAGCAGCGTGGCGTGTCCAGTTCCATGTCCTTCCCCCGTCGTCCCCTGCTCATCTTCATCAGCAGCCGCTCAGCATGACCGAGGTTAACCTTGAATGTCGGGCGACAGCGGGCCACACAACAACAACTGTTGTACCTTCAACCCAACACACAGACACCCGCCCACACAATCACACTTGCTCAAGTCTCAGTCTCGCTGATTAGTTGTGCGATTTCAGCTGTTCGCGACGTTGGCTAACAATTACAATGCACACACAAGAAATCAAACGGCCGCAGCTCGTATTAGCCAATTTGGCTTTTACACCATTTCACCGTTAGCTTTGAGGGTATTTTAATCACGTAGGCCACACAAATACACGCCAAAGAGAGCCCAATAATATGAAAATGTTGTGAAAATAGAATTTCCCCGACGCTCTTGTTTTTAATCGATATGCATTAATTTATGGGCACTACTATCGATTGTAAGTGATCTCTATCGTTCATAGAGATGAGTAGTGATTAAGTCACCAATCACTGTTGGAGTGAATAAAAAACTAAATTTTGATGCAAAATACAAAAACCTTTTGCTGGAACTAAGTAAGGGAAGTTTAAAGGATTATTGTAATACCAAAATTCTCAGACCGCTTAAAAAAATTCCAAAATTTTATGAATCCACCACTTTTATTGATAAATTTTGGACCTACGCGGAATTGATTTTTAACGGGATTCTCTTGAAATCTCTACTTCCCGGATTCCTTAGACCCTAACAAGAAATTGAACAAGAATACATTTTCCGTCTAACCAGGCAAACACTTCTCACGAACCTCGTTTCCTATAAAGCTTCTTCGAGTAAACAAGGCAAAAGAGAGCAAAGCAGTAAGAAAAATCAATTGAAATATGAAAGAGTGGTTCATTTTGTCGGCATTCAATAAATTCAAGCATGAACTCTTTGCTCATTTGGGCACTTGTTCACTCTGCAAATATATTTGACAAAGAATATTTGTGCAATTGTGGCCATCCATTGCGTAATATGTATATGTGAACACGTGCAAGATAGAAATGTTTATATTCTTTGCGACGTCGAAATTTGCCCGAACACACCACACTAACCACGAATATAACAAACAAATTTTTATTTAGTCACAGTCACAGCTATTAATAGCAGTCACCGTGCTGTAAAATCACCTCCTTGCCGATATTTTTGTGCTTGCCAACACTGGTGGCCAACTTGGCCATCGATAACGATTACCAATGCTCTTATCAAAACATAAACAGATGCTGTGCCCCCGAAACTGCCTGAATTTCAGTTCAGTTTAACTGATAAGCAGCACATGATGGGTAACAACACCAAGGTGATACTCCTAGACATTGAGGGCACCACAACCTCAATTAGCTTTGTGCACGATGTCTTGTTTCCCTATGCCAAGCTGAATGTGGAGGCATTTCTTCAAGAATCCTGGGAAAAGGAGGAGATCAAGCAAATTGTAAAGGAACTTCAGCAGCTGCCACAGTTTGCGGAATATGCAAAGACACAACCCATAAGCATAAATGCACACTTTATGGCCAGCTTTGTGAACTATCTCATAGATAAAGACTTAAAGGTGACGCCGCTTAAGAATCTGCAGGGATTTATATGGGCCAGGGGCTATGCCAGTGGAGAGCTCAAGGGGCAGTAAGTTACTTGGCATAATCTGCATATTATTTAGAATCAACTTTTGTTGTTAACAGTGTCTATGAGGATGTGCCTGAGGCGCTGAGAAACTGGCAGGCCAAGGGTCTTAGGTTAGCCATCTATTCCAGTGGCAGTGTGGCTGCCCAGAAGCTGATATTCAAGCACAGCATAGCCGGCGACCTGCTTCCACATATCAGTGCACATTTCGATACACAAGTGGGTCATAAGCAGCAACAGGAGTCCTATGTTAATATAGCACAGGCCTTGCAATTGGAACCACAGGATATACTCTTTCTGACCGATGTGCCCGGCGGTAGGTGCACTTTTGAGTTGCATGTAAGTGCTTACTTAACTTATTTTCCACCTTTTAGAAGCCGCCGCTGCCTGCAGAGCTGGCTTGCAGGCCCTCATCCTGCAGCGTCCTGGCAATGCGCCTCTTACGGCTGAGCACCAGGCCACTTACACAGTCATCTCGGACTTTAACTCCTCGAAACTGCCTTGAATGGAATTAAATTGCCAAAAAAGTTTTATAATTAATCTAAATAATTGCTTAAATCTCTCTGAACTTTCCCTAGAGGAAGGCACGATCCACACTGCACAAATCATCACCGCTGGAGGGTGTCTCATGCTGTCTGGTGCGACGTCCAGCTGAACGTTTGCTGCGCTGCGATTGACGCGACTGACAGGACTTCTCCGAACCATAAATCTTTCTCAGCTGCTGCAGCTTGGCCTCGCTTTCAGTGGTGGCACAGCAGCTGCTCTGTCCGCCGCTGGATTTCTTTTTGCTGCGCTGCTTGGTGTCGCAGGCATGACGTACACCCTCGCTGCGACAGTTGTGTGACAATTTACCCACCTCGGGACCCCAAAAGGTTTGTCCCTCCAGCAGCAAAGGTGCGGATTTTACCCGCTGCCGCATCATCTCCATATGCAGCTCATACTGACGCTCTTGCAGAGCCTGCTCAGCCTTGCGTGTGGCCAGGCGTATGGAAAGCAAGGCCTGATGGGATTCGCTGTATAAGCAGAAGTTGGTGTATTGGTTAACCCTTTGGTTTCTTACTTTTACTCTACTCACTTGAGTGACAACGACTTCCAGGCGGGTGTTTTGCGCACCTCCCAGTCGAATGTGGGCCGGGGATCGTAGTAAGTGCAATTGTTTTTGAGTTCCTTGACCTTTTTCCGAGACACCTCGGCACGTAGAGTGGCAGCCAGATTGGGTCGCGCCACCGGATGCAGTGGTGACACGCTGGCCGTTCTCTTGGACAACTGTTCCGACTCCCGTTCCAGGCCAAAGATTCTGATGGGTGTTGGTGGCTTTTCTGCCAAGGTTTTGGTCTTGCGGCGACGAAGGCGACCCCTACTAGAGGTAGGCTTGGAGGAAGATACTGATGCAGATTCTAGGTGTATCTGTGGCACTTCTTTCTGCATGGTGGGAAAATAATTGCTCAAGGCGGGCTGGGCAGGTGGTGGCGTAGGAGCTATTGAGCCCAGATCATTGACACTAAAGCAACGGCGTAGCATTTCCCTCCGACATTTGGCCCGCTCCGCTGTATGTTTGGGTGCAGTTGTGGGTGGAGCTGGAGTTTTTGTTTGGAATTCCTCTTCGAAATGCTTGAGGGAACGCTTAAAATCGGCCACTTCTATGGCAAAATCCTGCTTAAAGCTTTTCAAGCGACCCAAATCCCTCAGGCATTTGTCATACTCTTCACTTAGACTACAACTGGAGCTGGGCGGCGGTGGAGAGACTCTGACCAGTGGTGGTGGTGGTGGTGGTGGTGTGGCTGGAGGCAGTAACAGGGGCGGTTTTTTCTTTATCTTGGTCTTGCCCTTGCCAGTGCGTTTTTTGACCAAGCAGTTGCTGCTGCTGGCACTGGCACATCTCTCTGGCCGTGGAGCTGCTCTCAATTCTCGGCTGGTGCTGCGCAAGCTTTCCAGCGTCGAATAGAACTCCGCCTGGTGTAGATGCTTCACCTCGCAATAGTCTAAAAAGAAAAAGAAGAAATTTATAGAAATTCTCTCAATCATAATACTGTTAGCCCACCCGGTATGCTGTCATAGAATTTGGCCAGTGACCTAATCCCCGTCTGGCTGGTCCATGTTGTGGCTGGCGTTTCCTTCACCTCCTCCAGAGCTTTCGCTTTGGCTGCCTGCTTTTTGCCCATGCAAATCCTGGGACGATTGTATACTGGAGCTGGACAATTATTGCACGGATCTATGGGCACTTTGAGGCAGGAATTTAGATAGGCGCGTCCCGAGTGCGTGCTCATAGTTCGTGTTGAGCAGGAAAATTGTTGCAAACGCGCTTTATCAATATTTTGAAACAAGTTTGTTTGGGGTCAGTGTTGCTAGCGGTTACCCTTCGAAACGGTTGGGTTTGTTTTTGTGCATTTCCGTTTTGGGTTTCCCATTCGCACAAAGCGCGGGAATGTCCATGTCCTCGTTAAGCACTTGGACTGTGCGCAAGCGCAGAAGCTTGAGCATAGTATTTTCATATTAAGTTGATATATTTTGAAGAATTCGAGAATTTTTCATAAATAACGGCTTTGCACCGTTTGAGTTAGGGTTGCCAGCCTAAACTACCTTATCGATAACATAGTTGGGGCGCTGGAGATGTGCTTGTGACATCGAAACTAGAGATAAGCGCGATATCAAAGCAAGTTTTGTTTTAAATGTACACTTTTTGCGACTTTCTTGACTTGAGAATGGATTAAGGGGCTTAAAAGGCAAAATGAATGGGGATTCAACATAGCCTACTTTACACGAAACAAATTTGTTTCCAATCAGATATTTGGATCCAAAAACTTCAAAATTGTTCAGATTAAAGAAGTTTGAGTCGATGCTGTAGGCACTCTGTTTTTAACCTATGAACTAAAATGAGGTACTTTTTGTACACCACCCTTTGTTTCAAATTATTTTGTAACCATTTGTTAAAGAAAACACATCTGTCTTTCTAGGGCCCTAGCTATATTTGGATCCCAAAAGAGATGCCCTGACCGAAACAAAATTTCGTTTCGATTGGATACCCTGCTTTTTACCGATTTAATGAAAAAATCAAAACAAACCGTTTAAATTGTAAAAACATCGATGACCACGGCTTACGAATATATCGATATATCGATAGCGGCAAATGACTTGGCTTCTCATCACAAGCCCCAAGCAGTTATATTTGCACTTTTGTTCGTGTTGGTTGCCCTGTGCATGTCTCTCTCGCTCTCTGACTCTCTCCGAATATAAATAAAGAAAAACTGACTAACAAAGCGGCGTATTTTCGCCGTAATATTTTGGTAAATTTCCCCTGTGTACGTGTAAAATTGTGATTAAATTGAAGACATTACTCGCTTTTGTCAAAAACTATAATCAAAATGAAACTGCTTGCAACAGCAACAGTTGCTCTGGTCTTTTTGGCCTTTGGCCAAGCAGCAGCAGCTGGCGAGGAGCAGGAGGAGGTGAGTGCTTCTTGTTGTTGTTTTGGTTATGATTCAACTCGGCGGTAATTTCGACATTTAACGCTTTTATGTAAAGACCAATTAGCTGAGTAATAGAAAGTTAGAGTCTAAAAGTGCTTATGGCTGAGAGATGAGACGGCGGCTTAAATGTTATAGTTAATAACTAGCTCGCTGGCCTGCTTCGTTAACACACAACCAAACATAATCACACTCACACACACACACACACACGGTAAACACTCCCCCACATACGCAGTACACTAATGCATTATTCCATACGCATGTACGCCATATTTATTTGCCTAATTGTTTGTTCTCTATTTTTTATAAACTTTGTTTGAGAATTTCATTCTGACTTAGCAAATTGGCAACAACATCTGCATTGAATTAGAATTTAGATTGTACATTTTGCGTCGCCATTTCCCCCATTCCAGTCAGCTGTTCTTGCTTATCGCATTGACCGATAGAGCTCCATAGATTACCCAGGCCCCTGTGTTTTACATTTTTGCTATATTTATGCCTTGGAGGCTTAATTATGGTCATTATTCTTATTTTGATTAGAATTTCTTTGTGTGAACACTGGACTTTTGCCATTTGTGGGTCGGCAATGGCGTTTTACTTTCTCAGTGCAGTCTGTGCCAAATGGCGCACAGAATCAAGATGTATTGGCTACTTTCGCTCATACTTAGACTTAAGAAATATACGGCTATATAAATCAGCAAAAATGGAAATGTTTTTGAATTCTTGGAATTGTGTTTAAGCTGTTTTTATTTCTATTCGCATGCCGACTGTGCATTTTAAATCGGAAGCGGAATCAGCCTTTGTTTGTGTGATTTTGCTTCAATGTTAAACGAATTATAGCCTATTAACATCCGCCATAAAACCTGCTCTTTTCGATACACTCCGCTTTGAAGAAGGTAACGCGGGACATGCTAAGAAATTGGCACAGGGTTCGGGATTAAATTATGATCAGGATTCTTTTATTGGCCTAAGTAATTTAAAATAAGCAGTAAAGTCGGTCGAATGCGACTATAGATCAGTGTTCAACAGTCATGCCCCGGGCGCGAAACACTTTAGGCAGTTCTCACAGAATGCTTGCCGAAGTAATGCATCAGTGAGGGTCAAAGAGAGACAGAGAGCATCTCTTCTTGGAGAACCTGCTTAGGTTAAGCTACCTCTCTCACTCTCTCTCTTGCCATCTTCATTGTAATCAGGGCTGCAAACTAGTTTTGAACCGAACCTGCTCGAACCCGGAATTCCGACATATTGCTCATTGTGAAGCGAACCTCAAACCGAACCAAGTGAGAAAAAAATTGTTTAATCCGAACCTGTTCCGAACTTACGATATCAGTTCGGTTTTAAAAAATGATACGATCACAAATTCTGAGGTCGAGATATGGCGAAAGAGTCTACAAATCGACAGGCTAAGCCAATTCAAAAGTTTATGGAACGATTCGCAAAAACCAAGAAACCAAATCACCTCTTTGGGAATATATTAGTTAAATATGGCTTCTGTATCACTTTCAGAATGTTGTTGAGCTTCAAGAATATTATATTATAACTAAAGAATTATTATTTAATAGTTCGAATCTTCTAAACGATCATCCACATAAGTCTTAGTCTTCTTGGCTAATGACTATGACTATGGAAAAATTATGATAATTATCTGCGATATTGCACAAATTGATTGGTATTCTATTTAAATTAGGTAAATCGTCAAGCGAACCAAGGTTCCGAACCAAAATCTTTACCCAAGAACCTTAAACTCGAAACTTTCGAACACCATTGGACAATTTACGTACACAACCCTGAACCGGAGCCCGTAAATAACTTTCAGACTTTGCAGCTCTGATTTTAATTAACAAATGCATGTGATCGATTGCAGGTCCATTGTAAACAGGAAAAAAGAACATATACATAACATATCCGGAATATCCGGGATTAATTCAATCCCAAGCGTTTTCAGAAGTCGGTTAATACGAATTTTCTCATTTTAAGTACGAGTAGGATTGACTTGATCTCGAATATCTCGAATCTAGTACGACTTTTTCTTGAAATTTCAAACCGATAGTTGAGATAAAATACATTTTTTGAGCTTGATTGTATCTCATTGTATTGTATTACTCATTCAACAAAACTCAGTGTTGATTTTGGCTCATTTGTTGTTGAGTCGAACGATTAGTAGCCTGAATTAATTGGAATAAAAATAAACATTGCTTAAATCAAAGCGCGCAAACAAGGTTTGGTTAGTGTGATTGTATAAAACTGGGCTGACAGCATAAAGCAATGAGACTACTCTGTATTTGTTAAGAAGAGCGAAATTAAAACGAACCAAACAAGCTCTGACCTACTTTATGGACCGCGGGCCAGCGTCTGAAAAACTGCTTGCTCTCTTAGCACAAGTCTCTGCATGCATTCGGCTTGTGTTGCGGTGTAAATAGCAACATTTTTTCGCCACCTGCGGGCCAGGCGTGACCATCGCTGGACTAGACACTGTTATTGACTGCAATTCGTTCGTTCGTTCGACCCATGATCGTATTTACTGAGTGGAAAACTAAAACACTTTCAAAAGTGGGATAACCTGGCTGAGAATTTATGCGTACCGAATTGTACATAAGAGGACTGAGAACTTAAGTTCAACTTATTTTTCAAAAGTAACTGCCAAATGTAAAATATCGCACTTTAAACTAATTAATAGGCCATGTTGTCCCTTAATTTACTATGGACCAAAAACTGTACACATTCACGAGACATAATTTAGTTAAGGCATTCAACTTAAGAAGTTATTAAACAGTTTTTGATACTTAGTTTAACCAATGCTTCAATGGACCTTCTTTATTTATATACTATTCGACGAACTCATCTGGCAACACTTTAACTGTTGATAGCGATGCCAGATCGTCTAACTACATACCCCGTTTGCAGCGTCAGCCCAAGATTTTTACCACTCGATTGAAGTTGGCCCGAAGAGTCATCGAAATGGCTAAAAATGAAGAGCACTTTTGACACAAAATCATTTTGACTAGACTAGTTTTCACCAGATTTGAGGCCTTCAGACATTTTTAAAACCAAGAAAATCAAAAATTTAGCAGTTTCCAAAAATTCTTCCACTGTAAGAATCAAACTATGCAACCAAATTCAATAATCTAAAGTTCTTTTGGGCTTTGCTCAAAAAAGTCGACCATCAACAAATGATTTTTGCATCGACAAATTCGCAAATCCGGCCACTGTGCGCCATAGCTTCTCAAGGAGATAATTTCCGTAATAAGCCGAATTTGGATATGATGTCGAAATGATACTGTTCCTATTCAGCACCAGTTATTTATATCCTGTCAATATATTGTGCAAGTTCGGGCCAATTTCACATCTTCTTGATAGCTGCTATGTGACAGATAAACTTACAATTTTCTCTGTTATCTGTTAGTTTATGTGACAGATAGAAAATCGGCCCTTAGTCTTAAACAAGAAAGAAAGTCGGTCAAGCCAGACTATAACATACTCTGTATTAACGAAATTATACGGTCAGCATAAATTTTGATGCAGCTGAAAGCTGCGCTGCAGCAGCGAACAGTCTTTTGATCATAACTCGACAACGGTTCATCCGATCTTCACCATTCCTTTGGAGGAGCGATAATATCTTGATTACTACATATGTCCAGAAGGAACAACCCATCTATCTTTAAAACTGTGGGAGACATGACGTTTTTTCTAAATTGCGGGGGCGGGAGGGGCGTGGCCAAAATTGAAAATAAACTTGATCTGCCTGCAGACATAAGAAGCATATGTCCCATACATGTCAAACCTCCATCTCTTACCATCTCTGAGATCTGTGCGTTCATACGGACAGACAGACGGACATGATCGGCTGTTGATGCTGATCAAGAATATATATATATACTTTATAGGATCGGAGATGCTTCCTTCTGGTTGTAACATAATTTTGCACGAACTTAAAATACTCTATGTACCTACAGAGTATTAAAAAAACTGATTTAAATGATTTGTTGAACCGAACCTTTTAACAGCAGAGGGAGTCTAGTTCGGGTATAAGTTCGGCAGGTTCACACTTACTATATTTCAGTTCTGGGTCGGGTCAAATGAACCCAAAAGCCTGAATCGAACCAATTCTCCGGAGTTTGTTTCAGGACAGACTGACAGCATTAGCTTAATCAAAAACCCAAATTCATCATCGCAAAATAAATAGTTTCATAGCTAGACTACTTCTAAAACTGTCCTCGTAAAACGATTCAAATTAATTCGAAACTGGTCTTAAACCTGAAAATGGCCAACAATATTTTTCAATATTTTGCTGAAAAAATCTCTACCCTGAGTCATGTCAAATGAGAAAACAATAAACCAAAATAGAATTATGACAAAATAAACTCAACAACTTTTGTATTGTTGACGTTTTCCCATAATTCCCATTCACATTTTCAATAAGCCCGACTGAGACGAGACGAGATTTTGTTTTAAATAAATTAAATTTTTGCAAGCTGACTCTCTCACCACACTCTCAACGCTCCACCGCAAAGTAATATGCTAGATTAATGACTGAGAGCAACCCCAACGCCCATCTGGACACTCGAGCAGTGTCATCAATATCAATTAAATTGCCGGCAGGCAGGCAGGCCAGGCAGGCAGCATCCAAAAAAACACTCAACATTTATCATATGCATACACACCGAAATAATACTTCTATATATTGGACAGATAATTTAATAAATGCAAAAGGGTTACCAGGTTTAATTTCAATTATGCATTTGCCGTAACGCAGTGGAAATGTAGAGCTTTTTAATTGAAAGCGAGAAGAAAAACAAACAAACAAACGGAATTCGTACGTGGAAGAATGCAGGGAAGCAATTTCCATAAATGAATAATATTGCGGAACTGTGAGTGAATACATACATATATATATATATATACATATTCATTCACTCAAATCATAGGCAAGCTTCTAAATTGCCAACTACTTTTTGTCTCGCATTGGAAGACGACGACAGTTTATGACTGTCTTCTATTGTCATTTAGGAAATCAAATCGAATGATTCACAAACAAAAGCCATCGTCGTCGTCGTTGATGTTGTTGTCGTCCACGTTGCCAACAAACTGTCAGCATTTGTTAGAAGCGAATTCTCCTTGTCTCGCTCTATGCAAATTAGCCTTTCAATTTTTGCTGACTCCTTCATCTCCAGCTATTTCTTTCATATCATTGCTTCATTGTATAATTTTTGAGCCTGATTTGCCAATAGAAATTACGCTATTGAAGCCACTAAATGGTCGGGGCAGCCACTCTAAAAAGATGCCCCCCGCCTCCCAGTCACCCAGCCAGCCAACTCGCAACGTGCAAAGCACAAATTAGCACCCAGGGGACTATTGAAGGCAAAGTTTATAATGAGCTTGGGATGCCGAATCCAACGGAGAAGCTATTGATAATGTGTAAGTGGGTGGGGTGGGTCTCACTGTCTGATTGGAAATTTAAAGCAGGCCAAATGAAATGGGGGGGACATGACATGGCCATAGCTAATGCATAGGTTAAAACTATTGAATGTATGTATGCACGTATATGATGTGGGTGGCAAGTTGGTTGTCACGGATACAAGTGAAGATAACAATGAGCTCAGCTCATAACATCTAAAAAATATGTTCATTGAACGTGTACCGAATGAGAATTTAGATTGAGAAAAGCCAAAGGCTTGTTAAGAATGGAAAAAATATCAAGTTGCGGTTATAAATTGTAAATAGTTGAGGTAAATGAAATGATATGGGTATAAGGTACTTGACAAGTTGAAATTGTCACGGTCGCCAACTATTTTTAAAGGAATTGGATACTGAAATATGAATCAAACGTGTTCTCTGTTCAGCGCACTCAGAATCAACTTCTTTATAAGTTAAAAAAGCTTTACTCTGGGGTTCTTGACAAGTTGAAATTGTCACGGTCGCCAACTATTTTTAAAGGAATTGGATACTGAAATATGAATCAAACGTGTTCTCTGTTCAGCACTCAGAATCAACTTCTTTATAAGTTAAAAGAGCTTTACTCTGGGGTTCTTGACAAGTTGAAATTGTCACGGTCGCCAACTATTTTGAAAGGAATTGGATACTGAAAAATGAATCAAACGTGTTCTCTGTTCAGCGCACTCAGAATCAACTTCTTTATAAGTTAAAAGAGCTTTACTCTGGGGTGCCTTCATCATTAACTAAAACCAAGGGTTGCGGTTACGACATCTTGAAAATTTGGTTAGCATAAGGATGTGGCCTTTTGTGAAGACGCCTACTGACATCTTTTTGCCCATTTCATCTATGCTTAAGTCCTTAATGTGTCTAAAAATAAAAAAATTTACCTGTAATTTAAATTTGAACGTGTCACGACGTGAACGCTGGCAAATACAGAGTCCCGTGCGTGAACATCCGTACTTCAAGTGTAATAAAAAGTTGTGTTAAGACTTTTCTTATTAAATTTCAATCATACAAAATGTGCTTGGTGTTTTATGGTATTATCTGACAAAATTACTGACTCAAATTAAATGAAAACCACCTTTATTTGTAACTGGCAAGAACCTTCCAAGAACCTCCTTTGCGTTTGCCAATTGCAGGTTGTTCCACTCATCGTGGCACAGGTTGGTCGCTGTGACACCGGTGCATTCAACAAAGTCCCCGGGAAATCAGACTTATACAATCAAATTTAACAAGTGCACAAGAAAAACGGCAATTAGGGCCCAACGATATGCGTTGTGTGTAAAGCTGCGTAATATTTTATTAAATCCATTTTTATTGCGATGCATGGTACGTGAGTGGGTATGGGTATGGAGACTTTTCTCTCGTGAATCGTACGCAAAGTTCAAGAACACACTTAGCTCTAATTAAAACCGTAATGGCATTCTGTTATGATATTTCTTGAGGTGATGTGGTCGGATGTTGTCAAGTGTCATATCAACAGCCCAAAACAAGATATTAAAACTGATATTCAAGCTCCCTTGCCATCATCCAACCTCCGACTTCCACTACAAAGCCAATGATAGCAGACAAATTAAGCCGACTGAATGATAAATTCATTAATAGAATAGCTAAACTATCCACACGATATTTTAAGGCTTTTGAAAAATTATTAATGCAAATGAACGAGCTATATGAAAATTTTGGTATTGTTCAGTTTTCTTTTTTTAATTTTTAAGAATAATTAATACTTTATGAACAAACGGTGATAAGGTTTAAAGGTTATCTCATATCAATGAAGGCATGTTTTGGTCGCTCCGTTCGCTTTTCAATGATTTTCAAAAGCTTAACATAAGAACGTATATTAACGCATTTGAATTGTATTTATCTCAAGATTAAAATTTTCCATCATTAAAGAAGATTATACTTGTACCGGCATACTGAAATAAATACCCCGGTACTTTATCGGAACCGAAAACCGAAATAGAATTCTTAACCGAATCCTTTAATTCGGGATGTACCGCAACAGAAATTCGTTCCGGGAAAATATCGTTGAATTTTCTCAATAATCTTTAAGGTCATCATTTAAAAGCTAAATCTAAAATCGATACAAAGTTAATAGTCAATTGATAACTTTTGTAGAAGCTACAGCAAATTCAGTATGAAAAGCAAATTTAAGAGTTTTTGGCATATTTTGGTATTTTACTTTCGAAAAGGAGCGAACCCGAACCAATAAGTGAACGACATTGTTGTTGACCGTTAAAGTCAGATGACAATCAAATCAACAGGATTCAACAGGAGACAATGCCGAGGGAAATCAAAAAGGCTGTTTACAGCTTAGAGTACATCAAAGGTATTCACCAGATAAAGGTAATGCTGTACTTTTGCTGAAATAAGAAAGGAGTTGTACACCAAAACCATTCATTTGGATTTGAACTATCGACTGCTTTGCAGATTAGATAAAAACAAGAGCGTAAGTTAAAGTCGGCCTTGCCCGACTTCGAAATACCCGTTACTCAGCTCAGCTCGGATAAGTATGCAACATTTTTATACTCTGTACCGTAGGTACATAGAGTATTATGAGTTTGTGCAAAAGTATGTAACATCCAGAAGGAAGCATCTCCGACCCCATAAAGTATATATATTCTTGATCAGCATCAACAGCCGAGTCGATATAGCCATGTCCGTCTGTCCGTCTGTCCGTATGAACGCACAGATCTCAGAGATGGTAAGAGATAGAGGTTTGACGTGTATGGGACATATGCTTCTTATGTCTGCAGGCAGATCAAGTTTATTTTCAATTTTGGCCACGCCCCCTCCCGCCCCCGCAATTTAGAAAAAACGTCATATCTCCCACAGTTTTGAAGATAGATGGCTTGTTCCTTCTGGACATATTTAGTTATTAGAATAACTTATCGATCCGCCAAAGGAATGAAGAAGATCGGATGAACGGTTTTCGAGTTATGATCAAAAGACAAAATTTCTTGGTACAGAGTATGTTATAGTCGGGCTTGACCGACTTTCTTTCTTGTTATACTCTGTACCGTAGGTGCATAGAGTATTATAAGTTTGTGCAAAAGTATGTAACATCCAGAAAGAAGCATCTCCGACCCCATAAAGTATTTATATTCTTGATCAGCATCAACAACCGAGTCGATATAGCCATGTCCGTCTGTCCGTCCGTCTGTCTGTCCGTATGAACGCACCGATCTCAGAGATGGTAAGAGATAGAGGTTTGACGTGTATGGGACATATGCTTCTTATGTCTGCAGGCAGATCAAGTTTATTTTCAATTTTGGCCACGCCCCCTCCCGCCCCCGCAATTTAGAAAAAACGTCATATCTCCCACAGTTTTGAAGATAGATGGCTTGTTCCTTCTGGACATATTTAGTTATTAAAATAACTTATCGATCCGCCAAAGGAATGAAGAAGATCGGATGAACGGTTTTCGAGTTATGATCAAAAGACAAAATTTCTTGGTACAGAGTATGTTATAGTCGGGCTTGACCGACTTTCTTTCTTGTTTTTTAAATTGCTGGAGCGGGATGGGGCGTGGCCAAAATTAAAAATAAACTTGATCTGCCTGCAGACATAAGAAGCATATGTCCCATACATGTCAATCCTCTATCTCTTACCATCTCTGAGATCTGTGCGTTCATACGGACAGACAGACGGTCAGACGCACAGACAGACATGGCTATATCTGTTGATGCTGATCAAGAATATATATCCTTTATAGGGTAGGAGATGCTTTTATCTGGCTGTTACATACTTTTGCACAAACTTATAATACTCTATGTACCTACGGTACAGAGTATAAAAATTACCAAATAATCACCCGACCTCATTAAGGACCTTAAGGTCTATGTGTGACCCCATCTGGGGTCAAAATGAAAAGCATCTAGGACCAGTCAATCCCCATCTTGGATCTTGGGTCACTCGTCTTAAATTAGCGGATCTAAATGAGGAAATGACGACCCAGACTATCATTACTTTCGCTCTATTCAAAATGCATGACTTGTCTAAAGCAATTGCTAATTGTGCCAACCCAAATGTAAAATGTGCATCGCTAAGTGCTTTCTTAAACTGTAGCTTCAGTTAAGCCTAATTGCCAGCTACATATTCTTCACAGGAAAGCCCCCACACCAAGGTTAATGACTTTATTTTTGGAAAAACAGGCAAAAACAACGCTTAAAGCAGCGCGCCGCCTATCTAAACACTTAAGAGCACGAGTCGACCTTGTATACAATGTTTTAGTGTGTGTGTGTGTGGTGTATGTATTATAAAGAAGAGCTGTGCTTACTCAACACCAAACTCAGATTCGGATCTCCCCGGGCAAAAACTATTCCCACAACAGCACCAGCAGTTGACAGTTTGAATATTATACCGGTTTTATTTTTATAAGTATTTATCACAACGTAAATGAATTTCAAAATCTGAATAAGCCGCCGCCCGTCTGCCTGCCTTGTATTCACAGAGTTTTATCGCCGCACTTTGACTGCTGGTGGTTGCATTTATTTGCACGCAGGCAATCGGCTTTAATTAAACTTTAATTAAAAACAACACAAGCCAAATTGGCAATTTGGCAGCGCTGCCTGCCGATAGAGGAGACGCGATGTGTGCTCATTGATGTTTACGTTGATTCAATTAAAGTTTTTCAACACTGAATCATTAACATGGTCGCCATCATCATCATCTGGCCTGGTTAAAAACGCAACACCCTTTATAATTTGGCGTCAGCACTGGGAAAAATCAAAAGAGGCAACAATTGTCGGAATAGCTGATGTAAAAAGACGAAAGGCCGATTTTTAAACTTCTACATCAGGGGTGCCCGCGCCGTATACGCTTCGGGAGCATTTGTTAATGTTTTGCGCAAACAACAAGCAACAAGTTTGTATGAGCCTCTCCTCTCTTTCTAATGTCAAAAATCAGGAAGGAAAAAGTCGAACAAATTAGACTTTTTCCAGTATATTGAATGTTGGTTAGTGATTCCAGATGACTTTTGTGAGCTGAACACGAATCGGCTTTTAAAAATGGTCCAACACTTCAAAATATTTGTAATTTGAGCTTAAATTT
This sequence comes from Lordiphosa fenestrarum, assembly GCA_035044985.1. Lineage (NCBI taxonomy): Eukaryota > Metazoa > Arthropoda > Insecta > Diptera > Drosophilidae > Lordiphosa > Lordiphosa fenestrarum. Next base: position 650,094 of record JAWNNO010005642.1, read on the forward strand.
GCCTAAAGTGGCTTTTTGGACCATTTTTAAGCATGGGAAACCTGTTCTATTGATTTAGCTCACTTTGATATTACCGTACAGACTTACTTCTTAGCTTTAAGATAAACTATCCCAAACAATTCTGCGATTTTTCAAAGCCAAGATATACCATTTTCAATACCTGTGCTCAAAACTATTTCTAATTCCCTAAAATATGATATGAACAAGAAAGAAAGTCGGTCAAGCCCGACTATAACATACTCTGTACCAAGAAAATTTGTCTTTTGATCATAACTCGAAAACCGTTCATCCGATCTTCTTCATTCCTTTGGCGGATCGATAAGTTATTCTAATAACTAAATATGTCCAGAAGGAACAAGCCATCTATCTTCAAAACTGTGGGAGATATGACGTTTTTTCTAAATTGCGGGGGCGGGAGGGGGCGTGGCCAAAATTGAAAATAAACTTGATCTGCCTGCAGACATAAGAAGCATATGTCCCATACATGTCAAACCTCTATCTCTTACCATCTCTGAGATCTGTGCGTTCATACGGACAGACAGACGGACAGACGGACATGGCTATATCGACTAGGCTGTTGATGCTGATCAAGAATATATATACTTTATGGGGTCGGAGATGCTTACTTCTGGATGTTACATACTTTTGCACAAACTTATAATACTCTATGTACCTTCGGTACAGAGTGTAATTACGGTAGTTGGCTTGAGATTTGTATTGAATCCTTATAAAAAATGTCAACTACATCCATTGCTTAAATATGGTCATTTTGACCACACGAACCTTAAATGACATATCTTCGCCTAAAAAAAAATGCTGAAATATTTAAGATGGTTTATTTGAATTGTAACTTAACGATAGTTTCAAAGTGTTCCAAAGCCCCAGAGAATATTTAAGCCATAAAACGAGACTTAAAAAGTTCAAAATATGCGTTTTAAGCAGCTTTAAGCTTTAATTACCAAAAGGTTAGACGTGCTGGACCATTTCCGATAACAAATTTGTGAATTGGATCCCGAAAAACCCTTCAATTTTCTGGACCATATTACCATATTATTATATTTCAATTCAAGACACTTTCTTTAATGTGTTTGGGCTGCTGTTTTCTCGCTCATCTTCTCGAGAATTTGATCGGTTTCCTCTGCTGTCCATTACCATTTTTGGTTACCATATTTTGTGCAATTCATATATAGACCAAACTCGATTATATGGCAGAACATCCGTCTTTTTAAAAAAAGGGGTTGCTAACCATAGTTACAATTCGTGAGAAAATTCGTAGAAAAAAGCATGATTTTGTGTTTATGATTGCATTTTCTGGTATGTCACAGCGTTGCCACTTGATATATATCGTGTCCTGCGATAGTTTTTCGATATGTTAATATTTAAATGAATCGGAAATAAATCGATGCAATGGGCGCATTCAACAGATCTACTTAATGTTAAAATTATCTTAGATTTTTCATCAATAGAGCTAAACAGGCGTTTTTACTTTATTTTGCGAATTGCTTATTGACCAAATTCGTACGATTTCAGCTGGCCGGTTTTTGTTACCGTTAATGTTTCATTCCCAACTTGATTAAAGTCATTCCACATATCAAAAACAGCTGATGAGCCATTTTACAGACTTGTTAAGTTGCCTTTATTATTTGTAATCCTGCTTTGAGGAAAATCGCTCTATATGGTTAGTTGGACAACTCAAGTTATGCTATCGGTTATCGATAGTTATAAATATGTCGCTATATACCAGAGATGGGCATGCACACATATCGTCACACTTTTCACACGCATACAAGCACCACCGACGACGACCGAATATTCGTGTTCTATAAATAGCTATTCAATGCTTATAGCATACGTGTGATTTTGTGCAGTCGGCCGCGGCAGAGACCCTATGCACATGCTGCCTGCTGTGTGCATAGGAACGTCGCGACGCGCCCATCTCTGCTATATACCAATTCTAAATCTCAATTTGTTGTTGTCAAGAGAAGTTTTTCTCAAATAACATACTGTTAATAACATTTAACATACTGTTGATAAATCATACTGTAAATGTTAAACTTAACAACTAAGTTCCTCCTATGTAATGGATATTTGAAGTTGACATTGTGTCTTTTTAACCTAACATAACATAATGTTAATAACATTTAACATACTGTTGATAAATCATATCCCAGCAAACATTTTATGTAATTTTTGATCGCATTAGAGTCTTTTTCGAGACCTAAGGCTGATTAAAATAGTCATGTATGCGCTTATTTTCTGATCCTCAATGATACTATTGTCGGGAGAAAATGGTCCCCTAGCCGCTATTCTTCTTGAAGAGTCGCTTTTGACCCGTTCTTCTGATAAGTTTCCAATCAGTTTCGAGACATTTGAGAGTCCTCTTTTAGTAGTATTTCACTAAATCACATTTTAAGCATATTTATAAGTCATTTTCGAGTCTCAATTTATCGCATATGATAGGCATCTCTTTTGGATCACCAAAAGGAGTCGGAAAAGACTCATCAAGGTGATTTCTATGAAAATGATCTTTCAAATGTTGGATTGTTAATGTTACACTAAATAACTAATTTCCTGCTAAGTTATGGATATTTAAAGTTGAGATTGCGTTTTACTCATTGTTTCGTTGGAAATGTTTTGTTCAGTTGCCTTCGTTCCAATTTTTATTGTTATTAACAGAATCTAATTTCGTTTCAAATACTTGTCAAGAAAAAACATGAGTTGAAATGTTTGAGTTTCGATAAGCTAGAGATCCTTTTGCGCAGTGCTCTCAACTGTATCATAACATGCCAATCGACTTAAGTCTTACTGGTTATTGCGTGTAGCTAGTTGCGTTTCGCCCACTCATAAGTTGCCAGGACAACTAACACCCAAAAACCAGAGCAGTCAAGCAGAAGTCTAGGAAGAAACTTAAATCCCATCATCTCGTCATCACCATCATCATGTTTTCGTTTGGCTGGCAGTGTTGTTTAAAATGCCATAAAGTTTAATTGAAAAACAAGCCACCACCACCAACCTCCCCCGACACACGACCCAATCCCAACCAATCTACCAATCTTCCAGCGCCCGCACAACATAATCAGCTTGAGCGCATCGGGAAGCGGCAGCGGCAGAAGCTCATCAACATCGTCGACTGCAGTGACGCAACGAACCAACCGCTGTCAAAAGTTTTTATGCATTTTTCGGCTTTTTGTCACGACGCTAGACAACATCAACGACAATGAGGATGAACGACCAAAACGTCAACAAGCTGCCAGTTTGCCCTCCTCTGTCAGTGCTGTCAGTTGCACTGCATCCAACTTGTTCAGCCTTTTTGTGCTTTCGATTTTTAAATTATTCAGCAAAATCTGTCTGTCAACGGCTGGTCTTTGCCGCTCAGCATTTCCAGCTCATCATTTATCGATGCGTTTTGTTGCAACAAATTTCATATGTGAAACCGGTTCGCCTTTGCTGCTGCTTTGATTCCGTTCGATTCGGCGTTTAATTAGTTTTTGCGGTCTGCCTAGGCTCCGACCAGGCGCCACCTCAATGATTTGACTTGATTGACCTGATGTCCCATTCCGTTAACCAAAACTTGACCGCAATTGCAATTGCAATTACGTAGTGTTCATTGGGCCATTGGGCTGCGGGGTGCCTTAGAAGGTGGCAGACAGTGTGCTTTTGGTTTTGGAAACGATTAACTCATTTATCTTTTGCAATCGATTTGGCACAGGATATGAGAGTTCAAACCAATTTAGCAACATTAAGTGCAGGGAAAGCTCGCTCAAGTTGTTGCATAATTGGAGGAAACTTGGTTAAATTATTCTTAGTAAGAGACTAGCTGTATACCAGGCGAAGCCGGGGTCCTTTAATGAAATTAGGATTCTTATATTTGTATTAATATTCACAAACTTGTGCGAAACCAGTTAGAAATTGGCAATGAATTAATCTACATAGCTTAAACAACTTCTGTGATATGGCTGAAAGCCAGTTTTGAACCGTTTTAGCCTTAGCCTATGACAGTGAGTCATTTTATGAAGATCGGTATATTTCATTAACGAAACGGACATATTCCTCTTAAAAGTGTAAAGAGAAGAAAATAATATATTTTTTATCGTAAAACAGGCAAATAAATTAATGAAAATAGATATTTTCAAAGAGCAATCTAGTGAACTGTTTTTAAAGTCAGTCTGTAAGCTCGATGGTTTGCCCACACGCGAACATGCCACATATAATCGACAGTGTAGAAAACATGGTGTGCCCATATCTATTGATTGTCATTGCGAATGCCAATCTAATAGAAATCAATAGTGGGTTCAATTTTTAGCTTTCAGTCGTAGAAAATGCGGTAAAATGCCCTGCAAATTCATTGAGTTCAAAATCTTATTTGGATAATTTACAGCATCGTTGTCATCGCTTTGTATGATTCCAATTCGCCTGGCAAGGAGTGCTGTATCTTGAAATTTTAGCAATTTGTGTTTTTTTTTCTGGGGATTTCCCACTGATTGCACCCATTTTGAAATCAAAGATTGCGCAGAAATCGGTGGTGAATTGTATGCATCCAGTATTTCCATGGACTTTTCCATCGCCGATATTTAACAATTGGTTGGTTATTTTAGTGATGTTGTACGTGGATTTTAAGCTGAACTTTTTCAACATTACGCCACAATGGCGATCACTTTGAGCAAACAGTGGAACAGCATGAAGTGATTGTCTGAAATCACCCGAAAGCAGTAGCACAGTGCCGCCGAATAGTTTGCAACGCATAGAAATATTAATTTCCGACCCCATAAACTATATATATTCTTGATCAGGGTGACGAGCTGAGTCGATTGAGCTTTGTCCGTCCGTCTGTCTGCCCGTCTGTCTGTCTGTTTCTACGCGAACTACTCTCTCTCATTTTTAAAGCTATCGATCTGAAATTTTGCACAGAGTCTTCTTTTTGCTGCACACTACTAATTAGTCGGAACCGACCGGATCGGATAACTATATCTCATAGCTCCCATAGGAACAATCGGTCGGAAAACTAGTTTTAGTATGAAAAACATTTTTCTGTTCAAGGGAAACGTCTCCAAACTTTGTAATCGTAGGTTTTATATGTTTTTTTATAATCCTACCAATTTTTATTAAAATCGGACAATTATATGGTATACCTGCCATACAAAAGATAGGTCTGAAAATCAGTCTTAGTTAGACAAACTTTTTTGTTTTAATGGTAGCATCCTGCAATTTTGTATTCGTTTGTTTCTCGTGCTTTTACATAATTCTACAAGTTTTTGTCCAAATTGGATGACTATATTATATAGCTCCCATAGGAACGATAGATCGTAAAATGGGAAAAAAAGATATTTTTTTAAATATTAAAGCTAAAAACTGCAGGCTTAAAGCGAGCACTTGCAAGGGTATAAAAACTTCGGTACAGACGAAGTTAGCTTAGCTTTCTCGATTTTTTAAATCTTTGAGTTTTCTGTGCAAAGCAGGAATGCAAACCGGCACAGAACCGAACCGAAACAAACGGTAACCGAACCGCTTAACCGGTCCAAAAATCAGTAAACAAAATGGTTCGGTTCGGTTTTTGGACGCAAAAGGCTTTTCTTTAGACAATGACATTTGTAAATTCATCGATTCGATGATGGACCCACTTAAGAAGAAACCTCTATGTTTCTGCATAAATTTGTTGCTGGTGATGTTGATTCGTCTCTCCTCCTAAGTCTTCTGAACTGGAACGTACCCTGCAGAGTAATTCGTCGTTTTCGTCCATTGTCTTTGCAAGTGTGCAGATCAAATTGACGGGCGTCATGATCCTTTCCAATTCCTGTGTGATATCTATAATGACCTATACCACATAGTGTCATTTCATTGCTCCAACTGTACCAATTTCCATAATCTTTCGTCTTCTTTGTCTGCATCAAATTTGTAATTCTACTTACTTACTAAGCCGACCTAGCAGATGAAAATAAATTTTGATATTGATTATATATACTCTATAACTATTTTTAAAAAGCAGATAATTGCTTGTCTTAAAATAAATAAATACAGACCGAATGGTTACTTACCGAATCCGAGATGATGTAGTAGCTTCTATGGATGACTTTGGACTTGTCACCATGTTGAAACTTTTGATTTCATACATCTCCTGCAATTGTTCCGAGACCACGTAACATACCTTTTATTAGACTTTGCTTTATGGGATGAAATTCTCAATTACCTACGAAATTTAGCGATTGTAAGCACTTTTAAAAGGATCTTAGAGCTCTTCGAAAGATTTCTGGAAATTCAATTTCATAAAAAATTTAGAGTGAGCCACTAAACCGAGCCGAATCCACGGTCCAGTTAGCTCCAAAAACCATGTAATGTAAAACCGAACCGGAGGCTTAAAAGCTGCCTGAAACACTAAACCGAACCAGTCTTTATTTCCGAGCGACTTGCATCCCTGGCTCGAAGCATACAGAGACTGCTTATATTCATTTATCCTTTATGACAATTTTGCATTGTTTTAGTTTTTGAATGCTAAATGAGCTGTTGCGTCCCTGGTTCAAAGCTCACAGAAACTGTTTATATTCACTTATCTGAACTGTTCTGCCTCCATCTAATAAAGTTGCTGCAATGTTAGATAATGCAACGGCTAATCCGCTGCCATTATTTGATCGTTTTTCGGAGAAATACTTTCCAAACTGGTGCATCCAAAAATTGACTAGAACTGATTACTTAGGAGAATTTGTTTATAATAACCTCTCACTGTGTTAATTAACAGAACATTAACATTGATTTGATTTCCTCAACATTATGTAAGCAATCAGCGCATGTGGCTCAGATAAGTATGCAACGTTTTTTGTAACCTTTAAACCTCTGCACTAGGGTGTCCCAAAAAAAATTTTTATACTCTGTACCGTAGGTACATAGAGTATTATAAGTTTGTGCAAAAGTATGTAACATCCAGAAGGAAGCATCTCCGACCCCATAAAGTATATATATTCTTGATCAGCATCAACAGCCGAGTCGATATAGCCATGTCCGTCTGTCCGTCTGTCCGTATGAACGCACAGATCTCAGAGATGGTAAGAGATAGAGGTTTGACATGTATGGGACATATGCTTCTTATGTCTGCAGGCAGATCAAGTTTATTTTCAATTTTGGCCACGCCCCCTCCCGCCCCCGCAATTTAGAAAAAACGTCATATCTCCCACAGTTTTGAAGATAGATGGCTTGTTCCTTCTGGACATATTTAGTTATTAGAATAACTTATCGACCCGCCAAAGAAATGAAGAGAAGATCGGATGAACGGTTTTCGAGTTATGATCAAAAGACAAAATTTCTTGGTACAGAGTATGTTATAGTCGGGCTTGACCGACTTTCTTTCTTGTTTTTTTCTGCAAGCTTATAGAGTAAAGTATTCTTGAGATTTTTTTTAGTTTTTTCGGAAGACGTTTAAAGGTCGCAAGTCGCGTTTTCCCCAAAAATCGAGTATTCCGTAGTGTTTTTGAATTCTACCAATTACTTGGTCAATTAGCACGATTTCTGAGTTTTCAAATCAACATCTTTAAAGCAAAATGACCAAATTTTACTTTTATGAGCACAAATCATAAGCTTTTTCTTTGCTTTTGCTCATTGAGGTACCATTTATTACATTTTTTCGTAAATTTTTCATAAATGTTGTTAAAAAAGCATTATAACTTTTAAAATTTCTATGAAAACTAAAAAAACTAGTGATGCAGTTTAAAAGATGGAAAATTTTTAAAAAATAGCAAAATAGCTCAACCTAGCGGAATATCTGATATGAAGTACCATTATAAGATTTACACACTGACCACCTTAAATAGGTCATAAAGTAGATTGAAAATTATAACAAATTGTGTTTTCGGTTTCACCAATTTTATTAAACCCGTTACTCGTAGATTAAAAAGGGTATACTAAAGTCGTGCAAATGTATGTAACAGGCAGAAGGAAGCATCTCCGATATCATAAAGTATATATATTCTTCATCAGCATCAACAGCCGAGTCGATATAGCCATGTCCGTCTGTCCGTCCGTCTGTATGAACACCTAGATTTCAGAGACTAGAAGAGCTAGAGCAACCAAATTTTATACGTAAGCTAGTATTGTCTGTAGGCAGATCAAGTTTGTTTCAAATTTTAGCCACGCCCCCTCCCGCCCCGCAATAAAAAATATTGAATAACTCCCACAATTTTTAAGATATCGAGCTCAGATTTTGCATTGTAGTCTATGTGGCCAATATCTACAATCTCAAAAGGATCGGATAATAAATGGCCGAGTTAAAAAAATGTTGCATACTTATCCGAGCTGAGCTGAGTAACGGGTATTTCGAAGTCGGGCAGGGCCGACTTTAACTTAAGCTCTCGTTTTTTTTATTTCTTCAAAATTTTTCCATCGTTTTCCATGCTTAACTTGTGTCGAAGCTGATTTAGAACGTATTAATTGGGTTCGTAACAGTTTCAGGCTTAGTTATTTTTTACTCGTGGTACCACTCGGAGTTTTAAATCTGCAAGGGTTTGGTTCAAAACCCTCCTGGAAGCCCCGACATTTATACCTGTTGCCTGTTACATCAAAATTTCTACAAAATCTGGTTCAAAACGTCTCAAAATCAAAGGTTCGTTAAGCGAAGGTGTATAGCTGTCTATTCCTTATTCACCGTGATGACAGCTTCGAACAAAACAGCAAAAATCGAAGCTGTGTTAAATTGGGCTTCCCTGGTGTATCGTGTCCCAATGGAAATCCTTTGTGAAAAGCTTCTGCTTTTAGAGGCAACCAAATCAACGTTGAGAAAAATCAATCATCTTCTACCATTGGTCACAAAATGTTTGTGTTTTTGCTGTGTTCTAGGACTCACAATTCAATGCTTTCCAACATATCAAATTAAGCTGCATTCAATATTTACATAAGTTTTATCTATTGCCAAAAACAAACATCAATTTTTTGCAATTTTTCTCATGCGGTGGTGGCACACACCCGTTCACAACATCTGTTTATGCTTCTCACATACACACACACACACACACACTTGGCCTGCTGTGCATACACACTAACCCCACGAACCCACCAAATATAAAAAAAAAACAATCAATATGTCTAAAACTCTTCAACGTGTGTTGTATCCTTATGTGTTTTGCTTTCGTTCTTTTGTCTTTCTCTGCCACACATCCGACCCCCGACCCACAGACAACAACAACAACAGCAGAAAGCACCACAGATCAGGCGATCAGCGAGCCACCCATCAAGCTGGTCCATGTACTGAATCCCGGAGAGCGGGAATATCTCTCACCCAATCTGATTGGCGTTCAAAATATAGCCATGACTTTTTTACCCCTGTCAATGAACTTTATCAACATAATCGATGCCTATCGCGAGATTGTGAATGGTGTACGCTATGAGATTCTGCTGAATGCGGTGGATACCAAAACCAAGGATGCGGATACCATCTGCCGTTTGGTCATACTCGAGAAGCCCTGGATACGTACCCAATGGGGTGATAAATATCGCGAGCTGGTCAACTCGAATTGCACTGATACAGCGGACAAAATGCAGGACAGCGAACCGGGTGAGCGAGCCAAGGCCCTGAATGACAAATATGTGAGTAACAGCATCTTTAATGGTGGGCAGCGTAATGAGCTAAGCGACAGTGAAATGGCCCAGCTGGAATCGCAAATTCTGACAGGATTGGGTACCGGTAAGCGGAGGGTCAGCCAGAAAACCACCACAACACCGCCACCTGAGCCCATTAATGAGCCCACCACAGCAATTAGCATTGATGAGGCAGAGACTACAGAGACAACAGTCACCCAGGCGCAACCAATTGAGGCTGATAATGATAGTGAGGCCACAACGCCGGCCGCAGAGCTCAACGATAATGAGAAACGTTGGTTGGATGATTTTCTATCGGTGGGAGCGTATAATTTTGAAAAGACTATTGAAGAGCAGCGAACGGAGCAGCAGGAGGAGCAGCAGCAGCAGCAGCAGCAGCAGGATGAGGCTACACCATCATCAACATCAGCATAATCATAATCATAAACATAAACACACTCACTCTTTGTCCTGTGCCCTATATAAATACTCACTCCCCTCCTATACAGACACGTAAATGCGGACAATAAAAAAAGAAAATGTTATTTAATTGAATTTACTTAAGCTTTGCCTTTTCACCTGACACCCGCAACCCCTGGGTGGCGGCTGGGGGCAACTCTTATTGCACCTTAATAATCAAATGAGTTTACGCTTTCAAATTACGGCCGCAATCTGTTTAACCATGGCCATACCATACCATACCAAGCCAAGTCTTTGGCCACCGCAACTTACCCTCCCTCCAGGGAAGAGGCGGGGGTTATGGGGCCATCTGCACCTGTCTATATTTCTTAAGGGAGACACACGCAAGTACCGTTGTATATGAGAGGTTAAGTGGGTGTGTGTGTGTGTGTGTGAGTGTGCCTTGGGGTGTCGACAGAAGCACACCGACGAGTGTAAAGCAAGTGTTCTCATTATCCTTGTGCTCTACTTTTAAAAGCGGTTGACGTCCCACTGAAGGAATGGTACAGTGGATGGACAACTGATTTATGCGATTTATGTAATGAGCCAAGGGAACGAAAGCGGATTTGTATAAATTACAGTGGCAGTTGCTGGTTAGCTGGAGAGTTTAGGATATTTCTTGCCAAATTTTTCGAAAAAATGTATAAAAAGTTTGAATGAAATCTCACTTATATGGAAAACACTTCTCTTTTCATGGTATTTTATGACCAATTTGAGCAAGCAGATATGTTAAATCTTTAGAAAGACATCGATATATTATAAATTTTGGGAGTCCGGCGTCTTCCTTTCGATGGCACTTAAATCTTCAAATAAATATAGCATAATTTTTTTGGACAAAATTGTAAAATACCAAACATATTTTTTTACTGTTCTCCATTATTGAGCTCTAGATCAACCTAGACCCGTCCCGACCCGAGCTTGCCCGTCCCGTCCCGATCCCGAAATTTTATATTCAATCATTGCTGCAAGCCGGTTGAGTGTCGAACTGCTTCGGAGTCGGAGACTCCGTGTTTTTCGGGAAGCCGAAACCGAACCCGAGCCAAAAACTTTTTCTCTGCCAAACTCAAACCTAAACTGGAGCAAAAAAACTTAAAGAAGGGTTCGGTGTAAAAAAATGTATTTCTTTTACATTCTTTCCAGCAACTTCTACTCAACTTGGTACACTTGTCGCACACAAGTTCTGAAGTCTTCTGCATAATACTGTATACACAGAAAAAAACAAGAAAGAAAGTCGGTCGGTTTCTATACCCTTGCAAGTGCTCGCTTAAATATTTTCAAAAAATACTCTTTTTCCCATTTTCCTACCTATCGTTCGTATGGGAGCTATATGATATAGTCATCCAATTTGGCCAAAAATTTGTAAATTTATGTGAAAGCATGTGAAACAAACAAATACAAAATTGCAGGATGCTACCATTAAAACAAAAAAGTTTTTCTAACAAAGACTGTTTTTCAGACCTATCTTTTGTATGGCAGCTATACCATATAGTTGTCCGATTTCAATTAAACTTGGTAGCATTATAAAAAAAACATAGAAAACCTACGACTACAAAGGTTGGAGACGTTTCCATTGAAAAGAAAAAAGTTGTTCTCACTAAAACTAGTTTTCCGACCGATTGTTCCTTTGGGATATAGTCATCCGATCCGGTCGGTTCCGACATATTAGTAATTTCAGCTCGATAGCTTTAAAACTGAGAGACTAGTTCGCGTAGAAACAGACAGACAGACGGACGGACAAAGCTCAATCGACTCAGCTCGTCACCCTGATCAAGAATATATATAGTTTATGGGGTCGGAAATGAATAATTAATATGCATTGCAAACTTCTGGGCAAAATTATAATACCCCTTGCAAGGGTATAAAAATGTATTTATTGTACATTCTTTCCAGCGATTTCTACTCAACTTGGTATATTTGTCGCACACAAGTTCTGAAGTCGTCTGCATAATACTGTATACACTTATTAAAGTGTTACCAATTCGAACTTTTTTTTTTGTGTCCAAGCAACCAAATATTTTCGACCTTAGAACAAAAACAGCAAAGAAATAATGTCTGAACCAGAGTTTCGAACCTGAACCTGGGTTCAGCGACCTTCCGAACCCGCTCCGTGAACCCAAACCCAAAATTTTTCGTGGGTTCGAACCCCGGAGTGAATGCCTCGCCGATTTTTTCGAGCTTTGCAGCCCTGAATTCAATCCTATCCCGTTCCGATCGCGACACAAGCTATCCCGACATGTCCCGACCTTAAATATTTATTTAGGAATATAAAGAGCTAAAGAAGGTTTTTTTGATACAAAATTATAGAAAAATATTTCAACTAATTTATGAAGAAACGAACTGTTTAAAATAACAGGTGCTATTAGCAGATAAATCCGATTTACGATTATTGATTAATGATTTCAAATCATTGATTTGTGATTGCTGATGATTCTCTGCTGAATGCTAAGCTAAGGTTATTTTCTGCCTTTTGAGGGCTTTTAACGCTGTTAGTTTGTCATTTTATTATAAGTTTTGGGGCTAACAGTAGACGTTACCTTCGGTATACGGTCTCACTAACTATTCATTTTTTAAGATTCCATCTTTGAAATCGGGAATGTCAAATGTCATGATTGAAGAAACTGTATTCAGCAGGTAAAATCGGCAATCAATATTCAGTAATCCGATATATATATCAGATACATCTGCAGAATGCTCCCAATGTTTGGATATATATATTCAAACAGCCTGTCTGAGTAACTTCTACTGTCCATATGTACAAAAAATCTTTGTTGATTTCTGTTAATTATTGAATTATAATTAACCCGACCTCGAGCCAGCCAGCATCCATTTTGACTTAAAAATCAAAACAAGGTTGCTAAACCCACAGTCATATGTTCAAATTCTTATTAAAATATAACAAAAACTTTTCAAAATTTCTTTTATAAGCGTGCCCATTTTTGAATTTAATTTTTAGTGTGCCCTTTTTTACATTCGTATGTACCTAAGTGTTACCATTCGGTTAGTTCGATTAAAAACTTCGCTAAATTGTTTTCATTGAAGCGCTTAATCATGCTGTGGCCAACAAAATCAAAATCGGGACCAGATAAAATTTCGGGATTTTTTATTAATCCCGTCCTGTCCCGATCCCGACCTTTGTTTATAGGATTTTTATATGATTGTTGGCTGAACGGCTTTAAATGAATGGTTTTACACAAATTGTTGATAGCCTAGAATAGTACAGAACAGACAAGCAATCGACGCCATCAATAGGCTGATCACTTCGCATCCCAGCGTGCTTCTGAAACTCCGGAACAATTGCAAGCGTAGTTCGAAAAACGGGTTGCAATCTGCAGAAACGCAGAAGCAGGCGAGCAATCGATGCCAGTAATGTGCTACACACATCGCATCCCACAGAGAGAGCTGCTCGGACTGTTGTTGCCGAAAGGGCGAAAAGGCGGCCCAGTGGCGACGAACAGGGAAACCAAACTGTCAAAAAAGCTCTGAAATTTTCCGAAATTTATATATGAGTTTTTATTATCATGATCGACAAACTGATGATGAGGATTTAATAGAATGTATATTGAATGGCTCAAAATATTTCTACATTTGCTCTATTTTCCCATGCGTTGGGATCAGCGGCGAATCCAGAATATGTTCAATGGGAGTTTTAGAGAATTTAATATAGTCGCTTGTTACTTAGTCTAAAATTTAGTAACGTGTTTTTTGGCTAAAACGCCGCTGGTTCAGATTATGATGAAAACATGCGAATGGTAAAGATCGAACTTAATCAAGTAGATTTGGTATTTGCCTCTTCATTTCTATTCGTTAGGTCGATTCATCAAATTGCAAATGTACAATCTCTTCTAAAAATAAACCAATCTGGTTATACCCGTTACTCGTAGAGTAAAAAGGGTATGCTAAAGTCGTGCAAATGTATGTAACAGGCAGAAGGAAGCATCTCCGATATCACAAAGTATATATATTCTTCATCAGCATCAACAGCCGAGTCGATATAGCCATGTCCGTCTGTATGAACACCTAGATCTCATAGACTAGAAGAGCTACAGCAACCAAATTTTAGATGTAAGCTAGTTTTGTCTGTAGGCAGATCAAGTTTGTTTCATATTTTGGCCACGCCCCCTCCCGACCCCGCAATAAATAATGTTGAATAACTTGAATAACAATTTTTAAGATATCGAGCTCAGATTTTGCAGTGTAGTCTATGTGGCCAATATCTACAATCTCACAAATTTTCAAAAGGATCGGATAATAAATGGCCGAGTTAAAAAAATGTTGCACACTTATCCGAGCCGCATGAGGTTATTAAACACTAATTGAACTGAGTAACGGGTATTTCGAAGTCGGTCATGGCCGACTTTAACTTACGCTCTCGTTTTATTTGAGGTTGTTATTGCGGGTTAGCATTTTTAACAGGGTTCGGTTCGCGGCTCGTTTTCAAATCATGAATTAGCGGCGGTATTTAATAGTTCTGGTTTTAATAATCTGGATAGCCTACTTTATTTGAAATTATCCTAAAAGCGGTCAGTTATGAATCGTAAGGTTTATTAAGTGTTCGATCTAAGTGCCTTAAACAGATTTACAGAGCTTACACTGAAGCCATCTTTACATATTCTTGATGATAACTATGGTCAGAGAGTACGATGGTCACACCATTAAGTTTAAAATTTGATTCTAAATCCACAATTTTCCATGTTTCATGATGAAATGTTCAAGCTTGGAGATCAATCTTATTATTTTAAACTAGTCCAAAACTCTCTTTAAGAAGTGTGACAATTTTTAACAGAAACTTATTCAGAAGTTTTTTTGTACGGTCACGCAGCCTTTTATGTGAACTGGTCACACTTGCAAGTGAAACACTTAACAGCCTTACTTAAACAGCCATCCAACTTTGAAGCTAAAAACTGTCAACAAATTGAGATACTTTTTTTGTACGTTTAACCAACCCACTGTGTCCACTGTGCCCTGGCGCCGCTTTAGCGTCATTTAAACTTTAATTCTTATTGAAAAATACATTTGAATTAACAACTCACCCGGGGCCAGGTCAGGCTGAAGTACCAAAGGCTGCTTAATGAATTCGTGTTCCGGCCTGGCCAGAATCCCATTGAAACTTCGGTAGTTCTGTTCTTCGTTTGGTTTCTGTTTTTTTCTTCTTTTTTAATTATACACACGTCGTAGCCATTACGACCCACCTGGTGGTACTTGTGCCGCTCCTGCTCCTGCTCCTGCCTGTACCTGCTCCGGTTCCTGCCCTGTCAATTACAGGCCAACAGCAGTAGCAGCCATTTAGGCTCCAGGCCAAAGTCAGCATCGCCATCATCGATGCCAGCAGCCAAAATGTTTGGTTTAATTGGTTTTGTGTTCTCGGCATTGAATGGTTTATGTGTGCCGCATGTGTCTCCCAGTGTTATTGTTGTTATGTCGACATCAATGTGGCTCATGAACGGGAAGGCGTCCGAGAGGTGGTGGCCAATGTTCTTTGGTGCAATTTTCCGCCGTGTGTGTGTGTGTGTGTGGGTGTGTGTCAATTTTGTGTAATGTAAATTCAGACATCTCTTTGTTTCATTTGCATTTATATGTAATTTATATGCCTGTTTCTTGGTGCCTTCTTTTTTCTGTATATTTGGTGTTTTGGGTTTGACGTGGACAACAGTATGTGTCTGCTTGTAATGGATCACCGTATACATTTGGTTAATTAGCTAGGGATTAACTGGGCTTAAGATGTGCCAAACTAAAGGGAATTATTTAGGCATACTTTTCTTTTTTTTTTGCTTTCCCCTCAGGCCTTGGAAAATCTTTCAATCTGTAGTTTCTCCGTCAGGCGTAAAAGTAAATTCAAAATTCAGTTAAACTCTCTAAGCTCCAGCAGACACATCACATTCCAAAAATAATACTAAATACATTTTTTTAATTTTTCACGTTCGTTTTCTAAAGGTAATGTTTAATAGCTCGTTTTTCTTCGCTGTGCTCTTTCGGTTCAGTTAAATGCAATATACTCATTTCTCACACAGAGCCGGGAAATATGAAGCCCACCTCTTTGTTGACACGTTTGCGCCAAATATTATTCGTCTCGACTTGGTTTCGCAATGAGGCAGTCGCTGCCGCGGCCATGTTGGTAAAGCGTCGTCATGAGATTGAGCTGCGCGGCAACTCCAAAGATGTGCAGAAGGTCGAGATGGAAGCGGGTCAGGTGGGCGTGGACTCTCAAGGAAAATTGCGCATAGTTCGCGTACTGGATGATTATGTAGTTCCATTTGAGTGCGGTTTCTAACTGACGAAGACTTAAGACACACCGGGAGAGAGATGATGAAATTTTTCAAAATTATTGCTGTGACTTTGCGATCAACTGATCCATAAGGGTATTTGCCACAAGATACAAGCGTACTGAGATATATATGTATATATATGTACGTGTACGTGATGAAGTACTGCTACTAAGGAAAGAAGAGTCCTCCGAATTTGCCATAATAAAATGTTAATTAACTTGCACACGTTTTCATTCAAAGCGCCACGAGTTTTTAATATATGATAAAAATCCCCTATTCCAAATTTTCATTTAAATGGAGCAACCTATTTGCCTCTGAGGCCTTGGCTTAAAGCTGCAAGTTCACTTCTCTGAGTTCTCTTATAATACGACTAAAAGAAATACCTCAGTTGACGGAATAAAAACGTATGAGAACTCAGATAGGCTATTTCTCAAATGATCATTTATTTGTTCCGAAAATGACAAAGCTAAAAGGCCAAAGACATATAGCAGCAATCCCTGCTAACTTTTTGTCAATGCGAGAGTTTGGCGATAGCTTGAGGGGAGAGTTTGGAGATAATTTGGCGATTTACACAAACAAAATACATTAGGTATTGCTTTTTATACTCTGTACCGAAGGTACATAAAGTTTGTGCAAAAGTATGTAACAGGCAGAAGGAAGCATCTCCGACCCCATAAAGTATATATATTCTTGATCAGCATCAACAGCCGAGTCGATATAGCCATGTCCGTCTGTCCGTCCGTCCGTCTGTCTGTCTGTCTGTCCGTATGAACGCACAGATCTCAGAGATGGTAAGAGATAGAGGTTTGACATGCATGGGACATATGCTTCTTATGTCTGCAGGCAGATCAAGTTTATTTTCAATTTTGGCCACGCCCCCTCCCGCCCCCGCAATTTAGAAAAAACGTCATATCTCCCACAGTTTTGAAGATAGATGGCTTGTTCCTTCTGGACATATTTAGTTATTAGGATAACTTATCGATCCGGAATGAAGAAGATCGGATGAACGGTTTCCGAGTTATGATCAAAAGACAAGTATGTTATAGTCGGGCTTGACCGACTTTCTTTCTTGTTTATCATAAAAGAGATAAAATGGGCAATATGTGTTATTGCATCCTTTTCGTCCATTCGGTAAATTGGCAATATATACCTAAAAAATTGCCTTGAGAGCAAGAATGCGACACTTTATTATTGGTCTCGCTTTTTCATCCTCCCATCTGAGAATTGGCGATACATCCGCTTAACACTCCCTAAGAAGACCCGAATGCGATTCTTTTTGAAGTGTGTTGAACGACTTTTTACAATCCCACCCAACATTTGGAAGATAATTTTCATAAAAATCATCTTGATGAGTAAATTCCGACTCCTTTTGATGATCCAAAAGAGAGACTCGAAAATGACTCATAAATTTGCTCAAAATGTGATTTAGTGAAATACGAGTAAAAAAGGACTCTCAAATGACTCGAAACTGATCAGAAGAAAAAAAAAACGGTTCTTCAAGAAGAATCCCGGCTAGGGTACCATTTTCTCCCGACTAAAGTATCATTTATGATCGGAAAACGAGCGCATTTATGTCTATTTCAATTAGATCGAGGACTCGAAAAAGACTCGAATGTGATCAAAAATTTTATAAAATGTTTGCTGGGATATTACCAAAGGAAAATACTTTGGCAACGCTTAATTATCTTAGGTGCACAAATCGTAATGTTAAATAACACAATTCGAAACACCTGGCTTATCTTCGGGTGAAGAATCGCATTCCTGCCTCTAGGAAGAATCGCATTCTTATCTCCAGAAAGTGTCGCATTCTTATTCCTCGGAAGAGATTCTTAACACAAGGATGAATCGCTTTCCTAACGCTCAGAAGAGACTTCAAGTTCAAGTTCAAGAGACTTTCAAATACTTCCAAGAAGTGTCGCTTTCTTATCACCCAGAAGTTATGGCATAGGGAGATGAGATTGCGATAATAATGCGATGTCGCTAGAGTAAAGCGATAACTACTAGGCGAAACGCTTTCTTATCTTCTGCGATAAGAATCGTTTGCTGGGAAGGTAAAAGTAAATGTCAAGGAAAAATTTCAATGTGGACCTTTGATTTTACATTAGTGTGCTGTAAATATGCGAAGTCTGTCAAGCAAGATTTCCACCCGGAACAGTAAACAAACAAATTTCCCTGACACTTACTTGTTTGGCAGTTATGCATCTTGATGTGCTGTCTTTGATGCAACACTTGTCTGATATCTTATATGACAAATGGAGCAGCGATGGGCAGCCATTGGTTCGCTGAGTCCGGCCCATTATACTCTCTAAACACTGAAATCATTCCCGGAGTAAGAATAAGATTCATAGTTCTCTGTGAGAATGTAATATAGGTTAGTAGTATGCTTACTAAGGAAGGAACAGGTATGTGCACACAGTGGCTGGTAGGTGGCATCATTATCCACAAAGTAGCAACAAGGAAGCTACTACAGCTGGCTTGGGCGGTCCGGCAGCCTGAGGAGTCCACTATGATGGGCTGTGGAGTCTGCGGCGTTTAAGGGTCGCTTAGTACATACATGCAAGGTTCTTTGCTCGCAGCTCTCGAGAGCCACAGCTCTCGGCTCGTGAGTCTTAACTCTGGGCTCGTGAGCCACAGCTTTTGGCTCATAAGCCATAGTTTTCGGCTTGTAAGCCATTGCTCTCTCTTTGATCTGCCAACAAATATATGAAGAACCTAGGGTAAAAAAACGTTTACCACACAGTTAATTTTACATCCAAGCCGAGAGCCGGTTATTGGAACAGCAATTCCAAACCTTGTGTACCTGTGAGCTTATTATAGGCATACCATTGCGGCATAACAGACTTATCGAAGAGAAAGTCATTAAGTGTGGGTGGATCAATGAGCCGGCTAGCACCAAAATGATTTTTATTTATTCAATAATAGTCGCCAAATCTGAAACAAACTTGATATGTATATGGTATACCTTCATGCATAAATTTGGGCCTCAATCTCTAATAGTCTCTGAGATCTGTGCGTTCATACGGACAGACAGACGAACATGGCTATATCGACTCGGCTGTTGATGCTAATCAAGAATATATATTCTTTATAGGGTCGGGGATAATTCCTTCTGGCTGTTACATACTTTGGCACAAACTTATTATACTCAATGTACCTACGGTACCGAGTATAAAAAGTACGGTCCGATGATGCCACCGACCCATAATCCACACCAAACAGTTCATTTTTCGGGAAGCATTGACACCAAATACGACAATTTTTTTTGTTCACGTATCCATTAAAGCAGAAATGAGCTTCATCGATGAACACAATTTTCCCATAAAAAAGTGGCTCCTCATCCAACAATTCCAGCGCCCATTTAAAAAAAGGTAAGCCGTTGTGGGGTAGGTCGTGTTTCTTCAGTTCTTGCAGCAGCTGTATTTCAAAAGGTGTCGCACCCAAATCCTTCCGCAAAATTTTCCATGTAGTGGACTAACAAAGGCTCAATTGCTGCGAACGGCGCCGAATCGATAATTCACGGTCATTAACAACACTGGCGGATACTTTTCACTCTACGTAAGCGTGTCCAATTATGTAAACTTGGTACGAAATTTTGTCTCAGAAGGTCTCCCAAAATGACCATAAAATGGAAGAAGTGCACGATTTACTTTATGTGGTCGGAAATGTTTCCTTCTCCCTGTTACATACATTCGCACAACTTCATAAACCCCCCTTTCCCATTTTTGATAGGAACAGGGTATAACTAGAGCAGTGGCGTCCAAACTCACACAATGAAAGCGTTGCGCTTGTGTGCGAAGCAGCGAAACACGAAGGCAACGTGACTGCGCGTTTGACTTTTGAGCTTCAGCCGAACACATGATTCGTGAGAGCAAATGCAGCCGAACACGCGCATCGTACAAGGACAAGCTTCAGCAAGACATATTTAACTAGGTAGGCGCACTTCCTCTCTAGCCCTCTTTGATGTATGCTTAATCGTCAGTCTGCGAACAACAGTTGTGAGCGAAGCACCTCCGCTGTCAAATTTTTCGCTCTCGCTCTCTTTTGTACTTTTGTAAGCATACATGAGAGAGGAAGTGCGCCTACCTTCTATAATTGTATCATGAGCTGCAGAGCGTTCTATTTATAGAATACACATATTCTCTCTCTCTCTATATATGTGTCGGCTGCGACGCCGGCAGAATTTGGCTTGCCAACCACGCGTGGCTGCCTTTTCAAATTTTGGACACCACTGAACTAGAGCCACAAAGTCAATTTTATGCATGTTTGACAGTTTTCGATAGAACTTACATCCTGCACCAGGAAATCGAGAGCAACCATGTCAGTTTGATATACCAACCGATTATACATTTAAATTATCAATCCAAGGCCCAGAGAGAATACCGAAGCTACGTAGTGCGCTACCTTGTAATTATTGTGTCATGCTCAAAACTTAAGTGGCTTACACTTCAGCGAAACAACACATACCGAAAAAGATAGCTAATGATGAGGCTTCAAAATAATGTTGGTTGCAACATTGTATAATTCTGTACCGGTAACAGTATCGATGATTTCCCTAAAAAAACCTTTTACTCATCAATTGTGATATTGAATCGATCCATAGTTTTATAAACTCGAAGCATCAAACCATTATGTTTCTTATATTCTGTAAGCTTAACAGAAAAGCTTCCTAAAAGTTGTTAAAAACCAAGTTAATCTGTATTTCATCAGACCAGACAATGTTGGATCGGTGCTAGATTTCACCAAATATAGCAGAGCTGCCCAACTGCTACTTATGCGTGCGTATATACTCACACAAATGAAAAACTGATATCAGAAACAACAATAACCACAAGACAAGAAAGAAAGTCGGTCAAGCCCGACTATAACATACTCTGTACCAAGAAATTTTGTCTTTTGATCATAACTCGAAAACCGTTCATCCGATCTTCTTCATTCCTTTGGCGGATCGATAAGTTATTCTAATAACTAAATATGTCCAGAAGGAACAAGCCATCTATCTTTAAAACTGTGGGAGATATGACGTTTTTTCTAAATTGCGGGGGCGGGAGGGGGCGTGGCCAAAATTGAAAATAAACTTGATCTGCCTGCAGACATAAGAAGCATATGTCCCATACACGTCAAACCTCTATCTCTTACCATCTCTGAGATCTGGGCGTTCATACGGACAGACAGACAGACGGACAGACGGACATGGCTATATCGACTCGGCTGTTGATGCTGATCAAGAATATATATACTTTATGGGGTCGGAGATGCTTCCTTCTGGATGTTACATACTTTTGCACAAACTTATAATACTCTATGTACCTACGGTACAGAGTATAAAAACGAAAGAGAAAACCGGTTAATGCCGGTTGTGTCTATGTGCTTGTGCCTGCTTGAAAAACAAAAACAAAATCGACGCTGTCTGCACGTATTGTTTTTGACTTCAATTTCGGAAGAGCATAGAAGAGAGAGAGAGAGAGTCACATGCGAAGTTTTTGTTGCAATTTTGTTATGCGTCAGTCCAATGCGCATGGCTTAGGCCCTCGCGCAATACAACATCACAAAGGAACAGCTATCTTTGCTCTAACCAAATTCATAAAATAGTTCGAGAACAGTTGGTTATTTGAAATCCATTTTGATAGCTTAAAAGTGTTACGATATCGGTGGCTGACGAAGTTTTCATGTATACTCCGCGTCTATTGAAGTGATTTTTTAATGTTTAGGTTTAAGAACTCCTATTTAATCAGGATTTTGTATTACTTGAATGACATTCTTTTACCCTTTTGTCGCCTCCTTTCGTACAATTCCAGCTTATACGCAGCAAGCGTGGTCTCAACGATGTACCCTTGGGTGGCAGCAAGCCGTACGATGAAAAACAGGCGGAGGCTCAGCTACAGCATACCCTGGACAAGCTTACCGCTGGCGAGGGACCACATTATAGGTTAGTACCCAAAGCCCAGAGTTTTATTTATAATATCAACCCTCTTTTTTTTTGCTTCAGAATTGTCAAAGTGTATTCAGCCTCCCGTCAGGTGGTCTCCGGCACCTTAACACGCATCGATGCTGATCTCATTGATAGCACAGAGTCGCAGCATCGTTGTATTGTTGAGATCTGGGCCCAGCCTTGGTTGGAGAAAGGTCACGAAATCACCTTCAAGTGCCGTAATCAACCCGTGGTCCAAGCACGTCACAGCCGTTCTGTGGAATGGGCCGAAAAGAAGACACACAAGAAACACAATCATCATAATCTTGATAAGGCGGATCATTTGTTCCACAAATTCCAATTGAAATTCGGTCGCCATTATGCCAACAGCTTGGAACGACAGATGCGTATGCGTATTTTCCGTCAAAATTTGAAAACCATCGAAGAGCTGAATGCCAATGAGATGGGTAGTGCCAAGTATGGCATCACAGAGTTTGCTGACATGACCAGCACCGAGTACAAAGAGCGTACGGGTCTGTGGCAGCGTACTGAAGGACTGCCCACAGGTGGGCAGGCTGCTGTGGTGCCTCCCTATGCGGGCGGAGAGTTGCCCAAGGAGTTTGATTGGCGTCAAAAGAATGCGGTTACAAATGTGAAGAATCAGGGCTCGTGCGGTTCATGTTGGGCCTTCAGTGTGACGGGCAATATAGAGGGATTGTATGCGGTGAAAACTGGTGAATTGAAAGAGTTTTCCGAGCAGGAGCTGCTCGATTGTGATACCACAGATAGTGCCTGCAATGGTGGACTTATGGATAATGCCTACAAGTGAGTGTGAGAAGTATAATTTGGAAATTTCTTATTAATCTGTTGTCCTAGAGCCATCATGGACATTGGCGGCCTGGAGTATGAAGCGGAGTATCCCTATAAGAGCAAGAAGATGCAATGTCATTTCAATAAGACCCTTTCCCATGTTCAAGTCTCTGGCTTTGTAGATCTGCCCAAGGGCAATGAGACAGCCATGCAGGAGTGGCTAGTCAGTCATGGACCCATCTCGATTGGTAAGCCCTAAAATTATTCACCATAACAAAATGTAATGTTCACTTTCCACAGGCCTCAATGCCAATGCCATGCAATTCTATCGCGGCGGCGTCTCCCATCCCTGGAAGGCTCTGTGCTCCAAGAAGAATCTTGATCATGGCGTTCTCATTGTCGGCTATGGTGTCTCCGACTATCCCAATTTCCATAAAACTCTGCCCTATTGGATAGTCAAAAACTCATGGGGTCCACGCTGGGGCGAACAGGGCTACTATCGTGTCTATCGTGGTGATAATACCTGCGGCGTCAGCGAGATGGCCACCTCTGCCGTGCTGGCCTAAACCACAAAGCCAATAAACAAGCAGATATATATATATACACATACATATAAACGAGTATATCTAGGCTAATGTTAACGACAGTTTCTTTCCAACCTTTTTGCATTTTGTGTTTAGTTTTGATTTGTGATTGTCCTTCTGTTAATGTTCTCTTGACACATGTGGTGAATTTTGTAGCCACATTTTAATTATTCACATATAAGCCACTGCAATACATACATATATTCATTTCGGACATTTGTAATCTCACAAGACAGTATCCATAATGCATAACAACTATAACAAAAGCAGCTTACAAAATGGAAATAAATTTTAATTGAAAATTGTATGCATTGAATGTTGATAACGATTTAATCCTTCATTGGGTTTAGTTTGCCTTGATTTTATATAGCCTTGGCAGCACACTTTTTTAGCAACAGTTGGTCCAATGCGGTGGGTACAGTGGAACAAGATGGGTAAGAAAGTTGACAATTTTATTTTTTTTAGTTTTCTTGCAGAAATCCATGGAAAGTCTTAGAACAATCAGGGAATGTGGTGGTTGGAGCTTTAGGTGTCTTCAATTTTAATGGGTTAATGCGACTCGATCACTAGGCAATGGGCTTTGAAACATGAAGATGAGAGATGAATAACTCGACTACTTAGGTGTCATCGACTAATTTTGGAGGAAAGTCTTACTCTGTTTTTATGCAGCAAGCTAGGAGCAGCTCGATGGAAGTATTATACAGGCGAGTAAGCTACCCATTGGGGGGAAAACCTGATGCAACAATTTAGGTAGGCAGCTCGCAGTGTGCGCTCTCAGCAAAGTACTTAAAAGTTCAGTGATTCGCGAAGTCTTGAAGCGTAAGGTTCTTCGCGGATGTCACACACGCATTCATAGTTTACGTCCGCTCTAGCGCTTAGTCTCTCTCGCGCTCCTGGCAAAAGTGTGTTTCTCGACGAACGGGGAATCTTTTCGTTGAACGTCGACCTACAGTGCACAGTAGCTTTAAGTGCCGCTCGAAAACCCAAAGAAAATGTACAAATTAACGTTAACTATGAGCTAAATAACTTAAAATTGAGGTCTGTAAAGCAGAAAGAGAATGTAATCAATACAGAGGACACAAAATGGATCATGCCCCTGCAGAGAAAGTGTCTAGTATAATACCAGAAGTATACTAGTCTCTAAAAACTCGCAACTGGTTGCACTTCGTATCCAAATCAATGAATTGAAGTCGTCCATTTTACACAGGCATGTCATAGGCAAAAGACAATTGCCCCAGCAGCAGCCATTCGCAAACAGTTTAGTTCCAATTGTCCCCTGCTGCAGCCATTTCCAACCAGTGTAATACCAGTTGGCAACATGAGCTGTATGTGCTGTACTTTACAGTTAATTATGTTTTATTTCACAAGTCTTATATAACTACATTCATTGTCTTAAAACAAAATTTTTCAAATTCACATTGACTTTGCATTAACTTTGACTTAATCCTAATTTGTCTACACTTTGAATTAATTTCCACTTTAAACTTAATCGGCTGCAGCTGCGCAGGTTAATAATAAACTTAAAAATAAACACGAAAAGCTTTGCCGTCTGTCGCTGCGCAGTTACCCAACTCACCCGCATCTAGCTTTTTTGTTACCAGTTAAATTCTAGTTGCTTTACAACTAGGTGTAGGACAATTTTGTTTTGTTACTAGTTGACAGTTTCTCTGCAGGGGCAAAACTTAGTGATAAAAGTAGCCGGACAATCTAATAGATGAACATTTGGTTTAATTTATATAACTATCTCAGATGAGTCCATTTCACCATTAAGAGCAAACAATAAGAACTATTTTGGCACAGATTGAATTCTAACTTAAAGGGTGAAACATTGCGAAGACCACACATATGACCCAAACAGAAGACAACAGAATCGTCCAATTCACACTTCTGGCCTTATTAACAGTAGACCTTCAAGAGAGTTAAAAAGTTGACCATGAGTTACCCTAAGCGGTGTCACTTAAGCGCTGTAGTGCCACAGTTGGTAAACTTCTATAAAATACCTTAACGTTTAGGTTTAAAGAGATTATCTCAACATCATTAGTAAAATGGCAGAAATCACCACCACAAGTACAGCTTCGAGAGCAGTAAGCAGTGATTGATATGCATCCATCTTATTTAAGAAACCTTTGAGCACCAAAAAAGTAAACTCTTAGAGGTTAGTGGCAATAGATCGAAGCTTCACAAATCCAGGTTGGAGGGATGAAATAGGGGAACTACATAAATGTTACAGTTGAGATGTTGTAATACTCTTGAAATCTTTAGGAATTACAGACATCTTGGAAATAGACACATAATGCTCAGCAGCGAAATTATTTCCTTTTTTTAAGGAATGGATTGAAAAAGATTTCTTTTATAACATTTGAAAAAAGAATAACTCCACAGACAACTCAAGACAGGAGATACAGCAAGGTATTCTCAACATGAATACGTCAAGGGCATTCTTACTCCCAGAAAATACTTCGAACTATGCAATAGATTTTGCACATACAGGGTGGGCCGTATTCATCGAACCCAACGGGCAAACTTTAACTTTTGACAGCGATGCCAGATCGACTATTTACATAGCGCGTTTAAGGCGTACACGACACGCGAAAGGCTCGTCGATTGGAATGGCCCCAAAGTAACATGTAATATGACGAAAAACTTTTGCTCAAAGTTGATATCTTTTATACCTGCTACAGGTATACCAAGGTTAACTGAGGATGAATGTCAAACGATGTTAAAAAGAAGGATTCGACTTGACTTGATTTATTAGCATAGCACGTAAATAACTCTCAACCCATATTGCCAGACGGCTCTGCTTACGACCACAACCGAAAAAATAAAAAAAACGGTTTCGGTCTTCCCTCAACCGATTGTGTGCTGCTAGCGCGCTCTCTGTTAGTTCGGATGCTGTTGAGCACGAACGCTGGTCGGTCTGGCAGCAACCCAGTAACAGCCCATTTCAGTCAAACGGTCCCAAAGTGAGTGTTGTTTGAAGACCGCTACGTCAAAATGTTAATCTCAAAAGGTCTCTGTGAGCTTAGTCAAGTGGGAGCAGAGCGTAACAGTGCGAGAGAGAATAAGAGAGCGCATGTAATGTGCTGCATACATACTTATGCGAGGCACATGTACATATGTCAATTCGCATCAAGATGTAAGCACGCACTGAGTGAGCTCACACACTTGCCGATAAACACCGAATGCTCACCGTGTGTCGGGCCGGGCCTGCCACACACACAAAAAAGACCTTTTCAGCGATCGGTTGCTGTGAAAAGGTCTGCAAAAGACCAAGACCGAAAAAACAAAAACAAATGTGTTTCTCCCCTCTCACGATCGAAAACATCCAGAGAGCGCAGTTGAGGGTTGTTTTTGTTCCTCTTTGTAAATGTGCCGCACGAAACCGGTTGTTTTCGGACAACTGAAAAGAGAGGACCGGCTGTTGCGACCTCTGCTCATTAGCCACGCAAAGAAAAAGTGTTCTTGACTATGCACGGTCGCCAATTCATAAATTGAACTAGAAAGAGATTGCGTGCAAAGCAAATGCCTGTCTTGGATACCTAAAGCAAACTTTAAGTGTGGTCCATCATATGTATGTAGCATTTTTAGTCGCCTCTTACCTCGTTTAAACAACTTAAGACCCCTCACATCTTATTTTATACAAAGTTCCTGAGCTCACCCTTTCTTATTTCCACTTAACCCACTGTGCAGACATTGCAATATGCTAATTAGATTTAACCCAGGGCCCCAATTGAAGCCAAACAAAGCGTTTCTTGGTTCCCATTGCTGGTGTTGCTGCTCAGTAGCAGCTTGAAGCTCCTCACGGGCGGTATACGGTATTAGCTACCTGCAATGGCCATGGATGACTACGACGATGACAGTAAGTGGAATGAGTTACGAAACCCTCCAACCCAATCTATACCAATCGCATCCTAGTGAGCAGCGTGGGTGTGGGTGTGACCACGGCACGCATTGAGAATCAACAGCAGCAGCAGCAACATCAACATCAGCAGGGACAGGGCAACTCCAGTTCGGGTGCGGTGAAGGTGGGCGGCTGGCGTTATGAGGATGGTAGTCGCTATATTGGCGAGTGGAATCAACGTGGCCAGAAACATGGTATTGGGCATTTACAGCTGGGCGAGGGAACGCGTTACGATGGACAATTCCAGGAGGGGCTTAGTCAAGGACTGGGCTGCCTGTGGTTTCCAGACGGAGCCAAGTGAGTCGCATCGTAATAAGGTGGCAATATTTTCGATTTCCAAATGATTATTTGATGTTTTTTTTTCCAGATACGAGGGCGAATTTCATCAGGGCTGGTTCCATGGCCATGGCATCTTTTGGCGTTCTGATGGCATGAAATTCGAGGGAGAATTTCGTGGCGGCAAAATCTGGGGTCTGGGACTGCTCACCTTTCAGGATTTCACACACGGGTTTCCCCGGAATGAGGGTTTCTTTCAGGACTGCCGATTCATGCGCAAAAGACGCTGTCCGGAGGTGGTTCAACGTGCACAGAAGTGTGCACTCATGGCACGATCTCAAAGTGAACATCCCTATTGATCACTTGATGCAAGTTTAAATTGCACAATTAAACATTTTTGTTGGTGAATTACAATCAAGTTTACTGTTATATTATTCAAAGAAACATTCGGCCTTGCTCTCAACTTCAGTTTCAGATCAGAACCGGCTATTTTTTTCTAAATTTGGTCCTTAAATCACATAGCTTTTGCGTAAGTGGAATTGAGAACAAGGCTGCTTAGAAATGCCAAAAAAGGAGATCCACTCTACTCTTACTCATCATGAGGACCTGGAGTTTAGCCCTAAAAGGATGAGTTAGTGCAATTACCCAGCAACTGCGCAAGAAAAGTATACAGACTTAGCATTCCACGTCTATCTTAAAATCGTGATGTCGAATTGGCCTGCATAAATGTACCGAGCTAACGCCACAAGCCATCAAAGCCGTGAAAGATCCAATTCGTCGAAATCCACTGCGCAGGCAGAAAATGATAAATATATCAGGAAGGAAAGAAACGTGATTTGGGACTAGAGTTGGGCACGTGTCCGGTTTTTCTTCGTGTCACAGTCACGCACGACTCAACACGACGTGTTCGTGCTACCAGATCAGATTTCGTGCCTGCATGAGGTGTAAGTTTTTAGCTACAAGACACGATGTAAACCGGCACTACTTAAATACACAGAATGGTCAGGAAGATTTATGCTTCAAAGAAACACCGATATATTTATGATATACAGGGTTGTCCATATTCGACGGACCCATCTGGCAACGCCATAACTTTTGACAGAGATGTCAGATCGCTTAATGACATACCGCGTTTGAAGCGTCAGTCCAAGCAGATTTTTACCATGGAACAATACACGCCACGCGAGCGCTCTGAAATAGTTGAAATTTACATTCAACAGAACAAGTCAATTGTGAAAACTCAACGTGCTTTTAAAAAATTAAAAAATGTGAAAAGTGCGCCTTCTAAGAACACCATTAAGCGTTTATACGAAAAATTTTCGCCACTGAAAATCCTCAGGAGATTCAAGAAGTGCCTCTTCATGACGAAAAAGTCACAGTTTGGTGCGGCGTTAGTGCGAAAACGGTCATTGGGCCGTTTTTCTTCCAAAATGAAAATGGCCATGCTGTTACCATCAACCAGGAGCGTTATCGCGACATGATGACCAATTTTGTGATGCCAATTATTCGTCGAAAGCGTATGAGGCAGTTCTGGTTTCAACAAGACGGCGCTCCACCGCACACAAGTCGCATAACAATCGATTTTCTGAAGAAATTGTTTCCGGGCCGTTTGATGTCGAAAAGTGGTGATTTGGACTGGCCACCGCGTTCGCCCGATTTGACGCCGCCTGACTTCTTCTTGTGGGGATATTTGAAGTCAAAGGTTTACGTTAACAAGCCAAGGACCGTAGAAGAGCTCAAGGACAACATTCGTGAAGAAATAGCCGCTATTCCGGCCGAAATGTTGGCGAAAACGATGGAAAATGCTGCAAAAAGGGCACAATACGCCATCAACGCCAGAGGCGGCCATTTGAGAGATATCATATTCAAAAATTGATGTAAACAAATCTACCTGGAACAAATTAAATGATTAAGATTGCCAACCGCCAAATTTTTCTTTTTTTCTTTGATTTTTTTTATAAAAAACATGGGTCCGTCGAATATGGGCAACCCTGTAGACTATATCTTAAAATGGCATTTAAGTCTGAAAACTCTGAAATCACTCAAAACGCGTATTAAAACGCCTCTGATCTTCATTATGAAGGTTGGTTTTTAGTCCACAGAGACCAAATGTTGTCTTGAATAGTTGAAAGCATTTTGGCAGATTATTAAAACTAACTTTACCGAAAAATTCTATGATTTTGATGAAAAAAGGGGCGAAAATCAGGGTAAATAATAGGGTTGTGAAAATATGTAAAAAATATCGTATAGATGATTATCATTTTTTAAAAATATCATCAGGTTTTTGCAATATTTATCACCAAAATATATCGATATATCTGATATTTTTGATATTTTTATATTTCAGTATAAAAATCTTAAACCCCCCAAAATAACATTAACTTTAAATTCATTATAATTATTTTGAGCTTTTTATTAATTAAAAATAAAACAATAAACTTTTTTCCATTAAAGAACAGAGATCTTAAGGTTGAATAGTTTAAGTAAGAATACAAGAAAAAACTTAAAAGACTTCATTTCATTTTTTAAACAATGAAAAAGTTCAATTTTCTAGAAAAATGACATATATTGGTAACATGATTTTACCTCCAAAATTATTTACAAAGCAACGAAATTCGCGGAAAGTACACACACATACAAATGCATAAGAATAAAAAGGCTTCCCAGTCGGACTTTTCATCATGAAAAATGTACTTTCTCATGCTTACTTTTCACGTAATAAGGCATGACAAAACCTGAGCCTTGGGGTTTTAACCGTTACCGTTTAGGTGACGTCATCAGCCTTCGGGTTCTTTACGTTCTTAGTACTCCAGATGTACTTACTTTGTATATCGTAGGTGGGAAGACATGAGACGTTCGCTGACAAACCCCTGAGTTTTTCATGTTTTCGAATGAAATTTCAGACATTTAGCCTTACAAATACCTGAGAAAATAACGTGTGAGTTTTTCATGATATATTAAGGGCTAATATTATGCAAAAAAAGTCATGTAGTGACTATTTACGTGTAATATCATGCCACCGGGTGTACTGATTCTTCTCAACACATGACACAAAGTCCGACTGGGTTAGTGACGCGCACACACACACACTGTCAAAAAATTGCGCGGGAAAATTCTCAAGACTTTCTGGCATTACATATTTTTCTTACCTTAACACATGTTGAATACGCTTGCGCCGGGTGCTTGTTCCTCAAATGTGACAGGAGATTAGTGGTGTTGCCACTTGACTTAATTACTTTTGCACAAAGGCTGCATGTGGCATTATGTGCGTTTATGTTTGTGTAAAAGCTCCTTGCCCTCGCTCATCTTCTCTTTTTAAGATTTCTAAGTGTAGTGTGACCAACCACAATATCAAAAAATATATTTCCAAATAATATCGATATGCGATATATCAGGAAAAAAAATATCGATATATTGATATTTTGATATATTATCAACAAGCCTAGTAAATAAATAAAGTCGTAAGTGTCGTGGGGTGATGTGTTTAGCGTCCGAGCTCATTCCGAGAGCTTAGAGAGGTGGGTAGTCGCCTATGACGGGGTCACCAAGTTCCATTTTTGTGAAAACGGAGTCAAAACTGTGTAGCCTCTCAACACGACATCATTGGCAAACATGCTGTGGACCTTTCAACAACACTCCTCTCCAGGACTTCAAGCAAAATCGACCCAAAAACATGGCTAAAAAAACCATGTACCGATCTTCGTATCCACACCAGAGAACTGCAACGAGTGCACTCGCTCACCCATGCTTCAAATGAGATCTAAGTAAACTCAGCGATCGCTGCTTGTTGGGCTTGTTCATATTGCATACACAAAATAAAAAACACAAAAGCGCTCGAGAATTGACGATCATTGATCGCGTTGACTCGTAGCTTCGGTCGCGAGTGATCGCCAGTACTTGTTGCCGAAGTCAAAAATCTGCCGCGAGTCGTGACGATCAAAGCTTGTACACAATCGATGCAAGCATCCCAAAAACAACAGCTTGCGAGAGAAAAAGAGATAGCAAATCAGCCTATATTTCGCATTTCTATTTTGCACATGGTCCTCTCTTTTCTTCTTGTAGCATGTTGTTGTTCTTTAGTTTTTGAAACACAACAACAATTGCATAAAAAGCTTATGGAGGCTCGCCGTCAACAAGCCGAGTAAGCGCGAGTGTTGTTCGAAAAGGCTTGCCCGTGGCTGGCGTAAGGCTTGCTTGTTCTTGTCCAGCAGAGGGCAGCGATCGTAATTGCTTAGTTCGACAAAAGCTTTATCGCGCTTGTTCTGCTTTTACTCGTGCGTCGCAAAGAGCTTGATCGTTCTGACTCAATGTGCTTGCGATCATTTCGATCATGTCGAACAAGGGCGGCGATCAAAGCAAGCCGAGTAAATGAGCGAGTGTGATCGAAAATTAGAGGCTCGTTGCAGGTCTCTGATCCACACATAAAACCATAATGATATAATCTAAGGCTAAATAATATATTTTCTTATATTAAAATCAGAGGAAAATAAGCTCCGTCTCGGAAGTTTGTATACCCCAACAACACGTTTTACTAACTAAGACTACTTTTCGGACCTTACTTTTCTATGGGAGCTATACTATATAGATGTCCGATTTTGACGAAACTTAATAAAATGGTGGAAAAGCATAGCAAACTAAGACATACAAAGTTTGGAGACGTTTCCATTGAAAACAAAAAAGTTTTTCTTACTAGAACTAGTTTTTCGACCGATCGTTCCTATGGCAGCTATATGTTATAGTCATCCGATCTTGACAAAACTTTGTAGAAATGTGTGAAAGCATATCAAATAAATAAATGCCAATTTTAACGACATTTCTAATGAAAGCAAGAGAGTTTTTCTCACTAAGACTACTTTTCAGAATCAACTTTTCTATGACAGCTATACGATATAGATGTCCGATTTCGACCAAACTTAGTAAAATCATGGGAAAACATAGCAAACTAAGAAATACAAAGTTTGAAGACGTTTCCATTGAAAACTAAAAAGTTTTTCTCACTAAAACTAGTTTTTGCAACGATCGTTCCTATGACAGCTATATGCTAAAGTTATCCGATCTTGACAAAACTTTGTAGAAATGTGTGAAAGCATATCAAATAAATAAATGCCAATTTTAGGGGCATTTTCAATGAAAGCAAGAGAGTTTTTCTCACTAATACTACTTTTCAGAATCTACTTTTCTATGACAGACCTACGATCTAGATGTCCGATTTCGACCAAACTTAGTAAAATCATGGGAAAACATAGCAAACTAAGAAATACAAAGTTTGAAGACGTTTCCATTGAAAACTAAAAAGTTTTTCTCACTAAAACTAGTTTTTGCAACGATCGTTCCTATGACAGCTATATGCTAAAGTTATCCGATCTTGACAAAACTTTGTAGAAATGTGTGAAAGCATATCAAATAAATAAATGCCAATTTTAGGGGCATTTTCAATGAAAGCAAGAGAGTTTTTCTCACTAAGACTACTTTTCAGAATCAACTTTTCTATGACAGCTATACGATATAGATGTCCGATTTCGACCAAACTTAGTAAAATCATGGGAAAACATAGCAAACTAAGAAATACAAAGTTTGAAGACGTTTCCATTGAAAACTAAAAAGTTTTTCTCACTAAAACTAGTTTTTGCAACGATCGTTCCTATGACAGCTATATGCTAAAGTTATCCGATCTTGACAAAACTTTGTAGAAATGTGTGAAAGCATATCAAATAAATAAATGCCAATTTTAGGGGCATTTTCAATGAAAGCAAGAGAGTTTTTCTCACTAATACTACTTTTCAGAATCTACTTTTCTATGACAGACCTACGATCTAGATGTCCGATTTCGACCAAACTTAGTAAAATCATGGGAAAACATAGCAAACTAAGAAATACAAAGTTTGAAGACGTTTCCATTGAAAACAAAAAAGTTTTTCTCACTAAAACTAGTTTTTGCAACGATCGTTCCTATGACAGCTATATGCTAAAGTTATCCGATCTTGACAAAACTTTGTAGAAATGTGTGAAAGCATATCAAATAAATAAATGCCAATTTTAGGGACATTTTCAATGAAAGCAAGAGAGTTTTTCTCACTAATACTACTTCTCAGAATCAACTTTGGTGGTAAGTCGTGCAAAGTTTGGTCTCGATAGCATTAAACCTGACGGCGGATTTGTACTTTAAGACATAGTGCAAAGTATCGTGTAGAAAGCTTTTCAACTGACACTGGAAATTGCGTAAATGTCTGATTGACAGACGGATATGGCTATAGAGAGTTCATTAATTATACTTTTAAAATTTACTTTGACATTCGTTTGAACAGGTCTTAGTTCAACATTTTTATGTAATAGGAAACCCTTAGATGACTTTGCATATTCAGCTATAATATGTTAATCATCGTGAAGTGTAGAATTTTTGCTCGACTTATTTATAAAACTCTCTGTGTTCCGCAATCAGTAGACGGCTTAATCTCAAAATTGTGGAAAGATCAGTGTAAAGTTGAACGCATTGTGAAACGGATCATTTTTATATATTTTTATTTAATTAACTTCTCCAACATGCTAATCATTTGGTTGGCTGCACCCTTGTTAATAGTGCTTTTGTGGACCCTAATACAGCGTCTCAATAGACATTACTTCATACTGTCGCTATGCAAACGTGTGGTGACCCAGGATGGCAGCCCGCTGCAGAGCAGGATAGCGGTTATACAAGGCCAAACTCGATTTGGCAATGACTTCGACTTACTACAGGGTACACCGTGTAAGTGCCGTTGCCCTTAGAATAGTGGAAGTAAATTAAAGCCCTCATTCTAAAGCCAGCATCTTTAACTATGTGCGTGATTCATCTGCCCAGGCAAAGGGGAAAAATTTCCTCTTCTACTTTCTACTTGCGCCCATGTACAATGTGATACGCGCCGAGGAGGCTGAGGAAATCTTTCAGAGCACCAAATTGATAACCAAAAATGTGGTGTACGAACTGCTCAAGCCCTTTTTGGGCGAAGGTTTGCTGATAAGCACTGGTATGTGAACTCTATGAACTGTTTGGCACCTTTGTTTACGTAAACTTTTAATAATACTTGCATATAGATCAGAAATGGCATGCGAGACGCAAGACTTTGACACCAGCTTTCCATTTCAATGTACTGCAATCATTTTTGGCCATTTTTAAGTGAGTTTGGTGGGATTTGGTTGTTGATTAGAGTATGATTACTAAAAATTCAAAATTATTCACAGAGAGGAGTGCCATAAGTTGGTCAAGGTGCTGAAACAGAAGCTGGATAGTGAGCTGGTGCTTAATGAGGTGATTCCTGCTTTCACACTCAACAATATTTGTGGTAAGTCTAGGACAAGGATTTATTAATCTTGAACAGAGGTGCCCGCAGGCTATACCCATCCGACCATTTTGAACTATTTCTCGATCTATTTTCTCAATACGTCAAATTGTCTATTATGACACCGTCTATCATGGAGTTCAGCGGAATTCTGTTTGACCCCAAATTGAGTTTTAATCACCATATCTCCACTATTGTTAACAAAGCGAATGGTGTACTTGGATTCATTAAACGTTGGTCAAAGGAGTTTAATGATCCCTACACCACTAAACTTCTTCATACAGCTTTAG